>CP050237.2:1528928-2128928 GCA_012066045.3 Morus alba | reverse complement strand
TGAGGTAATTTGGTCTAGTGATGATAACATATGAAGCCTTTTGTTTTTAATATTGTTATTATTCTTGTGGGCCGATAGGGGAAAACACATGAAGTTACTTTTCATACATGCTAAAAAAGAGTTGTGTGTATGTGGTATACACATGGAAGATCTTGCATTGTGGAGTCAGCACGCTTAATATTCCAAGCTATTTTTTTTGTGTCTAAATTGTGTAAAATGCAAAGTGTTAACCTTTTGACTTCATGGATGCATTTGACGTTGCCATTATGGATGTTTGAGAGCTACTGTCTTGCTTTAGTAGGTAAATCTGTCTCCATTGTTCATTATGTTCAATTTTTAGCTACATCAGACAAAGCTACAGAAAACAGACAATGAGCAATCATCTGCCAAAGATAATTGCATTACTGAAGAACATCAAAAACGAGATAAAAGTGACTATGAAGATGGTGATGTTGTTCCTGTTGTAGTTAGGCCAGGACACATTCGCTTTGAGTCCTCTGGAAAAGGTATATATTTTGGTTAGAAAGTTGGATGGGTAATTTTTTCCTTTCTCTCCTTGAACAAGTATTTGATGTTGGTTCATTCACTAGAATTGCATGTTAAGTTATTACCATACTACTGCAATTATATGATAAACGTACTTTGTTACAGTGGATGCAGATCAACCGGTTCGGCAGCCTGAAATTTCAATGGTATTTTCGACACTTTTTTCTTTCTAGTAATAACATTCTGTTGCCTGCAATCTAATTTGCTGCTGTCTTTTCCTATGTTATCAAGCAAACATATGACACGGGGCACAAGTTCTTCCATGATTATCAACTTTTGGTTGCTTACAAAGTGTTCTAACTTCTATGAGTCGATCTCTTTCCGTCCCTTTGGTGCTTCTGCAAATTTGTCTTCTTGATTCTTGTTTCAGGAAAATTTTCAGTGGAATGGAATAACAAGCAAGAGAAAAGGTCAAAAATGGGGCAAAGAAAAAACTGGATTCCATAAAAGGAGTGATCAGAAAAGGCGTAGCCAAGATTCTTCGGAGATGGTTATTGAAGAAGAGACGAATGTGATTGTTGAAGAAGAGACGAATGTGATTGGTCGTTTGGACTTCAATAAGCTTAAACCCTGTACCTCTTTGCCTCAGGTTTGTTGCCTCATGCTCTAATTTGTGCTTGTATAGGTCTAGATATTCCTTTAGTAAAGCCGTAAGGGAAAGGTAAAATAATTTGGCAGTGAAAAGGGTTTTGGCTGTTAAGACCGTTCAATCTTCTGTTCTTCTCTGCCTCCTCCTCTTGTAAATTCAACCTTTTAGCAGTTCTTAAACATCCTTTAGTACGGTCACTTGTTATTTTGGAGAGCTTGTGGTGTCGATAAACATATGGAGCATGTTGGAGTAGTAAAATGCTTTCAACACGAAATGATAGAGCCAGTTGGCTATGGTTGTCATTTCATATGGTAAACAAATATTTATTTGAAGGTGATGGAGCTTTCAATGTACTGCAGGAAGGTGATACAGTTGCATATCGTTTGATTGAGTTGTCACCGTCCTGGACTCCTGAACTCTCCTCCTTTCGGGTATGATTCTTTCTATATTAACTTCATTAGCAATTCTTTTGCCTAGAAATAAAATACCTAATATCTGAGCCTTTCATGAACATCAAGTGTACCATATAACAGGGTTACTTTTCTTTAGGTTGGAAAAATATCAAAGTTTGATCCTAAATCCGATAGGATTACACTAGTACAAGTTCCAGAGTATCCAATTGTTTTTGAGGAGCAAGGGGACGAGGCATCTGCAGCAAAACCAGAAACATCTATTTATAAGGAAGATGGCTCTCTAGAGGTACTTTCTCTTTTCTCCAATATGCACAAGTCTACAATTGCTATTTTGCTCTTAGTGACATAATCTTACTAAAGAAATGGCATTGCCTTGTAAAAAATTAATGGTTAAGGCTCCCATTATAGGCTGCGATTTAACCCTTTTTTTTTTTTTGGATAGGAAACGAAAATTTTATTAATCACATAAAAAATAAACAAAAAGATGAGGATAGATGAGTGATCCACCCAAGAATTACAAAAACAAACTTTAAAAAGCAACGAACAAAACAGACGTACTATAATGATATCTTATTATCTTCCGGGGCATTGTTAAAATCTCCCATAGTTTGATATCTGATGTTAGATATATTGACATCTAAATCCTGGTATGTTACAACCCCTTATTTTTTTCCCCATACAATTAACTTCTGCGATTTAACTTTAACAATATCTTATTTATCTTCTGGGGCATTGTTAGAATCTTCCATGGTTTGATATCTGATGTCAGATATATTGACATCTCAGTCCTGGTATCTTACAACCCCATGTTTTTTCTTCCCCATATGATTAACTTCTGATAACAATCAGCAAATCCTGTGTACTGTTTCTGATTCTTGACCGCATGGCTCTAACAACTGGTGCTTCGCTGCAGGTAGATTATTCGTCCCTTGTCGATGTTCGAATAATCAAGCATGGCAACCTAAGTGCAGCCAAATCAGTCACTGCTGGGGTCAGCCAAGTTGCTTCAGGAGATCAAGGTGGTGCTTCATGCTCTAGGCAAAAGTCCTACAAGGAACCTAAGGGCAAGGAACCTGCGGCCCCAAGACAAGGTATTGTTTATATCTTTGCAAAGAATCAGGTTTCTAATGGTGTATCCAAGGTTGTTGAATATGATTTGACTTTCATAGAATGAGCTTAATATTTTGTTTATGTTTGTAGAAAATGGGAAGGTAAATGTTTGGGATGAAATCTGCGAAGCTTTAAGTGCAAAGAAGGCACAGCTATCCCAGGAGGATAATTGGACTAAGAAAGGGGGTTCATCCAGTGGCTCATGGTCGTATAGGGCCTTGAGGGGTGGTGCACTGGGCCCAACAATGGCCCGCTTGAGAGCCCAAAATGACATATGACGTGGTAAGACACCCCTAATGGTACAGGGGCTTTCATTTAATTTTTTTTTTAAAAAAATCACCTTTTCAAGCCTTTGTGTGACTGAAGTTAGTAAGCAGAGAAATGGCCAAGTTTTTGTTTGTGTAGTAGGGTCGGCATGTTTTTGGTTTACTGACGAATGAGTTCAACGGTTAAAAGCTACTTTCTTATATTGATCAACTGTCTCTATTCAAATACCAACTTTTTGGTTTTGAATAGTAGATTTGGTTCGGAAAGATTTAGTAGAATATGTCAAAGAAATTGAGTGGAAAGACTACTTTTGCCCCATTGTTGGTTGTCTACTTTTTTGTTTGAATCAGAAAAATTAAAGCAAAAGTTTAAACCGCTGAAGGCTGTGGTGGTTTTTTTTGTTAAAAGGGGAGCTATGGTGGTTTTTAATGCATGTAGTATTAGAGGTTTTTCCTTTTTGGCGGTTAGATGGAATACTGAGTTGGTTGAACAAGTGTTAACACTGATTGGATATTGAGGAAAGCAAACTTGGTCCGAGTAGAATGATCCGTTTTTAATTCTTGTGATTACTCATTTGGTTCAATGGAACTGATTCTCATGGAATTTGACCGGTTTAATTCCTAAAATTGCTAGATTCGAATAAAATTAGTAATTGTTAACTTATGGGTTGTTTGGTTGGGAGATTCGTCCATTGATTCGGATCATAGTTTGTTGTTCGCTACAGTATTTTTTCTCATAAAAAACACGTAAATCAAAAATGGTTTTAATTACATGATTTTAATTTATGAACTAAATGCCCTCTTAATGTCAAAAATGAAAGTTTAGGGGTAAGTTGCCAAGTCTTACAAGTTTGGGGTGTAAATATACAAAATACTTTAAAAAAAAATTGATTAATGCGCATTGTTGACATGGCCTCGTTCACTTGGCGGATTTGAGTTTTCAATTCGAGCTGAGATGTGATATTTTTTTGTGAGCTTTTTACTATAACAAAAAAAGTTAGATGTGACATTTTTTAAGAGTTTTTTTACTGTAGAAGCTTAAAATTAAAAACTCGAATCGGTGAATTGAACGAGATAAAAAAAAACTAAGGGCTAGTTGAAGAGCTTGTGCCTTTATTTTTAAGCAATAAAAGAAGAGAAGCATTGGTTGAGGTTTTTTTGTTTGTATAGTGCATGGAAAAAAAAAATTTTTATTTTAGCAAAGCTTTTAACATGTATAGTAAATAAATTAAAAACTCCTATTGTTATAAAAAATAATGTAAAATAAAAATAAAAATGTGAATGAAATTTTAATTTGTTCGTAAAAAGAGGTTAATAATGTAAATAAAATTTTCTTTTATGAGTTATTTTTTCATAAACACTTAGGGGGTGATTTATTTTAAAAGAACTTATAAAAGTTAAAAGCATTTTTATGTTGTGCATTTAATCAGTCTTAAAAATAGCTTTTAGATAAAATAAGTCAAAAGTGCTTATTTTAAAACAATCCAAACAAGCACTACGTAAAGGGCACGTCTATTACAAACAATAACAGCAAGGTGAGAGAGAGAGAGAGAGAGAGAGAGAGAGAGAGAGAAGAAACGGGCAAAAGAAAAGCTGCTTTGTTCACTTGTTTGAACTGAAATTTGACTATTTCCCTTCAAAACAGCAGCCACCTTTGGGCGCGCTGTGGAATGTAGAAGAAGATAGAATACACAAAAAGCCTAAACAATAGAATACACAAAAAGCCTAAACAAATACAAAATGCACAAAAAATTAACGACGGCTTGTGCCACTTATTCCAAATGATGTTATTTCTGTCCAAAAACAGATAAGTGGAAACTAGTACTATGTACTTCTACTTAGTATTTGCCATTTGGTTTACGATGGAGCTGTTCTCTATACATGTTTTGGTGTAAGAATAACTCATATTTCTCAACCACACACATCACACAAGCAGATATGACGCTGCCCGGGATGCCTACTCACATTTCAAAATCTGCAACACATTTCCATCAGGCATAACCACCACCAGTGGAAAACTTTTATCACGAAGATCGATCTTTCAAAAGAATGGCCTTAACCATGTCCTGTGTCCTCTGTCACTTCAAGTGCTATGCATCTTAGATGGTTTAGAAACTCCTCAGGCTCCTCGCCTTCTCTTACTACCTGAAATTACCATTCATCATCTTACTAAAGAAATCCATAACATGACATTGATTCAAAACAAATTCGAGCGGTATTCACAAAAATGATACCAAAATGCTTTAACAGCAGCAGCGAAGAATAGGAAAGATATTATTAGAGTTGAGAAATATGGCTATGTTCCTTGTAGACTCAAATGGAGTATTCACGTGCCAAATGAACTATTTGTGCTATCTTAAAGGATCCACCTAGTGGATCAATTACTTGCTTATACTCAAATATGAATACCACGGTTAACTTATAATATCTTCTATTTTTTTTAAAGGTAAGCTTATGATATCTTAAACGAAGTTATTCTTTTACATCCCAACTAAAACGGAGTATCATATCATTATGTATTTAAGCCATGACATGAAACGGGGAAAAACGGACAAAGCTTTATAGAGTAAATAATTACCTGGACATGAGTATTCAGTGGCAAATCCATTTGACCAAGTACGTCGTGTGCAATCGTCCGGCAAAGAAGATCACCACTATCGAGCATCTCAACGTGATCTCGCCCTATTTTGTGCAGAGTTTTCTGTCCCAACCAGAAAGTTAACGTGCGAGGACTTTTCCCGTCCAAACTCACATCTTGAGCTAACAAAACATAAGCTGATCCAGAGTCAAGTTCGTTAGAGCAAGCCCCCTCTACTTTACTCAAAGAAGGCCACTTGTATAAAACTGGCTTCCCGACTTCTGCAGCCTCCGCAGTTATTTCACCTGAAAAAAGATCAGTTTTACAACCCTCTTCTTTTTCTTTAATCTCACTTCCTAGTTCCTTTCCAGGATCAAAGATATCCGCATCTAGCATTACCTCTTCTCCATTGCCTTCATTCTCTGATGGACTATAATCAGAGGCCTTCATCTCCTCATCGTCTGTGTCAGGAATAGAAAAGGACCATGATCGTGCCAGTTTTCTTGGAGCTTGATGTTGTTCATCAACCGAGGGTAACATCATCCGCGGTGGAGGATTACTCCCTCTACGCTCAGCAATAGAAGGTGTAATCCCTTTACACGGTGAACCTGCAGTTTGTGTTCTAAAAGTATGATTACCGTAGAATTCCTCTGGTGGTGTTTGGTTAGTTTCTCTGTTGAGCATGAAAGAACTATGTAAAAAAGAAATATTCTTAATTGCTAATGGATCAGTCGAATCCAAGCCGGACGGTGAAGGCTGTCTAGATGACAGGTATGACAAGTCGGACCAATTAGAAGATGACGGTGAGAAGGAAAACGAACTCGCATAATCGGAGGTAGAAGGTGAAACGGTAGGGGATTTGGAACTGAACTTGGGAATGTTGTCTGGAAAACAAGAAAAGGAATCCGGTGAGCCACAAGAAGGTGGTGATAAAGGATGAGAAATATGATCTGGCCGTTCTACTTGTTTGAAAGTATCTGGTATCCTATCCGGGCTTCCGTTTGGAAAACATACAAAGGAATCTGGCGAACCACATAAGTCGGTTGGAGGTAACAAGGGTGATGGAAGATCAACCTCAGAAACAGGCTGTTCTTCCTCTTTCTGGCTATCTATAATCATTTCCGTTACATCACTAGATGGACTAGTCTTGGAATTCAATTTGGAGGATGTGACAAGCGTGACGAATTCTTTCATGACACCTATAGCAAACTTCCGTCTCAATCTGCTCCATCCATTCTCCCTTGCAGGAAGGCAAGTTTCTGATCCAGCACTTGATACTGAAAAAGGAGGCACAACCCCACCTGCAAGTGCCTTGTGAAAAATTTCAAAGTCCAAATCATATTCATCTACCTTCCTCTCACTGGCCCCAGTACCAATATCCGTAGCAAACTTATCGCTACCAGGAGATCCAGCTTCTTCCCTTTTGGCCTCCACCTTGCTGCAATCCTCTGCCACGGATTGCCCACGGGCAAGAGCTTCCCAAAATTCTGGAGGCTCTTCACCTTCTTTAATTTTCACAATTGGACCCTTAGCCCTCTCATACCTAATGACCTGAAAGGCTGCTGCGTCCGCATTGTTCGACATCACACAGTTGCAATACTTCCCGTTCCAAACGTACAGAGCAGAAGGAACGTGAACAACAAATGCCCCACGCGAATCAAGTGCTTGAACACCGGGATGGCTCACTGTTTTGGGGACAAGATGTAGGGGGTCATATGGAGAATGTGGGGCCATTCGGTACATCCTCAACATGGAATTCGGGCTAGCAGGAACAGCGTGAACTCGTTTCTGGCACTGCAGAAGTTGACAAGCGAACCCCATATTCGGATTAGTCACACCTCTTGCAGCCTTCACATACTGAAAAGCATCTTCAAAGCTCTGGCCCTCCCTCCACATGAGGTAGGCAATAACCAGAGACGTTGATCTCGACACTCCCTGGCAACAGTGCACAAGGACCCGCCCGCCCTGCTCCCGAACATCCTCAAAGTAATCAAACACATCATAGAGAATACTTGTGATATCCTCAGATGGGCTATCCTGCAACCAAAGTGTCTTGTACACAAGGTCAAGCTTGAAATACTCCGGACAAACAAACCCAACACAGTTAAGCACATGTGTTATCCCATTCTGCCTCAGAATCTCGCGGTTCTTAGCCACTGCATCGCTTCCCAAGAATATATGATCAGCAATTCTTGAACACTCCTTATCAAAAAAGGCAAGCTTGTCCCTCTTGAACTGAAACTCTCTATCAGTTTGTTCCAAATTATTCGACTTCTCGGCCGCATTAACCGACCCTCTCGGAGTTTGAGGATTAGGCCAAACCCCAAGATCATCAGAACCCGCCCTTGGCCACTCCTCAACATGACGCCTGGTTATTGAAAGTGGTGGCAAAAAGGACCGAGCTTTAGTGTTGGTTTGAGACCGTGGATTAGAATTAGTACTAGCCTTATTTGGTGATCGGTCAGTCCAAGAAACTGACCGCAAATACCTTCGCCGGGCAGCTCCGGCGAGCAGGTCCTTGTTATCTTCCTCACCAAGCATTTCAAGAACTTTTTCAATGAAGTGTTTTGGAAAAACTAATAGATACCCATTAAACGAAGTATCCAGGAAAGGACATAGGAAACAACAAGTTGCAATTTTGGCATTAAATAACTGATATTGAAATGTTTTTAGCCTTGACCATTCTTTCTCTCTCTACCCTTTTTTTCCCACCTAAAACCCTTGACTCTCTCTCTCTCTCTCTGTAAAAACTTGTACTTTTCTATCTATCCAAACCACCACGATGGTATTCTTCTCTGAGGAAGAGAATTCAAATACGAAAATGACCCAGTAAAACTCCACAGCTAAGCTATAGTGGAAAGCGAAGGAAAGTGCAAATAAATAAAAAGGGAAAAAAACAAAACGTAGGACGATTACAGTCGAGATTGTTGAAGAGAGACTTACACGAAGAATAACTACAAAGAAGAAGAGTCACTTGAGGGGTGTGTTAGCGAGGTTTGAAACCCTAGAAAGGATCAGAGAGAGAGAAAGTTTGGTGAGAGCGAGTTGGACTGAGTCGGTCACCCAATAGGTTGGGACTTTGGAGTCGTTGGCTTTTTTTTATTAGCGAATTTATTTTTAAAAGCAATATGAATTTTTACATTTTATTTTTAATAAATATTTTTTATTAATATAATTATTTAATTAATAAAATTATGAATTAAAAATAAAAAATTTTAATTTTAATTTATATGAACATGTTTGTTTCATAAATTTAAAATTATTTTTAATTTATGTCTATTTTAAAAAAAAATATGTTATAATAAATATAATTTAAAGTTTCATTCATTTTATTAGGGTTTATTTAGTTCCTAGATTCGAATTTCTGATTCAAATCATGATTCATGATCTCATAAAAAATACACGTAAATCAAAAATGATTCAAATCACATTATTTGAATCTATGAACCAAACAGACTCTTAATTTGAATTTAGAATTTAAGTTTTATTATAATAAATTTTTTTAAAAACAGTCATATTTAACATTTTTACTACAATAAAAAATTCTCATATAAAATTACATCTCAATTTAAATTAAAAACTCAAATTAATAAACTAACTAAACTCTAACAATAATATAAATTTTTATTTTAAACGCCCTCAACATTTTTAAGAAATATTTGTTAAAATTATTATTATTTTTAGGCGTACTTTGTAGACTGAGAGAACTGGTCAAAGACCGACGTCATCATCGAATACAGATATTAAGCCATGCATGTCAATTCCTGTGATGTCATTTATAGAGAGAAAGAAAGTGGGTTTTTCTTTTTCCTTTTTTTTTAATGGAAAGATTTTTTTTTTTTTTTTTTTTAACTTTTTTAACTTTTTTACATGTAAGGAAGGAGGTAGTTTCGCTTTTAGGAAAAAGTGAAAATCAAAATTAACTACTACGCCATGGTTTGTTTTATGAGACTTTCTTTAATAGTCTCAGTCACCCACCGTAAAAATAAATTATTAATAATTTTTTATTTTTAATTATTTAATATATATTAAAATTTGTATATTCTATATATAATTTTAATTAAATTTAATGATTAAAAATTACGACTATTAATAGGATAGGTTATCAGAAAAATTTTCTTTTAACTTTTTTTTTTATGGAAAAAACTCTCTTTAACTTTTTTTTTTATTTTTTATGGAAGAAGCTCTCTTTAATTTTTTTTATTATAGTATTTTTTCCGTAAAATTTAAATTTATGTTTAAATTTTTTTATTTAAACTTATAGACTAAATGGCCACTTATGAGATTTCTTTTTACTAATCAACTCAATAGTTTTTGGTAGATATATATATATATATATATATATATATATATTTATAATATATTTTTGTTGTTCTACCATCGTCTAAAAGTGAAAAAAACACATCAAATATGAAGGCCCTTTAACTCATGAGCCACAATTTGAACCAATAAAGGTATTTAAATTGATATTTAGAAAACCAAAAAGTTGTACAATTTATATGGATTTAACCCCTTCTAATTTCTTGATGTTATATTTTTTAAATTAATAGTACATTAAAAAATATTATGTTAAGCTTCTCACTTCTATATATTATGCAGAAATATGATCCCCCTAAAATTATTGTATACGATACAAGCTTCATATAGCATGATGGAGAAATTAAGATTCAAATTAAATTAAAAGCCGTAATAATTAATCTTTGGACATGCGATTCAGTCAAATATACGTCTTTTTTCCTTCTTGACCTGGAGTTCCTCCTCACTAAGCAACGAAAAACAATAAAAAAAATGAAACAAACATTTTTTTTTTAACTTTAAAAAGTGTTTAAAAATAAAAAGAAAAATACATATTCTAAGTCGTACGTTGGAACGATCTGAGTTGAACAATACGAGTTTATTAATTAAATCATCAAACTTTGAACGTTTTAGTAAACAAAATCAAATTAGTCCAACGGTTTCTTTTCTAAGTAAAACAATTATAGGCCTCCTCAATTTTACAGATTCGAGTTTTTAATTCGAGATGAGATGTGATATTTTCTTAGAGTTTTTTACTACAATAAAAAAGTTAGACGTGACATTTTTTAAGAGTTTTTTTATTGTAAAAATCTATAACTGAAAACTTAACTCGGTGAAATGAACGATGCCATAGTAATTAACGTGCAACATAAACAACTAAAAGCAGTTCTAGTCTTATTTGTTGTTTTTCTCGTGGTATGGTATTTCTGGAAGGAGGCCTCCCTCAAAGCTTTGTAGTCAAAACCAAGCTGCCAAGAAAACTACGTTCAGATTTATTTAATACTTTATTTATATATTTATTAGATTTTATTTTTGCAGGTGTTATGTGAAGAATCTCATGAGCAATTATTAATAATTAATATGTATCATGGCTCCAATTGAACAGGAAATGACAAAAAGAAAACAAGAGAGTGGACAAAACCATAACTTCTGCCCAATATGCCCAATTTGTTCAATAGTTTTAGATTAGCTGGGTGGGGGGGCTTCAAACTTCAAACCTAACTGGGTGGACCAGCTGTTGAAATTTGGCACTGCTAATTAAACAGTGAAGAGTTTAACTTTATGATCCACTTGTGTTTTCATTATGTGTGGGGGTACATATTTTGCACGAGAATAGTGATGTTCCAATTTCCAATTTTGTAGCTCTGAAGGTTCGAGGAAATCACCGCTGCCACCGAATACTTAAATAGGTATACGTGGAAGATGATCACGTGGTAGTATGTGGTAGCGTACGTTTCTAATGTTATATTCGATTAAATTCATATTAAATATATATATGATTAATAATTTATAATATAGAATTAACGGTTTAAAAACTTAAATCATATTAGTGTGTTATTTTATTAGTCTCTCAGAGTTGAAGTGTCATGATTTTAACTTAAGCAACATATGATCTTTCAAATTCCAAATATCATTGTTCTCCATTGCTAGAAATTAGAATCCTCCAAAGGTTTACAAAAGCAATATTAGAAAAAAGAATGAAGCCCGCTTACAAATAGGATAACAATCTTAGTAGTGACACAACGATACGACTTGAAATTAACATAAAATTAGTGGGTTTTAGGTTTATTATAAATGTGTTTGGATCATAATCGAATTGACAATTAACACGATTAATAAATGAGTTGAGTTAGGGTTGACATCCTAACACGAAGTGACATAAATTGACACGATTAACTATATGTGTCATATGCAATCTAATAATATACGATATAACATGAAAGTTTATATAACATATTAAATACAAAATAATGTGAATTTTAATATTTGTAGGTAAAATTTATTGATTTTTCTTAAAAAAAAAAAGATAAATTGATCAATAAATATGTTAAACTTATCTTAACTATGTTAAATAATTTATTATTATATTAATTATTTATTTAATATATTAATTTAAACGGGTTATACAGTTTAACATAATTAACATAATTAATAAATTAATCGTGTTTAAATTGATATTTTTAACACGTTTAATAAATATATTATATTTAAATTAATATTTTTTAACACAATTAATAAACAGATTAATGAAAACGTAAATTGCCACCGTTACTTACAAAGTTGTGAGCGGCAACATTTCCGGTCGTCATAGTCCATTATAATTTATACTCGATTAGCTATAGGAATCAATCACTACTAGTTTAATAATTTTGTCAAAAAAAAAAGTTTTATCGACAAGAGTTTTTATGTCATAGTCAACAATTGTTGCACAATAAATTTTTAAACGAAAAAATAGAAAGAAAAAAAAAATAAGGGGGTCAAGAAAGGCAGGCTAGAGATTAGAAAAAAAAAAATATAATTAATGGTTCTTTTTCGTAAGTCCCTCATCACTTTAAGTTTGTGGAAATGCTTTTTTATAAGGTAATCCGGGTGATGAAATAATCCAATGACACAAATGAAGTTTAACTCCTAATTAAATTTTACTATTTTAGAAAGGTATATACAGTATATGAGATATAATTATGCAAAAATAATCAATAATTATCAATTTAGGCCTTGTTTGGTGACCTTTTTTTTATTTATAATTTGTCAATAAAAATATTTATTCATATTTTTTTATTTGTTTTGTTTATTAAAATAAAAACACGCTTTAATCACCTTTTCCTTTAAAAAAAAAAAAAAAAACATATTTGGTACTTTTAATTTCATAACATATTTTTAAGTTAATGCCGTCATTCTACTAGACAAATGAAATTATAAATCCCTAATTAGAAAGGAGATGTACTTAGGATCTATAAGTATTAGTCAATAATTCGAAATTCTCCATAAATAGTATATAAAGATAGGATGGTCATACGTTTAATTACCTAATTAGATGAGTAAGGAAAAACTTGTCTGCCGATTTTTTTGAAAAAACAAAACAAAAAAGAAGAAGAAAATCATGGTTTTTTTTTTTTTTTTTTTTTTTTTTTTGTGTGTGTGTGTGTGTGTGTCTCTCTCTATATATATATATATATATATATATATATATATATATATACCTACATATATTATTATTAACATTATTTATTTTCAAAAGGAATGCATAAGAGTCATGCTTGTCGATTTTGTGCGAGTCAAAGTGAACGACATGATTTTTGTGTACCATTAGAAGACACAAGGCACGTTATATTCATAATGTTCAATCATAAGTTTGAACACAAGAAGGAGAAGACAAAAAAAGACATTATTGTGCATCATCACAACAGTGACATTAACTCTTTGTCTTCCTTGGCTCCTCAGTTTCATACTCTTAACAGTGGCCACTCAAAATCACAATTTCAAAGAGATTAATTTATATTTCGTAATTTGGATAAGCTTGTGGATAAGATGAAATAACTGCCTTTTCCAGTGTGAGTGTGTATATATATATATATATATCAGAATAGACTATATAATCAGTTTGATATGTGTATAAATTAGTTTTAAGTTTTAATAGTAAAAAACTCTCAGAAAATATCACATATAACTTTATCTGTTACAGTTAAATTTTTTTTAAAAATATCACATTTCAATTCTAATTAAAAATTTGAATTCATAAAGTGAACGAGGAGTATAAATATGTCATACGGCATTTTTGGTTCTATTGACTGTATAATAGGATAAGCATGTGGTAGTAACAAGTGTACATTTTTTTTATGAGATATCCTTTTCCTAATTCGGCACTGGCCACTTTCCGTTGGATGCGGATACAAGGCAATTTGAAAGGGAGACTTGTGTACTCTATTGATATTACATTGTTTTTAGGGTAAGATCACATTAGAATTGTAATTTTATCGGAAAATAAGATGTATAAATACAATGGAACTTATGAAAATTTGACTGAATAAAGTTTTTGTAATTCCTATCACAAAACACTTGGATAAAGTCATATAATTTGCCTTAAAGTTTCGTGCCTTTTTTATGTTTCCGTCATTCTTGAAGACAAAAATCTCAATAGTGCTCAGAAAAACGTAAGCATTCGTTTGGTTTTGTGGCAATTAAACTCTAATACTACCTTTGAATTCTAGTTATTATATTTACAACTTTGAGCTGAAAATTAAGATTAAAGTTTTCCACAAAAGTGATACGTTTGAAATCCTTCTAGTATATGTATCAAAAAAAAAAAGAAAAGAAAAAAAAATCCTCGTATTACATATAAATCACTTCTTTGGATATTCTAAAAAAAAAAAAAAAATCACGCCTTTGGATTTCCCAAGTTATAATTTTGGACTTCCGTCGGCCCAATAAATCTGTACATCACAAGTTTGAAAGCCCAAATTCGAAGCCCATAAATACATTCACTGGGTTTGGTGTCGGGCCCACAAAACCAACAGCCCAGTCGATATCATCACTCATCCCCGTCTGGGCCGCGACACAGAAGTTTGAGAGCGGAGTCTCTGTCTGCAGCACCTCCGTGTTCCCTTCTCCACTACCGCCGATTACCACCTTACAACCACCACCCACTTTCTCTCTCTTTCTCCCTCTATCCTCCCCTCAACCAAAAGCTTCTTCCTTTCTCTCTCTCTCTCTCTCTCTTCTTCTTGGTCTTCACATTCCTGCTCTGAGTGGGCCCCAATCAGGTGCGGCGACCCCGCCGACCCCTTCTGATATGCATTCGCTCTGATATGATTCACAGTCTTGGCGCGCACCGCCTCCTGTACCGCTCCCGCATTGCCTACTGCGTCAAAACGGGCCTCATCGATCACGCCGTCCAACTGTTCGACGAAATGTCGCACTCGGATTGCCGCGTCTTCAGCGTCGACTACAACCGCTTCATCGGTGTCTTGGCCCGCCATTCCCGTCTCGATTTGGCCGAGCATTATTACCACAAGATGGCCTCACAGGGATTCTCCTTATACCCGTTTACTTACTCTAGGTTCATTTCCGCTTTGTGTGCCGTTAAAAACTTTCTTCTCGTCGAGAAGCTTCTAGAAGACATGGATAAGCTTTGTTGTATTCCTGATATTTGGGCTTTTAATATTTATTTGAATGTTTTGTGTGGTGAAAATCGAGTGGAGTTGGCTTTGGAAGTGTTTCGTAGAATGGTTGAGAGAGGAAGAGAGCCTGATGTTGTTACTTATACAATACTTATTGATGGATTGTGTAAAGCTTGGAAATTCAATGCCGCGGTTGAAACATGGCGTGGTATGATTAAGAAAGGTTTTGTGCCAGATACCATTGCCTGCACGGCGCTTGTCGTTGGTTTGTGTGAGGGTGGGAAGGTTGACTTAGCTTATGAGCTTACAGTTGGTGCGTTGAAAGGTAGAGTTAAGTTTAACAATTTGATATATAACTCGCTGATTAGCGGGTTCTGTCGAGCAGGTAGGATTGATAAGGCGCAGGCGATCAAGGATTTCATGAAGAGGGATGGGTGTGAGCCGGATTTGGTGACGTACAATGTGTTGTTGAATTATTGTTGTGACAAGTTGATGTTGGATGAGGCAAATAAGTTGATTAATACAATGGAGAGGATCGGAATGAAACCCGATTCTTATAGCTATAACAAACTTCTCAAGGGACTCTGCAGAGCTCATAGGCCGGACAAGGCTTATTTGCTGATGGTTGATAGGATGGAGTCCAAGGGATTGGCTAATGTTGTTTCGTATAATACCATCATCGGCGCATTTTGTAAGTTACTACGTGTTAGACGGGCTTACCAGCTTTTTGAGGAAATGAGGCAGAAGGGGATTGAACCCGATGTGGTAACATTCACAATTCTTATCAAAGTGTTTCTTAGCGTAGGTAGTTCTGATGTGGCCAAGAGGCTACTAGATCAGATGAATGGAATGGGTCTATTGCCCGACTGTTTATTCTACACTACCATAGTTGATCATCTGTGTAAGGCAGGGAAGATTGGGACGGCACATAGTGTTTTCAGTGACATGGTTGAAAGAGGAATCACCCCTGATGTGATTGCATACAATGCCATTATAAATGGACTTTGCAAAGCTTTTAGAGTAAGCGAAGCCGTGCATCTATATAAGGAAATGCAGGCTAGAGGATTATGTCCTGATGAAGTGACTTTCAAATTGATAATTGGTGGTCTCATAAAGGAAAACAAGCTTCCATTGGCTTGTAGAGTATGGGATCAGATGATGGAGAAAGGGTTTACTCTTGAACCGGCTCTTTCTGAGACTCTAATTAATGCCATTAATTCAAAGGATTAAAATGTTTTGTACCTACAATGTGGTGCTAAGTTTTACTGCAGATTAAGGGTGCATTTACGAACCGAAAGGGAAAATTTTTGACGAAGAAGAAGAAAAGGGGAGGGAGTCAAACATTTGATTCGAGTTTATACTTGCATATTCATGATATGTGGCGACATGAATGCGAAAAAAGGAAACACTCCTCCCATTCTCTTTCCTTTAATGATATATAAATGCGCCCGGAAAGTGTTTTCGAATGTATGCTCTGAGCAAAAACAAGAATGGTATGCTCTGGATTCTAACTAGAAAGCCTTATTTACGCTGATCATAGACCTTCCTCACGATTGTTTTCAGATTGACCAATAATGCTTCTGAATCATGCAGTCTCGGAAAGATTATTCTGCAGCTATCCCTAAATTGTTTCCAAACATAGTTACTCTTGATTCTTGTATGATTTGTCATATGATTCTTTCGAAGTTGAGTACATTCTTTCAACTTTAATGTAAGATTGTACCGCTACTTGTAAAAAATAGATGTAAGATTGTACTTCAACTTCTTGTTTTCCCCCCTTTATATGTTTGGCTTTAAGTGCTGCTATTATCCACTGATGGCTGAAGAATGCTGCTTCTGGGATATTAGAGAATGAGGTTGAGCTTAGCAAGATCAAAAGTCTCTTTCTTATGGTAATTTCTTTCTTCGTTACTTCACTAAAAGTGCATTTGATAGATGCAATCATCTATGTGCTGGATTTCTCTCCTTTGGTATTGGGATTAATACAAAATAGTTTCAGAAATTTTCACCTGGTCCCTTAACTCTCGTGGGAGAAAGCAAGTTAAAGGAAATTAGGACATGGGTTTCCTCACATTCCCCATAATCCTGCTGAGTTCTGGATTCCCTACAAACTTCAAAATGAAGATAATCTTGAAGGTGGTCTTTTGGATACAAAATTTAACATAGGAATGAATGTACGGCTAGATCCCCTAAGATGGGATCAGTCATAGATTTCGTACCAATCCTGATCGTTCGAGCTTTTGGATGATGATGTCCGGTGGATTCGTCTCTGTGTCTCGGACAGCAAGGGCAAGGCAACCTCAAAACAAATGCTATTCTGCGATCAGTCTGTGGTGAGCTATTTAAAAAAAAAAAAAAAAAAAACACATCACGGTAATTTGATGGGTAAAGTATGAGCGCTAAAGTTGTATAGCATTCTGTGTAGAGGACATTGCCTTGTTTCTAGCTAAACAACAGTTCAGAGTTTTATCGTGATGTGATTTATTTTTTCCAAAGGTTATTCAGAACCCTACTAATTGGATGAGAGTTTGAATACAGTTGTTTGTCTTTGTTAGGCCCTTACTTAAGCTGGTCTACACCAGGAGGGGCAAACGGCGAAGAAAACATATAATTAGGGGCCAAGGAGCAAATTCTGAAAGTGGCTAAGGTGGCTGACGTGGCAAATTATGCAGGTTCAGGGAGTATTTGGGGTGTTGAGGGTCTGTTAGGGAGAGTGGAGTCCGTAATATCATCTGCTTTGTGTGCGTGTGCTGCCGTAGGTGGCTGGGAGTGCCGGAGAGCTCGAAATCTCCGTTCTATCTTTACTGTTTCCAATTTCTTTTAGTGCAATCAGTGTTTTGGCTGGTTGTTCAGTTAAACTCCCTGATTCCGATCACTTGATTGCTTTTATTTTCTACTTGTTTGAGTGTGGAATCTGGTTGTTTGGCTGAGTATATATTACCAGGTACCTAACAGTCTTCAATCCAAAAAGGATAAGTAAAATATTGTGATAAAATTTTTCTTTAGTCAAGGATTTACTTATTTTTTATTTGAGGAGAATTCAAAATTATTCGATTTGTATAATCATCAATTATTAACATTGGTAAACAACCTAGAGCAATTTAATTATAACTCAATTCACGACAATTATAAGTAGAAAGCTCATACTCTTTGGTCATTGATAAACAATTTGTTGGATAATATTCAACACAGTTACCATAAAATATACAGATTCTAAAATCAATAGTAGTTCTCATAACAGTGTTTTCACCATCACTCAATCTTGTAAATGAAACAAGGCGTTGAAGAAATAAAAGTCTTAAAATATTCAGTATGATGAAGATCTCTTAGGTCCGGACTAGCAGCAAGCATCTGATTCGACGTCCTGCTAGCTTGTTACGTTGTTATTAATACAGTGCTTAAAAAAGGCAAGTCACCCAAGATTACTTGCCTCCTTTGCTTATCCATGTCTGATTCTTTGCCTTTTTCCTAAATTATCGTTTGAAGTTCTCTTCAAGTTTTCGTTGCATAGTCTTCTCAGCCACATTTCCTTTATTATTCCCCTTGAGCTCTTCTTCGTTGATCCATCACTTCTCAATACTACCATGAGCCAACACCATGAAACAAACCCTCATTTCGTCAGACCATCGTTGTCACAAGGATCGGATCAAGACCAAGACCATCTTCTCAGGCCAACCAGTCCATGGGGGCTGCCACCCCGTAAAGAAGGCCGGTCCCATCAGACTGGTCAGGGGCGGCCTAGGAAGAAGCATCCAGAAAAGCAAACGCAGCCACCCCGACCAGATCCCCAGCCTGCACGCGCTCCATTGGCGCCACATCGAGGCCATCAGGAGGACCGACACTACCCACCACCCAGTTCATTCGTGCCGTCTCCCCGCCATCACGACAACCAACAAAACCTGCAGCAACCAAGTTCACCGCCGCTGCAACAGCGCCATCATGCAGACCATCCCCAGCCAGACCATCAAAAGCCGCATGGTTCACCCACGCCATCCACGCACCAGCAGGACCAAACTCGCAGGCCACATGGTTCAGTGGCACCGCCGCTTTCGCAGCACCTTGGAGACCAACATCCAAGGCGAGAACCACGATATAATCACGGCCTGCGGATGCCAGAACCCGACAAGAAGAAAGCCTTAACATGGTTCACCTTAGTCTTCTGCACAATCTTCTGGATTGTCATAATTCTAGGAGGCCTGATTGTGCTCATTGTCTACCTCATCTTCCGCCCACGCATCCCGAAGTTTGACGTGTCCACCGCAACGCTAAACGCAGCCTACCTTGACATGGGCTATCTGCTCAATGCTGATCTCACCTTGTTGGCAAACTTCACAAATCCGAACAAGAAAGTGAGCGTGGACTACAGTTACATGTACGTCGAGCTTTACTATGGAAGGACGCTTATTGCTACACAAGCCATAGAGCCTTTCTCCGCGCCGAGGACTGCTGCAAGGTTCGCAAATCTTCACATGGTAACTAGCCAGGTTCGGCTTTCGGAGCTCGAAATCCAGAGGCTCAAGAGGCAGACACTGAACAATGGGGTGATATTTGAGGTGAAGGGCTTTTTCCGGGCAAGATCTAACCTTGGTGGTTTCTTAAGGTACTCGTATTGGTTGCATGGCCAGTGCACTATTATGGTTAGGAGACCTCCTGATGGGGTCCTATCCGCAAAGAAATGCAAAACAAAGCACGGATAAAGGCAATAACAACATTTTTCATTCAAATTTGGATATGTACACACAATCCCATAAATTTGTTCTCTCTTTCATTTTTGTATTCTATGGGGATTGAGAATTATCCATTTTGTGCGGTAGTGGTTCCAAGTAAGTTTGGAAAATGTTGTCACAAGACGGATTAGCTGGTGGTAGATAGTGATCTGTATTCTTTTACATGCCGTGATCAAGAATTCAATAGATATTTGTGTTCCATATTATATGCTCAATTAAAATGGAAATTGTTATGATAACTTGTTAATTCTTCGCTAGCCTTGCACCTCGAGAACATAAAATATCAAAGTGGATTAAAAAGAATTCATACGGGAGATTCTTGTCTTGCTAAACAAGAACTGAATTAGGAAAAGTTAAAAGACCCCTTGGAGAATATTTGTAGGACTAGGATTATAAAATCCATTTGAGAAAGAAAAGCATTTTGTAATTGTGACTAAGAAAAGCATTTTGTAATTGTGACTCTTATTCCACTATTTCGTTAGAAGAACTCTAATTGCTACTCTCATTTTTTGTGTTCGACATGTCAAAGAGTGCAAGAATTCTATATGAAAATTTAATTTGTAGCATTGATCTTAAAAAGAGTAATAAATTAAAAAAAAAATTCAGAATGTCTTTCATTATCACAACTTATCAGTGTCTAAAAAGTAGTCACCCTTGAGAATATTACTTTGCCTCCTGCTCTTGGCCATGTATGATTCTTTGCCCTTTCCATAAATCATCCTCTGTTCAAAGTTGTAGCTCTTCAATTGCCTTTGCAACCTCCAATTATTAGCAGACCCCGGCCAGCTGATGAAGAACAACAACATCCAAAAACAGCCATTCAGCGGGCGCACAATCCCAGCAGCAGCCCTGGTTGGTCTCTAAACCAACGCATTCATTTTGGCTTTATTCTGGATTTACTGTCTTGCCAAACAGAGCATAGAGCCGCCTACCCCATGGTGGCTATTGGAGTTCAGCTTTTCGAGCTGGAAATGGAGAGGCTCAAAAGTGTGATGGTGAAGAGGACTTTCTCGGCTTTTCGAGCTGGAAATGGAGAGGCTCAGCCTCGTCTCCTGGTACGCTCGTGCCGTTGGCACGGTGGATGTGTTATCACAATTTCACATTGAAGAAACCTCCTCATGGGGGTGTTTAGTTCTTAAGTAGATGACGTTCTTCATTGAATGGAATGGATATTTTATTCCTTCGTTTTTGTACTCATGGATCTTGTATAATTTTGAGCTCTGAAATGTTTCTTTTCAAAGGTAAAATTAAGGCTGACAATCCAAGTAACGACATGGCGACACAATTCCAAACCCGTATGAAGTTAGTGAGTTTGAGTTACTATAAATGCATTTAAGTTATAATCGGGTTAATACGATTAACACGATTAATAAATGAGTTAAATTAGGATTGACCTCCTAACATGAATTGACACGATTAACTATATTTATCATCTGTAATCTAATGATATATGATATAACATGAAAATTTATGACATATTAAATACAAATAATGTGAATTTTAATATTAATGGGTAAAATTCATTTATATTTCTCAAAGAAAAAAATAAATAGACCAATAAACATGTTAAACTTATCGACATTGTTAAATAAGTCATTATTATATTAATTATTTATTCAATATATTAATTTAAACGAATTATACGGGTTGACACGATTAATACGATTAATAAATGAATCGTGTTTGGGTTGATATTTTTAACATGTTTAATAAACGGGTCGTGTTTAGATTGATGTTTTGTTACCACTAGGTAATAATCTCAATTTGTTAAATACCAATTTTTGAAAAATAACATACGGATATAATTACCACACCACAATCATATTCATTTGTTTCCCCCCTCCTTTGCAAAGTCACACGTCACAAGACATCCAAACAGGGGCAAACTTGTGAAGAAGTAAAAGACGCGTCTTATATGAAAGAGAAAGCAGCTAGTATTACATATTCAAGATACAAAACTGAACTAGGAGAAACACTCCCAACATCCATTTTATTTACAAAGGCACAACAGTATATAGAAATAGAATCACAGAAATAGAGACTCCCGGCCGGAATCTTGATCCGTACACTATGCCAAGAGACGACAACAACATTCATGACCTCAGAGTAGTATATTTATACTTATAACTAAGCCGTAAATCGGTGAATCACTCCAATCAAACATGACAACAACACAGGGATGTAAAATAACAATCTCTTCAACTAGAATCTCCTGTAAAGATCTCTGGTAAAGAAAGGGTGTCTAAGGGCTT
This sequence comes from Morus alba, assembly GCA_012066045.3. Lineage (NCBI taxonomy): Eukaryota > Viridiplantae > Streptophyta > Magnoliopsida > Rosales > Moraceae > Morus > Morus alba. The sequence continues at coordinate 2,107,034 of CP050237.2, read as the reverse complement.
CGCAAGCTGTTAGCCTGTGGAAAGGGTCATATCTAAGGAGACCTTGCAAAAGGTCAATAAGATCACCAGCTGAGTGATCTACATGTTGCATTACTAGATTCTGCCGATGCCGAAAATAGAGGTTAGTAACTTTGGAATGAGACAAGGAAACAAATATCTGCAAAGGTTTTCTTGTAAACATGTCTAAGACTCTAAATATACCAAAAGAAACAAATTAGGAATAATGGAAATTATATTGAAATATTCTGGTATGGTACACACCTGAAGACGGGGTAGCTTCAGAACAGCTTTGATACTTTCACGAGAGGCTGCGCCTTCTGGCCAGTCCAATCTACCCCTTTTAACATACTTCTCAGCGTGGTGGCTGACCAAAAAAAAAAAAAAAAAAAAAAAAAAAAAAAAAAAAAAGGCAACGGAGAAACTTTGTTAAAAACAGATGAACTTGAGGTTTTCTTAACACATCACAAGAAGAAAACCAAATAAGATATCCTCAATAAGCACGCACTCTGCTCTTTTCAGCATATGCTGAGGTAACGGGCCTAATACCCTCTCCATCATGGCTAGGTGTTCTAGGTTCTCATGTGTCTGAAACAAAGCTTCTCCCTGCAAATAATTAATATTAAGTTATTTTCTATAGAGCGATGTAAAAAACAGCACCTACTAGGTAGATATGACCCCACGAAATATTAAGCTTACCGAGCACAGTTCTACCAAGATACAACCAACACTCCACAAATCACAAGGAAAACTCCATCCAAGTCCTGAAAGGATAAGTAGGTTTCACCTCTAAAGTTTTAACATATAAAATAAATTATTATACATAAGAAGGAAAAACATTTAGGACAAGAGAAAATCAAGACATGTCATACCGAGAATAACCTCGGGCGCACGGTAGTGCCTGGTAGAGACTATATAGTTGTGCTCTTGATGTTCATAAGCTGTGCTGCCAAAATCAATAACCTTTATGGCACTGGACTTCGGCAACCTTTTATAAAAGATTCCCTCTCTTGGTGAGCGCGGAGTAACCTGAAATAGCAGATTAGGTACTTATAGTTTTAGGAACAATTAACATGAGGGACACGGAAAAAAAAAAGCACAATAAGGGGTAGAATGCCAAACAAAAAGTGTTGCATGACTAACATCAACTACAATAGAAAAGCAAGCGCTAACATGTAAAAGAAAAGAAGAAGAAGAGGGAAAGTACCTTGTAGTCAGGTACTTTTATGTACTCTGGAGACACAAAAAGTACGTTCTCTGGCTTCAAATCGGTATGAATGAGCCGCATATCATGCATGACTGCACCATTTTATACACCAGAGGAAAACATAAGCACTTATAGCACTAAAACCTTATATAAAGTCCTTCCCAAATACCCTACAAATATCTACTCAATGCCTCATGTATGAAAACATGAAAGAAAAGTCTATAAGAAAAATAAACACCAAAAACCATGCCATTACATTCCTAATAAGAACTTTGAAAAGATAAATAGAAACAATGGAAGTAACAACTACACACATGCTACACATTCCAATAGTTGTCGGCCAAGCTCGCGGACAAGATCAACCGGAAATGGGCGATAATTATTTTTCCGGAGAAAATCGTATAAGCTTGGTCCAAGCATCTCAAACACCTGTTAAAACCATTTAGATTCAACAGAAGCTCTTAACCCCCAAAATATTTATGTAGTTGGGGAATCATACTATTAAAATGCAGTCATATACTTACAATACAAATATGGTTACGATAGTCAAACCAGTTCCGAATTTGAACACAACTGCAAAGAATAAGCTCACTTAACAATTGACACAAATTTCTCCTTGACCAAGAAGCCTCAGGCATAACCATTTAAGAGAAACTGAACTTACCGACTGCCATTTCTGTCATACTTTCCAAGCAAGTGTAGCACATCAATTTCAATCATTGCCGCTTCACGATATTTCTTTATGCTTCTCACAACTTTTATAGCCACCATCTCCTTTGTTTCCCTATCCCAGCATTCCAGAACCTGACCAAATGTACCTGTTGAAGAAATCCATGGTGTGACAAGAAAGATTATTCCAATATATCTCCTTCTTAAGGTAAAAAATCTAAACTCAGTAAGAGTCTAAGAGAAACTAACCTTCACCAATTTTCCTGTGGATTTTATCTGCATATATACAGAAGCAAGAGTGTAAGCACAACAGAGACATGAAAAATTCAAACAAATAAAATCTTGAAGACTAATGGCCTGTTTGGTACATAAGTTTGAACATAAATTCAAATTTTTATGAGAAAAAGCATTGTAGCAAAAAAAGTTTGAATTGTAGTTCAAACTGCAAGCCAAACGAATGCTCAAGACGTGACAAGATCAAACTAAATGACACTTTAAAGGCTGAAACATGTTGGCATCCCCTTAGTAAGAAAAAAGAATGATAAAAATAATTGGAACAATGATATTAGTAATCCCTCAAGGTATATTTTTGTTGAATTTCAAATGCATGTTTGCTTTTTATTCTCTCTATTCATTTAGGATTAGGAGGATTTTTATCTCATTAGAAAGCATGTTAAATTCAAGATTCACTAATGATATTCCTGCTGCACAGGAGAGCAAAGAAAACAATACTAATCCTATATGATATATATCACATGGAAAACGACTGTATATAAAGAAATGTTTCCAAATCCCAAAGCATTCAAAACTTTTCAAATTTACCAATACCTAACAAGTGGAAGCTATAACTTAAATACTAAAGAAATACCAATGCACTTTCCAAAAATCTTTAGTTTTAAGAAATTTATGGAAACAAGATATTAAGAAATTATTAGAAGATGAAAATGCACTGGTCATTTGTATTTCGAAACTTCAACAGCAGCAGAAAAGTAAATGCAAACAAACTCTTCAGTGGTGATTCAATGTAATTACAGCGAGAAGTTAAATTCTCCCCGAGCGCAAACATGTAATGTCCATCTTTGTCGTCTTCTCGCCATGGGGGAGAGCCTTTTTGCGTCAATCCCTTAACGAAAAGACTAGGATGGTCTGGGAGTACCCTTGAAGGTCCAAAGCTTGTCCCATTTCCAACATCTTGCCCACAAAACAATTCTGACTGAGCCTACACACAGCCATCGATTCATACTCCACTAAACAAACATTAATAAGAAATCTTACCCCCGCCATTAACTATTATTCATTTTCAAATATTCCTCATGTTTTTCTAATCAACCAAACAGGAAAGTCAAGGCATCCATAATAATTAAATTAACCACAAATATGACAACAGGCTAAGGACGTTGCCCAAATTTCCAATGCTTCACAGGTCCATCTACCAATTAAGTTTAAAGGCTTCAACCAAAAAATAATAATAAAAAAGAACATGATATCAAAGTTTGTCACAGATTCCATATTATGATATAAATGAGTTAAATTTCCAAACTTTTTACATGGTTTTGGCTTAAAAGTTTTACCTCATAACAATTCTTCTAAGAATTCAAGTATTAGCCTATGAGGCAATCTTTTAAAGCAAGAACAAACTTTTCCAGGCCCTATTTTACAACAAAATAAAAAGATCAAAAATTTATCTTAATATTTATAATTTCATCACAATTCTTTACTAATTCTATCATTTCTAATTTTCCACCCTCGCAATCAAAATTTTGATTATTCTCCAAGCAATGAATTTTTTTTTTTTCAAAAAAAAAAAAAAATGAAACCAAATTGGAAAGGTCTTTATAATGATAAACAAATGGAGCATAATAAACAAACGAATTTGACGATCAATTTCAGACAAATTTGAAAAAAAAATTTGCAAAGTGGAAAAGAATAAAAATATTACTTTTAGATTGGATTGAGGGGCGTCCCAAGCAAACCTAGGCTTCTTCCTCGGACGGCGATCCATATGAGCGAGAGGAAATTCCGTCAAATAGTCCATCTCCATCTCGTGTACAAACCCTAACCCTAGAATTTGATTCCCTGATTGAAATTGGTCATACCCAGAGATCCATGGGCTCTCTGTACCGGAGAAATAGCTCTAACCTTTGTTCTCCGCGAGCTAACGCCATCCGTCGGATTTGTTCCCAAAGATTAATCTGGACTGTTGGTTGGTATTTATTGGTGTTGGATTGACTACGTGTAACCATTCATGTTGATAGATGCAAACCCTGGTTGAGTTAAGCCATGGTTGAGTTAAGCCATTTCCTTTTTCATTTTTTATTTTTATTTTTGGAATATACTATTTCGATGCCTTAATCCTTATCTTGTTACACCTTTTAATTTGGAAAGAGCATTGCATTCTTTTCTTTTTTAAATCCCAATTCCAACTTCTAGAAGGAAAATACAGAAAGACACAAGAAAAAAAAAAAAGAAAGAAAATTCATAACACAACTATATTAAGGAACAAATTGGATTTTCCTAAAAAGAAAAGAACTAAATGTATGAAAAATATTAGTAATGTGCCCATAAAAAAAATATAAAAAATAAAAACTAATGTGAGAGTTTAGGTATGTAAAATTCTGATAGAAACATGATAATTATTTTTGGATGGGGTATTGGAGATCTATTATTATTTTTTTCTTATTATTTATTTATTCTCTTTTTTTTTTTTTTTTTTTTTTTTTTTCTAATTTTGGCATCAGGATTTACTATGGAAACTAATTTTTGGCATCAGTCAATCGTTTGGTTATGGAAACGGTTTGATTTTCGTCGTTTGTAAGAAACTCACATGTAAAAATCATGACAATTTAAGACCTTAAGTTTTGTCATAAAACAAAACGACATGTAGTTTGCATTTACCAAAAATCATAGTTTTGTGAGAGTTTAGGAATGTGAAATTCTGATAGAAACTTATTGCATTTATTTTTGGAAGGAATATTTTAGAGTTTTTAACTTTTTATCATGCCATTTGTCACAATGGAAACGATACGTCGTTTTGTAAGCCAAAATCGACAATTTCTGTTTACTTCACCGATTCGAGTTTAGAATTTGAATTTTGTTACAGTAAAAAGTTTTCAAAAAGAGTCACATCTAATTTTTTTACTACAGTAAAAAGTTTTCACATAAAATTATATCTTAACTCAAATTATAAACTCGAATAAGTGAAGTAAACGGGTCAAATTTGTCTCAAGACCAAACGACATGTAGTTTATAGGGAAATAGTAGAAAATAGGCCAATATGAAAAGCTTAAGAAAGGAAATAGGCTAATTTTTAGTTATAGAAATTAATAGGCCATAACTTGTCAAGTTATGGTTTATAACCAGATAAGTTATGAACAAACTTGTCAAGTTATGGTTCATAACCGGACAAGTTATGGACAATTATGAATAATAACTTGTCAAGTTATGGTTCATAACCAGACAAGTTATGGACGAAAATAATAATTTGGCCTATTTATTAACTTATGTAAACTATTGGCCTATTAATTTTAATTCATCTCAAATTTTGGCCTATTTTCCTATTTCTCCCTAGTTTATATTTACCAAAAACCTCATAGTTTTGTAAGAGTTTAATTATGTAGGAAGTCTGAATTCTGATAGCAACAAATCGTAATAATTTTTTTGAAGGCGTATTAGAGTTTTAACTTTGGCATTCGTCTTCACGGAAACGAGATGTCGTTTTCTAAGCCAAAAGCGGCATTTAGTTTGTCCGAAGGCCAAACGAGATGTAGCTCCTCTCAATGCTCATCAATTGATCTTTTTCTCCATCACCTGCTTTGTGGATATTATGCAGCCAACAGGTGATTCTAACTTCATATGCCCATTAATATTCCACAAGCAAAAGTCATTAGCAAATCAATCTGAATCATGGAGTTTCAGTTATTCACCTTGTCAATCAGATAATTGGGGTCGAAAAACCAATCCTTCCTGTTGGCTATACGTAACTCCTACATAAAAGAAGCCAGAGAAGACAGTCCTGGGAAATCAAAAGACTCTTACACAAGAGAAGTAATTAAGATGGCAATACGTAACTGCTACATAAAAGAAGCCAGAGAAGTCACAGTCCTAGGAAATCAAATGACTCTTACACGAGAAGTAATTAAGATGTGTTGTCAACTAAAAAAAAAAATGTGGTCACTAATGATTTCAGATAAAAAAAGCCTACTCATGTTTCCTATAATAGAGAGCTAACAACATTGTTACAAGAACAAGATAAAGATTTTTGGTTACCATGTGGCTAATTCTTCTTGTCCCACTTCTAACTTTGCTCTTTCTCATGAGAAACAAGATTACAAAAGCAATTAAAGAAAACAGGAGAGATCCTCCAGGCCCTCCACAGCTTCCTGTCATAGGCAATTTGCACCAAATTGGTGCACTGCCCCATCGTTCGCTGTGGCAACTTTCGATGCAGCATGGGGCCGTTATGCGCCTCCAACTCGGAGGAGTACCCGCGATTGTCATCTCATCAGCCGAGGCTGCAAAGGAGGTCTTAAAGATTCATGACTTGGAATGTTGCAGTAGACCTCCATTAGCTGGTCCTGGAAAACTTTCCTACAACTTTTTAGACGTGGGCTTCTCACGTTATGGTGAACACTGGAGGGAGTTGAGGAAAGTCTGTGTTGTCAGGCTCTTTAGCCTCAAAAGCGTGCAGTCTTTTCGATTCGTTAGAGAGGAAGAGATTGGTTCTCTCGTCGATTCTCTTCGCGGGAATTCTTTCACTAAGACTCCTGTTGATCTCAGCAAAAAGATGTTTGCTCTCACCGCAAGCGTGACTTTAAGAATTGCTTTTGGAAAGAAATTTGGAGAGACTGGACTAGACAATGATGAGTTTGAGGAGATAATGCATAGGGCACAAAGCGTGTTAGGAAGCTTCACAGCCTCCGATTTCTTTCCTTTTGTGGGTTGGCTTATTGACAGGCTTACTGGTCTTCATGCAAAACTTGAGAGGAGCTTCCATGAGTTGGATGATTTTTTTGAACGTGTGATTGATGAGCATCTCAATAGGACTACTATACAAGAGCAGGAAGATATAGTTGACTTGATGCTGAGAATGGAGAGAGATCAATCTGAATTTGGTGAAGTTCAATTCACTAGAGATTGTACCAAGGCCATCCTCATGGTAATCCATCACACTTGTTTTATGGTAAAAAAACTAGAAATATTAAAAAAAATTATTTATGTCACTTCATTAAAAAAATAAATAATTACCATTCAATTAATAAAGAGAAAATAAAAGGCCACAATGACACGTAATTATTTAGAATGACATAAATAATAGGCTTGCATAAAACCATGACAAACTATGTACTTCTCTCCTTGTTGTTTTTTTAGTTGTTCTCTTTTCTTTGCCTCAAGTTAATCCATCACACTAATTTTATTAGTTGTTTGTATATTTAACCTTTTATCTTTTCATTTCCTCATGGTAACCATCACACTTGTTTTATTAGCTGTTCACTTTGTTTAGTTTACTTTTTCTCTGGAAACTACTGTAAAAGCAGTTTTTAACATTTGTCGAAAGCCATTATTAAAGAATTTTTCTTTTCCTCATGGTAAGCCATCACAAGTGTTTTATTAACTTTTGTTTATTAATTGTTTCTTTTCAACCAAAAAAAAAAAAGGATTAATATATACCTTATCTACCAGAACTAAGTCAAATTTAAGACCATGTTGAGGACAAGGAGTAGCCTTCTTCCCACACCAAATGAAATAGTGGTTGTTTATTTTTGTTTTTTTGTTTTTTTGTTTTTTTTTTCTTGTTCTACTAGTCTATGTTTTTAATAGTACTCTTTAAGCGTGGAACTAATAAAGCAAGCTGTGTTGCTTTTATTGAGGAAAATATTTTATGTATTATTACTTTTTATTGGTAGTTTGAACTTATTTATGTCAATTTACACATAAGAAAATATCTTGATATTAATAGATTTTATAATTTCGGATAACTTACTCGATTTTGTGTGATAGTAACTTATATTTATATTGCTCCTAAATTCTAGATATATTGATGAACCGCGTTAAGTTTTGTGTTTTATGTGTCCCAGGATATATTCTTGGCTGGAGTGGACACTGGTGCCATAACCATAACTTGGGCAATGGCAGAGCTTGCTAGGAACCCAAGAGTGATGAGGAAAGCACAAGATGAAATCAGAACTTGTGTCAAGAAAGGAGAGTTAGTCAGTGAAAGCGAAATTTATCAACTTGAGTATCTGAAAATGGTGGTCAAAGAGACTATGAGGCTGCACCCTGCAGCCCCACTTTTGTTACCAAGAGAAACCATGTCCCAATTTAAGCTTTTTGGTTACGATGTTTACCCGAAAACTCTGCTTCAAGTTAACGTCTGGGCAATAGGAAGAGATCCAAATTATTGGGATAATCCAGAAGAGTTTTTCCCTGAGAGGTTTGCTGATGGCTCCATTGATTACAAAGGGCAACATTTCGAGTTCTTGCCATTCGGAGCCGGTCGAAGAGGCTGTCCTGGGATTTACATGGGAATTGCTATGGTGGAGCTCACACTAGCAAACCTCTTGTGCTGTTTCGACTGGAAATTGCCTGATGGGATGGAGGAGACAGATATTGACATGGATGAGGCATCTGGACTTGCAATCCATAAGAAATTCCCTCTTAAACTTGTTCCAATTAGCTACCAATAGTGATCAGAAGATCAAGCTTTAACCAAGCAACGGCTTCTTCAATATCTTAAGATATTTAAAACCAGCAAATGTACTTTATTTTTCCCTTCTCTGGCTGTATTCTTGTTGATTTCAAGGTTTCGCTTGCATTAATCGTAGCATAATTGCATGTTTATGATATTATGGAGTTGTACATCTTGATGTTGAATTTTAATCGATTGCTATTATATGTCTCACGGAATGGATGCGAGCACATGTGGAAGACAATTTGAAGACGACAACAGAAGTTAAATTGACAACAAATACAGAAAACGACAACAAATGAAAAACGACAGCAGAAGTTAGATTGACAAACGGAGAGAACGTGACAGGAAATTAAAAACGTAAACAGCTAAAACATACGATAATCGAAGGAGAGTGGCAATTAATTGGAAAATATTAATAACAGGTAAAATGACTGGAAATATATGAAAAGGAGAGCACATGAAAATTGCATGGAGTAAAAGAGACAACAGAAGAAATTAACTACGGATATGAAAACGACAATGAAATTGAAAAACGACAGAGGGAAACTATAACGGAGAGAAGTCTCAACAACAGAAACAAAATTTACAACTCATGGAAAAAGACAACCAACGGGATAACAATATTAACAGATAGAAATGACTGAAATATAAAAACGACAACAAAAGAGGCAATAAAAAGAAAGAGAGAACACAAAAGGACCAAAAAAATTGTAAAACGATAATGGAGAAAAGGATGATAGCAAAAAATAAAAGGTCCAATGAATAAATAACTACTGCGGACATACGAGAAGCATAGAAAACTGCGATAAAGAGTAAAAAAAAAAAAAAAAAAAAAAAAAAAAAGTACAATTGGCGAAAGAAGACGATGGAAAAATGATAGCAAATGGCAAATTAAAGACGTAAAGGGTTGAAGGCTGAAGAGAACTAAAATATATGAAAACATCACTGAACCAAAAACGACAAAATAAGGCAAACGACAACAAAGATAAGGGCGATGACCAAAACTAGAATTAACCACCAAATCGGCAAGTGGAACAAAGACAACAATTGGGAGAACGACAAAAAGATTTTCTTTTTTAAGGCGCCTTTGACGGATAAAAGTTGCAAAAACAAAATATATGGAACCGACAGCAAAATGAAAGCGGCAACGGAGGAAAAACGACAAAAAAAAAAAAAACCGCAATTTTCAAAATCAGAAGGAACAAAAAATTACAACATTATCGTACTAGCAGTAACTGAGTCTGTCAGACAGATTTATTCCGTACTATTTATTTTAAATTTTTGGAAAGAATTCGGCTACAATATATTAGCTCATGCTTGCTTCGGCTTTACGTAATTATTACACATGAGTAACGATATTTAGGCGCTTCAATGTGGATGATTGGTCTCCATATGTAGTTTCTTTTAACAGAAGTAGCTGTTAAAAATTAATTTTGAGATTTTTAAATTAATGTAATAGTTGAACTTTTTGTAATGCTGTCCAGGCTGTTTCCCATTTGGCATTTAATGTTGTTCTAGAATTTTCTACGTGGTTGTATTCCTTTCTTTAGATTGTAAGTTGTCTTCTTTTGAGTTGCGCAAGTAATACAACCCACCTTTTCGTCTTCCCCTGCTCTCTCCTCTAACGTTTTCTCCAACTTTTTTTTACTAAAAAATCTATCAGTGGTATCAGAGCCAGGTTTCTATTTTCCTGGGTTATATCTCTTTGTCTTGCTACCAAATGGCGACAAACCTAAATACTCTGTTCCAATACTCTCCAAGTCAAGTTCCCATTTTTGATGGAGAGCACTACGACTATTGGTGCAGTCAGATGGAGACATTCTTCATTTCACAAGATCTATGGGATGTGATTGAAGAAAGCTACGAAGAGCCACCAAAAGGGCAAGCTGCTTCATCTTGGACAGAGACCCAACAAAAACAATACAAGGAGAACGTGAAAAGAGATGCTAGTGCCTTACGGTACATACAACAAGGGGTGAGCAAAACTATATTTCCCAGAATTTTTGGCGTTAAAAGGGCAAAAAAAGCTTGAGAAATTTTACAAAAAAGTTTTCAAGGCTCAGGCAAAGTCATTGCCATCAAACTTCAAACTTTATGGACAGATTTTGATAATCTGACCATGAAAGACACTGAAAATGTACGAGATTTCTTCTCAAGGGTTTCTGAGATAGTCAATTTGATCAGAAGCTGTGGTGATGTGATGATACAAGAGGAGAAGATTGTGTAGAAAATTCTGAGAAGGTTAACTCAGAAATTTGACCATGTTGTTCCTGCGATTGAGGAGTCAAAAGATTTGTCTACATACACCATGTATAAGCCCATGAGAAAAGAATGGCCAGATTTACTGAACCACCATTGGAGCAAGCCTTCCAATCACAGTTGAATGTTGCAGACAAGAAGAATGAAGAAAGAAAGAGAAGACCCAATGACCAGAATCGAATTTCAAACCAAAAAAGGCAAAGCAAGAGGCAACTGGAAGAAAAAATCAGCAAGGGCAGTCCACTTTAAAAGGCGGCAACAAAAATTCTGGTCATATATGTAAAAAAGAGCAACCATGAAAGCAAAGATTGCTGGTTTAGACAATGCAAATCTAAATAAATTGCCCAAAGAGATAAGAATGAAGCCAACTTTGTGGAGAGTGACGAATCTTCCGAACAATTATTTTACTCCTGCATGTATACTCAAGAAGAACAAGACACTTGGTATCTTGACATATATATGAGGATAAAGTCCAGCTTTGTCTACTTGGATGATTCATTCAAATCCAAAGTGAAGCTTGGAGATGGGAAAAAGTGGAAGGCAAAGGAGACATCACCGTGGAAACAAAGGGAGGTACTTCTAAACTAATTAAAGATGTCTTTGTATGTTCCTTCTTTATCTCAAAACTTGTTAAGCGTGGGTTTTAATAGAAAAGGGATATATGCTCACATTTGACATTTGAGATAAATGCACAATAATTGACAAGACAAGGAATCAAATAATAACTACAAAGACGTATGGCCTCCAATAGAGTATTTCCATTTTCTATGACACATAAAGAAAATCTTGTCTTGAAATCAAGATATAGATGAATCCATGTTTATGAGATATGGGCATTTAAATTCGAAAGTTTAAAGTTATTGAGAAGACAGGATATGGTGATTGGGCTACCATCTATTGACATAAAGGGAGAATTTGTGAAGGTTGTGTTTATGGTAAAATGCACAGATTGCCTTTTCCAAAATCTTCTTGGAGAGCTTCAGTTTCCACTTGAATTAATACATGCTGATATATGTGGTCCTACCAGGACACCTTCTTTGAACAATAGAAGATATTTTCTTCTCTTTTGTCGATGATTATTCATGGATGATGTGGGTTTATTTTCTTGAACAAAAGTCTCAAGCTTTCTCTATGTTTCTTCAATTTATGGCTCATGTAGAAAGAGAAAGTGGGCATGTCATTAAAAGCTTAAGAACCCGACCGTGGAGGAGAATTTATTTCCAAGTCCTTTTGGAATTACTGCAAAGAAAAGGGCATAAATAGGCTAAAGCGACAAAAGTCCGCAACAAAATGGCATTGGGAGCGGAAAAATCGAAGCATTGTGGAAGTTGCTAGAAGCATGTTGAAAGCTAAAGGTTTGCCAAACACTTATTGGGCGGAGGCTGTTCATACAGCCATATATCTTCTAAACAGATCACCAACAAAGGCTGTCCAGAATATGACTCCCTATGAAGCATGGTTCCGTCAAAAACCAAAGGTTGATCATCTTAAGATCTTTGGTTGTGTTGCGTACCATCTCGTTCTTCCTCAAAACAGAGAAAAATTTGACGAGAAGGGAGAGAAATGCATCTTCATTGGATTCAGCGATCACTCAAAAGGCTATCGGCTATACAATCCTAATGCTCGAGAGTTGGTAGTCTCTAGAGATGTGATTTTTGATGAAGAAAAGGCTTGTGGAATAATGAAGGGCTGGATTCTCATACAACACCATTTGTGACTAGTGAAGTGAATCAATTGACTTCACCTAGTCAAGAAAATTTGTCAACAAGTCCAAGTTCTCCGCCATCACAAACTCAAAGATTATCCGTTTCATCAACTTGGACTCTCCTCCAAGAAACATACGTTCTTTGAGAGAAATTTATGAATCGTGTGATGTTGTATTTGCTACTAGTGAGCCACAAAACTATGAGGAGGCTGCCGGAGAAAAGTTTGGGTGCAAGCTATGAATGAAGAAATGAAGATGATTGAGAAGAACAACACATGGCAGCTTGTTGAAAAGCCACCTTCTAAAAAATGTTATTGGCTTAAAATGGGTTTTCAAGACAAAGTTCAATGAAGATGGTTCTGTCCAGAAGCATAAAGCACGTCTTGTGGCCAAGGGATATTCTCAACAACCGAATTGATTTCGGTGAGACCTTCGCACCGGTTGCTCGTATGGAAACTATTCGAACTTTCTTGGCTCTTGCAGCTCAACTCAAGTTACCGGTTTTTCAACTAGATGTGAAGTCGGCCTTTTTGAATGGAGAAATTGAAGAAGAGGTTTATGTTGAGCAACCACCAGGATATGTGATAAATAGGCAAGGAAACAAGGTGTATCGACTCCAAAAGGCTCTTTATGGATTAAAGCTGGAACAGCAAGATTGATAATTATTTTAAGATACATGGTTTTCAAAGAAGTTCAAGTGAGCCTTCACTGTATGTGAAGACACAAGGTACAAATGATTTTCTTATAACTTGCCTTTATGTGGATGACTTGATTTATATGGGCAGTAATCTTATGATGATTGAAGATTTCAAGAGAGCTATGATGAGCAAATTTGAGATGACAGACCTTGGGCTTATGAGATATTTTTTGGGAATGCAAGTGAAGCAAGAACATGGCAGAATCTTTGTCTCTCAAGGAAAATATGCTACTGATTTATTGAAGAAGTTCAACATGACTTGCTGCAAAGCTTCTCCTACTCCTATGGCAGTTAATGAAAAACTTTCAAAGAATGATGGTAAAGAGAAGGTTGATGAGACTATATATCGGAAGCTAGTTGGATCACTCATTTACCTCACAAATACAAGGCCTGATCTTGTTTATTCTGTCAGTGTTGTTTCAAGATTTATGAGTGAGCCTAGCAAACTTCATTTTGCAGCAGCTAAACGTATTTTGAGATATGTGCAAGGAACCAAGCACTATGGTGTTTTATTCCAAGCTGAAGAAGATAGCAAACTGATTGGATTTTCTGATAGTGACTGGGCTGGTTCTATAGATGATCGGAAAAGTACATCTGGCTATGTTTTCTTTTTTGGGAACAAAGCCCATTTCCTGGTCATCAAAGAAGCAATGTACCGTTGCCTTGTCCTCAGCTGAAGCTGAATACATTTCAGTATGTGGAGCAGCGTGTGAAGCAATATGGCTCAGAAGAATTCTCAAAGATATGAAACAAGATCAAGTTGGTTCAACTGTGCTTTTTGTGATAATATGTCTGCTATAGCAATGACCAAGAATCCTGTTTTTCACAGCCGTTCAAAGCATATTGAATTAAGACACCACTTCATCAGAGAGTTAGTTAACAAAGAAGAAATTGAGTTAGCTTTCTGCAAAACAAGTGACCAAGTGGCTGATATATTCACCAAGCCAATTCCAACAGAGAAGTTTATTTACTTTCGAGAGAAGCTAGGAGTGTTTGATTTCTCAAAATTAAAAGGGCGTGTTAAAAATTAATTTTGAGATTTTTAAATTAATGTAATAGTTGAACTTTTTGTAATGCTGTCCAGGCTGTTTCCCATTTGGCATTTAATGTTGTTCTAGAATTTTCTACGTGGTTGTATTCCTTTCTTTAGATTGTAAGTTGTCTTCTTTTGAGTTGCGCAAGTAATACAACCCACCTTTTCGTCTTCCCCTGCTCTCTCCTCTAACGTTTTCTCCAACTTTTTTTTACTAAAAAATCTATCAGTAGCGTCATAGTTGACCACTAATGTATTGTCTTGCCAATAATGGTAATTGGGGTTGTCCAACAGTTCATTGCATTTACCATTATTTTCTGACAATGTCCTTAGGTTTGAATCTTGACAACCCCAATATAAAAGGTCTTGCACGGTCAGTGAGCTGTGCGGCCATGTGGTTTGTCTGAAATTGGGTTCTTGTGGTTTGTCTGAATCTGGATCCTTCGATAGACTTGGATTAGGCCCTTTTGTTTAATTGATGAACCTTCAGATATATATATATATATATATATATATATTTTCTAGATTGATGCCAATGATCCCCTTTTCGATATATATATATATATATATATATATATATTAAAAGAAACAAATAGTTCTTTGCATTTGGGTCCAATAGCTAATCCTTTCCCTTGGCTCTATACATACATACATGATCTACACAAAAGAGACGAAAAAAGCCATTTTCCAAAGAGAAAAGTCTCGCACGGAAGAGCAGAATATGTTTTATTACGTATGCATGAGTTGGATCAGAGTGTGAGCTCCACAACGCAAAATGTTTACTTGTGGCTTCAGAGAATTAGTGCCTATTTATTGCTTCGTATCACAGTGTTGGATC
Source organism: Morus alba (assembly GCA_012066045.3). Taxonomy (NCBI): domain Eukaryota; kingdom Viridiplantae; phylum Streptophyta; class Magnoliopsida; order Rosales; family Moraceae; genus Morus; species Morus alba. Next base: position 2,091,941 of record CP050237.2, on the reverse strand, counting down.
AAAATATTGCTCTTATCATTTGGTAGCAAAACCTTCTCTACTGTGGTGCTAATTCTTCTTCTTCTTCTTCTTCTGCTTCTGATTTTGCTTTCTCTCATGAGAAACAAGATTCCAAAAGTAATTGAAGAAAGCAAGAGAATTCCCCCAAGCCCTCCAAAGCTCCCGTTTTGCGCCTCCAACTCGGAGGAGTACCCGTGATTGTCGTCTCGTCAGCCGAGGCTGCAAATGAGGTCTTAAGGATTCATGACTTGGAATGTTGTAGCAGACCTTCCTTGGCTGGTCCTGAAAAACTTTCCTACAACAATCTTAGTGTTGGTTTCTCACCTTATGGTGAACACTGGAGGAAAATGCAAAAAATCTGTGTTCTCAAGCTCTTCAGCCTAAAAAACGTGCAATCTTTTCGGTTTGTTACAGAGGAAGAGATTAATTCTCTGATCGGTTCTCTCTACCGTTCGTCTTTCTCCGAAACTCCAGTTTATCTTAGCAAAAGATGTTTGCTCTCACCGCAAGTATAACTTTCAGGATTGCCTTTGGGAAGAGCTTTGGTGGGAGTGGACTAGACAATGATAAGTTTGAGGAAATGGTTTGATAATAATCCTGCCTAATCCCTTTGTAAATCTTTGATACCAGCACGTTAACAAGCCAAGAAAATTTCCACAGAAGAACAAGTTTCTTTTATTCACCAGAAAAAGAATTGAATTACAGAGAAAGATAACTTAAAAAAAAATCCCCTTTTGCACAGATCTCTCTTATTTTCTCTCTCCTATTTTTTGAGTATGAAAATTGCTTGCTAATACAATACTCTGTTTGTCTATTTATATCCAAAGTTCAACTAAACAGAATATGCCACGTGGCTAACTAAAACACTAACAGCTTTCCTTGTTCTTATCTTGTTGCAACCGACTAATAAAGAACCACTTTATAACAATCTCCACCTTGATTCTTTATTCATCTTCTATCTTCTTGCAATCCAAATCACTCTGAGACACTAACCATATTCAGCAACTTCAAACAATATTGAAACTTTACTGCTGGTAACACTTTAGTTATCATGTCTGCCGCATTGTCATCAGTTGATACCTTCTTAACAACAACTGCTCCCTCTGCCACAACATCCCTTATAAAGTGATACTTTATATCCACATGCTTCGTTCTCTCATGATGCACCTGATTTCTGGTTAAGCATATTGCACTTTGGTTATCACAGTACACAGTTACAGTTATCAACGAGTTTTGAACTAGTAATTCAGAAACTAGTCCTCTGAGCCAAAGAGCTTCTTTTACTGCTTCCGTGGCTGCAATATACTCAGCCTCTATTGTTGAAGCCACTACAGGTTGCAGGTTTGCCTTCCAGCTTACTGTACTTCCAAGCACCTTGAAAGCATAGCCCGTCAAAGATCTGCGTGTGTCAACATTGCCTGCAAAATCTGAGTCTACATATCCATGTACTACTTCATCTCCCTCAATTTCTGATCTTCCATATTTGAGGCCGAAATCTTTAGTACCATTTAGATACCTTAAAACCCATTTTACAGCTTCCCAGTGATTCTTGCCTGTATTGGCCATAAATCTACTTATGACACTCAATGAATATGCCAAATCAGGCCTGCAGCACACCATTGCATACATTATGCTTCCTACTACACTAGAGTAGGGAATATTTTCCATGTAGGCCACCTCTTCTTCTTCTTTTGGAGCTTGGTCAGCACTCAGTTTAAAATGTTGTGCAAGAGGAGTAAGTACTGATTTAGCTTTTATCATGCTAAACCTTTCAAGTACTTTCTCAATGTAGGGCCTCTGTGACAGATATAACCATTTGAACTTCCTGTCTCTTGAAATCTCCATTCCAAGAATTCTCCTAGCAGGACCAAGGTCTTTCATTTCAAATTCCAATTTCAACAAATTCTTTACCTTTGAAACTTCAACCATGCTTTCACTGGCAATAAGCATATCATCCACGTACAGTAGTAAGTAGACTGATTTCAGTACCCCATGATTATTCTGATAAACACAAGAATCATATTTGCTTCTGTAAAAACCAATTTTGAGCATATACTCATCAAAACGCTTATACCACATCCTTGGAGACTGTTTGAGGCCATATAGTGACCTCTTCAATAGACAAACTTTGTCTTCACTTCCTTTCTTAATGAAGCCATCTGGTTGCTTCATATAGATAGTTTCTTCAAGTTCTCCGTGCAAGAAAGCAGTCTTGACGTCCATTTGCTCTAGTTCCATGTCATAGTGAGCTACCAAGGCCAGCAGGGTTCTAATAGAGCTGTGCTTCACTACAGGGGAAAAAATTTCTGAATAATCCACTCCCTCTTTCTGAGTAAACCCTTTTGCCACCAGCCGTGCTTTGTACCTAGCCTTTTCAACGCCTGGAATACCTTCCTTTCTCTTAAAAATCCACTTACTACCCACCCGTTTCTTATCTTTTGGTTTATTCACCAAAATCCAAGTCTCATTCTTTTGCAATGACAACATTTCTTCATTCATTGCCTCTAGCAACTTCTTACTGTCTCTAGTTTTCATTGCTTCCTGATATGTTCTTGGTTCATCATCCATTTCCATACCAGCTATCAATGCGAATGAAATGAAATCTGACTGACCATACCTCTGTAGTGGTCTATGTGGCCTTCGAAGCCTGTCCCTTGCCAAGCTATAATCTTGATCTATCTCAGCATCTTGAGGTTGTTCTTCATGCTGTTCAGTTTGATCTCCAGTTTGGCCCTGTTCTTCTCATTCAGAAATGGTAGTAGACTCCACCTCAAGCTTCAGTGCCTGTCTCGAATCTATCTCTCTTGAACTAGCCTCTGGTTTGTTGACAAGATTGGCCATTTGGTGCTCATTGAATACCACATCTCTGCTAATGAAACACTTAGCATGACCAGGTTCCAAACACCACATCTTATAGCCTTTCACGCCCTCAAGATAGCCAATAAACATGCACTTGAGTGCTCGTGGCTCTAACTTGTCCTACCTTATGTGAGCATAAGCAATACATCCGAAGGTCTTCAATCTACTATAATCAGCTAGTTTGCCACTCCATAGCTCTTGTGGGGTCTTGAATCTAATGGCTGAAGAGGGACATCTATTTATTAGAGAGCCTGCAGTGCTGACCGCCTCTGCCCAAAAGGATTTTGGCAATCCAGCATTGTCCAACATGCATCTCACTCGCTCAAGAATAGTCCTATTAAAACGTTCTGCAAGACCATTCTGTTGAGGAGTCTTCCTCACTGTGAAATGCCTTGCCATGCCTTCCTTTTTACAGAAATCAGTGAACAATTCTGCACAGTATTCTAATCCATTGTCTGTTCTCAGTTTCTTTACTTTCTTTCCTGTTTGAGTCTCCACCAGTACTTTCCAATCCTTGAACTTTTGAAAAGCATCATTCTTGTTTTTCATCAGATATACCCAGAGCTTTCTTGAATAATCATCGATTATTGACAAGAAGTATCTTGCACCTCCATGAGATACAACTCTAGACGGTCCCCAGAGGTCCGAATGCACATAGTCCAAAACTCATTCTGTCCTGTGTTCTGCTATTGAAAACCTTAGTCTTTTTGCCTTGCCTTTAACACAGTGCTCACAAAATTCTAAGGTTTCAATCTTATCCCCACAAAGAAGGCCCTGCTTGTACAATTCTTCTAAACCCCTTTGACTAACATGGCCTAGACGTTGGTGCCATAATCTGGTTTTATCTACAGTGGTGCTCAACACATTAACTACCCCACTGATCACTGTCTTCCCATCTAAAGTGTATAGACCATTATTACGAAAGGCCTTCATAACAACCAGGGAACCTTTATAAACCTTGAGACTTCCATTTTCACACCTAAATCCATATCCACCAAGATCTAGAATTCCTAAAGAAATCAAGTTTCTTTTAAGCTCAGGGATATACCTCACATCTTGAAGTATCCTCTCAATTCCATCAAACATTTTGATCCGTATAGTTCCAATCCCCATCACTTTACATGCCTTATTATTCCCGAGCAGAACAGTTCCATCATTGACTTCCTTCAAGGTCTCGAACCAGCTCTTATTTGGGCACATGTGATAAGAACATCTAGAATCCAAGATCCATTCCTTGTTAGAATCTGATTCTGAAATTGATAAAACCTCTGCACTTTCGTAGCCATCTTCCACTACTACAGTGTCCCCAGAGTCTTTCCCCTTTTCTTGTGACTTGCTTCGTCTCTCAGGACAATCCTTTTTTAGGTGTCCCTCCTTATGGCACACAAAACACTTTCTCCTTGACTTCGACTTCGATCTTGGACGATTCTTGAACTTGAAATCCCGTTTTTTTGGTCTGCCGCGAACCACCAGTCCCTCTGCTATGTTTGGCTCCTTAGCTTCACCATTCTTCTGCAATTCTTTCGAATTCAGCGCTGCCTTTACTTCCGCCATTGTCAGGGAGTCTTTACCATAGAGCATCGTGTCAACGAAGTGCTCAAATCTTCTGGGCAGAGAACTCAGTAAAAGAATGGCCTGGTCTTCGTCATCAATCTTTACTTCAATACTCTTCAAATCAAGAATGATCCGGTTGAAATCATCCAGATGTTTCTTCAAGAGCTTTTCATCATCCATTTGAAGTGTATAAAGCCTTTTCTTCAGATAGAGACGATTGGCAAGTGATTTTTTCATATACAAAGCTTCCAATTTTCCCCAGATCCCAATGGTGGTGGCTTCGTCCGCTATCTCGTGAAGAACCTCATCTCCCAGGCTCAACAAGATTGCGCTATGGGCTTTCTTCGTAATCTCTGGCCGATTCTTCTCATCGATCTTCTGCAGGGCTTCAGTCGAAAGTGCAGCATCGAGTCCTTGATGAACAAGAAGTGCCTTCATCTTCAATCGCCAGAGACTAAAGTCATTTGAGCCATAAAACTTCTCAACTTCAAACTTTGCCGACGCCATTTTTCTTCCAGCCAAGCTCTGATACCACTTGATCATAATCTTGCCTAATCCCATTGTAAATCTTTGATACCAGCACGTTAACAAGCCAAGCAAATTTCCACAGAAGAACAAGTTTCTTTTATTCACCAGAAAAAGAATTGAATTACAGAGAAAGATAACCCAAAGAAAAATCCCCTTTTGCACAGATCTCTCTTATTTTCTCTCTCCTATTTTTCGGGTATGAAAATTGCTTGCTAATACAATACTCTATTTGTCTATTTATATCCAAAGTTCAACTAAACAGAATATGCCACGTGGCTAACTAAAACACTAACAGCTTTCCTTGTTCTTATCTTGTTGCAACCGACTAATAAAGAACCACTTTATAACATGGTTCATAGAGCACAAGGCGTGTTGGGAAGGTTCATAGCCTCCGATTTCTTTCCCTATGCAGGCTGGATTTTCGACAGACTGACCGGTCTTCGTGCAAAACTTGATAGGAGCTTCCATGAGTTGGATGATTTCTTCCAATGTGTGATTGATGAACATCTCAATAGTACTATACAAGATCTTGATGAAGATATCGTTGACTTACTACTAAAAATAGAGAGAGAACAATCTGATCAGTTTGGTGAAGGTCATGAATTCACTAGAGATTGTCCAAAGGCAATGGCCTCGGTAAGCCACTAAAATTCTTTTATTTTTTTCTTTCTATTATAATCCGGTTTTGCAATTTAATCTTTTGCACAAGTTTTTTTAAATGTTCCAAAAGGTGTTGAAACCAATTATAATAAGTTCATGTTATTTCATGTTTATGTCTTTAAGGATATTTTTCTGGCTGGAGTGGACACCGGTGCCATTACTATAACTTGGGCAATGGCAGAGCTTGCTAGGAACCCAAGAGTGATGAGGAAAGCACAAGATCAAATCAGAAGTTGTGTCAAGAAAGGAAAATGAGCAAGTGAAAGTGACATTTACCAACTCCAGTATTTCACAATGATAGTGAAAGAGACTCTGAGGATGCACCCTGCGGCCCCACTTTTAATGCCAAGAGAAGTTATGTCCCAATTTAAGGTTTTTAATTGTGATGTTTTCCCAAAAACTCTGCTTCAAGTTAAGGTTTGGGCAATAGGAAGAGATTCAAATTACTGAGATAACCCAAAAGAGTTTTTCCCTGAGAGGTTCACTGACAGCTCCATTGATTACAAAGGGCAACATTTCGAGTTCTTGCCGTTTGGAGCCGGTCGAAGAGGCTGTCCCGGGATGCACATGGAAATGGCTATGGTGGAGCTTACACTAGCAAACCTCTTGTGTTGTTTTGATTGGAAATTGCCTGATGGGATGAAGGAGACAGATATTGACATGAATGAGGCATCTGGACTTACAACCTACAGGAAATTCCCTCTTAAACTTATTCTAGTTCAATACCAATGGCCATCAAAAAATCTAACTTAAATCAAATAATGGTTTCCTACAATATCTTGAGAAATATTTCTATAGCATGCTTAATATGCGCATGATACACTAATACATATGTAGTTTTTACCTTTCTCTGAGTATATTCCCATACTCCCACTCTTTTCGAGCATTAGCTGCATTAACCTTCTGTCTAGCTCTTGTAACATCTTCCTTATATACAAAAGAGGAGAAATATTTTATATGAGTATAATGAGTGTGGTAAAATTTATATTGTGGGAAATTTTAAGGGTTGTTCTTTTACATTTTTGAGTTAGAGTGACTTGAGTGATGATCTTGACTTGAGTTTGAGTTACAACTTGAGTTGAAGTTGTAATTTGAGTTTGTGTTGAGATGTGCATATTTGAGTTATGATTTGAATTAAGAATCTTTTTAAGTTTGTGTTTAGGTGGGTCAAAATTTAAATTTGTATTTAGATAGTATTTTAATAAAAACTCAATGATGATGAAAAATTTTAATATGGTATATGAGTAGGGTTTTATTTATCTTTTCGTTGTGAATGCATAGAAAAAAATTATCTCAATCAAAATTAAAACGAAAAAATTATGACATTTTTAAGAATAGAAAAATTATTGTTCATTAACCTGAGTTCAAGTTTATGAACTCGAATTGAAGGGGAAACTTGAACTCGAGTTTAGCCCTAAACTCAAGTTCAAACTCAAATTTTATAAAAAAAAATATGAACTTAAATAAAGTTATAACTCAGTTCAAACACTTTCTAAGTTTCATGGTAAAAGAACAACCTTTTAATATCTTAAAAATTTGACTGGTCAAACGGACATTTTTTAACTTTTCTTTCTTAAAAAAATCAGGGATACTTTCGGTATTTCCCTTTTAAAGTAAATTTACGCAAGGGTAGTTTTGCCATTTTGAAAAAAAATTAGCCAGTCTATGACTAATTATTGTTTTTTGACGTTTATAAAAAAAACCAAGGATAATTTTGAGATTTTTAAAAATCAAGCCGCAAACATGGGATTTAGCACAAATTCAGAGGATTCTTTTGGTATTATCCTAGGAAGAGATGCAAAATAACCCTAACTCAAAAAATTATAAGAATAACAATCAGGGTGAAATTCACATTAAAAAAATCAGGGTTAAATAAAAAAAAAAGAGCAATCCAAGCACCAATCTCGGGTGTAAGCTCGAATGATTATTGATGTCCACTAGATCTTTGTTTCTCTTTTCTATTTCTTTTTTTTTTTTTCCCACAACAACTTATCGAACCCGTAACCCACATAAATCTCATCTGGGTAAAAGTTTGATTTTTCTCGATGAAGCTAGAGACGTTACGGGCCCGTTTAGTTCGTCGATTTGAGTTTTTAATTCGAATTGAGATGTGATTTTATGTGAGAGCTTTTTACTGTAGTAAAAAAATTAGATGTAATTATTTGTGAGAGCTTTTTACTATAGCAAAACTCGAATTAGCGAAATAAACAGGAAATATTATAGAATTGTAACTCAACCACTTACCTATTGTATTGAATCATGAAAATATATAAAAGCTCAAGACCTTTTTCTAATCAGCTGCCTGCTGCGTCCAATATTAGAATTATTAAACTTGGCCAACAATCACTATCTCATCAATACAGCGCAACAAAATATTAACTGTTGATAGTTCTTTATTTTTTAACTATTAAATTAAAAATTATTTATTATATATATATATTTTTTAATATAATATAATTTTAATTAAATTTAACAATTAATAATTAATCTTACTAATAGACCGACCTATTGGAGGTCTTTAAGAATAAAACATCATCGTTTTTTTTTTTTTTTTTTTTTTTTTTTTTTTTTGGCTTTTTCTCCGTATTACCAAACACGGTTGGGACGTGCCTCAAACTAGTCCAATAAAAATTATATCGCATGCCTCTTTTACCATTCTTTTCCCTTATCTTGAAAGAAAAACAGTCATATCTCAAACAAATTGCTTTACCAACATGTTGCTGATTCTTCTTCTCTTGCTTCCGATTACTCTTCTCATTTTTCTCATGAAACAGAAGATATTTATCATAAAATTAAAGAGATCCGAAAACGAACCGCGACTTCCTCCAGGCCCTCCATGCCTTCCTATCATAGGTAATCTGCACCAAATTGGTTCACTGCCTCACCGTTCCTTATGCCAGCTTTCTAGAAGATACGGCTCAGTTATGCGCCTCCGATTTGGAGGTGTACCAGTGATTATAGTCTCCTCGGCCGAGGCTGCAAAGGAGGTCCTAAAAATCCATGACCTGGAATGTTGTAGTAGACCTCACTTAGTTGGATCCGGAACACTTTCCTACAATAATCATGATATATCTTTCTCACCTTATGGTGAACACTGGAGGGAGATGCGAAAAATCTGCGTTCTCAAGCTCTTTAACATGAAAAAAGTCAAGTCTTTTCGGTTCGTTAGAGAGGAAGAGATTAGTTCTCTCATCGATTCTCTCTCTCGGTCGTCTAATAATTTGTTAGAAACTCCTGTTAATCTTAGTGAAATGATGTTTGCTCTCGCCGCAAGCATTACATTAAGGATTGCCTTTGGGAAGACCTTTGGTAAGAGTGGACTAGACAATGATAAGTTTGAGGAGACAATTCATAGGGTGATAAGCGTGCTTGGAAGCTTCGCGGCCTCCGATTTCTTTCCCTACGTGGGTTGGATTGTTGACAGGCTCACCGGTGTTCATTCAAAACTTGAAAGCGTCTTCCATGAGTTGGATAATTTTTATGAACGTGTTATCGAAGAACATCTCAATAGGACTACACAAGATGATCAGGAAGATATTGTTGACTTGATGCTAAGAATAGAGAGAGATCAAGCCGAATTTAGTGAAGTTCAATTCAATAGAGATTGTACCAAGGCCATCATCATGGTAAGCCATCACAATTTTTTTTGTTAGTCGTTTGTTTATAACCTCCTTTCTTTTTAACATAAATAAGAGTAAGACTAATAAATTTTGAGACTAACAAAAATTCAAGACCCCACACCAAGTAACGCGTGGTTCTTTAATTTTTCTTATTCTACTGGTCTATGCTTTTAATAGATGCGTGGAACTAATAAAGCCTTGTTGTTTTCATTAAGTTAAGTAAATATTTTGTACGTTGTTACCTTTATTGGTAGTTTGAACTTATTTTTATCAATTTTCAAATAAGAAATCTGTTGATATTAAGAGATTTGATAGTTTTGGTGCTCATGAATTCTCTGTCTTTTCCTAATCTGTGAATGTTGACACATTGCCGATCGAGCCATGTTAAATTCTGTATTATTTTCTCTCTTTTATTCTCTTCTTTAATCTTTAATAGTTTTGCGCTTGTGTCTAAGGATATATTCCTAGCTGGAGTGGACACTAGTGCCATTACCATAATTTGGGTAATGGCAGAGCTGGTTAGAAACCCAAGAGTGATGAGGAAAGCACAGGATGAAATTAGAAGTTGTGTCAAAAAAGGAAAATTAGTCAGTGAAAGTGACATTCATCAACTTCACTATCTGAGAATGGTGATCAAAGAGACTTTGAGGTTGCACCCTGTAATTCCACTTTTACTACCAAGAGAAACCATGTCCCAATTTAAGCTTTTTGGTTATGATGTTTATCCGAAAACTCTGCTTCAAGTGAATGTTTGGGCGATAGGAAGAGATCCAAATTACTGGCATAACCCCGAAGAGTTTTTCCCTGAGAGATTTGCTGATGGCTCCATTGATTTCAAAGGGCAACATTTCGAGTTCTTGCCATTCGGAGCCGGTCGAAGAACCTGTCCCGGGATTAACATGGGAATTGCAATGGTGGAGCTCACACTAGCAAACCTCTTGTGCTGTTTTGACTGGAAATTGCCTGATGGGATGAAGGAGACAGATATTGACATGGATGAGGAATCTGGAATTACAACCCATAAGAAATTCCCTCTTAAACTTATTCCAGTCCGATACCAATGGCCATCAGAAAATCAAACCTAATCAAGCAATGGATTCTTCCAATATCTTGAGGAGTCTTCCAGTGAGTGTGACATGCTAAATATGTGTATAATGTACTAGTACACATGTAATGTTTCCCTTTCTCTAGTTATACGAAAGAAGAAAACAATTTTATGAAGTATTGGTGTTGTAAAGCTATTTATGCTGCAATAAAATGAAAGCCAAAGTACTTATAAATGGGCTTGCAGATGATAAAATCCTAGTATTCTGTTGTAAAGCTTTTGGATTTTGTTTTTTGTTTTTTGTTTTTTGTTTGTTTGTTTTTTTTTTTTTTTTTTTTTTTTTTTTTTTTTATTTTTTTTAATCTAGGAGCATCTCTACACGTATTTGTCATTTCATATTTTTAGTCAAAAGAGTTAATGATTTAACTTTTTTTTTTTTTTTTTTAATCTTTTTCCTCTCCAACCACCAATAGTCAAATAATTATATTTATCTCTATACATATTTGTCATTTTATATTTTTAGTCAAAAAAGTTAATGATTTAAATTTTTTATTTTTTATTTTTTTCTTCTCCAACCAATAATCAAATAATTAACTATTTTGAAGAATGCATTTCACACTAATTAAATATAATTAGTAAAAAAATGCTAAATTTTTTTGCCATTTTTGTTTTTTTAATAAATACAAAATTTTGTTTAGTTAAAATGAAGAGTTATTTTATAAATACAATAGAATAATTTAATAAATACTAAAATATTTTATGTTTAGTTAAAATGAAGAGTATAGTTATAGTGACTCACTTAAAAATTACTAGTTAAAATAACTTTTTAGTTATTTTAACTAAAATGGAGTTAAAATTTAGAGATTTCCCTTACAGATGCTATAAAGTTTAAAAGTTAACTCTAAAAATAAACATAATTTCTAAATTGTCTTTAGATATTTCCTAGAGTCAAAGAAAAGAGAAAAAAAAAAAAATCTTTTTCCCTCGAGTTTATGCTTTGCCTATATATGGCAGTTTGCATCTGCGTCCTATGTATATAGTATCTCAATAATTTTTAAGATTTTGACAATCTTGAAATTAAAAGTAGCGGTCTAAGGTGATTGTGGTATATGTGACACATGCTTCAATCAGTTTGGCGGTGAAAATGATGGACGTTCTCTCTCTCTCTCTCTCTCTCTCTCTCTCTCTCTCTCTCTCTCTCTACATATATATATATATTTATTTATATATAGTTTTTTGCTAATCATATTTTTATATATATATATTTGAGACAAATATTGTGTAGCATGTTGCATATATATAAAGTATTTTTGTCTTTTTGTTTTTGTTGAAAATATTATCCAGCGCAGATCAGAAAAATCTTTCTGACTATACACTTCTTGTAACTCAATAAATACAGCTAGAACGTATACAACATGGGATTGATGTTTTCAATCCCCATATTTGTGAAATGATATATATTTTTAAGGGAATAAAATATTAATAAATAAATATTTTCATATTAATAATAACTATATTCCTCCATATTTTCAATATACTCATCCAAAAATCAAAATATGAATATATTCATAGATATCAATATTTTAATTTTTCAGGTCATGAAGAAGGAAAAATAATACTAAAAACATCCCTTGAATTTTCCCTATAAACATCAAATTTATTCCTGGATTTTTTTTTCTCCTTTCAAACGTTTAAAAGTATTTTTTTTTCCCTTCTTCTATTCTATTCTATGTTATTCAAAAAAAAATATAAATATATATTCTATGTTTCCCTGTCAAAAATCAAGTTGCAAAGGTGGTATTTACCACAAATTCAAAGGATACTCTTGGTACCAGAGATGCAAAGTAACAATAACTCAAAAAAAAAAAAAAAGGAAATTTCTTCCCAAAAAAAATCGGGGTGAAATTAAAGAAAGCAAACCAAGCGGGAATCTCCTTTTCTTTTCGTTATTAAGAAAATAAAAATTACCCGCACGTTTCAAAAATGCAGTAAAAGTTTGATTTTTCTTGATGAAGCTAGAGACGTATTTTTAGAGAATTGTAACTCAACATGTTATATATACATACATATATATCTTATGCACGGCCAAATTGATAATGGACCACCGACCGCATGGAAATATATAAAGGATAGAAAATATAAAAAAAAGCTTAAGAAATTATATAAGTCAATTTTTAGTTATAAAAATTAATAAGGCATAACTTGTCAAGTTATGGTTAACCATAAAAGTTATGGACAAACTTGTCAAGTTTATGGTTCATAACCGAAAATAATAAAAAATAATAATTTAGCCTATTTATTAACTTATATAAACTATTAGCCTATTAATTTTAATTCATCTCAAATTTTGATTTATTTTCCTCTTTCTCCCATATATAAAATCCAAGATATTTTTCCAATCAACCACCAGAACTTTCCTTATCCAAGTGGTATACAATCACTATCTACCCAGAACTTTGCTTCCATTTCGATGCAAGTTTGTCTGTCATAAATAAATTGTGACAAGGAAAACATAAGAGTACAGTTTTATGCTAAATATATACACTCAATCAACCTGAATACACCGAACAAGAAAACGGTAAATGTCCCTTTCTTTCATAATTGTTAAAAAAAGGAAACAAAATGATAATGCTAAAGATGTAAGACCATGTATTTGACACTCAACCAACCTGAATACACCGAACAAGAAAACGGTAAATGTCCCTTTCTTTGATAATTGTTTGAATATAAATATAATTATGGACCACCTTCTAATAGAATAATGGTTTTAAACTAACACGAGGTATTAACAAGAGATCTTGAATACAAATCCTTCTAATTAAAATTTCGTTACTTATCACATGTGGATTTATTATCTACTTTGCATTTGCATTTTTCCTTCTTTGTCTGGCCTAAGCTATATACGTACTTTGTTTGATCTTGACCTAAACCTGAAGGGAAAATATTAGAATATAAAATATATTATTATTATTATTGGTCCACCTTTTAACATTTAAGTTTTACAATGGATATGTAACTGATAAATTAACGTTAAGGTACAGCCAAAAAGTGCAACACCACAGTATGGAAATGTAGAGTTAGGAACTAGAGATGACAAAACAACAATTAGGGTGAAATTCAAGAAATATTTTCTTATCAATTAGAAATGAGAGCATTTTGGAAATGACTTTATTCGGAAGCATTTTGGAAATGATTTATCATGGATGTGAAATAGGAATGATAATATTTTTGTAAATGTAAATGGTGCTCGAAACGTTTTTAAAAATGCATTTGAGTATGTTTCTGAAATACAATGTTACTTATAATAAAATAAAAACGGAAAAGAAAAAACAATTTTTGAGTATTTTTAATTATTTTTTTTTTCAAAGAATCTGAAAATAGTTTTTCTTTCCCATTTCATTTACTTTTTTCTGTCAACTCACCAATTGTTACTTTGAATACGTTTCAAAAAAGATCTCCTCAGGAGACGGCGGAAGCATTCAACAAAGGGTTCCAAAAACAGTAAATTATCATGGAAAAGGAAAGGTTGATCTTTTGCTCTTTCCTAAATCTCATCTGGGTAATCTCATCTGGGAAAAAGTTTGATTTTTCTCGATGAAGCTAGAGACGTAGTATTATAGAATTGTAACTCAACAACTTACCTATTGTATTGAATCATGGAAATATATAAAAGCCCAAGACCTTTTTCTAATCAGCTGCCTGCTGCGTCCAATATTGGAATTATTAAACTTGGCCAACAATCACTATCTCATCAATACAGCGCAGGAAAATATAGTGTACAATTTTACTGGATAACCTTTTAAATTGGGCAAACATATTCAGGACATCAAGGAGGGAGTTTCTTAATTAGGACTGAAGAAATGAACTATTAATAGTTCATTATTTTTTAACTGTTAAATTAGAATTTATTTATTTTGTATATTTTTTTAATTTAATGTGATTTTAATTAAATTTAACAATTAATAATTGATCTTATTAGTAGACTAGCCTATCATAGGTCTTTAAGAATAAAACATCATCTTTCTTTCTTTTTTTTTTTTTTTTTTTTTTTTTTTTTTTTTTTTTTTTTTTTCTGCCTGTTACCAAACACTATGTATTGTGCAAACACAGTTGGCACGTGCCTCAAACTAGTCCAATAAAAATTATATTGCAGGCCACTTTTACCATTTTTTTTTCCCTTATCTTAAAAGAAAAACAGTCATATCTCAAACAAATTGCTTTACTAACATGTTGCTGATTCTTCTTCTCTTGCTTCCGATTACTCTTCTCATTTTTCTCATGAAACAGAAGATATTTATCATAAAATTAAAGAGATCCGAAAACGAACCGCGACTTCCTCCAGGCCCTCCAAGCCTTCCTATCATAGGTAATCTGCACCAAATTGGTTCACTGCCTCACCGTTCCTTATGCCAGCTTTCAAGAAGATACGGCTCAGTTATGCGCCTCCGATTTGGAGGTGTACCGGTGATTATAGTCTCCTCGGCCGAGGCAGCAAAGGAGGTCCTAAAAATCCATGACCAGGAATGTTGTAGTAGACCTCACTTAGTTGGATCCGGAACACTTTCCTACAATAATCTTGATGTAGCTTTCTCACCTTATGGTGAACACTGGAGGGAGATGCGAAAAATCTGCGTTCTCAAGCTCTTTAACATGAAAAAAGTCAAGTCTTTTCGGTTCGTTAGAGAGGAAGAGATTAGTTCTCTCATCGATTCTCTCTCTCGGTCGTCTAATAATTTGTTAGAAACTCCTGTTAATCTTAGTGAAATGATGTTTGCTCTCGCCGCAAGCATTACATTAAGGATTGCCTTTGGGAAGACCTTTGGTAAGAGTGGACTAGACAATGATAAGTTTGAGGAGACAATTCATAGGGTGCAAAGCGTGCTTGGAAGCTTCGTGGCCTCCGATTTCTTTCCTTACGTGGGTTGGATTGTTGACAGGCTCACCGGTCTTCATTCAAAACTTGAAAGCGTCTTCCATGAGTTGGATAATTTTTTTGAACGCGTTATCGAAGAACATCTCAATAGGACTACACAAGATGATCAGGAAGATATTGTTGACTTGATGCTAAGAATAGAGAGAGATCAAGCCGAATTTAGTGAAGTTCAATTCACTAGAGATTGTACCAAGGCCATCATCATGGTAAGCCATCACAATTTTTTTTGTTAGTCGTTTGTTTATAACCTTTTTTCTTTTTCTTTTTAACATAAATAAGAGTAAGACTAATAAATTTTGAGACGAACAAAAATTCAAGACCCCACACCAAGTAACGCGTGGTTCTTTAATTTTTCTTATTCTACTGGTCTATGCTTTTAATAGATGCGTGGAACTAATAAAGCCTTGTTGTTTTCATTAAGTTAAGTAAATATTTTGTACGTTGTTACCTTTATTGGTAGTTTGAACTTATTTTTATCAATTTTCAAATAAGAAATCTGTTGATATTAAGAGATTTGATAGTTTTGGTGCTCATGAATTCTCTGTCTTTTCCTAATCTGTGAATGTAGACACATTGCCGATCGAACCATGTTAAAATTTGTATTATTTTCTCTCTTTTATTCTCTTCTTTAATCTTTAATAGTTTTACGCTTGTGTCTAAGGATATATTCGTAGCTGGAGTGGACACTGGTGCCATTACCATAACTTGGGTAATGGCAGAGCTGGTTAGAAACCCAAGAGTGATGAGGAAAGCACAGGATGAAATTAGAAGTTGTGTCAAAAAAGGAAACTTAGTCAGTGAAAGTGACATTCATCAACTTCACTATCTGAAAATGGTGGTCAAAGAGACTATGAGGCTGCACCCTGCAGCCCCACTTTTGTTACCAAGAGAAACCATGTCCCAATTTAAGCTTTTTGGTTATGATGTTTATCCGAAAACTCTGCTTCAAGTGAATGTTTGGGCGATAGGAAGAGATCCAAATTACTGGCATAACCCCGAAGAGTTTTTCCCTGAGAGATTTGCTGATGGCTCCATTGATTTCAAAGGGCAACATTTCGAGTTCTTGCCATTCGGAGCCGGTCGAAGAACCTGTCCCGGGATTAACATGGGAATTGCAATGGTGGAGCTCACACTAGCAAACCTCTTGTGCTGTTTTGACTGGAAATTGCCTGATGGGATGAGGGAGACAGATATTGACATGGATGAGGAATCTGGACTTACAACCCATAAGAAATTCCCTCTTAAACTTATTCCAGTCCGATACCAATGGCCATCAGAAAATCAAACTTAATCAAGCAATGGCTTCTTCCAATATCTTGAGGAGTCTTCCAGTGAGTGTGACATGCTAAATATGTGTATAATGTACTAGCACACATGTAATGTTTCCCTTTCTCTAGTTATACAAAAGAGGAAAACAATTTTATGAAGTATTGGTGTTGTAAAGCTATTTATGCTGCAATAAAATGAAAGCCAAAGTACTTATAAATGGGCTTGTAGATGATAAAATCCAAGTATTCTGTTGTAAAGCCTTTTGATTTGGTGTTTTGTTTGAGAATTCAAAATCCTTTCAAAGGGTTGTCAGTTGAGCATCTGTTTTGCAAATAGTTTTCAGTTTCTTTGACTACAAAGAAATAGAAGCAATGAATCGAGTGAGAGGCTTGATTAAAAGGTTAATAGGGTGTTTAGTATGATAGTTCGTGTCATGATTCGATTGATGGTTCGTGACTCGTTACAGTGTTTTCTCTCATAAAAAATAACGTAAATCGAGAATGATTCTGAATCTATAAGTCAAACGTTGTGGACCTTTTGTTTTGTGAATAAAAATGTGGGGAGGAACGACTAGTGGTAGTTATTCTCTTGAATGTGACTAAAAAGACCCTGTACGCTAACAATGTCCGCACCCTTGGCTACTTGAAAAAAAAATCGTCTTTAGATCTTTCCTAGAGTCAAAGAAAAGAGAAAAAAAAATCTTTTTCCCTTGAGTTTATGCTTTGCCTATATATGGCAGTTTGCATCTACGTCCTATGTATATAGTATCTCATTAATTTTTAAGATTTTGACAAACTTGAAAATAAAAGTAGCGGTCTAAGGTGATTGTGGTATATGTGACACATGCTTCAATCAGTTTGGCGGTGAAAATGATGGACGTTCTCTCTCTCTCTCTCTCTCTCTCTCTCTCTCTCTATATATATATATATATATTTATTTATTTATTTATATATAGTTTTTGCTAATCATATTTATATATATATATATATATTTGAGACAAATATTGTGTAGCATGTTGCATATATATAAAGACTTTTGTCTTTTTGTTTTTGTTGAAAATATTACCCAGCGCAGATCAGAAAAATCTTCTGGCTAGACGTTTTGTTTTTATACACTTTTGTTTTAATGCACATTGATTTCTAAATACAGCTAGAACGTATACAACATGGGATTGATGTTTTCAATCCCCATATTTGTGAAATGATATATATTTTGGTACCAGAGATGCTGAGTAACAATAACTCAAAAAAAAAAAAAAGTGAAATTTCTTCCCAAAAAAAATCGGGGTGAAATTAAAGAAAGCAATCCAAGCAGGAATCTCCTTTTCTTTTCGTTATTAAGAAAATAAAAATTACCGGCACGTTTCAAAAATGCAGTAAAAGTTTGATTTTTCTTGATGAAGCTAGAGACGTATTTTAGAGAATTGTAACTCAAAATGTTATACATACATACATATATATATATATATGCACGGCCAAAAGTGATAATGGACCACCGACCGCATGGAAATATATAAAATCCAAGATATTTTCCAATGAACCACCAGAACTTTCCTTATCCAAGTGGTATACAATCACTATCTAACCAGAACTTTGCTTCCATTTCGATGAAAGCTTGTCTGTCATAAATATGTTGTGACAAAGAAAAACATAGAGTACAGTTTTATGCTTTTATTATAACTCACCAAAAAAGTCCATAAGTGCGTGAGACCTTAATCTAAACGACAACTCAAGAAGTAACTTGAGCTTATCTAGTGGGGAGAAAACAGACAAAGGATAAGGAAATGAAATTTTGATTAATCAACTCTCAGACTTACAGAGTCGTGATATTTTTCATGAGGTTAATGAAAAAAAGTCTCTCTTCACTTTTAACAAAACAATAATGCTAATTCAGCCAAAAAAAAAAAAATAATGCTAAAGATATACACTCAATCAACCTGAATACACTGAATAAAGAAACGGTAAATGTTCCTTTATTTCATAATTGTTAAAAAAAAGGAAACAAAATGATAATGCTAAAGATGTAGGACCATGTATTTGACACTCAACCAACCTGAATACACCGAACAAGAAAACGGTAAATGTCCCTTTCTTTCATAATTGTTTGAATATAAGTATAATTATGGACCACCTTCTAATAGAATAATGGTTTTTGGTATGGTTTGATAAACTAACACGAGGTATTAACAAGAGATCTTGAATACAAATTCTTCTAATTAAAATTTCGTTACTTATCACATGTGGATTTATTATCTACTTTGCATTTGCAATTTTCCTTCTTTGTCTGGCCTAAGCTATATAAGTACTTTGTTTGATCTAGACCTAAACCTGAAGGGAAAATATTAGAATATAAAATATTATTATTATTATTATTGGTCCACCTTTTAACATTTAAGTTTTACAATGGATATGTAACTGATAAATTAACGTTAAGGTACAGCCAAAAAGTGCAACACCACAGTATGGAAATGTAGAGTTAGGAACTAGAGATGACAAAACAACAATTAGGGTGAAATTCAAGAAATATTTTCTTATCAATTAGAAATGAGAGCATTTTGGAAATGACTTTATTCGGAAGCATTTTGGAAATGATTTATCATGGATGTGAAATAGGAATGATAATATTTTTGTAAATGTAAATGGTGCTCGAAACGTTTTTGAAAATGTATTTGAGTATGTTTCTGAAATACAATGTTACTTATAATAAAATAAAAACGGAAAAGAAAAAACAATTTTTGATATTTTTATTTTTTTTTTTTCAAAAAATCAGAAAATAGTTTTTCTTTCCCATTTCATTTACTTTTTTCTGTCAACTCACCAATTGTTATTTTGAATACGTTTCAAAAAAGATCTCCTCAGGAGACGGCGGAAGGTTCCAAAAACAGTAATTATCATGGAAAAGGAAAGGTTGATCTTTTGCTCTTTCCTAATATATATATATTTTGTTACCAAAGAAGAACAAAATCTTAGTAGAACTCTCAGTGAAAAGCTCCAATGGCCGTTGATGTGCACCAAGTTTGGCTTCTCTCTCCCCTGCTTCTCCTCCTACTGCTTCTCATGAAAAAGAAAATTTCCAATAAACAAAACAAGAACCTTCCTCCAAGCCCTCCCAAGCTTCCTTTCATAGGCAATTTACACCAGCTTGGTCCATTGCCTCACCAATCTTTGTGGCAACTTTCCAAGAAATATGGCCCGGTTATGCTTCTTCGACTTGGCTACTTGCCAACCGTTATAATATCCTCCCCCGAGGCTGCGAAAGTAGTCCTCAAGACTCATGATCTCATCAGCTGCAGCCGACCTCCATTACATGGCCCTCGGAGGCTGACATACAATTTTCGAGACTTGGCATTTGCGCCTTATGGTGAATATTGGAGGGAGATAAGGAAAATATGTGTTCTTGAGCTTTTCAGCGTGAGGAGGGTCCAGTCATATTGGTCAGTAAGGGAAGAAGAAATTACTAGGCTGATCAACTCGATATCTCATCACGCATCTTCTTCTTCTCCTGTTGATCTTACTGAGAAGTTGTTTGCTTTTACCGCTGGTATGATTTTCAGGATTGCTTTTGGAACAACTTTCCAAGGGAGTGACTTTAATCATACAAGATTTAATGAAGTGGTCCAAGCCGTTGAGGCCACTATGGGAAGCTTCTGCGCAGCAGAGTACTTCCCATACATGGGATGGATTGTTGACAGACTCTCTGGTTTACAAGAGAGGCGCGAAAAGGTATTTCGGGATATGGATACTTTCTTCCAAAGCGTGATTGATGATCATCTGAGTCCTGGGAGAACAAAACAGCAGCACGACGACATCATCGATGTGCTGCTGAAAATAGTGAAAGAGCAAGAGGGGTTTGGAGCTGCTCATCTAACTGAAGAGAATATCAAGGCAGTTCTCTTGGTAAAGCTTCAAATATCTAATCCTTGCTAGTTTTGAAAATGCTTGCTTTAGTTCTGTCTTATTATGTTTTCACATTGTAAATAATTATTTTCATGCTTGTGTATAATTATTTTCATGCTTGTGTATAACATCGATTTTTCTGATTGCAGAATATTTTTTTAGGTGGGGTAGATACTGCTGCGCTAACCATGGTGTGGGCAATGGCGGAGCTAGCCAAGAGACCGAGCTTGATGAAGAAAGCACAGGATGAAGTTAGAAACTGCGTTGGAAACAAAGGAAAAGTCACTGATGGTGACACTGATCAGCTCCATTATCTCAAAATGATAATTAAGGAGACTTTCAGATTGCATCCTCCGGCTCCACTGCTTCTTGCTAGAGAAAGCATATCTCACTTTGAGGTCAATGGCTATGACATCTACCCGAAGACCATGATCCAAGTGAATGCTTGGGCTATCGGACGAGACCCCGAGTCCTGGAAGGA
Source organism: Morus alba (assembly GCA_012066045.3). NCBI lineage: Eukaryota > Viridiplantae > Streptophyta > Magnoliopsida > Rosales > Moraceae > Morus > Morus alba. The sequence continues at coordinate 2,071,096 of CP050237.2, read as the reverse complement.
TCCCGAGGAATTCATCCCGGAGAGGTTTATGGATAGTCCCATCGATGTCAAAGGGCAACATTTCGAGCTGTTGCCATTTGGTTCTGGCAGAAGGGTGTGTCCAGCTATATATATGGGATCAACAACAGTGGAGCTTGGCCTTGCGAATCTCTTGTACAGCTTTGACTGGAAATTGCCTAATGGAATGAAGGAGGAAGATATCGACATGGAAGAGTCAGCTGGTCTTTCCCTTACCATCTCCAAGAGAACCCCACTCAAACTTGTCCCAGAGAAGCACTTCTAGTTACATAGATTAACTGCAGTAATTATATAGATGGGGAATAAATAATTTTGCTGCATTATGCAGCTTGTCCTTGAGTCTTTGTTTAATTTCTTATTTTTTTTTTTTTTTTTTTTTTTCCTTTTGATTTGTTTTTAGTAGAAAAGAGAGAGTTTATATGGTCTGATAGTGTCTTTTGTTCAGCTGTTTATGTACACCAAGATATCTGTTTAAGCATTACACTAATGTTGTCGGTTTAACCTAACGATAATTAGACATTATTTCTATTGTCAAATTCTAGAATTCAAATATCATAGCCCGAACTTAAATATTAAAAAAAAACAACAAATATATATCTATCTATATCCCCAACTTAAAAAAACAAATATATATCAATGTGTTCCCCTTGGAGGGCAAAAGCTACTACAAGAAACAACGATAAAGACGAATTTAACAAGATATGATATTGACAGTGAGAAAAAAAAAAAAGAACCATTTCAGAAGTGTTAACAGTAAAAGAAAAGTATAATACAGTACCTGTTTACTTTGAGGTTCAAACCACTCCAGTTTTTGGTTCAAATAATTTTTCTCATAAAAATTTAAAGTTAAAACATTTTGCTACAGTATTTTCTCTCATTAAATTCGAATTATAGTTCAAATCACTTGATTTGAACCCTCAAACCAAACAAGAACTATATAATTTTTCAGAAAGCTGGTGCCGTGTGAAAATAATTTACTCTCGACTTTCTACCATTGCAAACAAGAAAGCCTTGAACAATGAAGAGGCGATCTAAAGCTACCTTTTTCCTCTTTGTTGACTGTACTGATTTTGAAAGATACATGAAGAAAGTATAAATAGGAAAAAAAAAAAAAATGATATGGTCACAGAAAGGGTTCCGAGAGCTCCATTTCATTTGAACTATGTTGTTGTGCATCAGGTCGGTTGACGCCTACAAAGTCCAGGCCAAGCCATTGCCAAGGCCAGCATACATATCTAGGCCGATTTCCGCCTCTCGAGTCTTCGCGATTTTCAAACACTTCAAGCTGACGGGTAAGCTCCTCAACTCTATCCCTGAGCCTCGACGCCCTAGAGTCTGCCAACCTTAATGATTTCTCAGCTGCATCTCTAGCTGCCATGGCTGCTGCAGCTGTCTCTTCTTTGAATTTGAGCTTCTTCTCTGACTCCAGCACGGCTCCCTTTGCCTCCTCAAGTTCCTGCTTAAGTGCTGCCAACTGCAAAATTTTGACCACGGTTAAAGATTCAGACCTCAACCAGAATAATTTAACATGTTAAAACAACCAAGAAGGAGGATCATAGCATAAAGGATGAAAATCCATTATTTTCTGTATGGTGAAACCCATATTTATATTAAATGAAAAGGAAAAAATGAGGACAATATCATGTTAAAAATTCCAGTCTGCCGTAGATTTATGCGTGGATTAGTTGCATATAGCAATAAATGTCTGCATGAATGATTTGGAACAGCTAAAGATGGAGGTCGTTCAATGTATCCTGAGCAAAAGCATTGACTAGGTCTATAGCAATAAATTTTCAACTTTCCTTATCCTTCTGTTCATTATACAAACGAAATCAGGCTAGGCCCATATGCTGTACGCCAGTTATATCTTAGTATTAACTTTACCCACACTACGGCCTTACCTCTTCAAACCTCACCCAAAGCTAATAATTATACATTCCACATACATATCCTATTTCTAGAAGCTCCCAAGAATGTCAGAGATATTCAACCTTAGTCAGGTGTTATTCTATTTTAATTGATCCGTGCGCTGTTTTTCTTTGGTTCTCTCTACACCATTACCATCTTGCTAATAGATGGTTATTTCCAAGGGACCATATATTTCAGTGGGACATTTATGAAGTCATTTTTCTCAGAAGTTCAACTCTTAAGTGTAAACATCTTCAAGAAACTGTTTTAATGTTCACAACATGAAGAAAGTATAATGAACAACTATTAAGTAAGCAACAAGAAATCCAGTGTCTCGACAATAGAATCACTGTTCACAATGACCAAGTACAGTTAACACTACCAATTAACAAGCATACCCGTGCAATGAATTCTTGTTCGACAGCACTGCCTGCGGCTGCTTCTTGCTCTGCTGCTACTTTCCATCTTGTAATCTCTTCTTCAGCAGCAGCAATGTCCATCATTAGTCCTTCAACCTGGCAGATACACAGGTCAACTGATATCCCCAGAAAAGGGAAAAAAAAAAAAAAAATCTTAGGCTGCATGAAAAGTATCGTTGTCTTTTTGGACTACTTCCTAAAATTTCACCTTCCAAATCATTTAGCCATAAATTATAATTGTATTAAAAAAAAAAAAATAAATTTGAACTATCAATAAAAAATATATATGACATACACTTTCGTTTGCCACTCTCTCCTTCTCTTTAAGTTCCTCAATCTGATGCAGTCGGTGGTCAAGCTCCTTTTTTTGAGCCTCTATGTGCTCTTTGAGTAAACTGGACTCTGTCCTTTATACAGAAAGAAGTATCCAAAACAATATAAAAGAAGTACCACGTCAGAGTTACCTAGAAAAGGTAAATGCACATAACTAGATGGAAAAAAAAAAAAAGTTTTGTAAGAAAAAGATGCACAGGTAGACATCAATACATATCAGCAGCACAAAACAATAGAGTACCTTAATTCCTCCACAGAATGCTGAAGCTCAATGATCTCAAGTTGAGAAGTCTTAACGATATTCTCCAAAGCGCCCGCCTGCGTGCAACATATTAATATCTCAGCAGAGACAAACTTGGGTTTGAAACAGAAAACAAAGTTGAAATAATACTCAATTGAAACCAACACCATTCAATACTTACCAAAGTGTATATTTCGTCCCCCTCTTCCTCTATTGCGTCAACGTCATCACTAGAATTCAGAACCCTCCTATCCCCTATAAGCTTACCAAATTTGAAATCAATACCAGCTTCTCTTAAACCATTTTCTGCAACCTTGAACAAGTCACTCGTTTTGGAAGATGGATTTGATGTAATCTTCATTGACAAAGCGCTCCTAAGTAAAGATCCAATATGTTCTTTCTCCTTATTTAACCGAGAAACCGTTTCATCTAAACTCTTTATTTCACGATTCTTTTCCTCGAACAAATCCCTTGTCTTTTCAATTACAATCCTGGTTAATTCATAAATGGATTCCATCCCAGCTAAAGATGCTCGTATGTTTTCCTCCAAGTCTGTTTCTTGTGGGAGAAACAAGGACTCAGAGAACTCAGACTGATCCGCATTACTGGCATCAACTATCTTGATAATATCATAGACCCGGTCATGAATTCTCGAAACCAAATTCACCTGATCAAACAACAATGGCTTCTGTGCTTCCATTTTGGACTCCATTTTCGCAAACTTATCATCATACTTACTGACCAACTGCCTCAACTCAAGAGCTTCACTTTCCACCTTGGCTAACTTCTCGGACATCTCTCTCTCAATCTCAGACAGCCTTCCATCCTTTTCAGCAATCATCTTCTCCAAATTCTCAGCAGCAGAAGCTTTCTCCGCAACCTCTTCTCTCAATCCACCAATGGTGGCTTCAAGCTGAGACACTTCAATGGCAATCTCATAATTCCTCTGCTCCATCTGCTCTCTCGTCTCATTCCTAGACTTGGTCGTTGCATCAATCTGTCTGAGGAGTTCTTCCACAATCTCATTCGTCCTCTTAATGACGCCATAGGCGACCGCTGCCAATCCCGAGTACTTCTGCGACCGAGGCAAACCACCAGCCCCAAAATTCTTGAAAGCACTGACTTTACCAGAAATCTTCTCGATTCCCGTCACAAGCATGTGCGTCGAATTCGCAATTTCCGATCTCAAACCATCCCTCTCCTTCACCGCCTCGTCCAATTGCCTCGCGATCTCACTAACCTGCTTCAAGCCCTCATCTTTGGCCCGATTAACCTCAGCCAATTCCGCCCTAACCTTCTCGAAATTCCCCGAGATTTCCTCCTTCTCGCGCAGAGCTTCATCTCTCTGCTTCCCGACCTCGTCCCGCTTCCTGAGCGCCTCATGCGTAAGAGCCTTCAAGCGGTTAAACCGGACATCCAACTCCGCCTTCGATTCCTCCGCCGCCGCACGAGCCTGCCGCTCGCGATCGAGCTCCGCCAGGACCTCCCGGAACCTCTCCGGCGAGATTTCATCCGCCGACGGGCTCTTGATCAGAATCGGCACCGGATCGTCGCCCTCCACATCGCTCAACACCGCGTCGGCGTCTTCATTACCAGCACCCGCCATTTTTACACAACACCGAGCAATTTCGCTATCGCCGGTTCATCAAACAAACTCCAATTTTCGACTTTGATCGCTGATTCTTGTACAATAATCAATCGTATTGATTTCTCTTAATTAAAATCTCAAAAAACCACGGAATCGCTAAATTCTGATTGGTAATCAAAGATTTTTCGCTTCTGAAGTATCGAATTTAAGTTAATTAGTGATTAAATTTTTCACCTTTGGAGATTAATCTGAGAAAAGTTCGTACCTAAACGGAAAGGAAGAAGAAGATGAAGAAGACGACGGAGTGACGGTGCGTAGCAGAAGCAACAACAATACGATAGCTACCGCCAACCAGTCTCCGTTTCGCTGTTGTTTTCTTTTCTTAATTAATAAAAATTAAAAAGAAAATAACTATTTAAGAAATAAAAAAAATATTTAAATATGATAATTCTGTGCACCGTTGATGAAAACACTAGCGTCGTTGCGATTATGCCACGTGGCGAAAGAGTAGTAGAGGAAGACGGGGAAGGAAGGTTCGGTTTTTCCCTGAGGATCTTGACCAAATGTTTTTGGAGGCCGGACACGACGGTGTATGGACTTTTTTCTATTTTTTATTTCCTTTTTTTTTCCCCTCAGAAAAGCCGGACAAAATATAGAGAGATGCAAAATACGGACACTCTTTTTTCTCTCTTTTTTTTTTTTAATCTAAATTAAGTAAAATATTAATGATTATCGTTAGAGCAAAAATACGAGACTTTTTTTTAATATTTTAATATATTAGTACGTTAAAATTTTAATATATTAAATTTATATAAAATTATGTATAAATTAAAAAAATATATAAATTTAATGATTAAAAAAACTTAATTTATTAATATTTTAAGCACATTAGAGAATTTGATAAAAAAAATATTGTGTTTGGTTTGTGTTAGTTTTTTTCATCCTTTCACCAAATAAAATATAAAAGTTTCTTTAAAAAAAAAAATAAAAGTTTCTTTTTCCGTTGGATGTTTTTATTCTAATAATCTCTGCAAATGCTTTCAATTTTCCTTCAAAAAGTAAATGCTTTCAATTTTTTTTATTTTATTTTGGTATTAATGATGTAATTGAATTGATTTGTTCTTGATTAACCATATATTATTATATAGTTGAGATCTTTTATGATAAAGATTATATTTCCATATTGCGCATTTATGCTCTTATTAGTTGATTATCATGAAGTATCTGTTTGATTTTGTTTAGTATTACGTTGAATATGATCCTAAACTTACAATCTTTATGTTGATAACCATATATACATATCGTAATAGATAACCATTCTCGACCTATTAAGTTTTGTCCCAATCTAGTAAGCATTAGTTGAATACAATAGATATTGAAAATCATCATAAAATTATAATTTGGATTAATTACCAAAATTCCTCTTAAATTATACCTCTTATAACACTTTATTCATTGATTTTTAAAACATAATATATATTCCCCTTTAATAATGAAATGTTAAAAAAAAAACCCTACTATGTTAGGTTTTTAACTAAATTGACATTTAATTTACTATATTGAGGATATTTTAGAATTCTATGGTTTAAAATTTGAATATAAACTAATTTTTAATTAAAAAAACTTCTTAATTTTTTTTTATTCTACAAAAAAAAAAAGAGATTCATAATATTTTAACGTACATTCAATTAATTGAATGTAATATTGGATGTATCATAATTAAAAGTTTAAAATTAAATTAGTTTTAAATTCAAACTGAATTTTAAATCATAGAATTACTAAAATACTCTTAAATAACAAATTAAATGTCAATTTATGGTAAAAAAGTCATTATTTTAGGAGAACATATATTACTTTCAAAGATTGAGAGACAAAGTGTCATAATTTAGGGGAGTTTTTGTAATTACTCATTTTTACGAAAATAGTAGAAAATGGGCTAATGGGAAAAGCTTAAGAAAATATATAGGTAAATTTTTAGTTATAGAAATTAATAGGCCATAATTTGTCAAGTTATGGTTCATAACTAGATAAATTATTGACAAACGTGTCAAGTTATGATTTATAGCCAGACAAGTTATGGATAAAAATCGTGAATTATGGACAATAACTTGTTAAGTTATGGTTCATAACCAGACAAGTTATGGACAAAAACAGTAATTTAGCTTATTTATTAACTTATGTAAACTATTGACCTATTAATTTTAATTCATCTATCTAATTTTTATGTTGACAAATCATATTTGCATATATAAATATTGATTTCTTTCTTAATCCAGTAAGCATAGTGGATCACAATTTGCAATGGGCTTAGAAACTGTTAGCCGCGTATGCAACTTAGAAAGAAAAATACATAAATATCACTCAAAAAATATCAACTTTACATTTATGTCACTTAAATATTTATTAGAAAAATATTCTGATAAGATATTAAATATCCTACTTATTTTTTTTCCTCAATAAAGATGGCAGGACATCTCCGACTCTAATCTTTAAAGAGTATTCTGGTATACTATTTTTGATATTCTACCATAATATTTTTTTTTAATCAACAAAAATGATATAAATGTATAGCTTTTGATTTTGGTGTCTTACTACGTAAATTTCTCCCTTTAGTTTGAGATGAGCCCTGTTTGGAGAATGAAACTAGTTTATGATCCACATTTCAGTTTGGATTCCACACTTTACAGTTGCTTAAAGGGCGTTTAGTATGAGGATTCGTGTCATGATTCAAATCATGGTTCGTTACTCGCTATAATATTTTTTATTATAAAAAACACACGTAAATTAAAAATGATTCTGAATTATAGTTCTGAATCCGTGAACTAAACGTCTAATTTAATGATCATAGGGACTAATCCTCTGTCTACGACAGCTCTCCAGAAGCCATTGCCTTGGCTAAGGAAAAGAATCTTTGAAAGAAATTACGTGAAAAGCATGTTACAGAACTACACAATTTCCAATCTTAATAGAAAACTAGACCAATAACGTTGACCTTCATACCAACCTTATCAAACTGAAAAAATAAAATTATATATATTTATATATAAATACACACACCAAAAAAAGAGAGAAAAATATATGGGAAGTCAGAGACACTAAAAATACGGCGAATGATTGGCCGTTTTAATTGTTACAGAACTAAGACAAATAACAAGTTGTAAATGAAAGTACTTATGACCCTTTATTCGAGTCGTTTTCCCACAGTGCTTTCACTAGTTTTCACTAATGTTATGATTAGTACGCATGAAAAAGAAATGTCGTTGCTTTCACATTGAGTTTCCAATGGTTTTAGTTGCAGATTAAATAGGCAAAAGTGGATGATTGAGACGAATAGTGGTTGACTAATCTTTTGCCCGGAGTTTCCTTGCACTGAGAGATTACTTATATAATTATAACATTAATTTATTTTCTCAAAAACAAACATATAATATTAAGAGTTTCCCAAGACTTATGGTCAATCAACGATACACCTTGCATGTTTTTATCTTTCTGATCAAGTCAGAAGCTTCATTTAAACATTAATCTCAAGTTTCTTCAAGCGTTTTACGCCATATAACTATCCTTATTTCAGAAAGTAAACGCTTATTTGAATGGTCGGCAACATATATTTTGAACCGGTCTGTTTCCCAAGCCGCCCACATATTCGTCTTGGTCTTTGCTTCCTCCATATATTTTTTCGCATATGGGAATTTCGTCCTCATTTCGATAACAAAGTTTCAGCAGTTATATGTATAGAGCTGGTTTTGTTACATACACAAAGCAAGCTTTTCATAGAGTTTGTACTTAATCTTGAATCATGGGAAGTGGTTCTTCAAAGGGTTCGAGTGAAACTAGGCAATACTCTTCTTCATGGGATCATCAATACGGGTATAATTCTCAAACGACATATCCTCCACAGAACCCTCATCACACGCAACAACATCACTATGCACCTTCACCGTCGTTCGAGTATCGACCGCCGCAGACGCCACAGCCACAGAGGAGGTTGGAGAGGAAGTACTCGAGAATATCTGATGATTACCGCTCATTAGATGAGGTAAATTAGGCCTTTATATATGGGCCTTTCATGTTTGTGTTTTTCTCTGCAAAAAAAATGGAGTTAAGAGAATTAGAAGTTAATGACTATGTTACTATTGCCATCTAGCGTTGACTTCGCAATCTTGAATTAAAAGGGTGTTTCCTTTTTTTTTTTTTTTTTTTTTTTTTCTCTTCCCCGGTTTAAGATGAACAATTAGATATTAGTTGAAATGGGAAAGAATTGCAGTGTTATATAACAGTCTGGATTTTTATATATTGCACACAGGTTACTTCTGCTCTTTCACATGCTGGTCTTGAGTCTTCAAATCTAATTGTTGGTATTGATTTCACAAAGAGCAATGAGTGGACAGGTTTGGTCTTAATTTGATATTGGACTTAATTTAGTTTGTAGAAGAATGTTCTTTTAGGATTAACTCTTTTTTTTTTTTTTTTTTTTTTTTTTTTTTTTTTTGTAAATCAGGTTCGAGATCATTCAACCGGAGAAGCTTACACCACATAGGAAATGACCAAAATCCATATGAACAAGCAATATCAATCATCGGGAAGACTTTGTCCACCTTTGATGACGACAACTTAATTCCTTGTTTTGGATTTGGAGATGGTAATTTCACAAAGAATTGTAGTTTGTTTTATCTAATATGATTATGAAATTAGTACTTGAATAATGATCGCGAAGATATATTGTGTAGCATCGACACACGATAAAGATGTGTTCAGCTTCTATCCAAATGAGAGATTCTGTAATGGATTTGAGGAAGTGCTTTCAAGATACAGAGAATTGGCTCCCCACCTTCGCCTTGCAGGTAAGCTTGTACTTGTTAATTTACTAATTCTCCTAAAAACTTAAGCCGTTAGGAGGCGGGAAACACAGTCTTATGTTCCAACAGTTGATTTCTTAAGTTCAACCAGATATCTTTAGGTTAACTTTTTCTATTTGATACCTTAATTGTGGCAGGACCTACATCTTTCGCGCCTGTGATTGAGATGGCGATGACTATTGTTGAGCAGAGCGGTGGTCAATACCATGTTTTGTTGATTATTGCTGATGGACAGGTAAAAAACCTTTTAGCATTTAAAAATTAAAGTAAATAAATCAATGAATAAATATCGTTGGGGTGATGAGTTGGAACTTATGGCCTCAATGTTAGAAGTAGTTGGCTAAGTCTACACCTTTTTAAGTTTTTGGCCTATATTCGGTTAGTGTTACAATGCACAGTTCCAATTAGAGATTGTCATACCCTATCAGGTTTGGCATGAGAATACTAAAAAAACCATAAGAAATCTGGTTCTTGTACTATCAATGGAACAAGAACATCCAAAAAAAATTAGGATTTCTCACTTACAAATATTTTCTACTGCGTTAGGTAACGAGAAGTGTGGATACGAGAAATGGCTATCTCAGCCCACAAGAGCAGAATACAATTGATGCAATTGTCAAGGCAAGGTATACCATTCATAGATCTCTCATTGCACTTGTAATTGCAGTAACTAAGAGTAAGGCAAATTCCTAACTTGTTCCACTTTGACGAACCTTTTTTTTTTTCTCTTATTTGTTCATTATTTTACAGTGAGTATCCCTTGTCAATAATCTTAGTTGGTGTTGGAGATGGACCTTGGGACATGATGAGGGAATTTGATGACAATATCCCTTCACGAGCATTTGACAATTTTCAGGTAAGAAACATTTGCTGTCACTACCGAAAGTCGATGAAGTAGGAAACACTATAGATCAGATTATTTCTCACCATGAGGCTTATTTGGGAAGCACCGCTTTTGATTGTGTATCTAGTTTGTGAACTTCACGGAGATTATGTCAAAGAATGTGGATCCAGGGAGAAAGCAAGCAGAATTTGCTCTATCCGGCTTTGATGGAAATTCCTTCTCAATACAAAGCCACCATAGTGCTTGGTCTATTGGGGTAACAACTGAATTCTGAATACTAAATTTTTTTGCTTCTTTTTGTTCTTCTGCATCTAATCACATGAATGACAACTTCTATTTGTTTGTTCTCTTGATTCAGTCGACAGCGGGGAACTGCTCCGAACAGGCTTCCTCTTCCTCCAATTGCCGCTCCTAGCAATGGAAGGCACACTAGCCGCTCGAGCAGTTTCCAGCAAATCCGCTCTCCTTATTCTCCCTATGACGCAGGAGTCAGCACACAAAGTCCGCCTCATTATTCTTCCAATGATGCAGGAGTCAGTTCACAACCTCTTCCAAGTTCTTATGATAATAGGGTACTCAAATCTGTTCTTCAGGAAACTTGGATACTTGCTTTAGTTCGTTTTTCCCGCCCATGAATAAAAGAACATATCAGTTCTGACTAATGTTACCTAACATTTTCTTGCCTCTTTTTGATGACCTTGTTCAGGTTTGCCCCATTTGCTTGACAAACCCGAAAGACATGGCCTTTGGTTGCGGGCATCAGGTGAACCATTCTCTAGTTTGTCATTATGATCTTCAAGTTGCGGGACTTTATTCAGAAATTGTGATTATAATGCATTTATCTTCATTTCTTTTTTCCCTCTCTTTCTGTTTGGCAGACATGTTTTGATTGTGGAGAAGTGCTCCAGCTATGCCCCATTTGCCGGAGCTCAATTGAAACCAGAATAAGGCTCTATTAGTCAGCTTTTCTGCACATCTCTGAGAGTTATTTATGCTCTCAATATACTCCCATCATGTGTGAGTTTTATTGAGGCACAAAGAGGCTCTGAAGATGCAAATATGTTCTGAAATTTTGAGACAGTTAACTCAACACTGGACCGCTATTGGATGTACAGGAGTGCTCAAGTCGAGTGTGATTGTTTGCGTATGAGTTCGATTCTTAGAAGTTTGTGTAAACTTTTACCATATGGCCATAGAGAGATTGGGATTGTCGTGGAAGTTTATCATGGATGATGACTTTGCTCGTAACAGATTGCAAGTCCGATTAAATTTCCTGGCCAGAGTTGAGGTTTTGTGAGTGTCAAAATATCCTGGAGCTTTCATTTGTTTATACAAGTTATTGATTTGTTGTTCTTAAGGTCTTCTGTTTTCGATTTTTGTACATGTGCAACTAGGGTGCGTAACATGACTTTTGTGACTGTAAAATGATGTGTTTTTGTAAATGATGATACCATAAATTCTTGTCGGAAGCAAAACAATGCCATTTCTAAAACTATTTCTTTATTCACTTCTGTAGCAAATGTGTATAGGTGATCAAAGTTAATCACGGATGTTTAAGAAAGTTGAACTTTAAGTACCGAATGATTATGAGAAGAGAATAATTTCCCTTGAAATATTAAATAGTAGCAGCCACACACTGCAAAAATTACAAATGATACCTGTATAACGCCTAGAAGAGAATTATTTTTGTTTTTTTTTTTTTGGTATTTCTAATTCCTGATTTCGCTCCAGATTTTCTGGACTGCCAACAAACTCTAGAAGTACATTCATACAGCCAGACAACAGGCCAATAAATGACAACACTAATTTCATTTTTTTGTTTTTCTTAGCCTAAGAAAATAATGATTTACAAGGACAATGCAGGCATTTTTGACCTATGACAACAGACATATAACTCGAATACGCATGGCTATGTCATCTAGGTAAGGAATCAGTAATAATATCCCCCGCGATGGTACGGATCTTGGTAATCAGACTCGGGGACCATAATACTGGATAGCAATGAGGTCTCCAGGCTTCTTCCTTCTGGCTCTTGAAGGAACTTATTGTCTTCTATGTATGACTGAATCTTCGCGATGACCGAGTTCAGTGTTGAATCTTTACGAGCTTTTAGAGCATTCAGAAAGTTTTCAGAGACGATGTTCAGAATCTTCCTGAACTGGGATTTGTACTTTTTGAAGAGAGCATATCCTGCCATCTGTTCATCACAAATTTTAAAGGGTCTCACAGCATTGTTCCAGAGAATCAGAGGTTAATTTTTTTAGGGTGCGTTTGGAACTCGTTCCAAAATGATTTTGTTTTTTATATGAAAATATAAATGAAAACGTTTTCAATCTCAGACAGAAATTATTTTTAAAAATGTGTTTGATAGTTTTATGAAGAGATAATTTTCAGTATAAAAAAACCCATTAATGTTTCTCTCTCTGCTCGAGAGAAGAGAAACAAAAACAAAAAATGAAAAATGACTTTTCATTTCTCTCATTTTACACTAAACTAAAAAATCATTTTCATTTCCGTATTTTCTTTAATTGTATCAAACGCCGTTTTGAAATCGTTTTCATTTTTTTCTCAAAAAACGTGAAAAGCAAAAAAACAAGAATAATTCCAAACACAACATTTGTTATTGTTATTTTAGTCTTAGATAACTTACACGGAGGAATGCATTAAGTGCAACAGCAGTAAATCTATTAGCGGGGAGTGCATTTAAGAATCTTGCAATCCAAGCCCAACCTTCTTTCAAGCCATGCATGTTCTGAATACCAGCAATTTCCGTCTGCCAGAAGCAGTATGGGTCAGCTGTTTTGTCTTAATGAAAGAAGAAACGACTAGGAGGTATGACTCACAAGACCTACGTAATTAGAACTCCAAATAGTCATTTCACTGATTGAGCACAAGATCATATTGACGAACCTGAACCAGAGCTCCATATAATTTCATGTAAGATTCTAACCGTTCCAAATATTCCTCAACATTCTCAATCTTTCCCTGATCTTCTCGAAATCCAATGGTTTTGTAATATGCCTCTTTTGATTCAAAGGCTGACTGCAGTAATAAGTAATGTTGCATAATTGATAACCGGAAAATTAGGGGGAAAAAAAATGCAATTCTTGTTAATGCCGTTTTCTTGTCAGTTGACATGGCATAAAGTAGTACTCTGCAATGGCCAACCCACTATCGCAAACCAAGGAAAAAAAAATGATGGGATGATGGTACACAAAGTTAAACAAAGACTTCAAATTTCAAGAAATGGGTCACCTGTGAGTATACTATGTGCTTTGGAACCGTATAAATACAAGCTCTATTTAGCTCAGCAAGAATAATATCCATCACATGTGGAACCTGACACATGTACCAAAGAAATCAGAATGAGCCTGGTGACAAGTATTATTTTCTAAGGGGAAGAGAAGGAAGAAACACAATATAACACACTTATGCTAGTCTATACTGATAGCTAAACAAAACCTCTTAAAATCCAGTAAAATAATCCCACCATATGCAATTTGAGCTATATAGCCAACATAAGAGTCGTCAGGATGTTGCCAAAAATATTTGACATATAAATGAAGAGGCTCTTGAAACAATCATTGTCATTATTTCTACTTTTCTTGCTATGACTATTTAGTTGTTACATGGCAATCAACTCACTCCATCCAGTGATTCTTCTCTCCTATTAAAGGATAATACTTTTAAGCCTGTGAATGAATTGACTAATTATTCAGCTGGTCAGTTGCAAACTGACCTGCAGCAGAGACAAAATGCAAGAGCCTCTGACAGAAAAATAGAAGGATGAAAATATCTCTTTTTCGAACCGCTTTTTTCTTGTCTACATAAGTTATTCCATACCTCCGAAGTGACAAGAACAATGACGTAACTGCATGCAAAAGAAGCACTACCAGGGTTTTCACAATAGGAGACAACCTGTGATGTCAAAAATCACATCGTTTCAGGATATTAAACAAAGCAAAAAAACATACGCATAACTTACAAGTCAAAACAACTAATGTACCTTTCTAGCAAAGGCTGCAGTGCTGGCAGATTGAGGAAAAAGGGGATTCTTAAGAATCTTGACAAGTTCTGCTGCTTTTTGTCTGCAAATCATAGTAGTTATTTACCAAAGCTGAATTTCAAACGGTTTATATTTAGACCCAAATATAGGGGGAAACAAAAATAGCAGCAAACTCAAATGATATTGGGATAATTTTGTTTTGCCTCAAAAAATTGTTTACCCAACCAAAAAAGAACTGAAAAGTGGTTCAACTTATTAAGATGATATCACAGGTAAGACGCAGCTACAGAAGAAATAGTAAAGGAAACAGAGTTCCTCAGTTCGGTAACTAATTGGAACTTGGACAGTAAAGTCATATAAGCTAGACAGGCATCCAATCTCACCTGACAACATCTCTAGTCCCAGTAATCTGTCGAATTAACTTAGAAATGTTCCTTTCATGACGGATATATTCCTAAAACGAAATGGGACGATGTTAGAAGCTTGTAACATATAGAACTTTAATGAACATTAAGGAATACCAGCAGATCTTCAACAACTATAACGAAGATGCAGCACAATAATATCCGGAATGACTTACACATCCAGATTTAGTGATAATTACCATGCCAACAGAATTTGAATTTAGTAAGTACTCATATAAGCCATTTATTTGTTAAAAAAAAAAAAGAACTTAACCAAGAAGCAAATGTACTTAAAAAAAAAAATTAACGTCACATTTTAGAGAGTTGCAGAAAAAAAAAAAAGGCTAAGAAAACACAAACCTTATTCAAATTCAATCCTAATGCCTTGTTTCCTTCATCTAATTCTGTCAACTTCTTCAATCTGTCTTGCTCCAACTTTAGAGCAGCTTCTGCAGCTTTTGTTATGTTACCTGCCGTTATTGTCCCCTTTTGCATCAGATAACATCAAAAATCTAGCAAGAAATGACTGGAGAACAGGATTGAACTAAGGAACGAGGAAAAGAAAATGGCTGCAGAGTGTCTGACAATAGAAATGTTGCACAAATCTAGCAAGTCTTCATGGTTAAAGTATATCAAGCATCATCGTTTTCAGAAGAAAATAGTAAGGGAACAAGAATAGACTGCTATTATAGATCGATGAAAGTTGCTTCTTTCACTTTGATAGCAACAATACCTGCTGACGCTGATTTCTTTTTGTCAAATTCAGACTCTGTTGTCTCAGCATTTAGAGATCCCAAACTGGCGTTCGTCTGGTTACCTGAAGCTTCCTTCTGAACCACTTTAGCTGCATCCCTCTTTGAGGCTTCAATAGCTTCCCTTTCTGCGGCTTCCTTTTCTGCTCTCATCTGAGCTTCCAAAGCAGCTCTTTTCGCTTCTTCAGCTCTGAGTTTTGCCTGCATGAGAAAATACTTTTATTTCTAACAGAAAATGATATAGTATCAGCAGGACAAATCATTTTCTAGCAGCAGCATATGATTTTGAATTAAAGTATCAAAAGAACACAATTCAATAAGGAGACCTAATGAAAGTTCTTGTTCAGAATTTTGGTTGAAACGCAAATACAATTCCCAACAAGAAGCAAAAGAGAGAGAAGGTTAATGGATGACCAGATCTTCACAAGCCAAGGTAATATACAAAATGCCTTTAAAATACGTAAAACAGATCTACTTTTAAGTGTAATAGGAACAGTGTCTTGCGAACATCTGGAAGCTCAAGAAAACAAACCTCAGCTTCAGCCTTTGCTTTTTCTTGACGAAGTTTTTCTTCTTGAAGAGCCTTTTCTTTTCTTTTTGCCCCTTCAATAATAGCTGCGTCGCTTCTTATTTTCCTTTCTTCTATCTGGGATTTGAGTTCATGATCCCGTTGGATAGCAGTCAAGTGATTATCAAGTGCTTCTGCTCTACAGGTGATTGCACAAAAATTGTAAAGCAGAAAATTCAAAAAAATGATTGCAATAAAAATTGGTTTCACCAGTAAAAGGTATATACAAAAAACATGAAGGATCCACAAAGAAGAAACCCAAGATAACAGAAATTGTTTAGCACACCTATCTCTGATTTGTAAAGAAATGGAATATGAGCAACACACAATCTTACATTTTCCGCTGATACTGAGTATCGAGTTTTCTATCCGTTTCCCGCCTTGCTTCTCTATACTTCTCAACCCAAAGAAGTGCAGAAGCAGACTTTTTATTTCCACTCATCATATCTGTTTCCAGTGCAGAAATTTTATTCCTAATTTCCTCCTGCGTATGAAGCCAATTGACATGTTTTTCATGGTAAACCAAAAGGCAAATATCCACAGACACGCGCATGGAATTGCGGAGGCTTAAGTACGGGTCAAAACCTCACATTAATAGAAGTTTAACTGTTAGTTTACCAATCCATCCCAAAAGCTTAAGCTATTGGGAGGTGGACTAGCAATAATTTTATACTTTAACACTCTCCCTCACGTGTGGGCTGGACAATGAGCAATCGTGTGGGTAAATTAATTGGAAAGTCCAACACGTGAATATTTAAGCCCGAGATATATTAAAGACCCAACACATGATGACAATTTAAATGAGGGTAATAAAGAGTGCAATTACGGGAGTTTGAACTCAGGACCTCCCTCTCTGATACCATGTTAGTTTACCAATCCATCCCAAAAGCTTAAGCTATTGGAAGGTGGGCCAACAATAGTTTTATACTTTAACACTAACATATCTTAAGTTTTCATGATGCTACTATTTGTATGCCCCAAATTTCTCAGTACTATGATAGTGTGATACATCACTCTATAAAAAGCGGAAAACACCACCACCATATATAAGCCATACACACCTTGACTCCAAGCTGATGTTCTAATGTTAGCTCAAACAGAGCTCCTTCCACTATTCCCAATTCCTCCATCAAGTAAGGTTGAACTTCAAGAGCAGACTCATCCTCAGACTCATCCTCACTAGAGACATAAACCAAAATCAAACACCATATCACAAAACATCTACAGCAACCAGAGTTTCCAACAAGCAATGCAATGCAATGATAAAGGATTGTAGAAACACCATTAATATCTTTGCCAACATCAAGCAACACAAAGGTTTCATCTCAAACAAGAATACCTAAGATAAAGTTCATCACAAGTAAACCGCTTAACCCCAGCAGAATATTGATCATGAATCTCCTCATCTTCGCTCTCGATCTCGCCCACCTCATCCTCGAAAACACGCATTACAAAAGGCCTATAACTTCTCTCCGAGCCCTTCCCATTAACAAAACCCCTGTATACATAACAAATCCCGCCATGGGAAAAGCTCAGAATAAGGAGGGGGCAGGGCAGGGGGTTCTAAAATTTGACAAAATCAAACATACAATTACCGTGATTGGGATTTAGTAAACGGCACTGGAACTTTGGAAGACGCACTAAGCTTGGATTCCAAGGCATCGAGCTCCGACAAAAGAGCATCAGAGTTCCAATCTGGGTCGGGATCAGCTGCAATTCCATCAATGATTTGGGGAGAACGAAGTTCCAATTTAACAGCTCCCCTAAACACAAATTAATCACACTTAATAAACTTAACGTGGTTTTCGGTTAATTTCAATTGAGCACATAAGTTTAAGCGAACAAATGAATATATGAATTTGAAGATTTCTGAAGAATTACTGCTTACATTGCCGAAAGCTTCGATTTTGAAGCTTCGGATTCTGAATTTTTGCTTGGTTTTAGAACAATGTACGTACAGTACCTCTTCTAAACCCTAACCACAAACTTTGAAAAGCTCAAACCTTCTCTGCTTCTGTGGTTCTTGCGTCTTCGTCGTTCTCTGTCACCGCCGTCGTTGTTCTGCATACGACATGCGAAATCGCCGATACAGCGCATAGTATGAAAAGTTCAGAATAATTTATCCTTCTGGTATTTTGACGTAACATCCCTTTGTTGTTTGGAGAATACTTTAAAGAAAAAAAAAAAAAAAAGAAAAGAAATACCTTTTCTTTGTTTTGAAAAATAAAAAATAAAAAATCTTTGACGGGAAATAATACCGAAAGCCATTTATGTACATTTCCTCTAAATTACTGAACTCCAAATTAAATTTTTTTTTTTATTATTATTATAGAGAGAAAAGTTCATATTATTTTGTTCTTATATATATATATATATATATATATATATTTTTTTTTTTTTTAATTTTCACAAACCCTCAAATTGTAGCTTTAGTCTGCAGGGGCATAGCGACGTGTCATCGGCCCGGCTTAGATTGATTCACACAGAACATTTAGGGTCCGTTTGGTTCATGGATTCAAATAATGTAATTTGAACCATTTTTAATTTACGTGTATTTTTTGTGAGAGAAAATACTGTAGTGAACCACGAATCATGATTCGAATCAGGGAGCAAATCGGGTCCGTTTGGTTGGGGGATTCGTTCCCGATTTGAATCATGATTCGGTTCGATTCGCTCTCTCACAAAAATACACGAAATCAAAAATGGTTCAAATTTCTCTCAACCAAAAACCATACACGTCCGAATTGCCCCCGAAAATCATGATTCGTGATTCAAATCACACAAAAATACACGTAAATCGAAAACAGTTCAAATCACATGATTTGAATCCCTGAACCAAACGGAAACCAAACGGACCCTTAAGCAGGTTAGGATCAAGCTAACAGTGATGAGCTTCAAGCTAACTCTTCAATCAAGTTCAAACTTACGGTTCATTTTTTTTTCTAAATTTAGATTAAATATTTAGTATCAAATTGAAATTTCAATTATATTTTAAGGGTCATTAATAAAATAATCATAATTTTTTTTCTTATTTTTGTTTTCTTTCCCTCCTTTTTTTTGCTTCTTCTACCAAACCAAGCGTAATATAGAGCGGCCCAATTCTTTCACCCCTAAAAATTGCAAGGCTATTCAAAAGATAATGACAAATATAAACAACGGCAATAGGTAAATATTTATGTTGCACTGCCTTGCAAGTCTTCCAAACACCCCAAAAGTCCAAACCAGGAGTCCAAGACATGTCTTCGTCTTAAAGGAGAGAGAGGAATTGAAATAGCGGAGACATGAGATCTTGCCATTTAGATTGCATGGTGACCACATTGTGTGTCAGTGTTACTTAGCGTGTTTCCAACAGCAATGGACCATAAATGCATGTATTTTAACCATGGTGACCCCTTCATTTCCACATTGTGTGTCAGTGTCACGAGAATTTATCTCAATTACAAAAATGTTTCTTCTTTGCTTTCCCTTTTTTTTTTTTTGCTTTCCTTTTTCTTTTAAGGAACAGAAACGACCGCCGAAAAGCCAACCTTTTTAACCATTGATGGAAAATATGCATTGATTACTTACTACACGCCACATGCACCAAAATGGGTTTTCATCCTAGCGTAAAGTAATTTTTTTCTAGTGGGAGGTTTGCAGGCTCTATCAGTCGTGAATTGTGATTGATTAATTTAGGTGACTGCGCCATTTTTTTTTTACAAAAACTAGTGTGTGTCACAAATAAAAACAGTGGTTTATGTATAAAAAAAAAAAAATAGATAGTGTGTATGTAATAATTGAAATGAAGGGGGTGCACTTTTCAAGCTTTAAAAGTATTAAGAAAAAAAAAATTAAAATCTATTTAATTTGTTAATTTAAAATTTTAAATTAAATTGATATGTAAATTTATATAAATTTTTTATTATAATAAAAAATTTAAATGTAATTATTTTTTTAAAATTTTTAGTATAATAAAATTTAAATTCTCGTGAAATGAAAAAGAATAGTGGGACCAAAGGCCATTAAAAAGAGAAAAACAAGGCAAATAATTCTAACACACAGGCACTATATATATAAACAAAGAAAGCCATAGTCAGCAGAACTCGGAACAACAGAAAAACTTCAAGAATGATATCATCATATATGATGATTTATCATATCCTCAAAAAAATGGGAACTAAAACAACTTCCTTTTCCTTTCTGTTCCCGATCTCAGTTCTCCTAATATTTAGCGGCCTCTTCACAATCATCACACAAACGAGTACTAGTAGTGCCGAGCCACTCTACACCAACTCGCGGTGGATAGTGGACGAGGGCGGGCGGAGAGTGAAGCTGGCGTGCGTGAACTGGGTGTCGCATCTGGAGCCGGTGGTGGCCGAGGGCCTAAGCAAGCAGCCGCTCGACGCCATCGCCGCCCAAATCTCGGCGCTCGGTTTCAACTGCGTACGCCTCACGTGGCCGATCTACTTGGCCACCAATGACTCCCTGGCCTCCCTCACCGTCCGAGACTCCTTCCAGAGGCTCGGCCTCGAAGAATCCATCGCCGGCCTCCAGACCTATAACCCCTCCATCGTCGATCTCTCTCTCATCGAAGCTTACCAGGTAAAACTTTCATAAAAACATAAGTGTCGCTTTGATTCACTTACTTGAATCCATGATTCTCTAATTCTACTTTCTGCAATAAGTTTTTTCATAAAATTTGAATTTATTTGAATTTAGAATCAAAATCGCTGATTCGAATGCACGAACCAAACGGATCATAAATGAATAAGGAGAAAAAGAAAGAAAGAAGAAAAAAAAAGGGGAAAGTCTTGTTTTGTGTTGTGACATTTGGTTGGTTGTGGTTGGGAAAGCATACGTCTTAACTTTTTATTTTATATTTTTTTTATTTTTATTTATTTTAAGGTGTGGAATTTGTTTAGCCCGTGAGGAAAAAGATTCCATATATGTTGAATAATTCGTGTGCAAATAGTTTATTCCAGCTTTTATCAATTAAGATAAGGACCAAGACTTCTATGGATAACGTGGTTGTAGGCAAAGTTGTAAAATCTAAATCCTTACCTTTAATGTTGAGATTTGGAGTTCAAAATCTTCCGCTCAGCCAAAGAAAGAAGACACTTAAAAGGAATTTTTTTTTTTTTTTTTTGAAAGACACTCAACGAATTTTTTGTTCTAAAAAAAATATTATGAATAGTACTATCTTAAAAATACAAATAATACTATAAGGCCAATTATACTGTAATATTATAGTTTATGCTTGTGCTTAATAATAAAAAAAATTATAGATGTATCTCCATAAATGAAAAACTATAGTCAGACTCCCACTTAATCATAAGCTATTCTAATTATCTTCTTATTTTTGTGTTTGGCTTCAATACTAAAAATAGCTCTACTGCTGACAAGTTGCAACTTAGAACTTACAACCATATTATTGGAATGCCTCGGCTATATCACACAATCTATGCCCTCCTTATCGTGTAATAAATAAGTAATATTAAATATCAAATAGTTTCCCTAACCAATTGGATTTCTTCCTTGCAATTAGAGCCGGCAATCAAAGTAGGAGGAGACAAGATTCGAAACTCGCACAAAATTAGCGGGTTTGGATTTATTATAAATGAGTTTAGGTCATAATCGGATTGATATGATTAATACGATTAATACGATTAATAAATGGGTTGGGTTAGGGTTGACCTCCTAACACGAAATGACACGATTAACTATATGTGTCATCTGCAATCTAATGATATGTGATATAATATGAAAGCTTATATGACATATTAAATACAAATAATGTGAATTTTAATATTTATATGTAAAATTCATTTATTTTACTTAAAGGAAAAGATAAATTGACCAATAAACATGTTAAACTTGTATTGACCGTGTAAAATAAGTCATTATCATATTAATTATTTATTTAATATATTAATTTAAACGGGTTATGCGGGTTGATACGATTAACACGATTAATAAATGGGTCGTGTTTGGGTTGACATTCTTGACATGTTTAATAAATAGATCGTGTTTGGGTTGATGTTTTATGACACGATTAATAAACAGCTTGACATGAAGACAACCCACGAACACGAATTGCCACCTTTACTAGCAATATTAGAAGTTAGAACACTGCAAATACAGACAGGGACGGACCACAGTCACCAAACAACTTCAAATTTCATCGGTTAAAAGTAATTTTTTTTTTTTTTTTTCATTTTTGTTGATTATCAATTATCAATTTCAGGCTGTGGTGAGTAGCCTTGGCAGCAAAAATGTGATGGTAATCCTGGATAACCATGTGACCAAGCCCGGTTGGTGTTGCAGCAACTTTGATGGCAATGGTTTCTTTGGCGACAAGTACTTCGATCCAGACCTCTGGGTTAAAGGCCTTACTCGCATGGCCACATTGTTCAAAGGCGTGCAGAATGTCATTGGCATGAGCTTGAGGAACGAGCTCCGAGGCCCTAAGCAGAACGTAAACGATTGGTTCAAGTATGTATTACCTAGTTTCACGCTATGTATCACTACTGGTAATACATCACCACTTAGTAGTACACCATAATTCAAGATCACCACTTGGCATTTTTCTTTTGCGTCCTGAACAATTTTGTTTTGATCATGTCGCATAGGTACATGCAAAGAGGAGCTGAGGCAGTCCACTCGGCAAATCCAGATGTTCTTGTTATTCTCTCTGGTCTTTCATACGACACAGACTTGTCATTCCTGAGCAATCGGGCAGTGGACCTCACATTTTTGGGGAAATTGGTCTTTGAGGTCCACTGGTACGGGTTCTCCGACGGGAGCGCATGGGTGAGTGGCAACCCGAACCAAGTGTGCGGCATGGTGGCCAACAACGTGAAAAGAAAAGCAGGATTCTTGTTGGACAAGGGATGGCCATTGTTTGTGAGTGAGTTTGGTGTGGACCAAAGAGGCACCAATGTGAATGACAACAGGTACTTAAATTGCTTCTTAGCTGTAGCAGCTGAGCTTGATTTGGATTGGGCTCTTTGGACACTGGTTGGAAGCTATTACCTTAGGCAAGGGGTTGTGGGGATGAATGAGTATTATGGAGTCTTGAACTGGGACTGGAATGAGATAAGAAATGCAAGTGTCTTACAGAAGATCTCTGCCATCCAATACCCTTTTCAAGGTATGTAAATTGACTCATGTAAACACACTGTTAGTTTACCAATTATCCAAACGCTTAAGCTTTTAGAAGATGAGCCAACAACAATACTCTTATATTCTAACGCTTTTGTGCAAGCCTATTATTTATTCCATTCTAAATAATTGGGAGCCATCATGACTTTTGTTTTCTCTTTATTAGTTAGAGAACAACTGTTTATTTTCTAGTGGAGTATAATAAATAATATTTTTATCATCTTATGTGGTATTTGTGGGTTTTTCCTTGACTTTTACTTATAAACCCAAAACGTATTAAATGACCAATAACTTGACAAAGTGCACTTGAAGGAGTTTGATCTAAGACCTCCTACTCTAATACTATATCAATGTACCAAATTCTCTTAGAAACTTAAGTTTTTATGTGATGGTCCAACAATAGTCTTATAATTTTTTTTTTCATCCTTCTGTAACAAAACTAATGCGTGGAAAATTTTGCAGGGCCTGGTTTAGCAGAAACCAGGAAGCACAAAATCATCTTCCACCCGTCGACAGGTCTCTGTGTCGTACGAAAATCATTCACTGATGCATTGACATTAGGTCCTTGCTCCAAGTCTGATGGCTGGTACTATACACCCCAGAAGATATTGGAAATCAAAGGGACATATTTCTGTTTACAAGTAGATGATGTTGGGAAGCCAGCTCGGCTTGGCATAATTTGCATGGAGTCTGATTCAAAATGGGCAATCATCTCAGATTCTAAGCTGCACCTCGCAGCCAAGACCAGCAGCGGCACTACTGTTTGCCTAGACGTCGATTCAAACAATGTTGTTGTAACGAACTTGTGTAAATGCTTAAGCAGAGATAGTTCCTGTGACCCGGGAAGCCAATGGTTCCAGCTTGTTGACACCACGAGAAGACCAAGGTCGGATTCTTCCACTAAGATCGAATCGGTCTTGGAATTGGGCATTGCCCGGTAAAGATTTCGAATGGAAGTCTTTGACCACGGCATGAGATAAAGCAGCAAACGAAGCAACTAGACAGGGGATGCAGAACTAAAAAAGCCTGTAGACCAAAAAAGAAAAAAACACAAAGTTCTTTGATAGACAGGTACAAATAATCCAAAAAGATATACAAGAAAAGGCAATTTTATATGCTATTTAGCTAAAGAAAAGTGTGTGAGATAAAATTAGTAGGAACTATGAAGGTTTACCTCTTTCTATATGTTTTTTAAAGCAAAAGATGTATTGTTTGGCTCTTGAGCTTCACGAGTAAAAAGTGTAACGTTCAGTCAATTGCACAAACATACTCATTTACTGAATTTCAATTACACACGCAACAATCAAAAAGACAACTACATCATATACTCTATTTGATAATATGCAAATGATGGATATCAAGGCGTAAATAATAATTGGTTCCAATCGTTATAAATGCCCTTTTTTTTCCCCCTCCTTCAGAGAGAGAGGAACCAGAACTGCGAAAACACCAAACGACATAAACTGTAAAACGACTACAATTTGCAAAGGGACAATATCCAAAAAAAAAAATGACATAAAAATTGAAAACTAGAGTAATTAAAGAACATCCTAGTGACTCGCATAAAATTATATAGCAGGGAAAAACGACAGTTGCGATAAATAGAATTACGCAAAGGCCAATCATAAACTTTAACAATGACAGCAATTCAAAACGGCAACAATCTCCAAGAGAAGTGAATTGTAAAAACGACAACCACTAAGAAACGACAATAAAACTGCATCAACCTATGCAAACGACGTTTAAAATATAAACGACAATAGCTTACAAGAACATAAACGGGAAAAATGATAACCTCAAATAAACGACAATAGCCATGAAAAACGAAATAGCCGTATAGAAAACCATAAAATCAGTTAAAAACAAAAAAAAAAAAAAAAAAAAAAAAAAAAAAAAAAAAAACAAAAAAAAAATCAACATTAAAACTGAAAACAGTCCAACAAACGACAATACATTCAAGACGTCAGCAAACTGAAAAAGGCAATCCTTCAAAAAAAAAAAAAAAAAAAAAAAAAAAAAACGGACCAATAGGTGGAAAAACGACATCCTGAATCCTAAGAAAACCATACAATAACCAAAGAAGAGAATAACCCCAATAAACGACATAAACTGGGAAAACGATAATTTGCACCAAAAACAACGTGAAAGCGAACATTAAGCATCGTTGGTATAGGAGTTCAAACTAGGGTTTAAATTAGTGGTTTTAATTATGATTTTTGAAATTCAATTTTTTTCTAAGAGAAAAACATTATAACAAAATCAAACCAATGAGTTTGAACCCATGAAAAACTCATATACCAAACATACCTTAAATTTTAAAAACAATATCAACATAAAACTGCAGTAACCACCAAACGACACCAATTGTGAAAACAACATATTGAAGATCAGCAGCAACATTCGACGAAAATAACATATAGGAACGACATTACTTGAAAAACAATGATGTCCTCGTTAAATGACATCAAATTGAAGGACGAAAATATTTTCAAAAAGTATATCAACAATATTTCAATAGACGACATCAAATTCAAAAAAGACAGCCGCTATGAAAAGGAGATCAACGAGAAAGGACAATAAATAGAAGGGATAGAATCATTTTGGTACCTTTTAGTATTATATGTTTTTAATAATATTAAAATAGTACCTTTATTTAAAAATATATTATTGTAATATCCTGATGTCCAATGTACCATTTTCGCTAATTAATAACAAACTAATATAAAAAATTAAAAATATTTTTAAAGTTAAAATGTTATTTTAAAAATTAAAAAATTAATAAAAGTTCAAAACGTTTTGCAAAAAATATTTTTAAAGTTATTAGTTTCTATTTTATTAATGAAAATGGTAGCTTTGATATTGTATGCCCTAAAAATCTATTTTAGGGTACTTAAAAAATGTTTCTTTAAAGGTGAATTCATCGTTTAATATTACTTAAAACACATGATACTAGTTAGATATTTCAGTATAACAAAAAGTACAAAAATGATTTGATCTCTATATAGAAACAAAACTACACTAAAAAAAAAGGTTATTACACTTACTCTTTGTGTTTTGTCAAAATAATAGAGACACCTACTTAACCAAAACTAATCACGTAAACACCCTGACTTTTCAAAAAGATTACTATAATTACTACAACAACCTTAAAAGGACATAAACCGAAATTTCACTTATAGTTCATTGTTGTTATTATTACTGTAATTATTCTGACTAAAGTTTTGTCTCCAAAATTATTTAAAATATTGCAGCATTTTCCTCTTTCCTTTCAGGTGTTACTAGCGACTTGCTTGTTTCGATCAATGAGATCTGCATTTTCTTTTTCAGCAATAGAAGTTGGTCTTTCAAGTTTCAACCGACATTATTATTAGGTCGATATCACCAGCGAATTGGCCCTCACTACTCAGCCCAGCATTAATTGGCACAATAATAATAACATATCAGGTTAATTCTATGCCATGATACAACAATGTGAATATCATTGAGATCAATATATGCAAGTTGTTGCCTTTAATTGGCAGTAGAATTAGGGCAATTAATGCTGTTCACGTTCACGGCCTATTGCCCTAGCAGCTGCCTACTTTTCCCACCTGCATCTTACTCAGCTAGGCCCCGTCAATTCTATTTCTATCTATTTCCATAATAATACTCAAAGAACACAAACAGACAAGCTAATTATAACTTAAATGTGAGTTGAATTTGAGTTATCTATACGTAAACATATAAATAAAGAAACGGTTTTTTTTTTTTGAGTTTTATGTTGAACATTATATTTTATACGTAAACATATATAGTTTTTATTGATTACAAAATTATAAAAATATAAAAAAATTAATAACGTGGCATATTAAGAATACAGTATATATATATATATATATATATATATATATTGCTACGTATATTCAGGATGATATGGTTTTGGACAAACTGGGTTATATGATTTTTTTTTTTTTTTGGTCTGAAACTGGGTTATATGATTTGGACAAACGGGTTCGATATGTTACACGGCATAAAAGACAAAATTAAGGACAATAAAAGTCAATTTAGGGGCAAAAAGGATAACAAATCAATTGCTTATTAAGCAATATCTTTAGTTAAATATGATTATCAATCCTAAATTTTTTTTTTTCTATGAAGCAAATTACTACTCCTAAGTTATTATAGTTTCTTGGGGTGAATAATAGTGTGGCAAGCTACCCCTAGAACCTGACCATAGGAAATTTCTGTACGTTAAGAAATATCCACATTAAGCCATAGGCGCTTACGTTAATTTTAAAAATTTTTATAAGATAACGTGAGACTCGCATCTACCAAATCACTTAAGTCCAATGCTACTAGACTACAAGTTATATAGTCCTAAGTTATTATAGTTAAACTTATAGTTACCACTCCTAATTAAGTTTAACTAGAATTTTATACATTCACTTACAAGACTATTAGTGCCGTGCCCTATAACTACATACATACATATATACATACATACATAATATAAGGACATGTTACTGTTCCAGGTTGATCGACTCTACACACGTTCTAGTTCGTATGAACCATGTGTCTCTTCAAAGTAGTCATATCCATATATGTACCAGAGTAACATATTACGGGCAAAACGAATCTAGAAATTTACCAAACCATGTGAATATTTAAATTACTACTAGGGGAAGCTCAATCACATCATTTTTATTTTTTATTTTTGTGGGAAGCTCAATCAATTAACCAAACATGGCACAAGACAATATTACTGATCAATAACAACGTACGTACAATCTTGTTTCTGCACACACACTGCATATTCAATGCAAAAAGATAGAAAGGTACAAAATTCCAGCCACACGCACAAAGACTTTGATCTTGAGCATATTAAACTTTTAATATAGTTAATACCGGAAATATTCTGCACCAAAACAAGGATTCAACATGGTCCTGATTCAGCAGAAATCTTCCTCGGAGAGACAATTTGAGCTTTGAATCTGATTATTATAAACTCAAACATGTTTGTGTAAATTCTACAGATCACTGTGTTGTGGTACCACAATTCACCAACCTAGGTTTGAAACTGACCAACAAACCATTCTTCATGTAAAGCGTGGTTGTGACTTTTGGCACAATTCTCTGACCTTCCACAACCTTAACCTCATACCTCATCAATATCGAAGCGGCCACCATTTTCATCTGCTTGTAAGCGAACGACTTTCCGACGCACAGCCTCGGGCCTCCGTTAAAAACGGCGTACTTGAACTGGTTCTCCGCAACAAACTGCCCGTTTTGGATCCACCTCTCTGGCTTGAAATCCAAGCAATCTTTCCCCCATATCGACTCCATCCGAGCCATTGAGAAGATGCAGTACAAAACCCTAGCTCCTTTCTTTACATCGGTGCCGTCGGGAAACACGTCGTCGTTTACGACCTCCTTGATGTCGATCGGCACTGGCGGGTACAGCCTCAGGGCCTCCGATAGTGCCGCTTGTAAGTACACCATTTTCTTCAATTCATCCACTGTGAAAACTGTTTCATTTGTGTCGTTGATCTCGCGCCTAGACGAAACGATGTCGTTGATCTCGGAGAGAATTCGCGTTTCGGCTTCTGGATTGTTTTGGAGTAACCAGAAAAACCATGCCAATCCAACCGAGCTCGTGTCACGCCCGGCCAAAATGAAACTTATGCAGAAATCACTCAAAAACTTGTTTGAGAAACACTTTTCTTGTTCATCACTTTTGTCCATAACCATAAGCCTTGACAAGAGATCATAACGGTGATTTAGGTCTCCACACTTGATCAGTTCATTCCTTCTTTCCTTAACTATCTTTTCTGCGAAGCGATGAACGAACTTTGTCGCTTCCTTGAGTCTCCTCTCAAATCCAAGACCAAGCAACTTCATGGGCTTCCACACAAAAGGAGGCGTCAGGAATCTGAGCAGAGTAAGTTCAGTCGCTTGTTCAAACGCTTTCGCGAAAGGAACTTCGGGCAAATCGATCGCCAAACACCCCGAATCCACTCCAAGGGCTGCAGCGCAAATGTTATCAAACGTAAAACGAAGAAGCATTTCTTGTAAATCAATCGAATGATCACCTGAATTCACCAACTTTTCTATCACTTTCAACAGCTTCTTCTGCACCAAATCCTGCATGGACTGAAGCGAGTACGCGACGAAGCGACTCGAGTGCATCTCAGCAGTCGCAACCCTTCTCTGTCTCTGCCACGACTCGTCGTCGGCATTGAAGATCCCGTCGCCGAGAAGATCTCGGAACCTCTCTCTGTAGTACCTGCCCTTTGGGAAGTTTATGCTTCTTGTCTTGAGCATGTACTCGATCTTGGTAGGATCAACGGTCACGATTCCGTAAGCCCCTCCCATCCACATTCCCCTGTAGGGGAAAGTCCCTCCGGTTCTGATTAAAGCCGCGGTAATCCACTCGTAATTATTCCTCATGTTGAACATCACGGTGGGTATCATTCCCATTACAGGCCATAACATCGGACCTTTGTTGGTCATTCTCTGAATAACACAGCTGAAAATGAAGAGTCCCATTAGGGCAAACGACACGTCCCATAGACAAATATGAACACAAACCCATTGTAAAGATGAAGAGAAAGACACCATTTTAGTGATAATATTCATCATATAGGATTTTTTTTTTTTTTTTTTTTTTTTTTTTTTTTTTTTTCAGGTTGTCAAGAGTTCCATCTTTTGGTGATCATTATGCAGGAGTTCTCCTGACAGTTCATGAATGAGATAGGTAGATAAAGACATTACCCGTATTTGGTTCTAGTATATGTGTAACATAATTCAGCAAATTGAATTTGGTTTGTACGAAAGGGAGTTAATGATGGGCAGACACACCAGTTTTCTTTGACCCATGCATGTATACATTGGTGTAGTAGATTGGCGTTGGTAAGTAATTGGCAGTGAAACGTAGGAACATTGTTGCACAAAGTTCCAAATATTACCTCGTCACTCGAGGTAAATTCTGTCGGTGTTCTTTTGTATTCCTTTGGCATTTAGTGGTTCCTCGACTTCTAGAGACGAGCCTTCAAGTCTAATAGAGAGATAAATGAAGAAGTCGACACGATATAAAAGAGACAAAAAATATATATGATTTACTGTCATTGGTAATGTAATTGCTATTAAATAGAACATGTAAATATATGATTTAATGCAATTGCCAAAGAGAACATGTAATTATGAAGTAGGATATACAAGTTTATATTAAAGGAGATGGTTAAGATATTGTCGGTTTGAGCATGTTGACTAAGCATTTAGATGTTTTGTTTAATTTTTAGTGTTTCAGCAAAATTCAATTGATTATTATTATTTTTTTATTTGAAATGCTAATTGTATTTTAAATCAAAGAAATACACACACTAATATTAATGAGAATGACGTCGTCATATAAGAACCTTAATTCCTGACTACAAACCGATTCCACTAATAAATTGTAATAGAACGCATAAAGAGAAGAGATATTCGTTGGGTTCCGATGAGAGAAAGCCAAAGAGACACATCGATAATAGAGCACTCGAGACCATAAAACCTATGTCACACAACGGTCATCCCCAACACTATAAAGAACTTACGCTAGAGAGCTGGACTCAAAAAAAAAAAAAAAAAATGGGGAAACTACATTTGTTATTATAAATTGAAAATGAAAATACAATTAAAAAATAGGAAAATTAGGCCAAGTGGCCTGTTAAAGTATAAAATTATTGTTAACCTACTTTCTAACAGCTTAAGTTTTTTAGATGGAATGGTAAACTAGGGAGGTCCTGAATTCAAACTCTGTAAACCATATCAACCTGAAAGACTATAACAGTATGAAACGACAATGACCTGAAAAACGTCACAGATTTGAAGGAAAAGAAAAAAAAAAAAACGACATTAACGGAAAAACAACAACAGCATATAAACCAAATGAAAGTAGAAAAAATGACAATATATGAAAGTCCTATTAACTAGAAAAACATTAATTGTCTTTGGAACGACATTTTAAACCGGCAATAACCTGAAAAAAAACAACTTGTAAAACGACCATAACTCAAAAGAATGGATAAAGTGAAAAATGTAGTAAGTTAACCTTTTAAAATATAATCTCAATCTCTTATGGCAGAGCTCATAGTCCTAACAAGTAGGATTAGTGGATGCCTCTTGTTTTCTTTTTCCAAATAAAAAAGTGAAAAAACGACATGATCAATCAAAAAACCGAAATTACCCTTTGAAATGACATTAAATAGGTTGACGTAAAAAGTAGAAAGTATACGGTATTCGTTATCCAACAAAACGACACGCAGACCACGGTGCTCGTTCAATTTGATATATGGTTTTGCCCACTCTATAGTTCATAGAATGGGCAACAGCAACACCTTGTTGATTTACTACCCACACCATTCCTATAGTTGGAGGCAGCTGCAACCTCACCCCTCCCTATTGGCTACTCCCCTTCCCTCTCATCAAATCCCTCGGTAATCGGTAATGTGCCCACTCAACTTGTGCCTTTTGGCTTCAAAGTTGAAGCCTTTATTATCTCCCATATGGAGAAAAGAATCCAATGTCTTGAGATTTTCAAGAATAAGGAAGGGTCTTTTTTTTTTTTTTTTTTTTTTAATTTTTGGCAGAAGAGTGTTTTTAATCTTTAAATCTGGTTAAAATTGAGGGGACGTTTAGAAAGGAGATTTAGTTCCTGATTCGAATCATGGTTCGTGACTTCTTACAATATTTTTTCACAAAAAATACACGTAAATTGAAAATAATTCTAATCTCATAATTCTAATCTATGAATCAAACGAATTAAATTAAAAAGGTACATAAAAAATAATTTTTAATATAAATTTAACAGTGAAAAAAGAAATTTTTTTTAGATAATTCATTTTTTCAGAGATATCCCCAATAACAAAAACAACAATAAGACAACGAACACAGTGATTGAAATGACATATCAACTAGAAACGGAGACAGCCTAAAAAACGTCAGCAGCAGCGACAACCTGAGCACAAGAATAGCAATGTCGCTTCGTTAAGTAAGAGATGACCAAAGCCTCCAAACGATAGCCATAAACAAACGACAATAACCTCATAGAACGACATCTTATTTGAAACGACATTAAATCTCAAACGACAGTATCCTTAAAATCACTTAAATGTAAAATAAAAAAACGACAGTAGCCTCTATATGAAGAAACGACACAACATGAAAAAACAACGATAATGGGGAAAAAAAAAAAAACGCTATATTGAAGACCAACAATAGCTTGCCTGACATCAACAAAAACGACAGAAAGAACTAAATTACAGAAAATGACAAATCTGGAAAAGGCAAATATCTCCATCTTTGATCCTTGCGTTGCGACCATTATTTAGAAAGAAATCATATTAAATCAATTATAAGATCAGAGGGATTTTGTTTTAAGAAAGTTTAATTGTATATATCTTTGGCGCAACATCTTGGCCATCGCCTTGCATACTGTTAGCGGCCATTGCAATATCAGCACAAGCTGTGACCGTTGCCATCAGATCAAGTGTTGAAGTTGAAAGATAGAGAAAACGATGCTGCCTTCAACAAATAACAATAATATTAGGAAACGACAACAAGCTGGAAATGGATAAATAGTCTTAAAACGACATCAAACTAAGAATGTCAATAAGGATAAAGATGTCTCAACTGACGACAAAATCCCTGAAAGGACAGTAGTCTTTTACATGGCATGAATGATGAATGAGGACAAATAGCCTAAGAAACGACAACAATTTACAAAATAAGAATAAAATAGACAATAACATCAATAAACGACATAACAGAAACAATTAGGAAGAAAACAACTTCAAATGACAATCATATTGGAAAACGACAAAAACACGGAGAACAACAATAATAGATAAACTAGCATAAGCTTAAAAACTACATAAACTCTGAAAAAGACATTAGTCTCAGAATGCGACAGTTTGAATAAGTATTAACTTGCAAAACAGTTTGAATTTAAGACCGACAACGGTTTTAAAAACGACAAGAAAATAACTATGCACTTAAAAATTAACTTGCAAAAGCAAGATGAGCTTAAGAAAACAAGAAAATGGCAATGACCTGATGAACGACAACCATTTGAAAAACAAAGAGAGTAAAAAACAACAGTAAACGGCATAATTGGATAAAACGACTACAAACATAAAACAACATGAAATAGAAACGACAAGAAGATTGGAGACCAACAAGCTTCTTCAAGAGAGTAACTCATGAACGGTAGTTTTGGCCGATTGGGAAGCTACGTAGCAATATCAAACGACAGCAACTGCAAACGACAATGATATCATCACGTGATATTAATTAAATAAACGACAATTTTAAAAGCATCATACAAAGGGCAATATTAACCGAAAACATCATACAAACGACGATATCCTTTAAACCAACCACTACAGGGAAGGCGTCAGCAACTACATAAAAAAACCATCTCAAAAAAGGAGAGCTCAAAATCAACAAGGCGAAAAACAACCAAACGCCATTAAAAAAAAAAAACTATGAAAAGGGCATTAGTCTTGAAAAGCGATAATGATATGAAGTAGAAAACGACACTACCCGTAAAAAGGACATTAATTAGAGAATGTCATGGCAGATGAATATCATGAAACGACGAAAAAAAAAAAAATGAAATAGTAATCTATTTGTTTTAGTCCAATCTGACGATGCACCAAACACAAGATTTATTTTCCAGGAATCGTACAAGTTACTAAACACAGAATCTCAGAACATGATTCCACATAATCATCTCTATCAAATCCTGAACTATAAATTCGTCTATTTATTTTTGAAAGGGTTTTTAGGACATTGGCCCTTAAATTTGTTGTGGTTTAGTAAATTGCATCACAAACTTTTAATTTTAGTAAGTTACTTCCTCAACTTATAAAATTATTACAATATGCCTCATTTTGATGATGATTGTGTTAAATTGGTGTAAAAAAACACATTCAACCAAAAATTATAATACTCTAATTCAAATATAACACAAATCTTTCATTATCTCAACTTTTAATCTCTTAAATCCAATAAAAAATTTGAGTAAATTTAGTTAAATGAGACACATTGCAATAAATTTATAAATTTGGGGACAACTTGCTAAAATTAAAAGTGTAGAGGCTAATTTGCTAAACTAAGACAAATTCGGGGGCAATTGTGGCAAAAACCCTTTTTGAATGAGATATTTACATTTTTTATACTCTGTGTTTTAGGTTTATTCAAAATGTATACTTTCGATTTTTAATTTTATCAAATGTATATCTTCAAATTAGATTTAATACACGAATCTATGCCTTATTTCGGTCAATAATTGATTTTAATCTTTAAAATGACAAAACTATCCCAAAAAAAGAGAAAAGAAACTAAAACTTTCTAACATTACAAACAATAAAAATTTAAAACATGTTGTTTTTAATTTATTTTTCTTTTTCTCTTTTTTTATTCAAGGGTATTTTAAGTATTTTTAAGGTTAAAATTAAAAGTTAACTGTGAAAAGGTATACATTTAAGTATTAAATTTAATTTAAAAATATATATGTAATGAGATTAAAAACTGAAAATATAATTTTTAAATAAATCTAAAACACAAAGTATAAAAAGGTAAATATCCCCTTTTCAAAATGTGAAGTAATAGATATGACACCGTCAAAATGTACAATACGGTTTTTTAATAACCTCAAAATGCATGATATATATTTTTTTTTATAAAAATTATAAAAATAAAAAGAATCCCTTAAATAATTTAGGTGCAACCGTGCATCCCTGTTCTTTTCCCATTCTAATTTTTCTTTTTTATTTTTATTTTTATTTTTATTTTTTTTTCCTCCTTGCGTATATTTGCACAACATGTACCAAAAGCTTACAAGAATGTGGCGTTCTTTTTTCTTTTTGAAATATTGCTCCCAAACGAACCACAAAGATTAAAAAAGACATTTCATGATCGCTGTTGCTCAGTAGACTTGTCCTCACTTAAAATAGCAAAAGTGAAAAGGGGAAAGACAATGAATTGTAATTGGCGTGTACAACTCAACTATCTTTAGAAGGAACCTTCTTTCTTTTTCTGTGGCCTCCACATGATAGGAAAATCATAAACCTCACTTATTCCCTACAAAGTCGATGTCTCCTTGTGCTTCTTTGTAATGTAGCCTCAGAACATTATCTTATGCATTAGTTTGTCTTTGTTCACCATAACTTTCGCCATGAGCTTGCAAGGAAGTAAATCCTTATCTACACATTCTAAATCACCTTTAGACGGTATCTTGATCAAGAACTTACTCTTAAGCCATGATCCCGATGGCCGTCATCTTGATTCGGACCATCTGCTTCAAGCAATGGAGAACATCGTGCTTTATGCTACCATGTCAGAAGTACTAGTAACCTTCAAAATCTAGTCAAATCATTTCTTTTGATTCAATTGCTCATCCGAGTCATTTGTATGCATTAATGGGATTTTCACATTTAGAAAACATTTTCCTGTCGTAATTAGACAGCATGAACATGATGGGGTGGTATATAGTATTAAGATTTTACTGGAATCCATGTAGTGATATGTAAAACCTGCTCTCAAATTGCTTAACTATTGTGCCATTTGAGACTATGCTTAATAAGTTTTGATTCATTTGTTCCAAGTACTAGACTAATTTTAGGACTCGTTTCAGGTTCCAGATCCACATTTTGATACCGATGCAGAAAGGGAAATAACTGGGATCGAAATAATTGGATTAGAAGAACCATACGCGCACATTATCCAGAAGATATCGGACGAGGTAATGCTTCATTCTCTGATCCTCCTCCTGCTGATCATCAGGCACTCAATGTAATATTCAATTTCTTCAAACGATGACAGATAACATGCAAGGGCTCTACGGAAGGAATTCTTCACGAGAGGACTATGTTGTTGTTCGATTTGCTAGGAAACTACAGATGGGATGACAAAGCAGTTTTAGCTCTTGCAGCCTTTGCAACGAGCTATGGTGAATTCTGGCTCCTAATGCAGTTATACCCTCGAAACCCCGTGGCAGTAGCGGTCGTGATGCTTAAGCAGTTGCCGAGTGATCTGAGCACCTTCAAGCGACAGTTTAAGGCCCTGAGCTTGCTGATGAAGACAGTGATAGACTTAACCAAGTGTGTCGTCAAGTTTGAAAGCTTGCCTCTTTCACATGTTAAGTTGGACATTGGAGCCAAATCCATAAAAGAGCTTCATCTTTACTCAGCTGTTTACTGGATCATCAGAAGTATCTTGACATGCTGTTCTCAAATCAGAGATTTCAGAGCCCTGAAACCTGAGCAAGTGCATCTTTCTTCCCTCAATAGATTTGTGCATTCTTCGTATCATATTATTGATTCTAAAATATGGCTTGAATGTTTCATTGGCTTGTTTGACAACAAAATAAACTGTTCTATTGATGGATGAAAACATTGAATTTTTTTTTCAAGTACTCAGATTCGGCAACAATCGCAACATGGGAGCTCTCAAGTTTGGTCCGTCGGCTAAAGGACATGTGCAGTCAATTCAAGGGCCATGTGGAAGAATTCAGTCAACAAACAGGTTACTAAAAAAACAATACTTTTGCAATTTTTAAAACCTTTTGACTGTGATTGAATATTTAAACTTTGAACCATATATGGACTCATGACCCCACTATTTTGCAAAACTTAATAGAGAAAAGGCTCTATCAAGAGCTGCTGAATATCTTTAAGGAGGCCCATAATGATAACCAAGAAGTTCTTCGGATGTTATTTGCCTCCACAGATGACTTCCCACTCATTGACTGTTCCTCCCAAACAAAGGCATGGTTTTGCTTTTCCTTTTCTCACTTTTTTTCTTTAGGCCTTGTTTTGTCCCAAACTCTGCACTAATTAGTTTATAATAACTTAAGTCTTCTGGTATATTTGTCACTTGTGTCAATGCAGATTGGTTTGACAGAACTGAAAAACAAGGTGGTCATACTTTTGATTTCAAAGCCAGGATTTCTCTCCACAGAGGAGTCACTTTTTCTGGTTCAGCAAACATATGATCATCCTGATCACAACCAAAACCTAGAGGGAATTAGCTATGAAATTTTGTGGATTCCCATATCAGTCTCTGATTCTTGGACCGACGCTGAAAAGAGAAGTTTCCGACGTATCTCACATTCTTTGCCTTGGTGTATAATAAAGCATCCATGGTCACTTCACTTGCAAGCAGTGAAGTTTATCAGAAAAGAATGGAAGTACGCAGACAACCGAATTATGGTTGTGCTTGATTCACAAGGAAACGTCTCAAACAAAAATGCAATGGACATGGTGTTTGTATGGGGTCCCAGAGCATACCCTTTTTCGGATTCAAGAGAACAAGAGCTTTTGCTAGAGCAATGGACGCTTCAACTTCTAGTGGATGACATTGATCCCTTGCTTACTAAGCGGGTATGAATCTCATCCTCCATGTGAAAGTGTTTTTATTTTTATTTTTATTTTATTTTTTTAAGGAGAAAAGAATGGCTTCCCATTCGGTGGAAAATTATAATGTGCTTCCGTTTAATTAAAAAAAAAAAAAAAAACTCATTTTTTTTTTACACGGATTTTGATACATTTTCTCGTAAACTTTTTACTGTAAAAATTTTATTCTTGTATTCATTCCTGATTCTGAATCATAATTCATAGTTCTCTATAATATTTTTTTCTCACAAAAATACACGTAAAACGAGAATAATTCTCAATCATAATTCTGAATCTATGAACTAAACGTCCATTTAATATTTCTAAATCAATAACACTAGTAAAATTTGGATGAAAATGCCGCCATACAAGTTTAGTGAATTTGTGGAGCATGTCGTGTCATGTCACGTAATGATGGTGTTTCCTTTCAAATTTGAACTCTAGTTATCCATTTCGGTACACTTTTCAACATTTTACTAAGATACAGCGGCAATTTACCGCCAGTTATCGTGGGACTTTCTAATTACCCCATTAGCACGATTCTCTCCTTGAGAGTGCTTTATATTCTCAACGGTAGATAAACTAGTTGTTAACATCAAACATTTGATCATGACTTCATTAATTTTCAGGTACAAGAAGACAGATATCTCTGCATTTACGGAAGCAACAACAAGGATTGGATTCTAAAACTGAATTCCAAGATGAAGGAGATAACCGAAAACATGGGTGTGAAGCTTGAGATGGTCTACGTTGGCAAGAGGAAACCAAGAGAACATGTAGTGAAGAACATTTTACACGCACTTGAAGATGGAAAACATCTTCTAAGCCTTTTGTCTCAAATTAAATTAATGCAATTCTTCTGGCTTCGAATGGAGAGCATAATAAGATTGAAACTCCGACAAGGCGACACCGCGGCAACTAATAATAGCCTTCTTCTACAAGAGGTGTCCTATGTGATAGACATGGATGAAAACGACCAGGATTGGGCGTTGATAGGGAGAGGATCTTCAAAGACCATTGTTGGAGTTGAAGGAATGCAGCTCATGGAGTGTCTAAATGACTTTGAGGCGTGGAAAGAAAATGTTGGGAAGTTGGGATTTTTGGTTGCCATTAAAACTGCCCTTGAGCCCCCACTTCTTGATGAGCCTTGTGGCCACTCTAAACTGGTTTCCGAAGAGTATGGAAAGCGAAGCAAGGACATGGATGTTTGTGAGATATGTAGACGTCCAATGGAGAAGTTTGTAGTCTATAAATAAACCAAGTGTGGCCGAGGCATCAGCCTAAGCTTAGGCTGCCCTATATGCTGCCGGAGAACAACTTTAGTTTTGCCAATCTAAACTTGGGATTAAAGTGAGAGGAACTTAAGAACGACTTCTTTTTTTTTTTTTTTTTTTTTTTTCCTTTAACATAAGGAGTTATGTTTATCGACAGACATAAGGAGTTGTTTGTTTTTATTTATTTATTTATTTATTTTTATTGCATAAATGTATAACTATATTTGGTCTTATTTTACTTTTTGAAAAATACTATAGGTTTATGAAAAGTTTTGCTGTTGGAGATGGAAAGATGAATATTTTTAAACGGCAAGATTTTCTTTTAGTTAGAAACTAGAGTTAATCAGTGTGCAATTATCCATACTTTTCTAGTCCAATTTGTTCGAATACAATTGACCTTTATAAAGAATTTTTTTTTTTTTAAAGGATAAAGAAATTTAGTCAACTGTAGTTCATTTGTGAAGAACAGAGAGAATTATGAAATGTGCTTCTTAACTAATAAAAGTTTTATGTCATTCTTTTAGAATTTTTCCTCTCTTAAAAAGAGAAAATTATGAAGGGAAATTTTGTTTGCACAACATGAATTTATTAAAGCACCCCTAGTATGGGAAAAAAAAAAAAAAAAAACAAAACAGGGCAACATATTACGGAAGACAAAGTCAAAATACTTGAAGTCATACATTACGTTCTCAGAATTAAATGGAAACCCTGGTGGGACTATATGTTCAAAAAAGTTTTTGCTTACAGCATATTGTACACAAAGAAGCAACTCCTCGAAATTATGAAATCTAATTCTATTCATTGGAGGGTATTTTTGTCACAATAAAAGTTGCCATTGGTGACAAGTTGACTTTGACTGCATGAGTTATTAGGATACTTTACAGACTTATATTGAGCATTCCTTTACGCCACTAGGCCCAAAGTGAAAATTTCAAATGGATAGCCCTCTCATTTAATGAAATTCTTCTGATTTCTCAAATGCCCTTTATCTCTAAAAACAAATAATTGAAATATTAGAGGTGGAAAAAAAGAAACTCTCCAAAACGTACAAATTTCCTCTCGTGCTAAGCCAACTGCGCCGTCCGAAGGCAACCGTTGGCGCCGCCCTTCACAGCTGGAGAAGCCTCCTGCCGACGTCCATCGTAAGCGGCATCCATTTTTGTTCACACTCCAGTGTTGTTTTTGGCATTAAGGAGATGCAACTCCAAGCTTGGTAAAATTCTCGAATCCTCTCTGTGTTTTTTTTTTTTTTTTTTTTTTTGTCTAAATCATTGTTTAAATGTCGGGTATTTGTACTTATGTGTTTTATTTGAAAAACCATCAAGATTCATGTTATTTGGTTGCCTCTTAGGAGTTGTGAAATCTGTAAAATTGAAGAAACCCATGACAGGTCGAGCTAAAATTTTCTTACCAGTGTGATCGATAAGAAAATTTCAAGCCGGTTAGAACAATCGTTCCAGTAAGAATGAGTTGATCAGTCAGTTTGTTCTTACCAGTGTGGCCGGTAAGAAAATTTAAAACCGGCCGGAACAATCTTTTCAATAGGAACGAGTATGATACTCACTATAATTTTTTGGATTTTGTTGCTTTATTCCATTCTTAAAAGAGTCCACATT
Source organism: Morus alba (assembly GCA_012066045.3). Lineage (NCBI taxonomy): Eukaryota > Viridiplantae > Streptophyta > Magnoliopsida > Rosales > Moraceae > Morus > Morus alba. The sequence continues at coordinate 2,030,715 of CP050237.2, read as the reverse complement.
CTTAAAAGCGAAAGAACTAAACACGACCGCGCTTGAGTACCATGTGACGGGGAAGGATGGAAGTTTTCTGGTTGATTTATTGAGGAGAACTTGCACCTGCAAAGTGTATGATATAGACAAGTTTCCATGCGCACATGTCCTTGAAGCATATGAAGATGGCCCAAACAATCTGCATAATCTTTTGTCAAGATACTATCTAAAGGAGTTCTGGGCATTGGCCTATGTTGAAACCATATATCCTATACCAAGCTCGTTAGAACAAGGCATTCTCCACGACATACAGGCTGAAAAGTGTTACCTTATGGTTTCACTAAAAAGCATAGACCAAGTCAAAAAACCAGGTTTCCTTCAGTTGGAGAGCACGGGAGAGCTAAAAGGAAGCGACTATGCCAGGAAAGCTCAGAAATGACGTCCCTATTGGAATAAGTGTGGCTGTATCCATGTTGTTTTTAATATGTCAGAGCTTGTGGCTTTTTTTAGTATTTGAGTTGTTTGAATATGAGTATCAATATGACTATATGATCGCGTTTATGTAGCAATACGTCTGGGCTTGTGAATTTTGTCTTAGAATTTTGCATTGAACTGTAATATCTAACCATTCTTACTGGTACCAATTTGAATGGTAAGAAAAGTTCTAAAATCATACTGTAATATCTAATCGTTCTTACCGGTACCAATCTGAAAGGTAAAAAGAGAACACAATTTTGACATGTGTCATGACCATTTCTAACATATCTTACTGGTCATAGTCTGAACTATAAGAAAAGTTCTAAATTCATACTATAACTTATAACCGTTCTTACCGCTTCCAATCTGAAGGGTAAGAAAACAACACAATTTTGACATGTGTCACAACCATTTCTAACTGTTCTTATCGGTCCCAATCTGAAAGGTAAGAAAGGAACACAATTTTAACACTTGTCATGACCATTTCTAACCGTTCTTACTGGGCCAATCTGAATGGTAAGTATGAAACACAATCAACATATATCCTTGGTCATTTTTAATCGCTAATGTATAATGATTTGAAACTTAGCTCAACATCACTACTAAGTTATAAAAGTCATTCTTGAGGAAAAAAAATCATGTTTAGTGTAATCATGAGAGCCTTACATTATGGTAAATCTCGACTGCTATCTTCTAAAAACACAAATTAGATTTAGTGTGATCATGGGAGCCAATCATTATATTTATCACTCATAATTTCACAAGTTTACATGATGGATGCATTATTGTCCAATGTAGCACCATAAGAACAACATAAGTGTAAGATCTTAATCTTACTTAAGATCTCCATGTAATGATCTAACATTCCCAAATGTATGATCTAAATTTCCACTTCTGTAATTTTATCTCACTAATTATTTTCCAAGTTTTAATTTAACTTAATTGCTTCTCTATACAATATGGTAAACTTCAATAAATAAACAAACTTAAAAGAAATTCTAAAACCATTCTGACCGGTACCAATCTGATAAGTAAGAACGTTACACAAAATGCATAGACCCCTCGGCTCATTTCTAACCGCTTTGACCGGGACCAATCTGAACGGTAAGAAAATTGCACAATCCACATAGATCTTTCAACTCATTTCTGACTGTTCTGACCGATACCAGTATGAACAGTAAGAAGAGTTCAAATTCTACACAGATCTCTCGGGTCCATTGAGACTGTTCTTACTGGTACCAATATGAATGCTAAAAAAATAAAATCCATATATTGCATATTCCAACCGTAAGAAAAATTGCACAAAATCAGACTTTAACTTAATTTAACATCCAAAATAAGTTTTAAACATAATCCTTGAGCCAAGAAAAAAAAAAAAAAAATAAAAAAGAACTCTTGAGGATCCATAAAAGTAGTAAAAGTTGTCCTTGAGGATCTGTGAACGAAGTTCCCTTTGACATTTTCAATTGTCTTTTCGGTCGTTTAGTAGGTTGCTCGGTCTCAAAATTTTGGTCCACAAGGTTATCATCGTAGTCATCATCCCTCGATGAAGTTGGGGAATCATAAAACGTATAACCGTCACCGACTCTGTTATGCTCATTTCCAGCCTCACCTTTTCTTGCACCATCTTCACAAACGCCAACATCATCAGATCTACAATTAACACCACAACTAAGTCCATTGTCATCAATTCCAATATCGGCTTCACAAGCATCAACGCCATCATGTTTTACATTTAAAGTTCATGTGCTACCAAGATAATTTTAATTTAGGTAGCGGGGCATCACAAGCCTACAATACTCATGTTATATGTACCAACTCGTCAAAATCTTAAGCACTACACATATGGCTTAAAAATGAACAACGATCATGTTTCCGTGGCTTATTTTGAATGATAAAATGCGAAATTGACTTGATTAACAATGGAGGCAACATACTAAAAAGCCAAAAACTTACTGTTGGTTCCAAGGTTCGTGATTGTGGTGTCTCTACCGTGCTTGGAGTGGTTAGCATTGATGGTGGTAGTGTCAAGAGTGGCTGGTTGTTCTCATTAGTCGGCTGGGGTGAAGTCACACTTATTCCTTCAAAGTTATTTTCTGACTCTGAGTCCAACGGCTCCACATTTCAACAATGTTGGGTCAGACGGGGAGAGGAGGCCGGTGTGGTCCGCTTTCGCACCATATTAAGCTCAACCTATTTTTAAACAATAAAAGTTATAAGTCTTAAGAACAATCCCTTAATTTAATGCGGACCTAAAGCAGTTCCTGCCTGGTGATGTAGTTCCACAAAAAAGGAACCTTAAACATGCTTTTCATCACACACAAAACTATTATCTAACATATGATGGGCAATAATTAAACAAGTCCTAATTCACACCAAAAACATAAAACCAACAACCAAAGCGACAAAACAAAAATAAAAACCAAACAGAGAACTGCGGGTGACATTAAATGAGGGAGATTATCTCACCATCTAAGTCAGAGGTGGCGGCGCAACTCCAATTAGAACTGTGGGTGGAGTCGCGGCATATCGGACGGAATTAGGGGCTGGAGATTTTGGGTGGCTAGAGATGGAGTTGGAGGCTTGATTGCGTTAGACCAAAGCTTGTTGGTGCTTTGTCATTTTGGAGGAAGAATGACGAGGAAGGCCGAAGAACGGAGTCAGAAGTAGGGAGGGTTCTGTTTTTTGGTTTTAGTTTTTAGGGAAAAACTTCATGGGGACTGATTGCTACTTCGGGCCTTCTCAATATTCTTTCAATTTCAAAATGAGGGCAATTTGGTCTTTCTACGCTAAAAGCTAAGAAAAAAAATTGAAAAGAAAATAATTTTTATAAGAGGGTTATAAATTTGAAAAGGGTGTAATAGGAGGTTACTAAGTGAAAAAGGGCTTGTTCTTATGATGTTTTTGAGTTAGGTAACTTGAGTGTAGATTTTGAGTTATACCTTAAGTTGAAGTTGTAATTTGAGTTTGTGTTTGGTTGTGTACATTTGAGTTATGATTTGAGATAAAAATCTTTTTGAGTTTGTATTTAAGTGAGTCAAAACTTGAATTTGTATTTAGATAGTATTTTAATAAAAACTCAATGTTGATGAAAAATTTTAATATGATATATGGGTCGGGTTTTATTCGTTTTTTCGTTATCAACGCATAGAAAAAAAATTATCTCAATCAGAATTAAAACGAAAAAGTTATAGCATTTTTAAGAATAAAAAATACTGTTAATTAATTTGAGTTCGAGTTCTGAACTCGAGTTGAAGGGGAAACTTGAACTCGAGTTTTAGTCCTAAACTCGAGTTCAAACTTAAAAGAATATGAACTCGAATAAAGTTGTAACTCGAGTTGCTTTTTTTGAGTTTTTCACTCAAAACACCCTAGCCGAATAGCCCTAAAATCTCTTTACAACAACACCATAAGTTTCAGACTAAGATTGACAAATGTCAGTAGAATAAATTATTGTATAGAATGTCATAGTAAAAAATATTTAAAAATCGTAAAATTTATTAAAAACAAATATATACATGAAAGATGACAAAACTCTCATAAAATTTAAAAATACTAAAAGAAATACACAAAAATTAAATGATGTCACCGTGGTATATTTTGTAATAATTTTTTAGTAGCGATACTTTACCTCAGTAATGAAGTTATAATTTTTTTGTTAGCAAGGGCTAATAATTATAACAGACATTTAGGAAGAATTACGTTAAAATTATGATGTTTTAGTTTGCGAGTTTTTAATAACAATAAAAAAATATTTCGCATCTAATATAACTTTGTATAAAATTTTCATTTATTTTTTGAAGGGAAATTTTCATTTTGTAATTGGGAGGTGATTATTTGTATTAAATTTTAGAAGTCTTTTGTCAATTTTAATATTAGAGACTAAAATTGTTAAAATCTAACAATTAAAGGAGTCATTTGCCAACAAAAAAAATTTAAGGACCACATTTTGTAAATGTTCATCGCTCATGGACTAATGATGTTAACAACTCAAACTAGAAAATATACAAATGGGGGAAGTTAAGGAAGAACAACAGGGAAAATTAGGAACAAAAAAAAAAAAAAAAAAAAAAAAAACAACAACAACAACAACAACAGGGAAAGTTAGGAACAAGCAAAAAAAAAAAAAAAAAAAAAAAATGACAGGGAAAGTTAGGAACAAGCAAAAAAAAAAAAAAAAAAAAAAGACCAAAAAGTCGATTAGCGTGATTTAGATTTCTTCATCCCTACAATCCGTCGTTTCCTCTTCAAAGAAGGTACGTTCATTTTCCCTTTAAAGCCAACTTCATCTTGACTCCTGATTCATGCTTTAGAAGCTTCAACAGAACTGGAAGTTTGTACGTATTATAAGCTGCAATTTGATCATATCCATAGAGATATAGTAGTGAATGATGGAATTATATTCTGTCGTGTAACTTTCTAACAAAAACTATAATACAGCTAAGAGAGAATATTGTCAACTTCAAATTTGCTTTGCTTGCTGAGATGTTCAGTATCAGTACGTTGGAAAATGGCACCTTCAAGAAGACAATGAAATATTGTACGTAAAAGTTGTATATTTTTTTTTTTTTTTGGGTGCTTATCTTTTGGGAAAACTGAAAATTGTCTTCCACACAAAAGAAATTGAAATAAGCCCCACCCCACAAAATTTTTTTTTTTTTTTTTTTTTTTTTCTGATCAACCCTGTTTTTGTTGTAATGCCAGTGAACCCAGCATGAAATGGCGAACGCAAGCGGTTCGAGCTTTTTGAAAGCAACCAAGATGGCGATTACGCAGCCCAAAGGAGATGAAGCTTCAGATCGTTCTATGTCCTCATACTATGAGGGCGTGCTGATAGATGAAGTTCTTGAGACTCATGATGATTATGATGAGCTTGCCTTTCCTCTCAAGCCGGTTCTTGACATAATTGAGCTCATCTTTCGTGGTGCCACCGCAGAATTCCCTGGTGTAATTCAGGTATGGAAGGGCCTTTAGTAACTGCTCTTGGCACCTTATTTAACATAATGTTGAAGAGATTATTTTTATTGCAAAACTGGATTTAATGATGTTAAATCTTGGCCATTTGCACGTATGGTGTAATAGGGGTTGCTGTCACAAGAAGATGGAGATGATCATAAGGCCGTTTATTCTGGCCCCCATGACAGGCTTGAACTTCCGAGAGTGACCACTGCGATCTCTGACATGGTTAAGTACAATAAATAGCTTTTTTTGCTCTGTGGTCCTAATAATGAGCTATTTACTCATTCATATGTGAAGGAATCCGAAACAATGCTCATAAGCTGATTTCTGAAATGCCAAGGCAGATCTTTTGCGATTGGTTGGACGGAGGAGATGCGCATAAGACAACTATGGACATACTGCATATGATCAAACATTACAATTGGGATGCAAAGTTGGTGCTTGTTGTGGCAGCTTTTGCCATGAACTTTGGCGGGTTTCAGCTGGTAGCCCAGCTTCATTTCACCAACCCTCTTGCCAAGGCTGTTGCACTCCTCAAGAAATTGCCAGAAATGTTGGAGTTTTCTGGGAATATGAAACCAAAGTTTGAGGTCCTTTTTGTTCTGATCAAGGCAATACTTGACATGGTGAAGACAATTGTGGAATTATGTGAGCTTTTCTGCAAGGAAGACTTCACTGCTGAATCCCCTGAAGTTATAGCTACTAGTAGTGCTGATGTTGCCATAGCTGTTTACTGGACCATCCGGGGTACAGTGGATTGCGCATCACAATTTGTGGGCCTCATAGGCATCGGTCCCAAGTACGTTGCCTTTGTTCATGATAATAATTGACTACGCGCATTGAATTCATGTATTAATTTTTATGTCTACATAAACCATATTATTGTATCTGTGTAGAAGCAGAGAAGGTTATTTACAGTAAACTTTTAAATTTCTGTTGCACCTTTTGCCTGTCTCAGTTACTTATTATTGGAGACATGGGATGTGGCATCTTTGGCCCATAAGCTTGAGAAAATACGAAGCCAACTTGTGCATCAAATCAATGTTTGTTATAGATTCATTGGTGAGTCCTATTTTATGTGCTTAATTTGAGTGTGGACCACACAAAATACTCTAGCAAGGGCTTGCATTGTGCTATTAGTCTAAGCCTAATAAGTGATTGCAAATTGTTTGATACAGAGAAGAAGAAAGATGATGAAATACTTGATGGGATAGCACGGGTTTTAGAATCGTCACATATCGATAACTCAAAGTCTCTCAACATTTTGTTTCACGAGAATGGTCATCAGCAAGCACTCTTTGATTGCCTTCACCAGAATTTGGTTTGCTCCCTATATCTCATTCTCTCTTCCATTCTTAAAAACTCTATCTACAATATCATATATTGCATCCCAAATCAAAGTAGTTGACATTTATCTGCATTGTGAAGGACAAATCTGTTTGGCCAATCTTTTGATCTTTTGTTCTCATAATTTTCTATTTTGAAGTGGAGATCAGGATGCCTGTCATGTCTGCAGATTAAAATCTGTACAGAATAAAAAACTTTTCTTTCATTATTAATGTGATGTGAAAGCCATCTTTTTGAAACAGGTTTCCGTAAAAGATTTAAGGGGAAAGGTCGTGGGGCTATACATTACAGACCTCGACATTGTCACTGAGGATTATTTGATCTTACAGCAAATGTACCCTGAAATGCTGGATGATCAAAGGCGAATCGAGTATCAGTATGAGATAGTTTGGGTCCCTGTTGTGGATCATTGGACGAATAGGAAATACCGGCAATTTGAGAGCTTAAGAGACCAAATGGAATGGCTCTCAGTGAACCGTCCTTCAGAGATAGCTTCGCAGGTGATTAGATACTTCCGGGAGAGGTGTAACTTTGTCAAGAAACCAATTCTCGTGGTGATGGATACCGAAGGCAAAATCGTGCACAAGGATGCGATCCAAATGTTTTGTATTTGGGGGAACCAAGCTTATCCTTTTAGTTTGGACAAAGAGATATCTCTGTGGCAGAAAATGAGCTGGACAGTTTCCCTTCTTGCAGAAGGAATCGACCAATATTTACCCGACTGGGTACGTTTTAGTCTTATATCAGTAACGTGATGTATTTTTACATATAAAGCATTGAAATTGCACATAAAATCTTTGGTTTTGCAGATCCAAGAAGGAAAACATATTTGCTTATATGGAGGAGAAGACATAGAATGGATTCGGAAATTCACCAGGACTGCAAAAGGTGTTGCACTAGGATCTGGGATTGACTTGGAGATGCTTTATGTTGGTAAGGACAGAGCTCGGGAGAGAGTCGTGAGGAAGATCGCCAATGCTATTCAAAGAGAAAAGCTAAGCAAAGTGCTCGGGTGGAAACTTATCTCCTACTTCTGGTTACGGATGGAGAAAATGTGCATCTCTGAACCCCCGGAGGGCATAACGGAGGAGTTAACAAAGTCTGAGCTGTTTGTGCCAACGGACCCAGTCTTTGTAGCCATGACAGACGAAACAATGCCCTATTTTTCCTTGCCGAATGATCTAGTCTTTTCAGCACAGACCTACAATCCTATATTTAGCGGGATAATTAAAATACTTAGCTTTGGATCCAGCAGCAAAGGGTGGGCTGCAATCAGCGGGGGATCTGAGAACCCGTTATTGTTCGAGGCTGATGGAGAAGCATTGTTGAAAGCTCTAACTGAGCATGAGAAGTGGAAGCAAAGTGCAGAGAATTATGGCTTTGTAACCGCCCTGGCGAGGTACTATCATGAACTTTGTAACGATCTACCACACTGCATCAATGTGATATTGCCCAACACCCAATTGAAGGGAATTTCTTGTGCTGTATGTAACAACCCCATGGATAAGATGGTCATGTATAGCTGCTGCACTGATAGAGCTTCATATGGATACTATGATTAGCAGCACTATACATAAAGTGACCCCAGGATTGTTACTGGTTGATTGATATCTGTGGGACTTTTTAACTAAAATTCAGTAAATAAACTTAATGGCAGTTACGATATGTGATTCTGCCATTTCTGGCACTTGATTCTGAAGTAATTACAATATAACTCTTAGTCCCAGCAGAAGATATTCTCCAACATTTCTCAATCATTCAAATAATACCAGTTGTTTTTTCATCTGCCATCATATCTGAATAAGAAATTTATGTGTTTATCATTATAACATGACGAAATGGTCGTGATAATTTTATCCATAATCTAAGCTTTTGGTATTAGTCCAACCAGTTGAGGTGTGGCGCCATTTTTAGGATGAAGAGAGATTAATTAGAGAAAACACAAAGTTCGAAAGAGGCATGAAGTGTGATTTCTCGTAATAATCTTCTTTTTCTTCTTCTTCATGGTGAAATTCCAGAGCAGATGAAAGTGGGTATAACTCTCATATAAAAGATGAACCACTATACATTTTGTACGTACTCGTTTGTTTATTTTCTTTGATTTTATTGCTCTCAGTGGAAAAGTATTAGTGTCTAATTCTTAACACAACCACTTGATGAGGAGGTTGTTTACCAACAAATCAAGTACTTTTGAGTTCAAATATTTGTTAGTTCCCAAGTGTTTTTTTAGTTTAATGTGTTTTGTGTGTGTGATTTTGTAAGAATCGTTAATAAGTGGGAATTTAGGTGAAAACAAGGTAAAAATTGGAGTTTGGTAGCAATCGGGATGAGGCACAGATAAGGACAAGGACCAGCGTAAGTCACCGCGCGAAATGGGGTGAAAAAAGCCTTGGAGCAGCCTGGCCAGGGTCTGGTGCAACGCCCGCGCCAAGCTTGTTGCACGAGCCGCACCCCTTCTCATGTTGAAACATGTTTTTTAGGCCATTTTTGGCCCTTGATCAATGGGGAATGCCATTTTTGACCCTTGGATGAGTTTGAATGAAGATTTTCTTCAATTTTGAGTCTTCTTAAGGTTAATTCCCTATTTGGAGAGGATGAGAGGCACAAGAATTCCTAGAGAGAGGAGCTTTGAGTTGGAGATTCTTGAAGTATGCTTGGGAGAGATTTTTGAGGACTTGAAGACTTGAAATTCATCTCCACAAATAGTTTTTTTCTTCCTTCTCCCTTTCCTTTGTAATTTTTTTAGTTTTTGTTCTTGAATTTATAATTTTAGATATGGATTCCTCTATGTTGAGCTAGATTATTATTCTAGGACTTGATGTAACCTTGTTTGAACTATGTTTTGAATATTTTGTCAATTGTTAGTTTAAATTCCATTTTAATTTATTTATGTTTCTCTAATGAGTTAAATAATTTTAGATTATGATTTTGATGTTCGAGAGAGATTGATTTTATAGTCCAGAATTGAGAAACATAGTATAACTTATTGTGAGTCCGAGAGAAGATCGATACTTAGATAATCTCGTTGAGAGTCTAGGATAATATGAGACCGAGAGGTGATCAAGTCCTTGATTATCAACTAGAATTACAGTTGTTGTGAAGCTGAGAGACGATCGACATTTAATTTGATTTCCAATTTAAGGGCTAAACTTAATGAATGTGTGATTAATGCCCAAAAGTGATGTTCACAAGCGGTCAATTGTAGCACAGAAGGGCAGTCGTATCCACAGAGAGATAACAAAATAACAAGAATGATAAACAGAATAAGAGCGTTAGAGAAAAGTGAATTAAAGAAAATGAGAGTTTTTGAGATTTTTTTTGCAAATAAAATAAAAATGAGAAAATCTGTATGAAGAAAATGGTAAGGTGTCGAGAATCCCTAATGCTTCGTTCACCAATTCAAGTTTTGATTCACAAAATAAAAGAATCGAATAAATTAAATCTCCATGTTGACTCCAGAAAATATTATTATTACAAGTTATCTAAAATCGACAATATATCAATATGACAATATTGCAGTAAAAGACAATTTATAAAATAATTTGAATAACAAAACATTGCATGACAGAATTACATAAGAAAAGCGTGACTAAACTTATATAAAAATTGGCACACAATATTTTGAAAAGTAATAGAAAAATAGATGAGATTTAATTCATTCAGATGTTGAACTTTACAGCACAAGGAATCAAAACTCCGAATTGGGTCACTCAACAAAAGTTCATCTCTAACCTCACCAAGAAAACTCTAGCCTATCTTGCAAAACATTCTCACAAGTTCTAGAGAGAAAATATGAGACTGACAGCAAGACGACAGAAAACTAAATATTTCAAGCTCTTCAAACCTTAGGCCAACCCCTCTACTTATAGCGTTCAGAGGTTGCCTGTCAAATAAGAAAATAAATTGTAAAACTAAAAAATTACAAAAGAAAAGGAAACAAAATAAAATTACACATAAATTAGGAGAAATCACATATTTAATTTGGGGAAGAAATTCGGTAATATGCTCTGATTTTTGGGAAGAAATTCAGATTCAGTACAAGAGTGGACACGTGTCGAAGCGCTGTTGGAGGAGAGGACAAGAACGCCACGTGTTGAGAGCGGAGTGGAAGAAACAGGCTGGCACTGGTCAGAGCGAACGCCAGTTGTCGCGCGGAGAAAAATCGGTCTCTGCACGCCACACGCGACCCACCTAGGCCACCGTCACGCACGCAGAGGCGGACCGGTCGGGTGCTGCGCGCGGGACCCACGCGATTAAGCCTTGGACGCGCTACCGGTGTTGGCGGAAGGAACGCGCCTTCTGGCGGGGGTGATGGTGACGCGCGAGGTGCGAGAAGGCGAAGAACGGACACGGATTTCCAAGACCGACCGATGGGGGCCCACAAATTGAAAAACTTGGCTCGGCTTTAGCCGAGAGGTCGGGCTCGGCTTGGCGAGAACATGGCTTTCATGGCTTATTTTTGTGTAGCTTTTCATACTGCTTTTTATCTGTAAATAATTGAGCAAAAACTAGACAAATTCCGATTAAAAATATTATGAATAAGAATAATGGAATTGTTTAATTAAAGCTTCAATATTTTAATATTATATAAATCAAAAGCAGTATCTAGGGTACATTTTCATGCACTAATCAATGTGTAGGTAGACGGGTTAGATAGAGATATTGACTCGAATATTTATGCATATTATCTCATTCGATGCTCGAGAGAGGTAATGAGGTTGATTCAGCACTTTTGATTAATGAATTGAGTGGAATTGACCAGCATTGGCTTGATAAGATGAACATAGAAATGATAAGGTGAATTCAAGTCTCTAATATATTTGTGTATAGAAATTTTCATATTTTATTTTATTTTTGTATATATATTTGTTCTAGTTCTATTTTAATTTCATTTAGTTAGTAAAATTGAGTTACAATAATCGCGGTATTTAACAGTAATTTAATACCTAATTCCTGTGAAGACAATACTCACTCACCATTTGCTATCGTAACTTGACATCGTACGCTTGCGGGCGAACACCACTCAACAATGTGAGCATTCGTTAAAACTTCGGGTAGGTTCTCTTAGACTGTATGGCCAGTCAAACACTCAAACTAATTATGCTTAAACAAATGTAGATGAATCTATCTCAATCTTCATTTACGTGATAATTTAAGATTTGCTTTCAGATGTATCAGAACCTTCTTTCAAACCATTTGTCCACAATTTTTCTTTCGATGAACAATATATATTGTCTGGGATACTTATGAACATATTGTCAACGAGATCCAATATATGAGGAGCTTTAAAATAAGAATCTCATAAAATTTTTCTTCTGGTGCAATGACATGCAAACTAAACCGCAAAGAATGATACTGATGATTATTTTTTCATAGATTGCGTGCTTGAACTTTGTCTGTACGAAACAGGGAAAGGAGAAAAAGAGAAGAGAAACCTTCTGTTGCTTTTGATGGAATCGAGAAAAGAGAGAAGTGTTCATTGTCTGATTTGTTTCTTTCCTTCTGTAATGATTTAATGCTGATTCTGAGGTAATTATGACAAGGGAAAGATTGATATGTATTGTGAGAGAAGAATGTGTTTGATTCTGGGGCCCAACCAAGTTCAGCTTTCTTTTACTTCCTTTTCTCTGTAAAAAATTCGTATTCTGGAGTGGGCCCAACAGTTCCAGCTGCGGCTAACTATTAGATTTTGTCATGAATACAAAAGACCTTTTTTCAGTACGATTATTCTTTGTGTAGGCCTAATTTCCTTTCTGGTTTGCTTCATTATGATACTATATTAGGCATCCTTTGGTCACTTTTGTTCCTTTGTACCTTTCTTTGAACAAGATCTAAGGTAGAAGTCTTCCTATAATTTTTGTTTGGGCAGATTTCACCTTAAATGGAAACTATATATATATTAATATATATATATATATATATATATGTGTGTGTGTGTGTGTGTGTGTGTGTGTGTGAACAAACAAAGTTTCTAATCAATTAGCCATATTTTTTTTCTTTATTATTTTGTTGGTCTTCTTTATGAATAATAATAACTTCAACAAGAATACAAGTTATCTTTACTGTATTAAATTACCCAATTAATGATTTATCTCAATATAATCCCTGCTCATGGTGAACCAAGTAATGTATATTCCTACATCAAGTAACTATGAAGCTGCTTATCATAAGTGAAAAGAATGTAACTCAAGCTATTAACTAGATTCTCGCTAAGATAAAATGTCATACAAGAATACTTGGTACGTAAATTTTACTTTGCTTGTGGGGAGGTACTTCATAAAGTTCTGACTGTCACGAAGAAGACAATGAATATCTTACTTGGTAATGCTCTGAGGAGTACTGACTGGTTTAAATTTTTTTTTATGTTAATAACCAATGACGTTAAACGTTCTATTAGTAAACAATAAAGTGTTTCACAATGAATATTCTAGTTAAACCAATTAAATATTAATATTAAACATTTTCCACTGTATAAAACAAAAAGAATAAGTTGACGACCTTTAGTAAAGGCAGAGGAAGATTATACACAAGAGGAGACAGAATATGGAATCTAAATCCCCAGAAGCAAGGTATAGAAAATTGCTCTTTACTTTCCCCTTAGTAAATGACTATATAAAGGGCTTAGAATTCAACCAAAATTTCAAGCAACACAATCCATTTCTATTTTTTCCCCCCTCATTCTACAACCACCACTAGAGCCACACAACTTTTTCTTTTTTTTGGTGTGAAAAACCAACATGGACACTAAGCTGGCGTCCACTACTCCTCACTTGACCACCACTCCTTTGGGGGTGGCGACCGCTCCTCTCGGCAGAAGTACTACTCCTTTCTCCACGTCTACTCCTCAGGTGGCGACGGGAACGGGAACAGGGTCACTGACAGGGTTTGGTACTACTACAGGGGACCAAACATTGGCTGCTCGTTTGTTTGGAACATCTGATGGGCGATCGGCTCGTTCCACTGGGGACATCCGGTCATCAGCGCGTGTGCTCGGAGATCACCGCTCAAGTCGCGTGCAGTCTGACGACACCGAGCTGAGCAAGAGAATTCTAGAAACTCACGAATCGGATGACCGTGGTCTTCCAGTGAAGCCTGTTCTTCACATCATTGATGTCATCTTTCACCGTGCAATTGCTGATCTCCCTGGATACAATGTAGGATATAAATTAAGCACCCCATAATCTTATTATTATTTATGTACATAGTTATAAAGTTATTAACTAATGATGTTTATTGCTCCTTTTCGATATAATAATGGGGTTACAGGAAACGGATAGCATAATTTCTACGGATGACAAAGTCATGTATTCTGCAGCTAGCCTCCAAGACTCTGTTGAAATTCCATCCCGGATTATCAGTGCAATTTCCTGTGAGGTAATTCAATAGTTTATTTTGCCAATAATTTATTTATTTATTTATTTGCTAATAATGATGCACAATAATCGATCAAAAAAAAAATGTGACCAGAAGTTATTGTGATCAGTTTGTGAATAATTAGAAATAGTTGGCTAGATTTTTTTTTCCTTGTTGCTATATAGAAATTAAAAACTAGGCGTGTGGGAATTCATACTTGACCCTATCTAGAGATTTAGAGTTTTAAATCGTCACTTTAAGTTTAAAAAATAAATAAAAATAGGCAAAGGGTTAGTCATAAATCGCTTAATTCTGTCACATACAAGGAGAAGTGATGGATTAATCATTAAAAAGACAAGAAAACCTATCCACATTGCTGCGACATTTTTTAGTGTACAAAAATACGAGGAAAACATTTCAATATTACTGATGAAATCCTCAGTAATTAGTTTATCACCCTTTAATATTACATCTTTGTGACACTGCCAGATATTCAGCAAGTGCTCGGCCGGAGTGGATGTGCACACAATAGTGATGGACATATTGCGTTTGATCAAACACTACAGCTGGGAATCAAAGGCGGTGTTGGCCTTGACTTCATTTGCAGTGACCTTTGGTGAGTTTAGGGTTGTCCTTCAGCTTTACTCGACCAGCCCACTTGCGAAGGCCATCGGTCTCCTTAAGCAACTGCCGGAGGTATTGGAGCATGCCGCGGATCTGAAACCAAAACTTGACGCTCTCTACACCCTCATCAAGGAAATCATTGACGTGACAAAGAAAATTGTGGAGTTTTATGACCTTCCCAGAGACTATTTCACCCCTGAATCTCCTGAAATTTTGGCTGCCGTTAATCATATCCCCACTGCTGTTTATTGGAGCATCCGAAGCATAGTGGTTTCCGCCACACAAATCTTGTCCCTCACTGGCATGGGTATCGAGTATGATTTTCTAACTCAAAACTCTCTACTTCTCTATTAATTATTCTTTTCAACTTTCCCCGTGTAATAATATATGCTAAGAATTGGACGCTCTAATTCAATACTGTCGAGAGCAATAAATCAAAGAAGAAAAGAAACAAACGAGAACACACAAGAATATTAATGGTGGGTCACCCTTAATATATGAGAGACGTCAACTTTTAAACGTTGCAAAAATTTACTATGATAAGAAGAAGATTATAAGAGAAATAACACCGTATGCTTCTTTCAGATTATGTGTTTTTCTCTCACCTTTCCGATAATAATTAGGCTTCACGTCCTGCAATGGTTAGGCTCCACAATATAACAATATATAATTAATCAAACCTTGCTCTCTGGCCTTTGACATGTATAATAATTAGGTACTTAACGGAGACATGGGAGCTGTCATCTTTGGCCTATAAGCTCAACAACATTAAAGGCCATCTTGTTGACATCATCGAACGCTGTTATAAATTCATTGGTGAGGCATCCTTACACACACACACACACACACACACACACACACACACACACACACACATATATATATATATATATTCTCTAAATGAGCTTGTTTAATGTGCCTAGTGACATTTGTAATGGTTTGAACCAGAGAAAAAGAAGGATGATGAAGCATATGAGATTGTTGTGCGCACTTTTACAACAACACACATTGATAACTCAAGGCCTCTAAGGGTTTTGTTCAAGGAAGATCCGCAACCATTCTACGATTGCTACAACAAGAGAAGGGTTTTGCTCTTATATCTCATAATAACCGCTTTCTTCCTCTTTTTTTTTTTTTTTTTTTTTTTTTTATACATTTCTTGTTCAAACTGGTCAAATCTTAAATCATATTTGTCAAAATCAAAGAGTTTCAAACAAGTAGATGCAGAAATATGGTTTCTAGGTGGAAACATAACTGGATGTCCCATTGAAAACAGATTACGATTGAAGACGTGAGGAGGAAGGTTGTAGTCCTATTCATCACGGAAATAGACCCTGAGCTGACACACACACCAGAATATGGAATCCTACAGCAATTGTACCTTGAGAAAAGGCACAGCTTGACGAGGTCGGAGGGTCAATACGAGGTAATCTGGGTCCCAGTCACAGATATCTGGACCGAGGACAAGTATAGGTGGTTTGAGACCCTAAGGAACCAGATGGAATGGTATTCGGTGCACCATCCTTCGGTGGTGTCTCCGGTGGTCCTTAGGTTCTTCAGAGAGAAGTGGAACTTCTCCAAAAAGCCTATGGTTGTAGTGATGGACACTCAAGGAAGAATTGTGCATAACAATGCGATCCACATGATGTGCATTTGGGGAGGCCACTCGTACCCTTTCACCACCAACAAGGAGAAATTGCTTTGGGATGAAATGAGCTGGACCATTGACCTTTTGGCCGACAACCTAGAACCAACTATGGCTACATGGGTACGTTTCATTTATGAGCAATGCTATTAGGCACTCCTAAGCTTGGAGGCTTACAACTCACGGAAATGAGTAGGCACTCCTATTTCAGTCAGTTGCGAGCCCTACCTCCGAAGAGCCCCCAAGCATCTTCGTGTTAATCTACACTTACCTTAGCAAAATATTATTATTACATACGCATGCACACACATACATATTTATTATACTGCATGATTTTACTAAATGACGAGTATTACAATGAAAAAACCGGGAGAGTATTGTTGAGCACCACAACTAATAAAAAATGTTTCAACTTTTTATTAGTATGTGGTGTTGAATGCGACCGTGTCTCCAACTTTATCTCAACTATTAAGGCTTAACTATTAGTGATTTATTTAGTGTTCTTTTAACCAAAATTGCACTATATATATTGTACTGAACGTAAAATCTTTATTTCAGATTAATGAAGGGAGATATATTTGCTTATATGGAGGGGACGACATTGAGTGGATCCGAAAATTCACAAGGATTGCAAAAGATGTTGCGCGGGAATCTGGGATTACTCTGGAGTTGCTCTACGTTGGGAAGAACAAATCTAAGGAGAGGAACACCAAGAACATTATCGACCACATTGTCACAGAGAATCTGAGTAGAACCCTAGACTGGAACCTCATTTGGTACTTTTGGGTTCGCTTGGAAAACATGTGGAACTCCAAAGGACAGTTTACCAATCCCGAGAATGTGAAGGACGACCTCATAATGCGAGGCATCATCGCCATGCTGAGCTACGGCTCAAGCAGCCAAGGCTTTGCGGTGTTCAGTCGGGGATTTGGCGAGATGGTGAAGGGCAACGGGGAGCACGTGTCCAAGGCCTTGGCCGAGCACGGCCGGTGGAGGATGAGGGAGACTGAAATCGGTTTCTTGCCAGCTTTGGACGAGTATCTCCGCAAGATCCACCTCGATGCACCACATCACTGCACCAGCCTCATCTTGCCGGCCACCGGAGCCATGCCTGACACCGTTGCATGCGCTGAGTGTGGCCGCTTGATGGAAAGGTTCACCATGTTCCGTTGCTGCCTTGATTGAACATAACCTTATAGTTATGTGGTGACTTCTTGAGACGAGGGATATTATCTTAAATAAAAGAATTGAGATCGTGATTTGTTGTTTTTGTGATGTGAATTCTACTATGTATTTCTAATGTTTTTTTTTTTTTTTTTTTTTTTTTTTTTTTTGTTTTTTTTTTTGCTAAGAATAATGTATTACTTCCGCTACTACTGCGGGAGTTTGCAGTTATTCATAATAATAAAGGTTTGCCGCTTTTCTTGCATTACTTCGTATTATCTGGTGAATAGATTATCTTTGCTGCATTGATACACATATATGGATGAGTCCTCAAATCGGATTAACATTGTTTAATATTCAATTCCAAATAGTATGATACCATTCATTATTCTCGAGATATATAGGTAATATTTCAAGATTTTTAAGGTTGGATTGACTTTTACCATAAATACTAAAACTATTACAAAATATATCACAATGACATCATTTAAGTTTTGTGTTTTGACCAAAATTATGCTTGCAGTGATTTAGTATTCTAGATTTTGAAATACGTTTTGTGATTTTTTATGTACATATGTGTATTTTTTATGGATTTTATGATTTTTAAATATCTTTAATTTTTTGTGTATTTGATTCAGTATTTTAAATTTTGTTAGACGTTTTGTGATTTTTTATGTATATATTTGTGATTTTTATAGATTTTACAATTTTTAAATATCTTTGGTTGTGTCATTCTCTGTAATAGTTTATCTCCCTTGGCAGACATATTTCAATCCAAGTTCAAAACTTGGTGATATTCTGTAAAGTAATCAAGAATATGACTTCTAAACTTTATCTTGTTTACCAAAGAACAAAAGTCATTTTCGTTTTGGGAAAAACAAATGAGACATATAATAATAACTTTCCAGCTGAAAAGATTGAAAGAGAAGAATCTCTTGTTTCGGATCCAAGAATACAGTATCAAGTCTATTCTACACTTATTTTTATAAAGGTAGTATATCGTTTTTCATATGTTTCTTAAAATGAAAATTTTGGGACTAAAGTTTACATTAATTTGCGATCCATGAATTATTCCCCACCTTTGTCTAGCATATCATGGCAAAGAATAGAAGACCTTTTCCGTAATAATATTTCGGCATTTACATGCTTAATTTTCAACTTTTTTTAGTACCTTTTAAAAGAATTTCGCTTGGTCGGTTGTTTGTATATAACTTATATTAAGAAAATTACAATTTCCTTCTCTAACTAGTCAAAAGCACAAAGTCTTTAATTAGATCTGATATATGTACACGGTTGCATATCCAGCAGACACACATATAATCCGGCGGCAATCATAGTAATCAGTGGTTGCTAAGCTAACTCCAATATCACGACATATTTCTTTTACTTTAGACCCAATTTTTTGGTAATGAGTTTTGGATCTAATAAAATATTTTTAGCCTATTTTTTATTTTTATTTTTATTTAAAACATTCAAAGTTAGAAGGAAACTTATTAACAAGTTAAAGGGAGTAAAATTACCTTGCCCCTCAAAAAGAAACTATAAGCAACAAAAAAAAAAAAAAAAAAAGTGACCGTTTATTTTGAGAAGAGTAATTAATTATGAATTTTATAATTGAAGATTATGTAGCCATAAATTATAATACTATTTGAAAATGATTCCATTCATAGCAAATCTTCTAGCTAAAATAGTAACAAGTAATAAAGTTCACATGAATCAACCAATATCGAGTTGCTACAAGTTTATCTAGAAATATTTATCTTTTGCACCGTGAAGTCATAATAATCTACTGGTGAATTGGAACAGACTATTTTGAGAAAAATGTGAGCCTAATTTTCATATTAAAGTGGCATTGATGGATAAATTGAAATTAAAAGTGGTATAAAGCCTAAATGTAGTTTTTCTAGAAGTTACTATTAGCTTCTTGTGTCCAAAAGCTGCTTATAACAGTGTTTTGATAAGACAAAAGTGCATAGTTTGCCATAGTTTTGTGCATGTCTATTATTTGTCATTCTAAATAATAGGGTGCTATTATGGCATTTTGTTTTCTTTTTATTAATTAAATGACAATTATTTATATTTTAGTGGAGTGGCATAAATAATATTTTTTTTTTACCATCTTGAGTGGTATTTCTTGTTTTTCCCTTTGAATAATTTGTTAGAAGAACTTTGAATCTCCAAAAGGGCTTCTTGTCAAAGCCACAAAATGTTGCTTCTCAAAAAAAAAAAAAAAAAAAAAAAAAAAAAAAAAAAAAAAAAAAACTCTTTTGAATAAATTTTGAAACATATACCAAAGTTTCAATAAGACTTTATAAAATAAATTTATAACATTTTTAATGTCTATTAAAAAAATTTAAAAACCATTATGATTCATTTAATCTCTTTTAAAAATATAGTTTTAAGAACTTATTCTAGAGTCTCAGCTTTTACTTCTCTTATTCTTACCAAAAGAAGCAAAAGCTCTGTCGAAATTCTTACTCAAAGTTTTTACAATTACATTTTTTTATTAATAAAGTTCTTTTAAAATAAAATTCTTACTCAAAATAGAAGTACTATTTCTCGCGAGGAAGCTTAGAAAATACAAATTTTGGATTTTTTTTTTCCTTCTTGTAGTTGGATGTCTGTCAACTTATGTACAGTTTTTTTATTTATTCCTTCCCGCACTTAGTCAATAAAAGTACAAATAGAGCATCCAATGAAATTTTTATGTTTCTTAACAATAATTTGCAGTACACCGTATAGTTTGATTTTTCGACTATATAAGCACCGATAGGACTTTTTTTTTCCCACTTTATTTCGCGGTAGAATACTCGAACAACAGAGAAAAGCAACACTAGTAAGGGACAAGAAAAAAGACAACGACGACAGCCAATGGCACATAATATAAGCAAAGCTCATATCCTAAGATTTTATTTGTCGAGAGAACGGCACTTTAATTATAATATGGAATCTAAATCCTTATTGAATATTGGAAGCAAGGTAGCCAACGAAGCACTTTTCCCCTTGGTGCATGCCTTATATAAAGGGCATAGAACTAAACCAAATCCAAGCAATCACACAATCTCCAATTCTTAATTCTCATCCTCCAACCACCACTAGACCCACACAAATTTCTGTCAAAGTTCATCATGGAAACTACGATGCCGACCAGCACCGCTTCTTCGTCGGCTGTTAGCACTACTCCTGTAGGGGCGGCTGCTCCTTTGGCGGCTCCTCTCTCAATAAATGCTCCTGTGGTCGTGACGACTCGTCCGACTACTCCTCTGGCGGCAACGGGGATTGCCCCGCAGAAGAATGTCCTCGGTACTACTGCTGCTTCTGGCATGCAGCCGAAAGTAGAGCAAAACCTAGCTGCTCGTTTCTTGGCGAGCGGGCGATCTTCTCGTTCGCCGACGGTTGGAGATAGCAGCCACAGGTCGGACGACACTGAGCTGAGCAAGAGAATTCTAGAAACTCATGAATCTGATGACCGTGGTCTTCCTGTGAAGCCTGTTCTTCGCATCATTGATGTCATTTTTTACCGGGCAAATGTTGACCTCCCTGGATACGTCATAGTACGTAAATCAGCCCCCATAACTAGTTATACTTATAATATATTTATACATATATGTACATGATTATATATACTTAACTAATATGATTATGTTTACTGCTCTTGGGTTACAGGAAAGAGATAATATTACTGCAGATGAGAAGGTCCTGTATTCCGCAGGTAGCCTCCAGGACTTTGTGGAAATTCCATCCAGGATTACCAGTGCAATTTCCTGTGAGGTAATATTACAAACGACATGGCACTATAAATATCACTAAAAAAAAGGTTGTGACCGAAAGAGAAAACTTTCGCGAATTAGTCACAGAAAAGTCTTGTCAGTTGTGATCTTAAGACAGCGACAAAGAGTTTCAGTAAGAAAAAAAAAAGGAAAAAAAAATTAAAAACTTGTGTCACATCCAATTTTATCACCACATTTAAAAACAAAAACCTGGCTAGTCACAGATATCTGTTTTTTAAATGCTAGCCATAAAAAAGATACCCAAGAGATTTTCCTTTTCATTTCCATACTCAAACGAAAACCATACTGAAACTCTCCCAAACAAGCCAATATTAATTTATCATTGACTCTTAATATTCGATCTAAATGTAACAGATATTCAGCAAGTGCTCGACTGGAGTGGATGTGCACACAATAGCAATGGACATATTGCGTTTGATCAAACACTACAGCTGGGAATCAAAGGCGGTGTTGGCCTTGACTTCATTTGCAGTGACCTTTGGTGAGTTTCGGATTGTCCTTCAGCTTTACTCGACCAGCCCACTCGCGAAGTCCATCGCTCTCCTCAAGCAACTGCCGGAGGTATTGGAGCACGGCGCGGACCTGAGACCGAAGCTCAATGAGCTCTACTCTCTCATCAACGAAATAAGTGACGTGACCAAGAAAATTGTGGAGTTCTATGACATTCCTCGAGTCTACTTCACTGCCGAATCCCCTGAAATTTTAGCCGCCATTCATCACATTCCGACCGCTGTTTACTGGAGCATCCGGAGCATTGTGGTCGCCGCTACACAAATCTTGGCCCTCACTGGCATGGGCATTGAGTACGTATATACCTTATCAGTTCTTGAATTTTACTAGTAAATTTTTGAATTTTACTAACTATTGACTTGTCTTTTCAGTTACTTAACCGAAACATGGGAGCTATCATCCCTTTCCCATAAGCTCAACAACATCAAAGGGCATCTTGCGGACATAATAAAACGCTGTTATGAATTCATTGGTGAGTTCTAAGCTAATTAAATATAATAATTAAGCATGTGTCGTATTGATCTCCATTATACGCCTATAACTAAATGATGCGAAATACTATGAATTGACTGATTCAGAGAGGAAGAAAGAAGAAGAAGCTTACGAGATGATTGTACGCACTTTTACAACATCTCACATTGACAACTCGAGGCCTCTTAGGGTTTTGTTCAAGGATGATCCAACTCCAGCAATCTACGATTGCTTCAACAGAAGAAAGGTGATATATTATATCTCAAGATGATTTTTAGAAGTGTGATTTTATTAGCTGGCAAAACAATAATCTCTTGCTATCTCATTGAAAACCAGGTTACGATTGAGGAACTGAGAAGAAAGGTTGTAGCTCTATTCATCACCGCAATAGACCCCGAACTCTCAGGTACATCTGAATATGCGATCTTACAACAAATGTACTCCGAGAAGAAACACAACCTGACAAGGTCCGAGAGTCAGTACGAGGTAGTTTGGGTCCCGGTCGCGGATATCTGGACCGACGAAAAGTACAGGCTGTTCGAGACCCTAAGAGACCAGATGGAATGGCACTCGGTGCACCATCCTTCGGTGGTGTCAGCGGTGGTCCGCAGGTTCTTCAGGGAGAAGTGGAACTTCTCCAAGAAGCCTCTGCTTGTGGTTATGGACACTCAAGGAAGAATTGTTCACCACAATGCTATCCACATGATGTGTATCTGGGGAAGCTTATCGTACCCTTTCACTGCCAACAGAGAGAAATTGCTTTGGGAGGAAACGAACTGGACCATTGACCTTGTCGCCGACAACCTTGAGCCAAATATGATTTCATGGGTACGTAAATGTTTGTATTTGTGTCTTCATGGTGCCAAATCTAATATTTATCCACGTTCTCATAATTTTCGAGAAAATTGGTCAAATTTATATGAGCGGATCAGAAATTTGATTAAGCTACGTGTAACTGAGTGAGACGTATGTCTTCATTCAAATTTTGAAAATTTTCTTATTTTTACTACTTATATGTGTTTTAAAATATTACATTCACAAATCACATCCTAGTATTTATTACAATCTATTATATATATATATATATATATATATATATATACACACACGTATTGCACTAAACTTAATTTTTTTTTTTTTTAATTTTCAGATTAACGAAGGAAGATACATTTGCTTGTACGGAGGGGAGGACATGGAGTGGATCAGGAAATTCACAAGGATCGCAAAAGATGTCGCACGGGAATCTGGGATCACTCTGGAATTACTCTACGTGGGGAAGAACAAGGCAAAGGAGAGGATCACCAAGAACATCATTGACCTTATCACCAATGAAAATCTGAGCAGAAGTCTCGACTGGAACCTTATTTGGTACTTCTGGCTCCGCTTGGAGAGCATGTGGAACTCCAAGGGACAGTTCGCCAATCCCGAGAACGTGAAGAACGACCTCATCATGCAAGGCATCATCGCCATGCTCAGCTACGGCTCCAGCGACCAAGGGTTCGCGGTGATCAGCCGTGGATTCGGCGAGATGGCGAAGGGCAACGGGGAGCACATGTTCAAGGGCTTGGCCGAGCACGGCCGGTGGAGGAAGAGGGAGACTGAGATCAGTTTCGTGCCTGCGCTCAACGAGTACCTCCGCAAGATCCACCACGACGCGCCGCATCACTGCACCAGCCTCATCTTGCCGGGCACTGGGGCCATGCCGGATACCGTGGCGTGCACCGAGTGTGGACGCTTGATGGAGAAGTACACCATGTTCCGCTGCTGCCTTGACTGATATCGCGCAAATTGCTATGGCGCCTTATCTCTATCATAATTAAATAAAAAGAAAATGAGATGGTTTAATTTGTTGTTTTTTTATGTCATTATGTTCTACTTATGTATTGACTTTGGCTTTTTGTGAGAACCATGCACTACCTGTTGGCTTTTGCTTCGGCTACTACACAGATACATATTTATTATACTGCATGATTTTACTAAATGTGCGAGTATTACAATGAAAAAACCTAGAGAGTACTATTGAGCACCACAACTAATAAAAAACAATTCAACTTTTAATAAAAAATGATTCAACTTTTTATTAGTACGTGGTGTTAGACGCATGCTCAACTATTAGTGATTTATTTCGTTTTTAAAAAAACCAAAATTGCACTATATATATTGTACTGAACGTAAAATCTTTATTTAAGATTAATGAAGGGAGATACATTTGCTTATATGGAGGGGACGACATTGAGTGGAT
This sequence comes from Morus alba, assembly GCA_012066045.3. Taxonomy (NCBI): domain Eukaryota; kingdom Viridiplantae; phylum Streptophyta; class Magnoliopsida; order Rosales; family Moraceae; genus Morus; species Morus alba. The sequence goes on along the minus strand of CP050237.2, from coordinate 2,006,162 downwards.
CTGAAAATTCACAAGGATTGTAAAAGATGTTGCGCGGGAATCTGGGATTACTCTGGAGTTGCTCTACGTTGGGAAGAACAAATCTAAGGAGAGGATCACCAAGAACATTATCGACCACATCGTCACAAAGACTCTAAGTAGAACCCTAGACTGGAACCTCATTTGGTACTTTTGGGTTCGCTTGGAAAACATGTGGAACTCCAAAGGACAGTTTACCAATCCGGAGAATGTGAAGGACGACCTCATAATGCGAGGCATCATCGCCATGCAGAGCTACGGCTCGAGCAGCCAAGGCTTTGCGGTGTTCAGCGCCGGGGATTTGGCGAGATGGTGAAGGGCAACCGGGAGCACATGTCCAAGGCCTTGGCGGAGCACGGCCGGTGGAGGATGAGGGAGACTGAGATCGGTTTCTTGCCAGCTTTGGACGAGTATCTCCGCAAGATCCACCTCGATGCACCGCATCACTGCACCAGCCTCATCTTGCCGGCCACCGGAGCCATGCCTTACACCGTTGCATGCGCTGAGTGTGGCCGCTTGATGGAAAGGTTCACTATGTTCCGTTGTAGCCTTGATTGAACAGAACCTTATAGTTATGTGGTGACTTCTTGATACGAGGGATATTATCATAAATAAAAGAATTGAGAAAGTGATTTGTTGTTTTTTTGATGTGAATTCTACTATGTATTTCCAATGTTTTTTATTTATTTATTTTGGCTAAGAATAATGTATTACTTCCGCTACTACTGTGGGAGTTTGCAGCTATTTATAATAATAAAGGTTTGCCGCTTTTCTTGCATTACTTCGTATTATCTGGTGAATATATTATCTTTGCTGCATTGATACACACATATATGGATGAGTCCTCAAATCGGATTAACATTGTTTAATATTCAATTCCAAATAGTATGATACCATTCAATATTCTCGAGATATTTAGGTAATGTTTCATGATTTTTAAGGTTGGATTGACTTTTACCATAAGTACTAAAACTATTACAAAATATACCACAATGACATCATTTAAGTTGTGTTTTTACCAAAATTATGCTTGTAGTTTTGTGTGTTTTCAGTATTTTAGATTTTGTAAGACGTTTTTTGACTTTTTTTATATATATATTTGTGATTTTTATGAATTTTACAAGTTTTAAATATCTTTGGTTGTGGCATTCTCTGCAATAGTTTATCTCCCCTTGCAGGTATATTTCAATACAAGTTCAAAACCTGTGATATTCTTGTAAAGTAATCAATAATATGACTTCTAAACTTTATCTTGTTTACCAAAGAACAATAGTAATTTTGGTTTTGGAAAAAACAAAAGTGATATGTAATAATAACTTTCCAGCTGAAAAGATTGAAATAGAAAAATTTCTTGTTTCCGATCAAAGAATACAGTGTCAAGTCTATTCTACACGTATTTTAATAAAGGCAGTGTATCGTTTTTCATATGTATCTTAAAATGAAAATTTTGGGACTAAACTTTACATTAATTTGCGATCCATGAATTATTCCCCACCTTTGTCTAGCATATCATGGCAAAGATTAGAAGACCTTTTACGTAATAATATTCCGGCATTTACATGCTTAATTTTCAACTTTTTTTAATACCTTTTAAAAGAATTTCCCTTGGTCGGTTGTTTGTGTATAACTTATATTAAGAAAATTACAATTTCCTTCTCTAACTAGTCAAAAGCGCATATGTACACGGTTGCATATCCAGCAGACACACATACAATCCGGCGGCAATCATAGTAATCAGTGGTTGCCAAGCTAACTCCAATATCACGACTGATTTCTTTTTCTTTAGACCCAATTTTTTGCTAATGAGTTTTGGATCTAATAAAATATTTTTAGCCTATTTTTTTATTTTTATTTAAAGCATTCCAAGTTAGAAGGACACTTATTAATAAATTAAAGGAAGTAAAATTACCTTGCCCCTCAAAAAGAGACTATAAGCAACAAATAAAAAAAAAAAAAAAAAAAAAGAAGTGCCCGTTTATTTTGATAAGAGTAATTAATTATAAATTTCATAATTGAAGATTATGTGGCCATAAATTAGAATACTATTTGAAAATGATCCCATTCATAGCAAATCTTCTAGCTGAAATAGTAACAAGTAATCAAGTTCACATGAATAAACCAATATCGAGTTGCTAAAAGTTTATCTAGAAATATTTATCTTTTGCACCGTGAAGTCGTAAAAATCTATTGGTGAATTGGAGCAAACTATTTTGAGAAAAATGTGAGCCAAATTTTCATATTAAAGTGGCATTGATTGATAAATTGAAATTAAAAGTTGTATAAAGCCTAAATGTAGTTTTTCTAGAACTTACTATTAGCTTCTTGGGTTCAAAACCTGCATATAAAAGTGTTTCGATAAGAGAAAAGTGCATAATTTGCCATGGTTTTGGGCATGTCAATTATTTTTCATTCTAAATAATAGGGTGCAATTATGGCATTTTGTTTTCTTTTTATTAATTAAGTGAGAATTGTTTATATTTTAGTGGAGTGGTATAAATAATATTTTTTTTTTTTATCATCTTGAGTGGTATTTCTAATTTTTCCCTTTGAATAATCTGTTAGAAGAACTTTGAATCTCCAAAAGGGCTTCTTGCCAAAGCCACAAAATGTTGCTTCTCAAAAAAGCTCTTTTTAATAAATTTTAAAACATACACCAGAGTATCAATAAGACTATAAAATTCTTACTCAAAGTAGAAGTACTATTTCTTGCGAGGAAGCTTACAAAATACAAATTTTGGATTTTTTTTTTCCCTTCTTGTAGTTGGATATCTGTCAGCTTAGGTACAGTTTTTTTGTTTGTTCCTTCCCGCATTTAGTCAATAAGAGTACAAATAGAGCATCCAATGAGATTTTTATGTTTTTCTTCACAATAATTTGATTTTTCGACTACAGAAGCACGGATAGGACCTCCCCCCCGCTCTAGAGAACTCGAACAACAGAGAAAAGCAACACTAGTAAGGGACAAGAAAAAAGACAACAACGACAGCCAATGGCACATAATATAAGAAAAGCTCATATCCTAAGATTTTATATGTCGACAGAACAGCACTTTAATTATAATATGGAATCTAAATCCTTATTGAATATTGGGAGCAAGGTAGCTAACGAAGCACTTTTCCCCTTGGTGCATGCCTTATATAAAGGGCATAGAACTAAACCAAATCCAAGCAATCACACAATCTCCAATTCTTAATTCTCATCCTCCAACAGCCACTAGAGCCACACAAATTTCTGTCAAAGTTCATCATGGAAACTACGATCCCGACCGGCACCGCTTCTTCGTCGGCTGTTAGCACTACTCCTGCAGGGGCGGCTGCTCCTTTGGCGGCTCCTCTCTCAATAAATGCTCCTGTGGTCTTGACGACTCGTCCGACTACTCCTCTGGCGGCAACGGGTACTACTGCTGCTTCTGGCGTGCAGCCGAAAGTAGAGCAAAACTTAGCTGCTCGTTTCTTGGCAAACGGGCGATCGTCTCGTTCGCCGACCGTTGGAGATAGGAGCCACAGGTCGGACGACACTGAGCTGAGCAAGAGAATTCTAGAAACTCATGAATCTGATGACCGTGGTCTTCCTGTGAAGCCTGTTCTTCGCATCATTGATGTCATTTTTTACCGTGCAAATGTTGACCTCCCTGGATACGTCATAGTACGTAAATCAGCCCCCATAACTAGTTATTGTTCATTCACTTATAATATATTTATACATATATGTACATGATTATATATACTTAACTAATATGATGATGTTTACTGCTCTTGGGTTACAGGAAAGAGATAATATTACTGCAGATGAGAAGGTCCTGTATTCCGCAGGTAGCCTCCAGGACTTTGTGGAAATTCCATCCAGGATTACCAGTGCAATTTCCTGTGAGGTAATATTACGAACGACATGGCGCTATAAATATCACTAAAAAAATGGTGGTGACCGAAAGAGAACTTTCGCGAATTAGTCACAGAAAAGTCTTGTCAGTTGTGATCTTAATACAGCGACAAAGAGTTTCAGTATGGGAAAAAAAAGGAAAAAAAAATTAAAAACTTGTGTCGCATCCAATTGTATCACCACATTTAAAAATCAAAACCTGGCTAGTCACAGATATTTATTTTTTAAATGCTAGCCATAAAAAAGATTTTGTTGGAACTGAAAACAAGTCTATAAAAAAAAAAAAAAGGCTAAACAGATGATATTAAAACGGGTCTAACACATGAATACCCAAGAGATTTTCCTCTTCATTTCCATACTCAAACGAAAACCATACTGAAACGCTCCCAAACAAGCCAATATTAATTTATCAAATGATATTTATTTGATCTTCGCCCCCAGATTAAGTCCTTAGTACTATTCATTGACTCTTAATATTCGATCTAAATGTAACAGATATTCAGCAAGTGCTCGACTGGAGTGGATGTGCACACAATAGCAATGGACATATTGCGTTTGATCAAACACTACAGCTGGGAATCAAAGGCGGTGTTGGCCTTGACTTCATTTGCAGTGACCTTTGGTGAGTTTCGGATTGTCCTTCAGCTTTACTCGACCAGCCCACTCGCGAAGTCCATCGCTCTCCTCAAGCAACTGCCGGAGGTATTGGAGCACGGCGCGGACCTGAGACCGAAGCTCAATGAACTCTACTCTCTCATCAACGAAATAAGTGATGTGACCAAGAAAATTGTGGAGTTCTATGACATTCCTCGAGTCTACTTCACTGCCGAATCCCCTGAAATTTTAGCCGCCATTCATCACATCCCGACCGCTGTTTACTGGAGCATCCGGAGCATTGTGGTCGCCGCTACACAAATCTTGGCCCTCACTGGCATGGGCATTGAGTACGTATATACCTTATCAGTTCTAGAACTTTACTATTAAATTTTTGAATTTTACTAACTATTGACTTGTCTTTTCAGTTACTTAACCGAAACATGGGAGCTATCATCCCTTTCCCATAAGCTCAACAACATCAAAGGGCATCTTGCGGACATAATAAAACGCTGTTATGAATTCATTGGTGAGTCCTAAGCTATTTAAATATAATAATTAAGCATGTGTCGTATTGATCTCCATTATACGCCTATAACTAAATGATGCGAAATACTATGAATTGACTGATTCAGAGAGGAAGAAAGAAGAAGAAGCTTACGAGATGATTGTACGCACTTTTACAACATCTCACATTGACAACTCGAGGCCTCTTAGGGTTTTGTTCAAGGATGATCCAACTCCAGCAATCTACGATTGCTTCAACAGAAGAAAGGTGATATATTATATCTCAAGATGATTTTTAGAAGTGTGATTTTATTAGCTGGCAAAACAATAATCTCTTGATATCTCATTGAAAACCAGGTTACGATTGAGGAACTGAGAAGAAAGGTTGTAGCTCTATTCATCACCGCAATAGACCCCGAACTCTCAGGTACATCTGAATATGCGATCTTACAACAAATGTACTCCGAGAAGAAACACAACCTGACAAGGTCCGAGAGTCAGTACGAGGTAGTTTGGGTCCCGGTCGCGGATATCTGGACCGACGAAAAGTACAGGCTGTTCGAGACCCTAAGAGACCAGATGGAATGGCACTCGGTGCACCATCCTTCGGTGGTGTCAGCGGTGGTCCGCAGGTTCTTCAGAGAGAAGTGGAACTTCTCCAAGAAGCCTCTGCTTGTGGTTATGGACACTCAAGGAAGAATTGTTCACCACAATGCTATCCACATGATGTGTATCTGGGGAAGCTTATCGTACCCTTTCACTGCCAACAGAGAGAAATTGCTTTGGGAGGAAACGAACTGGACCATTGACCTTGTCGCCGACAACCTTGAGCCAAATATGATTTCATGGGTACGTAAATGTTTGTATTTGTGTCTTCATGGTGCCAAATCTAATATTTATCCACTTTCTCATAATTTTCAAGTAAATTGGTAAAATTTATATGAGCGGATCAGAAATTTGATTAAGCTACGTGTAACTGAGTGAGACGTATGTCTTCATTCAAATTTTGAAAATTTTCTTATTTTTACTACTTATATGTGCTTTAAAATATTACATTCACAAATCACATCCTAGTATTTATTACAATCTATTATATATATACATATTGCACTAAACTTAAATTATTTTTTTAATTTTTAGATTAACGAAGGGCGATACATTTGCTTGTACGGAGGGGAGGACATGGGGTGGATCAGGAAATTCACAAGGATCGCAAAAGATGTCGCACGGGAATCTGGGATCACTCTGGAATTACTCTACGTGGGGAAGAACAAGGCAAAGGAGAGGATCACCAAGAACATCATTGACCTTATCACCAACGAAAATCTGAGCAGAAGTCTCGACTGGAACCTTATTTGGTACTTCTGGCTCCGCTTGGAGAGCATGTGGAACTCCAAGGGACAGTTCGCCAATCCCGAGAACGTGAAGAACGACCTCATCATGCAAGGCATCATCGCCATGCTCAGCTACGGCTCCAGCGACCAAGGGTTCGCGGTGATCAGCCGTGGATTCGGCGAGATGGCGAAGGGCAACGGGGAGCACATGTTCAAGGGCTTGGCCGAGCACGGCCGGTGGAGGAAGAGGGAGACCGAGATCAGTTTCTTGCCTGCGCTCAACGAGTACCTCCGCAAGATCCACCTCGACGCGCCGCATCACTGCACCAGCCTCATCTTGCCGGGCACCGGGGCCATGCCAGATACCGTGGCGTGCGCCGAGTGTGGACGTTTGATGGAGAAGTACACCATGTTCCGCTGCTGCCTTGACTGATATCGCGCAAATTCCTATGGCGCCTTATCTCTATGATAATTAAATAAAAAGAAAATGAGATGGTTTAATTTGTTGTTTTTGTGATGTGATTATATATATGTCCTACTTATGTATTGCCTTTGGCTTTTTGTGAGAACCATGCACTACCTGTTGGCTGTTGCTTCGGCTACTACACACATACATATTTATTATACTGCATGATTTTACTAAAATGTGCGAGTATTACAATGAAAAAATCTGGAGAGTACTGTTGAGCTCCACAATTAATAAAAAAAAATTCAACTTTTTATCACTACGTGGTGTTGGACGTCACCTGTGAGGAAACAAGCTCAGACGGTTTCTAGAGAGAGAAAGAGCAATTGATGAGTGAGAAAGCTAATCTGAATTCTCATTACTATAATTCTGTTACAACCACTTACTTATATATAAGTTAGTGTAGATAACAAACTCTAACAAACTAACCCAATGAAAGCATTACACATGTAACTTTTATCTAACATAACTAAGACTTCTTAACAGCCCCTCTCAAACTTAAAGTAGCTAAATCTTCTACTTTAAGTTTGTTACGAATAAGACCAAAAGTAGAACTTGAAATAGCTTTTGTGAATAGATCAATTAGTTGATCAATAACAGGTACATAACGAACTTCTATTTGCTTCCTCATGACTTTTTCCTATAAGTCGAGTTCTATATGCTTGGTTCTAGCATGTAAAACTGGATTTGCTACTAAATGAATAGTGTTGAGATTATCACACCAAATGATTGGTGTTTTTGCTGTCTGAAAATGTAACTCACTTAAGAGAGACTGCAACCAGGATATCTCAGCTACCACACTAGCCAAACTTCTATATTCAGCCTCCCTAGGTGATCTTGACACTGTATGCTACTTCTTGGATTGCCAAGATACTAGATTAGATCAAGAAAGACACAAAACCCTGATGTTGATCTTCGGTCATCAACATCTGATGCCTAATCTGCATCACAAAAGCCGACCAAATCCAGCCTTTCTGTAGGACATTCTCTCAAATGAAGACCATAATCTATTGTGCCCACTAAACACCTCAAAATTCTCTTTACAGTTTTCCAATGAGCTTCTAGAGATGTTTACATGAACTGGCAAACCTTATTAACATTGTAGGAGATTTCTAGCCTTGTGATTATCACATATTGCAATGCACCTATCACACTTCTGTATAATTAGACATTACTTTCTTGTTCACTACCAAAATAAGTGAGTTTTGTCCTGTGGTCATGGGAGCTGAAGTACCTTTTGCAAACTGCATCTTTGTTCTACATCAAAAATCAATCACATACTTCCGTTGAGATAAAAATAGGCCTTGAGTTGTTTTTCCATCTTGTATACATACCAAGATAATAATCAATCTCTCATAAATCTTTGAGTGTAAAAGTAGTGTTGAGCTTAGTGGACAATTCCTGGATTGTTGATTCATTGCTTCCTGTTATGAGTATATCATCCATATAAACAAGGATGTATATAGTCCACTTTGACGTGACTTGAATGAAGAGAGACTGATTAGACTTGGCTGAGTGAAAACCAAGTTAAAGCAGTGCATGATGAAGCTTTTCAAACCAAGCCCTTGGTGCTTGTTTCAAGCCATAGAGTGACTTGTGAAGTTTACACACTAATCTTGGATGTTGTTGATCAACAAAGCCTGCAGGTTGTTCCATAAACACTTCCTCTTGCAAATCCCTATTTAAAAATGCATTATTCACATCAAGTTGTCTCACACACCACTACTTGCTTAGTGTGAGAGTGAAAATCCCATGAATGGTGGTAGATTTTACCACTAGACTGAATGTCTCAGTGAAATCAAATCTTGCCACCTGATGAAACCCCTTAGCTACAAGTCGCGCCTTGTACTTATTTATTCTGCCATCTGGATTCTCTTTTACTCTAAACACCGACTTGAAACCTTTGGCTTTCTTGCCATGAGGTAATGAGACAAGGCTCCAAGTGTTGTTTCTTTGAAGAGCTAGAAACTCATTTGTCATAGCTTGTTTCTAGTGTGTTGCTTCCAAAGCTTCTTCAACTGTATGAGGCTATCTTGCAACCATGTACACTTAGAGTTTAAAAATGCCTTGTTTAGAGCATGTCATCATTGAATGAGAAGGCTGTAAGGTTGATGTATGTGTTGTTCTGTGATCTTGATCCTGCACACACAAGTCCTGATTCGAGATTATTGTTAGAAATAGGTTTTGCCACAGTAGGAAGGGGACTGGGTATAACAATGGAAGAAAGGATTGGATTAAGGTTGAGGAAGATGATCCATGAGAAGAAGAAGGGGACAAGGAGGGTAGAACACTGAGTGGTGCTGAGAGAGGTGACTAATTTGACTTAACAGAACACAGTTGAACAATATGTACAGTTTTGAGAAAAGGAAAGGATGTTTCATCAAAAATAAGATCTTGAGATATATATATATTCTTCCATATGGATCTAAACACTTATAACCCTTATGTTTGATGTTATAGCCAAGAAAAGTACATGGTATTATCCTAAACTGTAGTTTCTTTTTGTTATAAGATCTAATGTTTGGATAGCATGTGTAACCAAAAACTCTTAGTTGAGAGTAAGCAGGCTTAGTATGAAAAAGGGTTTCTAAGGGTGTTTTATTGTAGAGATTTGGTGTTGGTAATCTGTTTATAAGAAAAATAGAAGTTCAAAAAGCTTCATCCCAATATTTGAATGGCATAAAAGCTTTAGCAAGAAGAGTTAAACCTGTTTCAACAATATGTCTATGTTTATGCTCAGTCACCCCATTTTGTTCATGTGTATGTGGACATGGATGCCTATGTTCTACTCCATGTTAAACTAAAAGGTCTGTAAAGGTTCAAAACTCTCCTCCCCGGTCAGTTTGGATGCATTTGATAGGTAAACTAATTTGTTTTTCCACTAGTGTTTTGAAATTCACAAAGGCTTGTAAGGCTTCAGATTTGGTTCTTAGAAGATATAACCATGTAAAACGAGAGTAAGCATCAATGAAATGAATATAGTATCTATATCCACTAGAAGATAAAACAAGTGAATGACCCTACAAATCTGAATATGCAAGCTATAAAGGACTAGTGTAAACAGTTTGAGAGAGAGAGAGAGAATGGTAGTTTACGAATTTTGCCTAAACAACAAGACTTGCAAACAGAAACAATAGAAGTTTTATTTATGTCAGAAAGATTACAACGGTTCAATACCAGTTTTACAATCTTATCTATAGGGTGTCCTAATCTATTGTGCCACAGCTCAAAACAAAAAGGCTTAACAACAGTACTAGTGTAAGCTTGAACACAAAAAATCAATGAAATAGAAGGCTTGCCAGAATTATGAAAAGAAGTGCAAGACTGAGAAACATTTTGAGAGTTTACTGGAGCGGTGGACTTGAGGTTGATCTAGAAGTTGTCAAATGCATAGAGGCCATCTTTAAGACGACCCTCCAGCAACACCACCTTGGAAATAAGATCCTTGAGAAAACAAGAAGTGGGGTGAAATTAAAAAAAAAAAAAAAAAAAAAAACACTTTGTTATCAGCTGCAAACTTGGAGACACTTAAAAGATTTTTATAAAGTTCAGAAACATGCAACAAGTGTTTAAGAGTGAGGGATTTAGACGAGACAAAAGGACTAGAAAAAGTGGAAGAACCAATATGTTTAATAGTCAATCCCTTACCATTTCCCATGTGCACTCGATCTGAACCATAGAATTCAGAATTGTTCATGAGGTTTGACTGATCTACAGTCAAATGGTTAGTAGCACCTGAATTAGGAAACCATTCCATGTCAGAGGAATTATTAGTGTACTAGGCTTAATCAAGAACTGCTTCAGGAGTAGCAAGCAAAACACCCATCTAAGCAGAGTCAACAGCTGAATTTGGATTTGGACATTGAGCTAAATTTCCTTGAACAAAATGATTGAACTGAGAAGGACCAGTGAAAGACCTGTCAAACCTATAATAGCACTGCACAACCATATGACCTTGCTTTCCACAAAGCTGACATTGTATTTTGTTACTATTCCATGACTATCCTCTACCATGACCAAAACGACCTCTGCCCTTACTATTATGATTACCAGAAAAATGACCAGGTCTCAAAGGAAAACCACCAAAGGAATGCCCAAGGAAAGCAAGATTTGAGCCATGAGGAAAGTGACCAAAAATTAGAACTATTGAATCGTGAATTTGAATTAGGTCAACCACTAGTCATAGCAAGATTAGCCAGAGAAGGCCCTAGGGAAAGATTAAAACTATCACTCTGCTTAACAGCTTTCTCAATTCAAACTTCTTGAGCCAGAATGAAAGACTCAACCTCTTCAACAGAATAGTCATTAAAGCTAGAGTTCACACTAATCTCTAAGATATCATATTTGGGAGGTAAACCATTGAAGATTGCATCTATGTGATCCTTAGTAGAAATTTCATGGCCAACCAAAGCAAGCATATCAACAAAATGCCTAATTCGAAGCAGATACTCATTAACAGATAAAGAATCTTTACAAGTATTCTGTAATTGAGTTTTAAATTGGGACTCGATTGTACGCCAGACTTGAGCTGTTGTTTTACAATTAACCATGCAAGTAAGAACTGAACTAAACATCAAAGCTAGCATTCAAGATACGAGCAACTGATCTTGTTGCTCCCATTCTACATAAGCTGAATTAACCACACGAAGAAGCTCATCCGCTAGAGAAAGAAACCGTGGAGGAGACTGTGCAGAATCTGAAAGAAAATCTTGGAGGTGATGACCGCGAATAGTTGCAAGAATCTATCGCCGCCAAACTAAAAATTTTTTGTTGTCTAGCTTCGACGCAATAGGATGCGAGAAAGTAACTGGAACAAATTGAGAAGAAGAAGAATTAGTCGGCGCAGTTACTTCCACGGCGATGGTCGGAAAAGAGACTTTGTCACCGGCAAGAAGGCTCTGATACCATGTGAGGAAACAAGCTCAGACAGTTTCTAGAGAGAGAAAGAGCAATCGATGAGTGAGAAAGAAAATTTGAATTCTCATTACTCTAATTCTGTTACAACCACTTACTTATATAGAAGTTAGTGTAGACAACAAACTCTAACAAACTAACCTAATGAAAACATTACACGTGTAACCTTTATCTAACATAACTAAGACTGCTTAATACCACCGGTATCTCCAACTTTATCTCAACTATTAATGCTCAACTATTAGTGATTTATTTAGTTTTTTTAAACCAAAATTCCACTATATATATATTGCACTGAACGTAAAATCTTTATTTCAGATTAATGAAGGGAGATACATTTGCTATATGGAGGGGACGACATTGAGTGGATCCGAAAATTCACAAGGATTGCAAAAGATGTTGCGCAGGAATCTGGGATTATACTCTAGAGTTGCTCTACATTGGGAAGAACAAATCTAAGGAAAGAATCACCAAGAACATTATCGACCACACCGTCACAGAGACTCTGAGTAGAACCCAAGACTGGAACCACATTTGGTACTTTTGGGTTTGCTTGGAAAACGTGTGGAACTCCAAAGGACAGTTTACCAATCCCGAGAATGTGAAGGACGATCTCATAATGTGAGGCATCATCGCCATGTAGAGCTACGGCTCGAGCAGCCAAGGCTTTGCAGTGTTCAGCGCTGGGGATTTGGCTAGATGGTGAAGGGCAACGGGGAGCACATGTCCAAGGCCTTGGCCGAGCACGGCCAGTGGAGGATGAGGGAGACCGAAATCGGTTTCTTGCCAGCTTTGGACGAGTATCTCTGTAAGATCCACCTCTATGCACCGCATCTCTGCGCCAGCCTCATCTTGCCGGCCACCGGAGCCATGGCTGACGCCGTTGCATGCGCTGAGTGTGGCCGCTTGATGGGAAGGTTCACCATGTTCCGTTGCTGCCTTGATTGAACATAACCTTATAGTTATATGGTGACTTCTTGAGACGAGGGATATTATCATAAATAAAAGAATTGAGAACGCGATTTGTTGTTTTTGTGATGTGAATTCTACTATGTATTTCCAATGTTTTTATTTATTTATTTTGGCTAAGAATAATGTATTACTTCCGCTACTACTGCGGGAGTTTGCAGCTATTTATAATAATAAAGGTTTGTCGCTTTTCTTGCATTACTTCGTATTATCTGGTGAATATATTATCTTTGCTGCATTGATACACACATATATGGATGAGTCCTCAAATTGGATTAACATTGTTTAATATTCAATTCCAAATTGTATGATAACATTCAATATTCTCAAGATATTTAGGTAATATTTCATGATTTTTAAGGTTGGATTTACTTTTACATAAGTACTAAAACTATTACAAAATATACCACATTGACATCATTTAAGTTTTCTGTTTTGACCAAAATTATGCTTGTAGTTTTGTGTGTTTGATTCAGTATTTTAGATTTTGTAAGATGTTTTGTGATTTTTTATGTATATATTTGTGATTTTTATGAATTTTACAATTTTTAAATATCTTTGGTTGCGGCATTCTCTGCAATAGGTTATCTCCCCTTGCAGGCATATTTCAATCCAAGTTCAAAACCTGTGATATTCTTGTAAAGTAATCAAGAATATGACTTCTAAACTTTATCTTGTTTACCAAAGAACAATAGTAATTTTTGTTTTGGAAAAAACAAAAGAGATATAAAATAATAACTTTCCAGCTAAAAAGATTGAAATAGAAAAATCTCTTGTTTTGGATCAAAGAATATAGTGTCAAGTCCATTCTACACTTATTTTAAAAAAGGTAGTATATCATTTTTGTCACACCCCTTAACAGGGATTGGTGATGTGGAGGCTCGTTTAGAAGTTAAACGTGATCAGGAGAGTAATTAAACATTGAGGAACATAATAATCAAAATCAAAAGGAAAATATTAAAGAAATTTCCAAACAAGCCTCCACGTCACTAACCCCGGCTTCGGACCACTCTGTCATGCTTCGAAACCGGGGTTAGTGACATGGAGGCTCGTTTAAAAGTTAAATGTGATTAGGGGAATAATTAAACATTGAGAAACATAATAATCAAAATCAAAAGGAAAATATTAAAGAAATTTCCAAACGAGCTCCACTTTTAGCTGAAAATAATGACAAGAAAGTTATGGGGTCGCCCGCACTTTTTATTTACAAGAGGTTAAAACTTGAGCCTCTAACATCATTTAGGGCTTCACCTACAAGATATACAGTATTATACATACATGAACATGTAAATAACATTACAGACATCAACCACAGTCTATAAAGTCGAAGTTCAGAGTTTACAGAATTTACTATTCTTACATTTATACACAGGGAGGATGAACACAATCCTCTTTTAATTGGATGGTAGCAGCTAACTCAGCTATTCTACACTACTCCTCGCGACATCTGGGAGGGGTTTAATATTTATAAAATAAGAAAACATGAGCAAAATGCCCAGTAGGATGTATTTTGAAATGAACTTTATAAACAAGTAAATAAATTAATGAACAAGTAAATAGATAAATAAATAAATATAGACATTCAATTCCAACATAATAGTCGGAACCTCACATCCTTTTTCTGAAAGGAATGTAAACTAAAAATTATGTATTACAGACATCAAAAAGTAATTTATCCTCTGATAAATTACTTTTTGATGTCTGTAATACATAATTTTTAGTTTACATTCCTTTCAGAAAAAGGATGTGAGGTTCCGACTGTTATGTTGGAACTGAATGTCTAATAATTTATCCTCTGATAAATTACTCACACAACCACAAGCACAAGCCTTATTACCACCGTAGTGGCCCGGTCTGGGTTTCGGGTTTTGCCCCCAAGGATACACTTTCCATATCCTATCTAGGCCATAAGCTGGTATACTGATTCGAAAGATCTCTTATCTTACGAAATCATTCATTAAACTTTCTGAAATAGTTCGTTATGATTCCATAGCTAAAATCAAGTTATTGTTTTAAAAATGATTTTCTTTCGCAAACATGCCCTTTCTTTAAAAATTTGCAAGGCCAAAACTCTTGTGAAAACAGGCTATCAAAGAAAGGGGTAAGAAATCCTACCTCTAAAGTATCAAACCTGTGACTAGCGTTGCACTATTCTGGCTTTTGCTTCCTTAAAGCCTTCAATTCGACTCCTCAGCTAGCACTGATATAAAACAACAAATTAGAATCCAATTTTCATTCCTAAAGCAATTCAATATGAATTATACACTTCGATTTCCTATCAGTGTGCCTTAATTCAATTACCGATTTCATAAATCATTTCATATTTCAAATCATAATTCCAAGGGTTTTGATCACATTAAAGATGCTAATTCATTTATTTTAGGTCCCCAAATGAAGCTAATTTGGGTTCTCTTCGAAAGCTAAGGTTAAAACAATATTTTTAAACAAAACAAGGTCAAATCCCATGTAAACCAGTCGACATAGCTTTGGTTCGAGAACGATTGTTAACAGCCCAAAGTTGTCAAAATAGCTATGTTGACAGAAGGCATAGACCTTGGGAATTCAAGAAAGGCAACTTAATTTTGTTAAAGATTTCCCCACGTAAAGGAGTTGTACGTTTTGGTATAAAAGGAAAACTTGCGCCAAGGTACGTTGGACCATTCCTGTTCGTGCAACGAGTTGGTGTCATGGCGTATCGTCTAGCTTTACCACCTGGGCTATCTCACGTGCATGAGTGTTTCATGTCTCTATGCTTCATAAATGTCAACCTGATCCAGAAGTTGTGGTGTAATGGTATAACGTTCCGATATAATATGACGCGACATATGAGGAGGCACCAGTTCACATTCTTGATCGTAAGATAAAGAGTTTGCATCATCATGAGATCCCATTAGTGAAAGTTTTATGGCAGCACCATAGAGTTAAGGAAGTGACATGAGAGCTTGAAATGACGATGCAAGAGCAGTACCCGCATATGTTTTCATTTTGAGGTAAGTCCTAATTTTGAGGACGAAATTCTTTAAGGGGGTGGTGTTGTAACACCTAAAGGAATTAAACAAGATTAATTAAGGTAATTAAGATTTATTAGTGTGCCTAATCTAGTTTAATTAATTAATTATTATTTATAAAATGTTTTTGACATGTGAATTTAAATATTTCCAAGGAATTTAAATATTTTCAGTAATTATATTTTTATCCTAGAAGTGTGTGTAGACACATTTCTGAACTGTTATTTTAAATATTTTGGCACATGTTTTCTTTCCTTTTTCTTTTCTTTTTCTTTTTCTTTTCCTCATTTTTCCTTTCTTTTCCCGTGCACTCTCTCTCCTTCCTTGTCGTTTCACTCTCTCTCTCTCGTTTGTTCCACTCTGTCTGTTCAAATCTTCACTGAATTAACTAGATTTTGAACCAGACAAGAATTTTAAGAAGTTTTCAATGTCAAAAGAAGGATTTGAGATAATATTTCTGAAAAAACCTCTATTGAATGTCAAATTTTTTGGATTGGAAAACTTGTTTTGGTTTGAAATGGATTTTTAAGGATTTTGAGTAAAATTATGGTAGAAATTTGGGATCTTTGGCTCTTTGGATTTGATTTAGTAACTAGAACCTGGATTTGGTTATTTCCCCTTGAAATATTTCAAATTGGAACTTAGATTTATAGGTTTTGGCCGGATTTTCTTCGGATCGGCCTTGTTGGTCAAGCTATCAAGCTCCCACTGGTCAACTAATTCCTTCTCCACTAGCTAACCAGCAGAGAACAACCTTTCTATCACCGGTCGACCGGTGCACATGGGGTTTAACCTTGTTTTGTTTAAAAATGATGTTTTGACCTCAATTTTTGAGGGGAATCCAAATTAGCTTTATTTGGGGACTTAAAATAAATGGATTAGCATCTTTAATGCATGTTTCATGATCAAAACCCTTGGAATGATGATTTGAAACATGAAATGATTTATTAAACTGATAATTGAATTAAGGCACACTAATAGGAAATCGAAGTATATTATTGAGATTGAATTACTTTAGGAATGAGAATTGGATCCTAAAGTGTTGTGTTATATCAATGTTAGCTGAGGAGTCGAATTGAAGACTTTAAGGAAGCAAAAGTCAGAATATTGCAACGCTAGTCACAGGTTTGGTACTTGAGAGGTAGGATTTCTTACCCCTTTCTTTGTTGGCTTGTTTTCAAAGAGTTTTGGCCTTGCAAATATTTTAAAGAAAGGGCATGTTTGTGAAAGTAAAGCATTTTCAAACAATAGCTTGATTTTAGCTATTGGAATCATAATGAACTATTTTAGAAAGTTTAATGAATGATTTCTTAAGATAAGAGATCTTGAGGATCGGTAAACCAGCTAATGGCCTATTAGGATATAGAGAGTGTATCCTTGGGGGTAAAATATAATTACTAAGAATATTTGAATACCTTAGAATTATTTAAATTCACTCGTCAGAAACATTTAGTCATCAATAATTAATTTATTAAACCAGATTAGGCACACTAATAAAACTCAATTACCTTAATTAATTTCATTTAATTCTTCAGGGTGTTACAAATATCATCCTGAAAAGCTAAAGTAGTAGCTGACACCCTTAGCATGAAGACTATAAGAACAATGGTGTCACTAGCTTTAGAAGCCTGGAAAAGGACTGAAGTAGTGAGCGAATATGATCTTCAGTATTACGAGGATTATATCCAAATAATGGTGTATAATCTAATCTCCACACCAGCCCTTGTGCAACAAGTTAAGCATAATCAATGACAAGATCCTCATCTCTAAGCAATATGGATTCGAATCCAGAATAGAGAGCAATTTGAGGATTAAAGAATCCGAGAGAATGGAGCACTTTACTTTCGCAATCGCCTAGTTATTCCTAAGGTGGACTAAATCAAGAAGGTGATTCTGCATGAGGCCCATAAATCAAGGTACGTCATTCATCTGGGAAGCACCAAGATGTACCAGGACCTAAAGAGGCAATACTAGTGGAGAAGTATGAAGACATTCGTGAGTATGTCTCAAAATGTGTAACTTGTCTCTGGATCAAAGCCAAGCATCAGAAGCCTGTGGGAGAGTTGAAGCCTCTACCTGTTCCAAGATGGAAATAGGAGCACATCACGATGAATTTTCTAATAGGATTTCCAAGGACAGAATAGAAGCACGATGTCATCTGGGTGGTGGTGGACAGGTTGACGAAATCTACGCATTTCATACCATTTTGTGCGATGATTCTCGAAAGATTCTAGCTGAATTGTACCTGGAGTGCATCATAAGACTTCACGGGGTACCGTTATCGATTACATCAGATTGCAATACTCGCTTTAATGTAAGGTATTGGAAAAGTTTCCAGGAAGCCATAGGAACAAAATTGAATTTTAGCACAACATTTCATCCTCGGACTGATGGGCAATCTGAAATAGTTATTCAAATTTTGGAGGATATGCTTTGTGCTTGTATTCTAGATTTTGGTGGAAACTGGAAGAAAAATCTTCACCTTGTTGAATTTGCTTATAACAACAGCTATCAGACCAGTATCGACATGGCTCCATTTGAAGCTCTCTATGGTCGACCTTGTAGATCACCTGTTTGTTGGCTAGAACTAGAGGATCGGCTTACTACTGGACCATAAGTTATACAAAAGAATAATGAGAAGATAGCTATGATTCGGGAACAATTGTTAACAGGTCAGAGTCATCAAAAGAGCTATGCTGACAGAAGGCGTAGACCTTTAGAATTCCAAGAAGGTGACTTCATTCTGTTAAAGGTTTCCCCACGCAAAGGAGTTGTTCATTTTGGTGTAAAAGGGAAACTTGCACCAAGATATGTTGGACCATTCCCAATCGTGCAAAGAGTTGGTGTTGTGGCGTATCGTCTCACCCTACAGCCTGAGTTATCTCACGTGCATCATGTGTTTCATGTCTCCATGCTTCGTAAAGGTCAACCTGATTCGGATACAATGGTATGACGTTCTGATACAGTATAACGTGACATACGAGGAGGCGCCAGTTCAGATTCTTGATCGTAAGATGAAGAGTTTGCATCATCGTGAGATCCCATTAGTAAAAGTTTTATGGCAGCACCATGGAATTAAGGAAGCGGCATGGGAGCTTGAAACGACGATGCAGGAGCAGTATCCGCATATGTTTGCATTTTGAGGTACATCCTAATTTCGGGGACGAAATTCCTTAAGGGGGTGGAGTTGTAACACCCTGACGAATTAAATAATATTAATTAAGGTAATTGAGATTTATTAGTGTGCCTAATCTGGTTTAATAAATTAATTATTGTTTAATAAATGTTTCTGACGTGTAAATTTAAATAATTCTATGGTATTTAAATATTCTTAGTAATTATATTTTATCCTAGAAGTGTGTGTGGACACATTTCTACACTGTCATTTTAAATATTAGACACCTATCTTTTATTTTTCCTTTTTCTTTCCTTTTCCTTTTCCTTCCTTTCTTTTCTTTCCCGTGCATTTTCTATCTCTCGTTCATTCCTCTCTATCTCTCTCTCTCATATTTTTGCTTTAAATCAATTCGATTTCGAACCAAGGAGGAATTTAAAGAATTTTTCAACGTCAAGAGAAGAATTTGAGGTAAGATTTCTGAAAACTTCTCTTGAATCTTGGATTCCTTCGAATTTAAAAACTTATTTTGGTTCGAGATGGATTTTGAGTAAAACCATGGTAAAAATTGGAGATCATGGGTTCTTTGGACTTGATTCAGTACTTAGAACCTGTATCTAGTTGCTTTTCCTTGGGATATTTCAAATTGGAACTGAAATTGCAGGTTTTCAAACATATTTTGGTGAGTTTCCTTACCCTGTTGTTCTCCACAAGTCGATCGAACTGGTCGACCTGTGGGGTCGACCGAACTGCACTGATTCCACTAGTCGACCTATGTGGTCGACTAAATTGCACACCACCGGTTGACCGGTGGTGTTGCACTACTCTGTCACCGATCGAACGGTGTACATGGGGTTTGACCTAGTTTTGTTGAAAAACCCTGTTTTGATCTCAGTTTTTGAGGAGAACCCCAATTAGCTTCATTCGGGGATCTAGAGTGAATGGATTAGCATCTATAATCCATGTTATAAGATTGGAAAACCCTTGGAATGATGATTTGAAACATGAATTGATTATGAAACTTGAAAATTGATTAAGGCACACTAATAGGAAATCAAAGGATATAATTGAGATTGAGTTGCTTTAGGAATGAGAATTAGATCCTAAAGTGTCGTTTTGTCTCAGTGCTAGCTGAGGACTTAGATTGAAGGGCTTTAAGGAAGTGAATGCGGAATAGAGTAACGCTAGCCAGGTTTGGTATTTGAGAGGTAAGATTCCTTATCCCTTTCTTTGTTAGCCTGATTTTAAAAGAGTTTTGGCCTTGCAAATGTTTTAAAGAAATGACATGTTTGCCAAAGAAAAGCATGTTTAAAAACAATAGCTTGATTTTAGCTATTGGAATTATAATGAACTATTTCATAAAGTTTAATGAATGATTTCTTAAGACAAGAGATCTTGCGAATCGGTAAACCGGCTGATAGCCTAGATAGGATGTGGAGTGTGCATCCTTGGGGGTAGAACCCGACACCCAGCCCGGGGGTGATAAGGCTTGTGCATGTGGTTATGTAAGTAATTTATCATAGTATAAATTACTTGCTGATGCTTGTAATACGGAGATTTTTAGTTACATTTCCTTTGAGAAAAAGGATGTGAGGTTCCGACCATTGTGTTGGAACTGAATATCTATATTTATTTCATTGTTTATTCATTTATTTATTTACTCATTTATTTATTTATTCGTTTATAAACTTTATTTAAAATTACATCCTACTGGGTCTTTCGCTCACGTTTTATCTGTTTTATAAACATTAACCCCTCCTAGGAGACTCTAGAAGCAATGCGAAGTAGTTGAGTTAGATTGCTACCATCCGATTAGAAGAGGATTGTGTTCTTCCTCCTTATGAGTAAATGTAAGAATTATAACTCCTGTAAACTCTAAACTTTGGATTTCTAGAATGTGGTTGATGTCTGTAATGTTATTTACATGTTACATGTATGTACAATACTACATGTCCTGTAGGTGAAGCCTCGAGTGATGTTAGAGGCTCAAGTTCTAACCTCTTTCTTGGAATGTTTAGGAATTTCTTGCTAAATGTGGGGCTCGTTTGGAGATTTCTTTAATATTTCACTGTTTATTTTAATTTTTAAATGTTTAACTCCTAATCGAGCCTCCACGTCACCGACCCCTAACCCGGGGCGCGACACCAGGTTGGGCCGTGATGCATGCCAGGATAGGCCCTGTCTTGGACCTTGAATGGGCTGGCTCACTCAAAGCCCATCATGGGTTTAGATAGGCCAGCTCATCTAAGCATGCAATTTTTAATTCTTTTATTTTTATTTTTTATTTTTGAATTTTTAAACAAGTTAACAAATATATAAGTTTGAATAGTCAATGGAAATATGAAAAGGGATATTTTATTTATGATTACCTCATTAAATAAAAACTTTTTTAAGGAAAACCCAATAGGACAAAACCTTGGTAAGGAAAAATGTGTACAATCAAGATAATTATACATGAGATGTTTACAAAATTACTAAAAAAAAAGGAAAAAAATGAAGATATTATGGGCCTAGACGAGCCGAGCTGGGCCGACCCATCATGGGCCGATATATGTTGACCCAGTCCAGCCCACTAATATTTATAGGCTGAGCCGTGCCTTGAATAGTGACTGGTCGTGTCAGCCCGGCCCGTTACTGTGTCGGGATGGGCCTAGGCCAGCCCACGAGTCCCGGCCCATTGTTGCATCTCTATTTTTCCCTTTGAATAATCTGTTAGAAGAACTTTGAATATCCAAAAGGGCTTCTTGCCAAAGCCACAAAATGTTGCTTCTCCAAAAAGCTCTTTTGAATAATTTTGAAACATATACCAGAGTTTCAATAAGACTTTATAAAAAAAAAAAAAATTATAACATTTTTAATGTCCATTAAAAAAAATTTAAAAACCATTATGATCCATTTAATCTCTTTTAAAAATATAGTTTTAAAAACTTATTATAAAGTCAATATTTTACTTCGCTTCTTCCTACCAAAAGAAGCAAAAGCTCTGTCGAAACAGAACATGTTTTTTTATCAATAAAGTTCTTTTAAAATAAAATTCTTAATCAAAGTAGAAGTACTATTTCTCGCAAGGAAGCTTACAAAATACAAATTTTGGAATTTTTTTTTTCCTTCTTGTAGTTGGATGTCTATCAGCTTATCTACAGTTTTTTAATTTATTCCTTCCCGCACTTAGTCAATAAAAGTACAAATAGAGCATCCACTGAGATTTTTATGTTTCTTAACAATAATTTCCAGTACACCATATAGTTTGATTTTTCGACTATAGAAGCACCGATAAGAATTTTTTTTTTTTCCCCCTTTATTTCGCTGTAGAGTACTCGAACAATAGAAAAGAGCAACACTAGTAAGGGACAAGAAAAAGACAACGACGACAGCCAATGGCACATAATATAAGCAAAGCTCATATCCTAAGATTTTATATGTCGAGAGAACGGCACTTTAATTATAATATGGAATCTAAATCCTTATTGAATATTGGAAGCAAGGTAGCTAACGAAGCACTTTTCCCCTTGGTGCATGCCCTATATAAAGGGCATCGAACTAAACCAAATCCAAGCAATCACACAATCTCCAATTCTTAATTCTCATCCTCCAACCACCACTAAAGCCACACAAATTTCTGTCAAACTTCATCATGGAAACTACGATCCCGACCGGCACCGCTTCTGCGTCGGCTGTTAGCACTACTCCTGTAGGGGCGGCTGCTTCTTTGGCGGCTCCTCTCTCAATAAATGCTCCTGTGGTCTTGACGACTCGTCCGACTACTCCTCTGGCGGCAACGGGTACTACTGCTGCTTCTGGCGTGCAGCCGAAAGTAGAGCAAAACCTAGCTGCTCGTTTCTTGGCGAGTGGGCAATCTTCTCGTTCGCCGACGGTTGGAGATAGCAGCCACAGGTCGGACGACACTGAGCTGAGCAAGAGAATTCTAGAAACTCATGAATCTGATGACCGTGGTCTTCCTGTGAAGCCTGTTCTTCGCATCATTGATGTCATTTTTTACCGGGCAAATGTTGACCTCCCTGGATACGTCATAGTACGTAAATCAGCCCCCATAACTAGTTATACTTATAATATATTTATACATATATGTACATGATTATATATACTTAACTAATATGATTATGTTTACTGCTCTTGGGTTACAGGAAAGAGATAATATTACTGCAGATGAGAAGGTCCTGTATTCCGCAGGTAGCCTCCAGGACTTTGTGGAAATTCCATCCAGGATTACCAGTGCAATTTCCTGTGAGGTAATATTACAAACGACATGGCGCTATAAATATCACTAAAAAAAAGGTGGTGACCGAAAGAGAACTTTCGCGAATTAGTCACAGAAAAGTCTTGTCAGTTGTGATCTTAATACAGCGACAAAGCGTTTCAGTATGAGAAAAAAAAGGAAAAAAAAATTAAAAACTTGTGTCGCCTCCAATTGTATCACCACATTTAAAAACAAAAACCAGGCTAGTCACAGATATTTGTTTTCTAAATGCTAGCCATAAAAAAGATTTTTTTGGAACTGAAAACAAGTCTCTATAAAAAAAAAAAAAAAAAGGCTAAACAGATGATATTAAAACGGGTCTAACACATGAATACCCAAGAGATTTTCCTCTTCATTTCCATACTCAAACGAAAACCATACTGAAACGCTCCCAAACAAGCCAATATTAATTTATCAAATTATATTTATTTGATCTTCGCCCCCAGATTAAGTCCTTAGTACTATTCATTGACTCTTAATATTCGATCTAAATGTAACAGATATTCAGCAAGTGCTCGACTGGAGTGGATGTGCACACAATAGCAATGGACATATTGCGTTTGATCAAACACTACAGCTGGGAATCAAAGGCAGTGTTGGCCTTGACTTCATTTGCAGTGACCTTTGGTGAGTTTCGGATTGTCCTTCAGCTTTACTCGACCAGCCCACTCGCGAAGTCCATCGCTCTCCTCAAGCAACTGCCGGAGGTATTGGAGCACGGCGCGGACCTGAGACCGAAGCTCAATGAACTCTACTCTCTCATCAACGAAATAAGTGATGTGACCAAGAAAATTGTGGAGTTCTATGACATTCCTCGAGTCTACTTCACTGCCGAATCCCCTGAAATTTTAGCCGCCATTCATCACATCCCGACCGCTGTTTACTGGAGCATCCGGAGCATTGTGGTCGCCGCTACACAAATCTTGGCCCTCACTGGCATGGGCATTGAGTACGTATATACCTTATCAGTTCTTGAATTTTACTAGTAAATTTTTGAATTTTACTAACTATTGACTTGTCTTTTCAGTTACTTAACCGAAACATGGGAGCTATCATCCCTTTCCCATAAGCTCAACAACATCAAAGGGCATCTTGCGGACATAATAAAACGCTGTTATGAATTCATTGGTGAGTCCTAAGCTATTTAAATATAATAATTAAGCATGTGTCGTATTGATCTCCATTATACGCCTATAACTAAATGATGCGAAATACTATGAATTGACTGATTCAGAGAGGAAGAAAGAAGAAGAAGCTTACGAGATGATTGTACGCACTTTTACAACATCTCACATTGACAACTCGAGGCCTCTTAGGGTTTTGTTCAAGGATGATCCAACTCCAGCAATCTACGATTGCTTCAACAGAAGAAAGGTGATATATTATATCTCATAATGATTTTTAGAAGTGTTATTTATTCGCTGGCAAAACAATAATCTCTTGCTATCTCATTGAAAACCAGGTTACGATTGAGGAACTGAGAAGAAAGGTGGTAGCTCTATTCATCACCGCAATAGACCCCGAACTCACTGGTACATCTGAATATGCGATCTTACAACAAATGTACTCCGAGAAGAAACACAACCTGACAAGGTCCGAGAGTCAGTACGAGGTAGTTTGGGTCCCGGTCGCGGATATCTGGACCGACGAAAAGTACAGGCTGTTCGAGACCCTAAGAGACCAGATGGAATGGCACTCGGTGCACCATCCTTCGGTGGTGTCAGCGGTGGTCCGCAGGTTCTTCAGAGAGAAGTGGAACTTCTCCAAGAAGCCTCTGCTTGTGGTTATGGACACTCAAGGAAGAATTGTTCACCACAATGCTATCCACATGATGTGTATCTGGGGAAGCTTATCGTACCCTTTCACTGCCAACAGAGAGAAATTGCTTTGGGAGGAAACGAACTGGACCATTGACCTTGTCGCCGACAACCTTGAGCCAAATATGATTTCATGGGTACGTAAATGTTTGTATTTGTGTCTTCATGGTGCCAAATCTAATATTTATCCACTTTCTCATAATTTTCAAGTAAATTGGTAAAATTTATATGAGCGGATCAGAAATTTGATTAAGCTACGTGTAACTGAGTGAGACGTATGTCTTCATTCAAATTTTGAAAATTTTCTTATTTTTACTACTTATATGTGTTTTAAAATATTACATTCACAAATCACATCCTAGTATTTATTACAATCTATTATATATATATATATATATATATATATATATATATATATACACACACACACGTATTGCACTAAACTTAAATTTTTTTTTTAATTTTCAGATTAACGAAGGAAGATACATTTGCTTGTACGGAGGGGAGGACATGGAGTGGATCAGGAAATTCACAAGGATCGCAAAAGATGTCGCACGGGAATCTGGGATCACTCTGGAATTACTCTACGTGGGGAAGAACAAGGCAAAGGAGAGGATCACCAAGAACATCATTGACCTTATCACCAAAGAAAATCTGAGCAGAAGTCTCGACTGGAACCTTATTTGGTATTTCTGGCTCCGCCTGGAGAGCATGTGGAACTCCAAGGGACAGTTCGCCAATCCCGAGAATGTGAAGAACGACCTCATCATGCAAGGCATCATCGCCATGCTCAGCTACGGCTCCAGCGACCAAGGGTTCGCGGTGATCAGCCGTGGATTCGGCGAGATGGCGATGGGCAACGGGGAGCACATGTTCAAGGGCTTGGCCGAGCACGGCCGGTGGAGGAACAGGGAGACCGAGATCAGTTTCGTGCCTGCGCTCAACGAGTACCTTCGCAAGATCCACCTCGATGCGCCGCATCACTGCACCAGCCTCATCTTGCCGGGCACCGGTGCCATGCCGGATACTGTGGCGTGCGCCGAGTGTGGACGCTTGATGGAGAAGTACACCATGTTCCGCTGCTGCCTTGACTGATGTCAGAGTAAATTGCTATGGCGCCTTATCTCTATCATAATTAAATAAAAAGAAAATGAGATGGTTTAATATGTTGTTTTTGTGATGTGATTATGTTCTACTTATGTATTGCCTTTGGCTTTTTGTGAGAACCATGCACTACCTGTTGGCTGTTGTTTCGGCTACTACAGGACTTTTATGCATTATATGATCAATAAAAGATATATTTTATTTATTACTTCTTTTTTTATGTACACTTTTATCTTTACTAATCATTCTTTCCAAAACGCTATTTAATTTTATAGATTTACTGGCTTTAAAACTATAATAATACATTATAAAGTCATTTATATTGATCATGAGATAATATAGAATCATATGTGATAGCCTATTACCTTGTATAATGTTAATTATATTTTTAAGTTCAATTTGGAACGGTAATGGAGAACTCTACCTCTTAAAATAAAAAATAATTTTGCCCTTAAGTGGAAAAAAAGAAAAAGAACGATAGTGCAAAAATTAAGTAGCGTGAAGGTCAATTTGGTCCATGATCTTCTAACATTTGTAGACTCCAATTTAAGATTATAAATTTATGAAACTCACTTTTGGGATAATTCAAGAACATATATAAATGTGACACTTCAAATTATATGAAACTCAACGGGATAACTATAATATAGTTATCATACTAACTAATCCAAATATACAATTAAACGTTTTCGTATTTTACAAAGTTAATGTTTTAATTTATATTATTTATTATGTGTGCCCTTGCTGAAATAATTTTAGATCCTTAGATTTTTTTTTTTTATCATCTCTTATCCATATAAACAATGTTTACTCTGTGTACATGTTTAATTTGTTTGCTCAACAAAAGGGAACAATGAAATACTGGCATCAAGTCTATTATCTTACTTAATACTTTAGCCTGAACGATTCTAATTTAAAGCAGTGCTAACTGCTAAGATATAAGATCACTAATGATAATGTATAATTTTCTATTCAATTTTGGGATGAATATCCTTGGATTAAATTTAAAAATTGATAATCCATTATCTAATATATGGCATCCTAGATGAGATGGCCAAGAGTACGACCTTCTTTCTGTCAGATTTTTTCAACTATAGGCCCGTTTGGTTTACTGATTGGATCCCATGAACTTATTGGCGCCTTAGTGGCGTGGCCGCGCGGCTAGTGGTGCGCCGGCATGCCTAATGTGGTGCAGGCGCACGCCTCAGGTGGCACGCCCACGCACAGGTGGTTCTGCCCAAGAGGGCCCTTGTGTGGCCTTGAGTGCTTTTTGCTCCAATTTTTAACTCCAAAATGCCACTAAGTCTCATTTTATTATTTTTCCTACAAAATAAAACCAAAAACATATTGAACTAACCAAAATGCTTGAAGACTCACAAATATTTGAACTAAAAAATACTTGATTTGTCGGTAACGTCCAACCTCCTCATCATATTCAAACAACAAAAGGTAAGCAATACTACTAAGGAACTAAACCAATAACCATCGAAGTTAGCAGCTTCAAAGGCACCTCCAATTAAAAATGATAAGGGAAAGCCATTATTCTGGTATTCACTATAAATATTGTTTTCAATGTCATATCTTAGTCCCAGAATAACATCGTATCTCAATGAGATTTTCCAAATATGGGGATGTTAAATTAAAAAATAAATGCTAACATCATTCTTTCAGCTGTCATTATCTTTGTCACTATGCATTCTCTGTTTGACACGTGAACTCCACTAATATGATAAATATTATGATTTAAACAGAAAATGTGATAGTGGAATCTACGTCTCAAATAATGAATGCAGTAAGTGATGAAGAGAGTGACAGAAAAAATGATACTAGTATTTCTAAAATAAAATCAATCTGTATCAAAATGATATTTTTCTTAACAGATTATTCGAACCATGGGGTACAAGGTTGGCATAACCACTCAATTCTCCTGTATAGCAAGCTTTAAGGCTCACCAAAAGGCGATAGCCTCCCAAACTTATAGGTTAACAAGCTTATTTTATATCACGAGGAAATTAAAATGCTAGGACCCCTTGATGATTTTATGGTCATAAGATCACCTTATGTATAGTGAGTATATATTAGAAAAATGTATATATATTAGGGAAAAATAATGAGGAGACATATTATGTAATGGAGTGCCGGGAACCAAAATATAATGTCATGTAACTATCAAGCAAAAAGCGTACATATAAGACATTCCACTTTGCTTGCAGAGAGGTTCAGGAAAGTTCTGAAATCAGGATATATTGTTATCAGTGGCTCCAAAGATGTATGGTATTTTTAACCCGTTGTTATTGAAACAAACAGCTATTGCAACAATGATACTTAATGTATAGGTCTTAATGTTTTCCAATTTGGACTCAATAAGGTATTTGTGATATTAAACTAATGATTCAACATTCTTTTATCTGATTTTAAAAAAATTAAAAAGAAAAAAACAACACTGCTTTACTTATCTTTATATTGTCAGTACATGTGTATCACGATGAATCCATCCTTATCCAATTATATGTTACCTAGGAAATAATATATTCCTGCTGTATATAAAGCACAACAACAAACCTTTAGTAAAGGCAAGAGGGAATTAAACTAGGACAGAATATAAGCAAGCCCATATCCAAAACTTTAATACGGATTGTCTCAAGCGGTCACTTTATGGTCTAAACCCCAATGGAAGCAAGGTACCAAAGAATATTTACCCCATTTTTTGCCTTTACACCACATTGCATGCACTATATAAAGGGGTTGCACCCAAGATCCTAAATGCAACCAACACCAAAATCCCATTTCCCTAGAGCCTAAGAGTGTAAAGTGTCAACCAAAAATATGGATACCAAGATGTCTAGCATTATAGCACCGGGACAGAGGCTGGGGGCCATTGGCACTCCAGTGCAGTCCAAACCGGAGCAACAAAACATGGTAACTCGTGTTCTCGGAGGAGGAGGAGATGCGTGGCGTTTTGGCGGTGGGGGTACTCGTCATATCGGAGAAGGCCGTGGGAACCGTGGTCTTGGGGATGAGGGTGAGTTGGGCAGGAAAATTCTCGCAACTCATCACGAAGCTGAGGAGCGCATTCAGGTCAGGCCTATTCTTCAAGTCATCGACGTCATCTTCCAGCGCGCAGCTGCTGACCTCCCCGGACTCGTTCAGGTACACAAAACAAAAGGCCATGCGATTGCCAAATTGACAATCTCACAAAGTGAAATTGGCAAATTAATAATTTTTTTTAAACAAAATTTCATTGAGCTCCCATGAAAAATTTGCTGAGATGACTACCCCCACAAAGTGAAATTCATAAAATGATCTTTTTCATTTTACACTGAATGACCACCAGGTCGCACAGTGTAAAAACTCATTCTGAAATCATTTTGCAAGTTAAAGTTTTTTACTAACAAAGCTTTCTTACTAACTCGTTTTTACAAAGAGCTCGCGGTCCATTTAATAGTGCAAGCATGTATCGTTGTTTCTAGTCATTTTGCATAATAAAATTTTTGGAATAAGTTATTTTACAAATGAACCTTTCTGTTTACGTAATATTCTTTTTTGTAAATTCTATATGTAACTGCAGGGTGCGCTAACACAAACGGACAATGCTGCGGCCGATGATAAGGCCCTGCGCTCTGCTGTTGCTCTCCAAGACATAATTGAACTTCCAACAAGAATTATCAGTCAAATTTCCTGTGAGGTGATCATCAAAACTTTATCACTTAATTAGCTAATTCATTAGAAAGTTCATTGACATTTACTTTTGTTTGTGCTATCACTACAGGTGTGTTGCAAAACCGCGTCTGGAGTTGATGTACACACGATTGTGATGGAGATATTGCAGATAATCAAGCACTACAACTGGGACTCAAAGGTGGCGCTGGCCTTGGTGTCTTTTGCGGTGATCTTCGGCGAGTTTCGGCTGGCCATTCAGCTTTACTCCACCAACTCGCTCGCCAAGGCGGTCGCGCTGCTCAAGCAACTGCCGGAGGTGTTGGAGCATATTGGGGCTCTGAAGACGAAACTCGACGCGCTCTTTGCTCTTATCACTGAAATTCTTGACGTCACACAGAAAATTGTCGAGTTTTACGAGCTTCCCCGGAACGAATACTTCACTGCCGAATCCCCTGAATTGGTGGCTGCTAGTTCTCACATCCCGACTGCTGTTTACTGGACCATTCGGAGCATAGTGGTTTCCGCAACACAAATCTTGGCCCTCACTGGCATGGGCATTGAGTATGTGCTTTATTTATTTCTTATTAACAGAATGGCACTTGCTATAATATATGGTACTTTAAAATATATAGTTATATATATATATATATATATATATATTGCAAGTACCAGTGTTACCGAGCACCACATAATAATTGAAGGTAGATCCTTTAGCCCAGGGCCTCGATTGGTTGTAGTGCATAATACTGCGGTTCTCCAAACTTTTTTCTTCATGACTTGTTCTCAACAAAGAAAAAAAGAAAGAAAAAAAAAACAAAAAAAAGGTTTTTCCAACTCGTAACTTCTGAAATTTTACCAACTTTTTTGACGTCTCTGCAGGTACTTAACAGAGCCATGGGAGCTATCATCATTGGCACATAAGCTCAACAACATTAAAGGGCACCTTATGGACATTATCCAACGTTGTAATAAATTCATTGGTGAGTTCTTTGTATGATATTACCCTCTTTGGATCTATCTAATGTTATCCTATCATACGCATCAAACGGGGCCAATAAGGGTAAGTGTGTGATTTATTGGCGTATTGTATGATAGTAAGTGACAAAATGTTAATTGTCTGATTCAGAGAGGAAGAGGGAGGAGGAATTGCTTGATGTCCTTAACCGGATCTTCTCAGTTGTTCACATTGATAATACAAAGCCTCTTGGTGCTCTATTCCACTACAAGGATGGCCAACCAGCACTCTACGATTGCTACAACAAGAGAAGGGTTTGCTCTCAATTCTTACTTTTGTTAGTTCGTCATAGATTTGTGATCCACAAAATAAAAATAGCTAGAACAATTGAAGTCCAAAGATATGGACTCTATTCACGTAAATTTATCTCGAGCACTTTTTCTTTTCTTTTCTTTTCTTGGAATTTTCCCATTTGATTTTCTCTAAGAAAAGTATTAATGAGCCCTCCGAAATATACATCTTTTTTTTTTTTTTTGCTAATGGAGAAATGCATCTCTTTTTTCTGTTTTTAATTTCTTTTTTGTTTTCAAGTTTTCAACTTGTCAGTCTCCACGGCAGTTTCTATTTGAGAAAATTTAAAAAAAAATAAATAAATAAGCCCCTTCAATTCACTTCGTTAGTTTTGTATTTTTCTTAGAATTTTGTGTGTGTGTGTTTTAATTATAGAGCATTCCGCTTAGCCTTCTTTCTTAGATGTCTGAGTCCTACTACTTTCATGAAACAGTCCAGAGACATTCTTGAAGTTGGGCTTCCTAGCAAGCATAACCACTTGATATGTTCTACCATGACAGGTTTCCACTGATGACTTGAGGAGGAAGGTTGTAGCTTTGTTCATTACAGATATAGACCCAGAACTACCGCGTGGACAAGAGTACGCAATCTTGCAGCAAATGTACCTTGAAAAGCGGCACAGCGTGACAAGGACGGAGAGTCAGTACGAGGTGGTTTGGGTCCCGGTTGTGGATTTCTGGACTGAGGAAAAACACAGGTTGTTTGAGACCCTTAGGGAGCAAATGGAATGGCACTCAGTGCACCACCCTTCGGTTGTGTCTCCGGTGGTCATTAGGTTCATCAAAGAGAAGTGGAACTTCAACAAGAAGCCAATGCTTGTGGTGATAGACACGCAAGGTAAAATCGTGCACCTCAACGCGATCCACATGATGTGCATTTGGGGAAGCTTGGCTTACCCTTTCACTACCAATAGAGAGAAATTGTTGTGGGACGAAATGAGCTGGTCCCTTGATCTTGTGGCCGATAACCTTGAGCCAAGCATGGGTACTTGGGTACGTTTTCTCATCTATATCACTAATCTAAATTCTTTAGATACAAATATGGACTTGGTAAAATTATTAACACACTTTTAAATTGTTCTATCAGCTCCAAGAGGGAAAATACATTTGCCTATATGGAGGAGAAAACATAGAGTGGATCAGGAGTTTCACAAGGATTGCAAAAGCCGTCGCAAGGGAATCCGGGTTTGGTTTGGAATTGATTTACGTGGGAAGGAGGACGGCAAAGGAGAGAGTGACGAAGAATATTATTGAAGTGATTCAAAAGGAAGATCTAAGCAAAACACTTGAGTGGGGCCTCATCTGGATCTTCTGGTTGAGGCTGGAGAGCATGTGGCACTCCAAGGGGCAGCTAGCCAGGACTGGGAAAGAAAAGAATGACCCCATAATGCAAGGCATCATTGCTATGTTGAGCTTCGGTTCGGGCGAGCAAGGGTGGGCGTTGTTCAGCAGCGGATTGACTGAGATGGCTAAGGCTAATGGGGAGCACATGTCCAAGGCCTTGACCGATCACAGCCGGTGGAAGCAGAGGGAGGCTGAGATCGGGTTCGTGGCTGCACTTGATGAGTACCTCCGCCAAATTCACCTCGAAGCGCCACACCACTGCACCAGCCTCTTGTTGCCTGCCACCGGGGCCATGCCCGAGTCAGTGTCGTGCTCCGAGTGCGGCCGCCTCATGGAGAGATTCACCATGTTCCGCTGCTGCCTCGATTATTGAGCTCGTTATGTAACCGTGGAATTGTTTTAAAGTACCGAGTCGAGTATTGCTTTCCACTTTTTGCAGCCGCTGCTGCTGCTACTACTTATAATGGTTTGCCATGGGAATAACGAAAACAGAGCCTTCAGGCTGTTTGTGTGTCGTTTCTTTATTTGTATTAATGAGAATAAGGATCTGCCTTTCTTCCATACAATTGCTTTAGCTGTGTCGTTTTCTTCTCCATCATATCCATTTTTTGTTTTCTTTTTTTAATGTAACATTGAGAAAACAAAGATTCTGACTTCAAAATATATATATATATATATATATATATATATATATATTGTAACTTATTTCAATTTGAGCAGGGACAAAGGTGATAATTAGCAAAATATTCTCCAGTGAAATCAAAGATAATACTTTTTTTACTTCACAAAGTTATAATTACCAGAATATCAAGATTTGTGCAAATTCAACGCACAAAAAAATTTCTCAGATAACTAAATTACAAAGAGAGAGAGAGAGAGAGAGAGAGAGAGAGAAGAAGAAGAAAAATTTGCCAGGAGACAGGTAACAAAGTGCAAAATGAAAGAGTGCACATTGCTGTTTAATACTGGCAAAGAAATTAATTTATGCTTCGGAAACTTGAACATCCCCCAACGTTTTCAAATTGAGAGGGAGTTCACCAGTAAGAAGCAACCTTTTCAAAGTTACAAAATTTATACATATAAAACAAAAATGGCACAATCCGAACCACTGAAAACAAAATACGATCAACTATATATATACATATATATATATATATAATGCGTAGATGTTTCATGAACAAAGAACTGATCGGAATTGAAGCTGATTTACGCTTCCGTTGACACGTCCATCTGGTTTTAAACACCAACGACGAACGCAACGCCTATCGAAAGCGATCCCAAAAAAAAACAGAGAAAATTTTGAGACGATATTTGAAAACAAAATAGAATGGATATGGAAGATTGGGATTAGAAGAAGAGATTGATGATAATGCAAAACTCTGATGAACTGTAAAGAAAGCTTCTTCTTTTTTTTTTTTTTTTTTGGTTTTCATCGCGGCGGCTGAGTTTAGATTGTCTAGGGCTTGGGGATCCAATTTATAGTCGGAGAGAGTACAGGGGATTGATAATTTGTGAAGTTTGGACCAACGACATGACGACATCTCATCATTCTCTGTTTTCGGTGATATTACGAAAATGCCACTAGAGTTTTGAGCCCAAGAAGCCCACTTTTGCGGAGGCCCAGTCTCTAGATCCATGGACCAGGCTGTTTTGGCCACTCTTTCACATAAAAATAGAGGATTAATGAAAAATTAGCTATTAAGCATAAATATTCAAGGGAATCAAATCTTCAGAAATGACACATGGGATGGAATGGAGGTATTTTCAGAATTTTGTAGCCACACTAATAAAGGGGTCCAGAATTCTGCGATACGAGAGGAGAGGTCAAAAAAATGTGTTTTTTGCCATTACACTAACATATTAACCTACTAGATTATCAGTAGTAAACTACCATATGCTACAAGAATCATAAAAGCAACAAATCACCCAAAAAAAAAAAAAAAATCCAACGTACATAAGACATCACTACTGGAATACTGCCCGGTGTTTGAAATCTTTTGTTGTTGCGGTGAAAATCGATCTCTTTTAGAGCTATACCATGTCATCAAGCATGTCGTGTTAGAGAAAGCGATAATATAAGAACGGGTGTAATTTGGTCAGTACTTTAGATGGGTGGTCAAAGGAGAGAGAAAATTCAAGTGATGGAAATAAAGCATTAAATTAATTTGTGGTACAAATCTCAATCCATGTTCAATTGTTCTTAATTCCCTAATTTTTAAAATTAATTACTTTTCTCAAATGTTATAAGATGTTTTTTTTTTTTTTTGAGGGAAAATGTTATAAGATGTTGAGTCTCAATTTCTTCCCTTGATATTTTCAATAATTTTCTAAAGAAATAATTACATATAAAATGCCGATTTTTAAAGGCGAAATTTTAATAATATCGACTATTACATAGTTTATAAAACTGCCGAATAAGACATATATGTTACTGGCTGGATATGCATTTATAAATTTATTTTGGGGTATGTTCCATTTATGGCTAAATTTTGTTTTATATAATCTGTTAGTTTTTTTCATAATATTATACCTATTTACTTTCCTTTTTAGGTATAATTGATTGTGTAATTATTTTTTTTATTACAGAATCAATATGTTTTATTCCCTTTTATTTTGTTTTTAAATAATATCTTTCGTCATCGTTTTCACTTCCGAAACATGGGAAGTCTTCATGAGTAATTGTAACGCAAGAACATCATCATCAGGAACTACTATAAGCGCTGCAGAAATAAGAGTTTGTTGGCATTGGTTCTTGGAAAGCTGTTAATGTAGTCATGTTTTTGGCATGAATTTTATTTTTGATGGACGTGGGTTTGAAAGTCCATTGTGGTCTGATCATCAAACGTTTGGTTTTGTACGTAGGTTTGTTTCGGTTGCTATCACACGTCATTGTTGCCCAGATTTGTCGTTTTTTTCCTTCATTGTTCCACTGGTTTTGTTTTCCTTAGATCAATACATTAATGAAAATTTTCGCATCTGTTCATTCATTGTTGGATTAATATTGTATTGTTTTTCTTTTTTTATCTTTTTGTGGTACTTTTCATCATATATTCTGTTTCATAATGATTTGTTATATATTATTTTTCACGATGATTTCGAATGAAATCATTTATTCTTTGTTTTCACAATGATTTCATCACAAGAATAATGAAATTATTTTATTGTTTGTGTCCTATTCTTCTTCACAATGATTTCATCATTAGAATAATGAAATCATTTATGCCTTATTTATTTCAACGATTCGAGTTTTGCTATAATAAAAAGTTCTAAAAAAGAGTCACATTTAACATTTTTTACAATAAAATACTTTCAGATAAAGTCACATCTCAGTTGAAATCAGCGTCCTATTTTTTTGTTTAACTTCTTTTGACTGAGAACCGAAGTTGAGGGATGGTAATGGTTTGGGGGTAATGAACATGGTTGATTCCGGCGTCGGGAGAAGATTTCTTCGGCTTTTTCTGTGCAGGTTGTGATTTTCAGAGGAGGAAGGGGGTAATGGATCAGAAAGAACATGGGTAAATGGGTAGAGATTCACCGGCTTTAAAAATATTAAGTTCATTCCTTTTTATTTATGTTGTGAAAAGTGAAACTTTCGTTTTCCTAATTATTTTTTAATTCTAATTACTGATTTTATTAATAGTTAACTTTTTTTAATTACTGATTTAGTAGATTTCTTAACTATTTTATTCTATAATTATTTTTTTTTTCATTATATGAGGATATAATGGTTTTTATATAACGATAGTCATAGTTTTACAAACAAAAAAAATTAGAGTTTTTAGACAAAAGGTATTCCAAATCGGAATCCATGTAAATAGCCCTTTTGCTAAAACGTTTCAAGGATAGAAATAAGTGTTGTACCAAAAAAAAAAAAATGGTATTGCATCCATGCAGGATCGTTGAAATAAATCCATATTTTTGTACGTGAATACAAAAAGAAAATGCCCCCATGCAGGATCGAACTACAGACCTTCAGTTTACAAGACTGACGCTCTACCACTGAGCTATAGGGGCGTTGCACGCATTGTATAAAACCGTAAATGATATTTGACTTTTAAATAGTAACGATACTTCTGTGTATTTGGTTTCATAACCCAACATCTCGAACATGATTTTACTAATCTTTCCCCAGATCCTTAGAATATTCTTCACTGAACATAGCAAAGTAAAAAAGGATTTTCTCATATAATCATATGATTATTTTGTATTTAATGACGATCTAATTGCTTGTCATCAATCAAAATCGCACCACTTGAAGAGGCCTTCACGAGCTAATTAACAAAATAAAGCACATTAAAAGGGTGAGTGCATATATAACATAAACTTAACATGCGAAGAGAAACTATGACAAAAGGTTATCCTAGTTTTTTTTCCCTTATTAGCAACAAGACTACCGAAAAAGAATATCCCACTAACACCTTTTCATCTTCATTTTTCCTGGACGGATGACCTCCACGTTCGTTCACAAAGACGAGTTCTTGAACATACCGTATAAATAATTTCCTACATAAAATTGCTCAATTGAAAGAGACTGTTTGTTTGCAATTGCAAGGTTCAAAAAACAAGAATGCAAAGGAGAATATTTTTTCCTGCTAACTATTGGGACCTCAACATATATATACACACACATATATATATCTAGGTATGGGTAAATTATATAGGACAAAAAGTTGCGAAGACAAAGGATTCAAGTTTGGCGTTCGATTATATCTTCGAGAGATTTAATCCTTATGATTCGGCTTTGTCATTTCACCGTCCCAAGGTCCACAAGAGAAAATAGTTAAAAATTCAGCCATTATAATCTTAAATATGGTCTATATATGTGTGTGTCTCTATAATGCATGTAAGCAAAAGAATATATAGTACTAGAGTGAACTCAAAAAAAATTGAAAAAAAAAAAAAAGGAATAGTAGAGCATGTTAAAGTATAAAATTATTGTTAGGCCACCTCTTAACAGCTTAAATTTTTAAAATTGATTGGTAAACTAACATGGTATCAAAATGGTAGGTCTTGGGTTTAAACCCTCGTAATTGTATTTTTTATCCTCATTTAAAATTGTCATTATGTGTTGGGTTTTTAATATATCTCGGGTTTAAATATTCACGTGTTGGACTTTTTAACGATTGTTTATTGTCCAGCCCACACACGTGAAGAGAAATGTTAAAGTATAAAATTATTATTGATCCATCTCCTAATAATTTAAATTTTGAATTGATTGATGAACTTACAAAGCACGTTATATAAAGATGACCAGTAATACATGAGCCAGTTGGCAAGTTGGGAGTGTTGTGGTCGGGCAGGAATTGATGTGGATATAACAGGACGTCAATGCTTGGCAAAGGAGGAGAAAGAAATATAAAATGAATAAGAAGTTGGCCATCCTTTGGTCAACTATCGAATAGATTAATATTGTTGAAATTCGAGTTTCGTCTCTAGCGTCTTAAAAGATATTTGAGTATATATATTTAATAATAACGTTCTTTCACATGAACATGATAAATTATTGAAGAATTGACATTTTACCAATAACGTGTTCTGTATCATGCAAGAGTATCCAAAGCCATTCAACCATATAATTTTGCCTCAATATGTCAAATGATTTATTTTTTCCAAATAGTTTAAAATATGTATTAATATTAAATTGTCACCTCATGATAATTGATATTGAACAATGGAAATGTTTATAATGTTTTTCAAGAACGAATAATCGTCTAAGAACTGAACCTATTAACATTACACACGAGAAATAATAGTGTGTATATAGGAAATAGGAATAAATTTAGCAAACTGGGATAAATAAAAAAATAAAAAAAAAAAGTCATAATGAATTAATACTGATGCGTTGAGTTTGAAGTAATATGACATTATGGAAGAACAATATATATTGTCCATTCCTGCTTAAAATGGAACAAAAAAACAACGTTGACTGCCAACGACATGTTGCTCTTATTTCAAAGACTACAAACGACATACAAAAAGTAGGTCGTTTTTTGTCGAACGAAAAAGATAACAGCACGTACGTAGTTTGTTGTTTTAAAGGAGACAGAGAATTAGGAGGGAATACAACATCAACTAAAATAACAAGCTTTTCTTTCTTGATTATAAACTTTAAAAAAAAAAAAATGCACCTATATATAACAGAAAGATAATCGTCGTCCTGCGGCTATATATATATATATATATATATATATATATATATATATATATATATGTGTGTGTGTGTGTGTGTGTGTGTGTGTGAAAGTTTAAGTCTAAGAATTGATGGAAAATAGGACAGAAATGGCAAAACGAGGACTACAGTATTGGAGTTTGTTGGACCTCAGTTATATTGGAGAGAAAATTCCCCTCACAAAAAAAAGTGTTAAAAACAAAAACAATCTCTCATAAACAAATAAAAAAAGTGTTAAAAAAACTCTGCAATTATCATATTACTATAGAGTTGTCCCATTTGTACATTTTTCATTATTATATGGCCTAGATACATAGTGTGTGTATAGTTGAAATCAGATTCCGTTTATTTTACTGATTTGAATTTAGAATTTGAGTTTTGTTACAGTAAAAATCTCTTAAAAACAGTCACATTTAATTTTTTTTTGTTACAGTAAAAAGTTCTAACATAAAGTCAAATCTCAATTCGAATTAAAAACTCGAATTAATAAACTAAACGGATAGTATATGACAACCCTACAGTAAAGCAAAAGCAAAAGTAATCGAGGGCACGTTTTATGGAGATCAAACGCATGAGCAAGTTGGGCAAGTTGAATTCTGCAATGTGGTATTTTGGGTGGTGGCCAGGATGGTCAATGATTAGAAAAGAAGAGGATCATAAAATTCAAGAAATTAAAGCATTTTTGTTCTCTTTCTCTCTCTTAATTTTTTTTTTTTTTTAGGGAATATTAATCGGTATTTTCGGTCAATCAAAAACAAATAGCACAACTTCAAATTTAATACAAAAACCAACATGGATATAACAAATTGTTTGCTTCAAATTTAGTCTAACTAGTGCTTATTTTCAAATAAAATAAGATAAACATTAGTTAGACAAAAAAAAAAAAAAAAAAAAAAAAAAAAAAAAAAAAAAAACATGTTTTTCCAATATTGAAAAAAAAAAATGTCATACGAAAGCACACAAAAATGATAAAAACAAAATATAAAGTCACAATTAGATTGAGATCCGTATGGGTAATATATATTAGTAGCAACATGGGTGCATATCTTTATCTGCAAGACTACAAATAAATGAAAAGAAGAGAATTGCAATACCTACCGGAGAGATCTCGGTCTCCCTCTCCGGTAGGAAAAAACATTGAAGTTTGCAATATAGAGAACCAAAAAGAAAAGAATCTAGCTTGGGCTGGCTTAGTTTACTTTATGTTCTTTTGGTTAATATTATTTTTTTTTTTTGTATAAAAATAAGAGGCGACAAAAAAAATAATAATAAGTGTTCAAGGAAATGAGGTTTCAGGCTACACTTAGGACGAAGAGGCTTCGCCCTACTCTTACGAAGTTTAGGCTACGGGAAGATAATGAATCCACCAGAAGACAAGATTTGTATTTTAAATATGATATTTAAATATGGAAACTGCACTAATTGATTGTAATATTTATCTTTTGAGAAACTATCTCAAAAGATAAGAGAAATATCCCAAATTCAAGTAAGAAAGATTTATGTGCAGTGACCTAAGCTATAAATATGGGATTATAGACTAGAAATTCCCCGAAGTCTCACACTAAGGAAAAAAAACATGTAATCTCTTCTCAAATTAGTGAAATTCTCCTCTGCTCTTCACAATGGATGTAGCTCTCAAATTGAGGGTGAACCACTATAAATCTTCGTGGGTTTTTATTTTTGCTGCATTTAAATTTGTTCTGTTGTATTTATTATTCTGCGAGTCGCATTAATTTATCTCAAAATTTGTTAATTCTTTGTTGACGAATTTTCACCCTCAACATATATAGTACAAAAATGACATTTGTACCTATAAATTTTCTTGTATTATATATGCAAGAAAATCTTGATAAAATCTACATATCCCTTGACAACCACATATTTTGCATCCTTGATGTCATTTAATTGCTAGTTGCACCGAATTAAAAAATATGGTTGGATAAGAAATATTAAACTGTATTCAAATACATTACTTTAATTGGTTAATTTCCATGCTTAGGTTCTCCATATTTTTCAAGGATGAATATATATATGACGCGCGCGCACATATACACACTCTTTGTATACATATTCGCAGGCATCGACTTATTAGTCAAATTGCATACACATTGGGATGATCTGGTACCAATTAGTGCATTATTTATTATATATTTCAGCTAGCACGTACAATTACATATTTGAACGTGCATGACTTTGCGTGGTTGCTTGCGTTGCATTAGTAATTATATATTACTAAGATTCTGGCTAATAGTTTAATCTACTACCCCATTGGTTGAACCTCAAAAATCGATTTGTTAAGACTTAATTGTGTGTCTAATAAATTAGTATCTAGATTATGTTTGTGATCACATGACTGTTTTTTTATTTATGAATTTCGGTTCATCTTTTGACTTGCATCCCTTGTTATTGTACGAACGAAACCTAGTTTAATGGGAAATTAGCATTTAGTCGCCCTTGATTAAGAGACAAGGACGCAGCTTCATGTGAATCCTTTAGTATTAAACTGCTGGCCATTATTTAGGTTATTGACACTAAGATTTGTTAATTCTTAGACACGACAAAGATAAAAGGATCATCACTAATGAAATTGTCGATTAGCTAGTATATCCAATAGCCAAAATTTAAAGTAATAGTTAAGGGATTCAAGAAACGCATAATTAATTTAGCTTGAAGTACTACGAATTGATTAAACTACATGGGGACAAGATAACTACGCGCTATGGGGTTTTAGTTTGAGTGTAGAACAAACTAACGTCTATGATTAAATTAAAACAACTTATAATTATTGTCTTTAATTAAATCCTGAATCAGGTATATATGCATGTATGAGTAGTAATTATAAGATTCCTGCTATATATAACAATGCTGGATATTAAATAGATGTGATTGACATTTATGAGGTTCCAGAAGATGCAATATTAATATTAATATTGAAATTCAATATGAAATTTAAAATCAATTGGATTACAGGGTGCACGAAATAATATTGCGACTGTGTGAAAATAATTTTTCTCCAAGAAAATTAATAAATTTCAGTAGGTGATGAAGGTTCCATAGAAACCCAAAATGCTAAGCGAACAATAATATTGGCCATCTCAGAAAGTTGTTTTGCCATTTTGAGGCTATTACAAGCCGTGCCTAAACAAACAATTGAAGGGTGGCATAATTAAAAGTAAATATTTACAAGTAATTAATATGATGCATTAACACTTAGTAGTACACTAAAGGGCAACGGTTAATAGATGAAGAAGAAAAACTGTAATACAATTAGCATAAACCTTGCATGCATCTAATTTTGTATAAATTAATTTAGCTAATATTAAAGTTATATTCTTATTTAATTCATAGTAGCTTTGTCTGATTGCTGCAGTAATATTACTAGCTCCTAACATTATATATCTTAATCAAACTAATTTACTAATTAAATTCATGCTCGCTTTTCTGATTATGTCATTATGTATATATATACTCCAACATATGCCGCTACTTCAAATAGTAAAGTCAGAAAGAGTGACATCTCTCAGATAAGTGAACAGTGTTTATGCGAATTATATATTATCAAAATTCTCACGATCTCTTCGCTTAATAATTATGGTGGTCTTCAATTGGTTACAGATCTAAACATCTAGTTAACATCTTTGATTAGTTATGTCAACAATGAGATGCTGAAATAATAATTATTTGCATATATATATATATATATATATATATATATATATACACATATTCGTTAATCATAGCTGATGAGCAATTAAACTTGAACGAGAGCGTACTATAAATGAATTATCTTCTTTGATACCATATGACGTTCAGGCCCGCCGCGGTATATATACACATTGCTCTGCCTTGCTTTTTATTATTGTCGTATATATGTAGCACATACTTATATGAATATAATATATATCCAACTTGCCAACTTGCTTATCCGACCACTAGGAGCTAATGAATGATGATCATGACGAGAGGAGCTTTCAGTGTAAATGGTGTTCCGAACTTTAAAGTTATTTTCAGTTTTTTCATTAAATTTTAAAAATTCTCATTTTGTCTCCTAAACTTTAAATTTTTCTCATTTAAACTTTTTTCTAAGAATTTTTATTAAAATCAGAATGAATAATAATAAGGGGTTAAGCATGGTCATGTGATTTTTATCTGTTTTTTCATAATATAAATCTAAATAGAAATGCTACATTACTGCGTTATTCTTTTTTCTATCCGTTTTTAATATAAATTACAACATAAGAGGTTAAGTATCAACAATTAAAAATTTAAGGAGCAAAGTAAAAATTTTTAAAATTCAAAAAGTAAACTGAAAATAACTCTAAAGTTCAAAACCACGAATTATAATAATCCTTATAAATAATGTAAAGATATGTATGTATATATTAATATATATATATATATATGTATTTATAGAGAATCTTTTTGCGATGAAAGAAATGGCTTAATAAAGTTTTTTTAAGCTATATGTATACTATATATGTACACACACGCTTATATAATTATAATATGTCGTTTTCTTTTTCCTCACCCGCGCGGTTTTCTTTTTTGCGCCTGCTTTTTCCTTTTTTTGTTTGGAATTGAAACTAGAAGAAAATGGCTCTCTCTCTCTCTCTCTCTCTCTCTCTCTCTCTCTCTCTCTCTCTCTCTCTCTCTCTCTCTCTCTCTCTCTCTCTCTCTCTCTCTCTCTCGCCCTACTGCCCACTACTATGAATATTGGTGGTAGCTTTTGAGCTGTCTCCCCAAGTTGTGCGATATAGGGACCAACAGAAAGTAAGAA
This sequence comes from Morus alba, assembly GCA_012066045.3. Classification (NCBI taxonomy): domain Eukaryota; kingdom Viridiplantae; phylum Streptophyta; class Magnoliopsida; order Rosales; family Moraceae; genus Morus; species Morus alba. The sequence goes on along the minus strand of CP050237.2, from coordinate 1,962,924 downwards.
GAAGCTTATATTTAAGTTAGTAACTTCACAATCACACCTTCTACATGTATAGTATATGTGTGTGTATACACAAAATATTACAGAGGAAGCAAGCTTAGAATCCTATGTCGTGATATTTATAGAAGAAGAAACTATTATTTTAAGGCTAATATAATATTAATTATTAATTACCAGAACTTTTCTTTTGAATTTAGATATATACAATCTTATTACGAGTAAAAAGTTTCAATAGGTATTCGATCAAGCGCATGCAGGGCGGTAAATTAGATGCGTGCATGCATGGAGTGTAGTGTAATAATATTTAATATTTTACTCCTTCACCGATTGAATATTATTTTAGCAATTGAACCCTAATAACTATAAACAAATATATATTACCTTTGAGAAGGGTGTAACCATTTTACCGAGGTGAACATGTGAGATTCATAAATGAAGACAATAAATTATCAAAAATACTACATAACTTTGCATTTATTTATTTTTCTTTTGCAATTCTGCCAATTGTTAATTAATCATCTCCATTATCAATTTTATTGGAAATCATACCCGGTTAATTAAAATGTTTTTTTTTTCCTTAGTTAATATCTTTTGTATTATGTTTCATACCAATGAAGAGCCAAATTACCGATCATTAGGCGGTCCCTATTGGATAATTTATATTAGTTTGTGGGTAACCTGGATGAGCGGATTCCTGTACACAATAATGTAAACATACCCTTCATCAAAACGAGGATCTTCTCGTTCAAGTAATTTCATTTTTTGTCACTATGCCGACCTCGAAATCTATTATTAAATTCATTAGTGTTTCGAATAATATTTTAATGGAAATTACCTTTTTTCTCTTTTTCTTTTCTTTTCTTTTCTTGTTTTGTCCAGGAACAAAGATGCCAACTTTTGGACGTTTCCTTTTTTCCTTTTTCTTTTTTCTTTTCTTTGACAACACTCAACAAAAATAAATGGCTTGTTCTAGGCTTCGTATACTAGCCATGCATGTACGAGTCTCTCTCTCTCTCTCTCTCACACACACACACACATATATATATATATATATATGTGTGTGTGTGTGTTTTTGGAAGATATTTGATGAGTGGAGTGGATTTCCTTTTATTACCAAAAAGGCTATATGGTCATGTTCGTCAACATATGCCTAAGATGATGATATATACTAGCTACCAAATAATATTGATAGTCTGTTAAAAGTATAAAACTGTTAGTGTACTTTTTATAAGTTTAAGCATTTAGGATAGATTAATCATAACCTAACATAGTATTAAAGTGGGATGTCATGAGTTCAAATCCCTGTAATTACATTTTATCTTCATTTAAATTGTCATCATATGTTGGGTTTTTAATATATTTTGGACTTAAATATTCACGTGTTGGACTTTCTAATTAATTTACTCACACGATTGCCCATTGTTCAACCTACTCATGAGGGGGAGTGTTAAAATATAAAACTTTTAGGATAAATTGATTAATTAACATAGTTTCTCGTTATTTCCTTTAATTTTATGGGAATTGTAATTTGCTATAGGATTCTTCGTATAAATAAAAATGAGATAGCTAACTAACCATTCCACGATCAAAATATAAAGAGTTGCCTTTGAAGGTCATATTTATATTTGGTTTGGATCCTTTAGAAGTCGTGCATTAACATATGTTAAAGTAGGATCAGTTCTTTGTGTAAATTAGATCGAGAAAAACAAAAAAAAAAAACTTTTGATGCGAGAGGCAGATCATAAATAAATGCTTAACATATTACATTTGTACACATATATATCTACAGATAAAGACATTAAAAATAAAATAAATGTCAAAACCAACAATTTTATCTTCTATTAAAAGCTTTCTGCAGGCACTTAACGTTAATTACTATGATGACAAGGAAAAATAAGTACTTAATTAACCAATGTTTTATCTCAGATTCTCATATGCAAAAGATCATATGCAATCAACAATGTTAATTAAACGACAGTAATTGCTAGGCGGACAATTTTACAAATTAAAAAGAAAAAAACAAATTGATCATTATACAGGAAACAACAATCTTTTTTTTTTTTTTTTTTTTCTTTTTTTGACATCTATCTAAAAAAATCATGCATAAAAATCCTGCAACAGACACGAAGAAGCTATGGGGTTGTGTATATTTTCATGAAAATATTACATTTATAAATCAATTTTGTCCAATTAACTTTACTTGCGAAGTCCCGAAACTGAGACCTTCCACACCTTAGCCTCCCCATCCAAGCCCCCACTAAACACCGTTACGACGCCGTTTGAATCACCATCCGTTACCGCTGCCAACGATTTGACCGGCTTCGCGTGACCCTCCAAAACAGCCAAACAACAGTACCTCCCTTCTTGCCCACGTCGCCAGATCCTAACTGTCCGATCAGCTGACCCACTCAACAACAAATCAGAGACGCTGAATAAAGAGAGTATGGCTTTTCCGTGCCCCCTCAACGCGCCGGTCACCGCCATGTGGTTCGCACTGTCCTCTCTCTCCCAAACCAAAATAGAACGGTCACAAGAACCCGAAAACAGCACCGATCCGTCGTCGTTTAGGACCAGAGCATTAACCGCCGATTTGTGCTTTTCCAGAGTCGCAATAAGCGCGTGACGCTTTTCGCCGGCAGGTTTTGCCCAAACCCGAACCCGCTTATCCGCAGACCCGGTGTAAACGGTTCCGTCGGGGGAAACGGCCACGGCGTTAACGGCGTCCTCGTGAACTTTAACGGACTCAAGACAACGGAGATCGGAAGCCCTCCATATCTTCAAGCTCTTATCCCAAGAAACCGAATAGATCAAACCGTTATTAACGGCGAGGCCGGTGACGGCGTCGGCGTGCTCGATCCAGAGCCGTTTCTTGTGACGGCGGACGTTGACGTAGTTCTTGGGGAGAGCGAAACGGCACAAACGGTCTTTGACGGTGGGGAGACTGGTCAAAAGCTTGTGACGTTTTACTGACGTCATTTGCCAGACTCGGATTCTGCAGTCCTGGTGGGCAGTGAACACTTTGCCGTCGCAGAAGGCGACGGCCTTAACGGAGCCCGTGGAGCAATCTCGGCCGTTGAACGCGTCGAGATGGAACGAGGACGAGGACGAGCTCTCTGATCTCTCAGCTCGATCGTAGACGTTGATTTCGTGGGCGGAGGAGGCGTAGAGGAGGCAACCGTGGACGGCGAGGCAGGTGATTGGGAGATTTGACGGCTGACGCGGGGTGAGGGAGGCGAGGGAGAGGTGAGAGACGGCGAGGTTTAGGGATTCTAGAGAGAGGTCCTGGAGAGAAGGTACGGAGGGGAGAGTTTGGAGAGAGGTTGCTGTGGAGGCTGGGACTGCATGTGTTACTGCTGGAGTTCGACGAGTACGAGGTCGGAGTTGTGTCGGATTCGGACGACGGAAGAGTTTCGATGGCGGCGGTGGCGGTGGCGCATGTGGAGGAGGAGCAGGTTGAGAACCAGGATTGAACCTTCATGCCGGCGGCTAAGAGAGAGAAGCTGTAGTGGAAATGTGTGGGAGGTTTTTATTATATATAGGAGATTTTGGAGTGTGGAAGTGCCACGTGGAGAGTGGATGAGAGAGGGAGAAAAACGACAGTGTTAAGAGGACCCTTTTCCCTCTCCTCTTGCGCAAGTTGGCTGATGGTTGGCGACGCCGCGGACGCGGAGTGAAACAGAGCTAGCTAGCTTTTGGCTATCTACAATTCAATTCCAGCACTTTTTTTTTCTTCTTCTTTTTCTTTTTTCGTTGGCACATTTTTTTTTTTTTTTTCCTTTTTTTTTTCGAAAAGAAACCTTTTAGATCATATGAAAATAAAAATGATAATGATCATCGCTAGCATATTTGTTTTTCTTCCCGTTAAAAATATGCTGTAAAAATCTACATTAGGCCTTATTAGTAATTGGATCAATAATTATGTATGTAGGGTTGATCAGAAAACTCGAAAGTTGAACAATTCACCGATGGAACTAATCGAAACCGTCTAAACGAGTTGGTGCCACGTCATTACTGATAAATCTTGATCGGTTTATGAAACCGCTCATTATTGGGCAGGATAGTAAACGGGTGTGATGATCTCATTTAGAATACATAAAAAAAGGGAGGTGAATAAAGGATATATATGAGCTCAAGTTTATTTTATAAGCTATAACATGTGTGTGTATATATAGAGGGAGAATTGTGGGGAGTAACGATGCGTGTTTCATTATAAGATGATGCAATCTTTTTGGACTTTTAAGGTTATTCTCCCTTCGGTGTGGTCAGTATAATGCATTGTTAGCTAATCACATGTAGAAAAGATTAAATATACATGTGCGCGCCCGAATTATAGGAGTTCAAAGAACTGATCTATTCATAATTGTGTGATGACTTTTAAAATACGTGAGTTGCTTTGTATTCAGAGTTAGGTGATTAACTCTGAAAAGCGTTTAAGAAAAACTCTGCAATTTTCTAACTTCATGATGAAGAGAAAAGTTGGTCAATGTAAGTGATTTGCCCGCACCCGTAAAACTCACGAGTGCGTTTAAAATTATTTTTGAAAACGTTTTTATACGTTTTTTTGAGGCACAAAATTAAAACAGTTTATAAATTGTATTTATTTAATAAAAGTTTTAAAAATGAAAATAAAAACAAAAAAAAATATAGAGAATGATTTTTGTAAAGAAAATATAAAATAATTGAAAGTTATTTTTCATTTTCCGTTTTAATTTTCTAGTATTTATCAACAAAATTATATTAATAATTAATAATTAATTATATTATATAATAATTAATAATTAATAAATAGATATACTTAATAACTAATAAATAGATAGTAATTACTTAATTATTAATTAAATATTAATTTATTACTATTGAGTTTATTATTTTATTAATAAAATAATAAATAATATAGTAATTAGTTATTTAGTTAAAGATTAATTGCCAAAAATTAATTACATAACATATTCACAATTAAACAAATAATAATAATTTATTAAATAAATAATTAATAATTAATATATCAATCATATATTATGTTAATTGTAATATATTAATTAGTAAATAGTTGGTAAATAAAAAATAAATAGTAATTACTCAATTAATAATTAATATTAAATTATAATTATCAATATGTAATATACTAATCAATAATAATTAATAATTGATAATTAGTAATTAATCATTATAAAAAGAATAATTACCAAAAATTGATTATGTGATATATCAAATAATAGATTATTAAATAAACAAAAGTAATTAATTAAATAATTATTTAATTATGTAACTAAAAAGTTAATAATTTAAGTAGTAAACGGAATATTAATAAAACTATGTATATACTAATTAGTTTTCTTAACACACTAATTAATTACTTATAATCTAATAAATATGAATATATTACTCACATAGTATTTACTTATAATTAATTATTAATTACTATTTTTTTAATTATTTAGCATATTAATTTATTATATATATAGTTTAATTACTAATATACTAATTAATGATAATTTATCCATTATTATTATATTATTAATATATTAATTTTATTTGCTAAATAATTATCAATTACTTAATATATTAATCTAAGATTATTAATTAGATGTACTCAAAACAAAGATAAATGTAACCAAACATGATTTTACTTTTTTATCATACTCAAATCAATCTCTTAAAAGACCACTAAACGTAATTTCAAAATCAATTTCATAATGATTTTTAAAATAATCTCATTTTTACTTTTGTACTGAAAATAAAACCATTTTAAAAACATTACCAAATGGACCCATATTTCTCGTGTTTGTTTAGTTGTTTCTCTATCATTCTTTGCTAGTGTTTTTTTTTTTTTTTTTTTTTTCGTTTATGGGTTTTGAGATTCATAACAGTCCTTATATTGAGAATATGTGGGTCTAAAAATTATTAAATGGTGATCAACTCAGAGGAAATTAAATGGTAATTAATTACTGCTACTTTATTTTTTTTTTTTTACCAGTTAATAATAGCTATATAATATCTGCATAGTCCTTTTGCCGTGGGTCTTAAAATATGTGGTGATAATCTATTAAAAGAAAAGTGCTAATTATAACTTTTTGATTAACTTTTCTACGAATTGAAAATCGTTATGTAAATCTATAAAAGTACTTTAATCGATAATATGTGGATCTCAAAAATATATTATTGTATGCCAAGAGTCCCACATCGGTTAGAGACGGGAACCTAGAGGTGTATAAGTACCCGAAGACAAATTTCTCTTATTAACTGAGGCGCCTTTTACAAAAAGGACAAAACCGTGAGGGAGAGTGGGTCCACGGACCAGAGTGCCCAGAGCGGATAATACCTCGGCTAGTGAGCTAGCCGGTGTGCCAGATGTCTGGTGTCAACATATGTGTGGTGATGATCCAGTTAAAGAATTATTGTTCTACTAATTAAAATGACTAATGTCTATTTGACAAATTGGGGCAATAATTACTCCTAACAATTCTCAAAACTCAAAACTTAAAATGCATTTTTTTCCCAAAGAAAGCACTCACTGCGTGAGAAAATGAGTGTTTGAAAGTATGTAAGACTGACAATTTATGTTGTCGTATTAAGTTTATATAATGTCATGTCTCTCATTCAACACGTATTAATCCTTTATTTAATTGTGCCTCGCAAGTTCAATCCGTTTTGATCTAAACCTATTTAAAGAAAATTTAAATTTTTTTATAATTTTGTATAGATTTTGAACCGTGTTATCATGTAATGCGAAGATAACTTTGTAATATTAGAAGTTGATTGAAAAAATGGGGTCCACTTAGAGGGAGGTTGGTGAAAGAGTCTTTCATATGGGGTGAAAAAAAATACGACAAATACGGATAAATCTTTCTTATATATACGACAAATACGGATCGTATACGTATGGTACGCGTCTGGGAAGTAGTGCCTGCAGGAGACAAAACAGAAAATAGATTGGTGTGTGTGAGTCCAGCATTTTGCCAAATTCAGGCCCATATTTGGTTTGGTCTTTGGGCGGCGGAGAAAACTGCGCTGACTCCGATTCACTCATCTCTCGATTTGTTCGCCCCGTTGGGACAAAGGACATCACAGATTTTCTTGAGCGGAAGCCTCTTTTTATTTGGTTAATTTACTTCTGTCTAACTCAATTTAAATAGTAAATATAATTTAAATTAATATTTTATAAATATGTAGTTTAAATTATATTTTTTTTTTTTAATTAAATTAAATAATTTAATTTAGAGTTTAGTTTATCATTAAGTTCAACCATTTAAATTATTTTAAACAATAAAAAGTATTCATTTTCTTTACTTTTTACACCTATTAAATACAAATTTAAATTTTATTCTCCGTTTAAATTAAAACTTTAACCACATATTCAAATGTCAATTTAAATTACAATTTAAACCACACAATTTAAATTTTTATGTTCAAATTAAAAAATTTAAACTAATAAAATTTAAATCAACGAATCAAATGGGGTCAAGTTTGGCCAACGTTTGGTGTATAACTGTATATATAAGAATAACATCACTTTAGAATGTATATCCTCTTTTTAGTGTATTTATAGAGAGAAAATTAAGCTCTTATTAAATAATAGAATTTTACTCAAAAAAAATAATATAGAAAACGGATGATTATAGAAAAGTGATGTAATTTCGGATTGATGAAGTGCGATATTAAGGACTTGTTCGGTTGCATTTTTAAATTATGGTGACTTGAGTATAAATTTTGAGTTATAATTTGAGTTGAAATTGTAACTTGAGTTTGTGTTTGGATGTACCTATTTGAGTTATGATTTGAATTGAAAATCCATTTGAGTTTGTGTTTGAGTTGGTCAAAACTTGAATTTGTATTGAAATAGTATTTTAATAAAAACTCAATAGTGATGAAAAATTTTATAGAGTATCTAGGTGGGGTTTTATTCATCTCTTCATTGTGAACGTATAGAAAAAAAAATCATCTCAATTAGAATTCAAAACGAAAAAGTTATGACGTTTTTAAGAATGGAAAAAAATATTGTTTATTAACTAAATTGAATGGGGAATTTGAACTCAGATTTTAGCCTCAAACTCACGTTAAAACTCAAATTAAAACTCAAGTTTAAACTCAAATTTTATAAATGAACATTAACTTAAATAAAATTTTAACTTATAACTTGAGTTTAAACTTTTTTTTGAATTTTACTCCAAAAGAACCATGAAAGAAGATTATGGAGACGTTAGCATATTTGTTTAAGAACACAAAGACAGTGACGGAGGTCTCTGGCTTTTTTTTTTTTTTTTTTTTTTCAAAGGGGACATAAACTAAACTAAAAGTTTGAACTAAATTACAATCAACAGCCTTGTAACAACGTATTTATTTCTATCTTTGATTTTTTTTTAAAAAAAATAAATAGACTATGCGATAATAAAGTTTAATTATAGTTTTTGAAGTTTAGAGTTCTAAATTATTGAATTTATATAGTAATATAATTGATTTTTTATTTATTAGAGATTTTAAATTTGAAATTAAGTGTTTTTAAAATATTAAAATTCAGGTATAGTGAGTGTTTTCTATTGAGTGTTGGGGACGAAAAAGGAAAAGTGAGAGTTGAACTATAAGCGCAAGTGAGAAAAGAAATATAACTTAAGGGTTATTTTCTATTTTGTACGTTGTTTCTTGAGTTTATCAAGACAAAACGGTATATTTTGGATATTCTCAAGATTATACCTTTAAATTTTAAATTTATATCAATTTCGCACCTTTTCAGGGTAATTAATAGTTAATTTTTTACCTTTAAATTGATTAATGGGACCATTGCAACAAAATACTAATAGACGATCTTGTAATAATGAACGAATCACATGTTATGTTTAAAATCCTTAAAGAAATGAAGAAAAAATCTTTAAAAAAAAATATTTTTCACGATAGGTTGCAAAGGATGATTAAGTCAATTAGTGTTTTATTACAATTTACAAGTTTTATCTATTAGTTACAAAGGGTAAATTCAATAATTCCAAAGTCAAAATCAATTGTCAATCTAGGAAAGATACAAATTTTGTAGAGATTTGAAATTTAGAGGTATAGTTTCGAGAACATCCAGAATAAAACGAGTTTTTTTATTTTTTTTTTTTTTATTTTTAATAAACTCAAAATACAGGGTATTAAATCGTAAATATCCCATTAATTAACATTGCCTATAGTAGCACATGCACTTACATATGAGATGCATGCGTCGTTACGAGAAAGGAAAATGTTTGTGGTAACTAGTAACTTGATCAAGTATATAACGTATGTATGATTTTGTGAATGTATATTATATATATACAATATTATTGTTAATGGTTTTTCATTTTAAGGGAGAGTTTGTGGATAATGTGAAAACAAAACAAACGAATATTCCTTTGGAAAATAGTAGAAAATAGACCAATATGAAAAGCTTAAGAAAGTATATAGGCCAATTTTTAGTTATAGAAATTAATAGGTCATAACTTGTTAAATTATGGTTCATAAGTAGATAAGTTATGGATAAACTTGTCAAGTTATGGTTCATAACTAGACAAGTTATGGACAATAACTTGTCAAGTTATGATTCATACCTAGATAAGTTATGGGCGAAAACAGTAATTTGACATATTTATTAACTTATGTAAATTATTAGCCTATTAATTTTAATTCATCTCAAATCTTAGCTTATTTCCCTCTTTCTCCCTATTCCTTTTCATATGTTGATAAATTGTTTAACTAAACTAAATCACAATAGGTCTTCTATTATCTATTAATGTGAATGAGCTGTGCAAGTATGCGCCGTCACACATGCAAATTTGGACTTACAATTTAAAGTTCAAATTTCAAAGTCCAGCTTGGGTTATTGACCATATTAGTTCATCTTCTTTATATATATATATATATATATATAGAATCATTCTTCTAGTATTCTCGAAATTATGATCAATATGCCACTTGCAAATTTGTAGTTTCATATATAGTTTCATGAAGACGAACCATAATTATTTTCTAAGCCACTTGCATAAAATCCGTAAATAACAAGGACAACCAGGACCATAATATTAAAATCCTTGTTATATTATCTTCAGTTCATTGAAAGTTTACGCCAAAGTCTCTCTCAATTGCCATTATTTTTTTCTTGAAAGGGAGTTAATTGACATTTCATTAAAATATAGCACCATTGGAATGGAATGACAATTCCTAAAATCTAATCATTCCTATATTTGGTTGAGCAAAAAGACTTAAGAATAGTTATTCTTATGGAATTGTTATTCCATCAAATGGTTGAATCACAATTCCTAAAGTGAACTAGTCGAATGATCATTACATTTTAAAACAGATATTAATTAAAATTCTCTCCCTAAACTATCCCTCCTAATATTAGAAAATTTACTTTAAATACCACTTTCATCATCCCAATATAAAAATATATTTTTCTATTAACCCTACCACAACTCACTCATCCAAATAAAGGAAAACAAACATTCAACTTCTTCGTGATAATGCTACACTCACTTTTTTTCGGGTTCTCCGTGACGAGGGAGAAAGAAGATTGGGTACTTGCAAAGTTGGCAAATATGATATAATCCTCTAGTTTTTGCTGACGATAATAAATTTGAAGAGACATATTTAAGTATTTGGTTTATGTTTTAATATTTAGTTGATTTATTTATGAAGAATACATTTGAGACCTTCTACGTTAGAATATTTATGTTTTTGATCTAGTTTGTCGATGTGATCATGCAGAATACATTTGAGAACTTTTATGCTAGAATGATATTGTTTATATAGTTTATTTTTATTTTATTGTTTGAAATTAGTTTAAAATTATTTGAATATTAGTTCTATATCAAATAAAGTATTCACTTTAAACATCGAGGTAAAAAAATAACTTGGAAAATATTTGAATTTATTTTAAATACATTACTAATAAATAAAATGAAAGGGGCATTTTAGTAAAAATTTATGCTATTCCACTGACTAACCAAACATAATAATTATTATTTTAATATTGATTCTGATGCTCAACCAAACAATAGAATTTGAATAAATTATTATTCTATTCATATTCTTGTTCTATTATATTCCTATTTCTATTTCTATTCCTATTCATATTCCTATTTCATTCCATCAAACCAAACATCGAGTAAATTTTTTATTTCAACACAGTGAATTATATGCAATAAAATGACCTGTTCCCTCCTTCTATCTTGGAAAATTATGTGACTAGGACAGAGGAGACACATCCTATACTTTGAACTTATGTGTATCACGACCTGACTATGAAAATTAAAATAGCATCTTTATTCCTTTGTCAAGATAAATTCTATCCATAAAATGACAAATTATATGCTAAAAGGAAGAGAAAAACAGGATCAACTGTTTTTGTCCAAACGGCATCCTCTCATAGTAAATCTTTTAAGTTTATATTATATATCCCACAAACTATATAAATATGAATAATGCTAGAACTTTTGTACTAACTTTCGAGTTATCATTCTTTCAGCGATTGGTCTATAAAAAATTGCCGCATCAAATAATAACGAGAGGTCATATTTGTAAATGAAAAAAAAAAAAAAAAAAAAAAAGTTGACAACTCAAAGTTGATTAAAAAAAATTGATTTATTTAGTGTTCCTAACCTTATTTATATGACAATATGTGTACATATATGTACATTAGCTTGTGCCATATGTACATGCAAAAACAAAAGTCAAATATTTATTGGAATTGTTGTACATTGCATGGTAGCTTAATTTTTAGCTTGTGCCATATGTAATGCTAAAACAAAAACCAAATATTTGCAGGAATTGTTCTAAGACTCACTAAATGCTATTGAATTTGGTTTGCGACATTGATCATAACATTGTACCAGTGTGTACTATATTTATTATTTGGATTTGTTTAATAATAATAATAATAATAATAATAATAATAATAATAATAATAATAATAATAATAATAATAATAATAATAATAATAATAATAATGGTAATGATAATAATAATGGTGAGATGTTCCTGTCATGACTCATGAACCAACTCATAGATAGTAGGCTCGTGAAAAGTAATGACTTGGAAGAAACTTAAATGAAAATTAAAATGACATAGTACATCTGTTGTACGACACCTTGAAAGTGTTGTTACTTAATTATATCAAATCAATTTGAGGCTTTCATTATCTATGGCAACACGTTTCAAGGGATTGCATATGCTTTGCTTTACTAGAAAGAAAGTAAAAAGTGTTTCATGACTTGGAAGAAACTCACATGAAAATTGAAACAACATAGTACATCTATTGTACGACACCTTGAAAGCGTTGTTACTTTATTATATCTTATCAATTTGAGGCTTCCTGGCAACGCGTTTTAAGGAATTGCATATGCTTTTCTTTACTAGAAAGAAAGTAAAAATGTTTTACTCGTTCGAGTTGAGAATTTGAGTTAAAAGGTAAAAATTCATGTGAGAGAAAATACAATGACAAAAAAGTTGAATTTGAATTTTTATAAGAGAAAACACTTAACAAAACTTGAGTTTTAATTCGAATTAGTGAAACGAATATGACCTTTATTTTTTGCACAACTTAATTTCTAATTAGAGAGAGCGGATGTATATTGTTTGTCATGTCATGGTCAAATGTTGATATAAAAATCTTATACTTATGAATATATTGGTTGATGAAACTCTTAATATTACTTAAGTATATCTAAATCAGAGAAATCATTCCATTAATTCATACTAGAAACCACAAGAAACAGTGATGTCTTTCAAACCAAATCCTCATAAGCTCTGTGAGTGATTTTGAAGTTTTACAAGGGAGTAGTAAGCACCATGACGTCCAATAGCAAGTAACTCAGAGTGTGATCCTTGTTCTGAGACCTTCCCATTCTTTATCACAGCTATAGAGTCTGCCTTTTGTATGGTGGACAAATGGTGAGCTACAACCACACATGTTCTTCCAACCATCATCTTCTCCAATGCCTCTTGGACTAGATTTTCCGACGCGCTATCAAGCGCACTTGTCGCCTCGTCCAGGAGAAGGATTTTCGGGTTCTTGAGTATTGCCCTTGCTAGAGCTATCCTCTGCTTCTGCCCTCCTGAGAGTTGTGTTCCTCTCTCTCCGCAATAAGTGTCATATCCATCTTTCATTGAGCTGCGTCATAGTAATGTAAAATTTTTTGGTTAGAAACATAAGCTAAAAATTTGGTACCATATTTGCAAAATAGAGAAAAGACAAGCTTAAATACCTTATAAATTCATGAGCATTGGCGAGTTTCGCCGCCTTCCTTAATTCAACTTCTGAAGCATCTTCTTTACCATAAAGAATGTTTTCACGGATTGTGCCTCCAAAAAGTGTAGGCTCTTGACTAACCAAAGCAATTTGTGACCTCAACTTCCTCAAATTATAGTGCTTAATGTTATACTCATCAATCAAGACCGATCCACTTATCGGTTCATAAAATCTTTCAATCAATCCAATGACAGTAGACTTTCCTGATCCACTTTGCCCCACCAGTGCAACTGTGTTTCCAGCTTCTATCTTGAGACTTAGACCCTTGAAAATCATTTGGTCAGGTCTGACTGGATAAGAGAAAACTATATTCTTCAATTCTATCTGTCCCTTGATGGTCTTCTCAACTCTTTTCGGGGTTTCAGGCTCGATCTCGGTTTTCCTATCTAGGATTGCAAAAATTGATTTGATGGCACCAACACCTTTGGCAAGATCAGAGGTCGTGCTCCCTGCATCAGCAATGTTTTTTCCAGTGCTCATTAAGATGAAAAATACCTGAAACAAATGTTTTGGAGTCACTAACTGTTTATTTATGAGCCTTCCTCCATACCAGAAAGTTAAAGCTATAGCAGCAGTTGTCAAAAACTGAGACGTAAACAAGCCTAAGCCCGAAAACCATGATTGTTTGATGTTCTCCTTCCTAGTATCTTTCATCGAAAGCGCGAAGAGGTCCAATATTCGTTTTTGAGAGGAAAAGGCTGTGATAGTCCTATGGTTTATTGTAGCTTCACTTGCCAGTTGACTTCCTTTACTCTGCGCTTTCTGCACCTTTCTAGACTTAAATTTCATCAAAACACTCCTTGAATAGAAGCTCCCTATAAGCAAAGGCTGAATTGCAATCATTACAACGGCTATCCTCCATGTGATGATTAACCCCAAGAGAAAAGCCAAGAAGGCACTAAAGAAAATCTGAACCAGCAATGACATGCGTTCCGAAACGAGAGATCTAATCATGCTTGCTTCGTTGGCTAGCCGTGCGCAGATAGCTGCACTCGTATTCTCATCTTCATCAAACCATGATATCTCAAAGGTGAGAATTTTTCTGAGCATTTTTTCACGCACCCTTTTCGTTAATCGCTCTCCCATAACCGCAAAGTTGTAATGTTGAAGGAGATTTGTAATGAAGCTCAAAACTGTTAAATTTAAAAAGATAAAGGAGTAGGTTTTGATTTCTGATTTCAAAGAGGAGCTATCTTTTAGGAAGTAAGCTGAAAGAACAGTTCCCATACAATAGGAGTTAATTGGCTGAATAGCTCCGAATCCAGCAGCCCCTAAACACCCTAGTAGTGCTTGTTTCCACTCAGGTGCATTCATCTTAAACAAATGCCACTGAGATGGAGCAGAAGAAGAATCATTTTGTGGGTTTTTATTGTAAGACTCACTGTATTGGCTCATTTGGAAAGAATTTGTGACACTGATGGAAAATATAAGAGGACTAAATGGGTTGGCTGGGCTATTCTCCCAGCTTGATTTCACATCTACAAGTGATGGTGAATGAAAGGCACTCAATGTTTTCCTGTCTCTCCTACCTTCCATTGGTCGATCAAAACTACTCGGGGCATTGTGGTTTTCCGTGTTTGATTGTTGTAATTCGGCCATTTTTCTATAAGCGCCTCCTTGTCCATCGTTTTTCTGAATCAAATCATCATGAGAGCCTAATTCAACCACTCTTCCTGATTGAAGAACCGCTATCAAATCTGCCTTTCGAACCGTGGAAAGGCGATGAGCAATGACAATTGTTGTTCTTCCTTTTGAAGCCTTGTCTAGTGCTTCCTGTACATCCCTTTCAGACTGAGCATCCAAAGCGCTTGTGGCTTCATCTAGCAGAAGGATTTTCGGGTCCCTTATTAAAGCCCTTGCTATAGCAATCCTTTGCTTTTGTCCTCCAGATAACTGAACTCCAAATTGCCCAACCTAAGATAAAGATACAAAGTTTGTTTTAAGTCTTTAAGTTTTGAAATTCATATATATAAGTTTTTTTGTTAGTTCAAAAAGGAAAGATCTGTTTCTTACTTGAGTGTCATAACTTTTAGGTAGTTTAGAAATGAAGTCATGTGCATTTGCAGCCTTGGCTGCTCTTATAACAGCCTCCATTGAAGCTCCTTCATTGCCAAACAAAATATTCTCTTTTATTGAAGTTGCAAAGAGAATTGGTTCTTGATTTACTAATCCCAGTTGGGATCTCAACCATTTCAGATGAAGTTTGTTTAATTTGTAACCATCAAGAAGAATTTCTCCTTTAACTGGGTCATAGAATCTTTCCAGTAAAGAAATGATGGTGGACTTTCCAGAACCACTTCCTCCAACAAGACCAACCGTCTTACCGGCTTTCACTTTAAGATTAAATCCTTGAAGAACTTGGGTGTCAGGCCTTGATGGATAACTGAAGTTGACATCCCTAAATTCTATATTTCCCCTTACTTCTTTCAGAACTTTTCCCTTTCATCTTCACTGTCAATGAGGGGAACCCGGTCAATCATCACAAAAATCCGGGTTACCGCGATTATCGCCTCTGAGATGAAAGATAGATTTGGAAGTGCCTGCATTACAGAACTGAAAAATACAAATTTGAAGGGGAAAAAAAAAATTCAACGAAATGTACCAAACAAAAAATAAAAACAAATTTAGAAATACTCTTGGGATATCTTACTCAATCATAGATATAAAAAGGCATTTCAATGCATGTATAAGAAAGAAGGAACTTACAATCCTCCTAAAATTAGACAGACTCCAGAGATGAAAACATTTCCACCTTTTTCACCTCTTTCAGTTACAATAATGCTACCAACCCAAGCCTGGAAAGCCCAAGAAGCATAAACCATTCCCATGCTTCCAATTAGTATTCCCTTCATGAGACCTTGTTTTATGCCAAGATCTGTACATTTTTTAAGTGCTCTGCTGAATCTTTCGAGTGTTTTATGCTCCCCGGTGTATGAATAAACAGTGCGAACAGACGAAATTGCTTGTTCTGCGATGCCACCGGCGATCCCATAAGCATCCTTTATTTTACCTCCTAAGTCCTTGAGTACCTTACCGAATCCAAGTCCAGGAATAATAACCATAAGAGAGAATGGAAAAGCCGCCACTGCAAGTCGCCAAGAAAGTAGAAACGCAATTGGGAAGCACGCAATAAATGATGAGAGATGAGCCAAGAAATTTGGTATCTACCAGAAAGAAAGAAGAAAAAGAGAAGCTATTAGAATCAGGTAATTATATTGGTGAAAATAAGAAGAAAACTGCGCTTAGAAAAATGCTATAATGCGTTTTTAACTAGTTAGAAATTGACATATAAGACTGTTGAGGGCCTGTGTCATGCAGTCGGTCGCAGAGTTAACATGTGAATTTGTGATCGGTTGAAAAGGTTCAATAATGAATGCTGATGATCACCAGTCGTGATATGTATCATTGCTCTTACGTTTGCGATGTTAAAATTAAGAGACTGAGAACTAGAAGAAACCTTTTCAGCAATGGCGTCTTGGATTAGATTGGCATCAGAAGAGACTGTAGAGACAACTTGGAAGGTATTGGAAGATGCTGATTGATTGTCAAAGAAGGCAACTTCTTGCCTTAGCACTGATCTCAAGTATTCCATTTTAATGCGAGATGTCTGCCTCTCGGCGGTTCTAGTCCAACAAATTGCTTCTGCAAACATGTGATGTGGAGACTCGTAAAATCATTCAAACGTTGTCAAAATTTCCAGCACTTCAATACATTCGTAATCATAGACTATTTATGCATATTTTTCATTCTATTCCCAATCAAATGACTGTTTCCAAGAATATTGTTTTAGTAGTACAACAATAAACACGTAGAATTAGTTAGAATGACTTCAAATGGCCTTTTTCATTTTCACAAAAACGGCCACTGAGTCGTTTTTTTTTTTTAAGTGGTCGTTTTATAATTATTTTGCAAATTAAAATTTTTAAAAAGTTATTTTACTGGTTAAACTTTCTTATTAAGTCATTTTCCGACAAATTCTTAGCTCACTTATATCAGAGATAAACAAAACGAAAAAAGTGAACTTAAAGGGATCAGATAGAACAATATGAAACTTCACCTACCAATAAAAGCGCATATCCCAACTCCAATGGCAACGTAGAGCAGCCTGAGTGAATACTGTGAAGACAATACACACCAAACTTATTCATTAAAATACACACACACCATCTTAGGCCCCGTTCATTTCACCGATTCGAGTTTAAAATTTGAGTTTTACTGCAGTAAAAAATTCTCAGAAACAGTCGTATTTAACTTTTTTACTACAGTAAAAAGTTTTCATATAAAATCACATCTTAATTCAAATTAAAAACTCAAATCAACAAATTAAACATGCCATGTGACAAGAACTTTCTTTCACTAGATTTCACAAGACCATGGATTAGTGACTCGAACTTTATAAAAAAAAAATGTGGAAATTTGCAATGACCGTGTCTACTGTATCATTTGAGAGAGAGGATTTAGAAGCTCCATATTCATTGAGCAAACCACTAAAAACCAGCATGGTAAGTGGAGTCATCAACCCATCTCCAATGCTGCCTAAAGTCCCAAACACCATTAACAACTTATCGGCGCCATCGGCATAGCGAAAAATCCCGCCTTTCTTCCCCATGTGTTGTAACAAGCTAAAGCTACTTACAGCAACAGACAGAATCACCAAACTAACTCCCTTAAAAAATTGTTTCACACAACTCGAATGATCACTTAAATTTTCATCTTAAGACATGCCACTACATTGCAAGTAACGTTTTTTTTAAAGGGACTTACTAGAAGTAGCCTCGTATTTTGTCTGTTCTTCTCGGTATCTGAGATTTGGGTTTTGGAATCAGCCGGCATTTGACGATTTGTCTTTTCTAGTAAGATGTCCGAAAAAAACGTAAGGAACTGTACGAAGACCAAGTTCTTGACTAGGAAAAAATTCCAAAAGAATACATAATTGGGTGGGATTCCGTCGACCCAGTCAATCTTGCATGAATTCTCTCCAAATTTTTTTTTTTTTTAAATGAAAAGATGAAGCCTTAGAATGACTAATCCAGATAAATGAAAATCTTTAATTAATGAAATTATATGTTAAGACTTTTAAGACTTTAATTAATGAAATTATTATTAGAGTTTTTACTTTAAATTTTTGGAGTGCAATTCTTGAGATCCATTAGAATGAACGAATTTTGTTTCTATACCTCATCTCCCATATGTTAATGAGGGAACCAACGGATTAGTAGATGCCCTAATTTTTAGGAATCAACGTATTTTAGAAATGTTGTATGCTTTTTTCATTTGATATTTTCTTGTAGACTTCCGTGCTACATTATACTCTCTCTAAAAGAGAATAAGGCCACTTTAGTATATAGGTTCAAACTAACGTTTAAATTGTGATTCTTAATTATGACTTTTAAAATTTAAATTTTTTATGAAAAAAAATATTATAACAGAATTAAAATTATATGTTTACACTGTAGTAAAACCTATATACCTAACATCACTTAAGTTTCTTGGGGGCATTCCGTTGCCCCCTCCACCCCCCTCTCATTTTGTTGCCCTTCAAATTTTTTTAATTATTTTTTTATCTTTTTATTTTCTTTTATTTTTTTAAGTTTTTTTTCTTCTTTTTCTTCTCATATATTTTTGTATTGCATCTTTTTAACCTTTATTTTATAAAGGTATTATTTTTTTTTCTAATTATCCTGCTAAATTAATTTATAGTACTCTCCTTAAAAAAAAAAGAATAATGAGACGTTTGATTCATGAATTAAAATTATGAGATTAAAATTATTTTTAATTTATGTGTATTTTTATAAAAAAAAAAATTTAAATCATAATATAAATACTCCAACTAAAAAGTTAAAGTTTCTGAGGGACGGGGGCAGCCTTTTGGTGCTGCCCCCGGTTCCGTTGCACCTCCATTTTTTTTTTCTTTTTTAGCTTTTTTTTTTTCTTTTTTAGCTTTTTTTTTTTTTAGTTTTTTAAGAACATCAAGAATACGACAAAAAAAATAAAACGACACAATCTCGTGAGCATGTCGTACTGTTTTTATTTTTTTATTTTTTATTTTTGGAAAATATGTCGCAGTGCAATTTTAACTTGGGGAAAAAATAAAGGGAAAATGTAAATAAAAGAAAGTTGGGCTTTGATGGGTCATTTGTGATGTCCAATTACTTTGTCTGGGCTGGCTTGGATAGACATTGGGCCCTCTTATCAAATTGTGAATGATGATTAACTAAGGACCACGCGCAAGTTACGGAGAGAGAGTTCACATCATATTACAAAGTATCGGCTGCACCAGATAAGTCCCATAGGAACCCTTTCTTCTCCCAAATCCCCAATTCTATCACTCAGAAAGTCCAAAAGGAAATTCGCAATCTTCTGCTGCGGTTGATCTTGCAGAAGAAGAAAAGCCAGAAACAATAACAAGAAGAAGAGGAAAATGGTGAAGGTTGCGACTTACTTCGCGATGTCATTCGGAGCATTCTTGTTCTGGCATTCCATGGATAAGATCCACGTTTGGAATGCTCTTCGTCAAGACGAAAAGGTTTCCCCTTCTTTCTTTTTCTCTCAAGAAAGTATCCGATTTATTTCTGTGAATTTCAAATGCATCCGTAATTTGAGCTTCTTATTTTGTTTTATTTTCTTCTTCCGGTTGATTAAACCCTAGGTATCATCGGATTTGCATGTGCGCCCTCAATTTCCTTTTATTTCAATTACTCTCAGAAAACTTATGCCTTTTTATTTCGAAATTTGGGTTAAAGCTTGTTTTTTGGTTTGCATATTTGAAAGAACCAAAATGATGTGTTTCAGATGGGGATGGGGCAAGCTCTTATCAGAAATGAAGGCTACGCTTTTCTAAACTTTTGATGTATCTGGAAATAGTGAAGAAGCTCCCTTCATATAAAAAGCCGATATACCCTCCCATAAATTATTTAATTTGATTAATTCCATTTTTCAAAATTTTCATGCGCATTTCCTCTTGAATTTCCTCTTGCCCAGCTAATATAACCGTTCTGCATTCCAACATGTTGAAGCAGAGGGAGGGTGTAATATGTCATTTATTTTTATATAACAATGAAATAATAATGACTTTTAGAAAAAAAAAAATTTGTCACGACCCGCCACCCAGCCACTACTTAGGCCGGCGGGTGAAGACGTACATAACATATTAACGTAATTAAATTCCGGTGACTCTGAGGAACCTGATCCGTCAATGGATGGGGAAGTTTCCGATTAGAAAAGTCTTATAATATGTATGTATGTCTGTCCGCAACCCGACCTACACTAGTGGCTCGGTGGCGGGTCGTGACAGGAATAAACATTGGTCTGTGGTTGATAAATATCCTGTTATATGTTTGTTAAGTCATTGTTCCATAGAATATGTACACTATCGACTTTTATATAGGGTTTATGTTGCATAGGACCGGTCCATCGCCAAGGACTTGGCCTTATATGCAATTCTTATATGCATTTTGCTGTTGTAGAGGGAGAGACAAGAGAAGGAAGCCGAGATTAAGAGAGTCAGGGAAGAACTGCTGCAGAAAGAGAGAGATTTTGCGTAACCCACATTGCCTTTGGCCTTTCCTTTGAACTCTCCTGTTGCTATTTTCTTCTCGAATTTTTATGTTTGAAGTGGATAGATTCTCTGCAAGCATACTTGTCTTCTGTTCTATGCCGATGAGTATGATTGTCAGGAAGACGCCATCACATTCTTCCCTTATATAAAGTGCACCCTTGTTTGGGATGTTCAGTTAACTTTGTTTTTAATGTTACAAGTGCAATAATTCGCATCTCTTTGGGGTTAATAGAAGACATTTTGCATTTTTATTATTATTTTTTTTTCCTTCACATTCTTCTCTTATATAAAGTGCACCCTTGTTTGGGATGTTCAGTTAACTTTGTTTTTAATGTTACAAGTGCAATAATTCGCATCTCTTTGGGGTTAATAGAAGACATTTTGCATTTTTATTTTTATTTTTTTTCCTTAACATATCAGTTCTATAGAGACTGGCCTTAACTTTGAGATGCTAGAGTGGGAGAAAATTCTGGTTTCAGATGCGAGATTCTGTCTTTGTGATTTAAGTCGAAAAATAATCGCGGATTTTGGCAAAGAAATGAGTGTTAACATGTTGGAAACAGCTTAGTGCTGACTGTATATGCCCTTGTAGATCAGAAGCAACACAACTAAAAATTACACCGCATTTTGTGTGTCTACTTGCCTGGGGTATAATATCTGTTTTCATGCTACAACTTTGTTCGACTTTTCATGGGAACCATTTTAAGATATTCTTAGGATTCTCCAAATAACGGTCTGTGTTCATTCAGTAACTACTCCCGCATGATTTTTCTATAAGGAGTTGTTAATAAAAACTGCCAATCATCTTTGGAGGAGCATTAATTAATTTAGAAAGGAAAAATATAAAAATGAAGAAATGAAGACTTAACGGGTAATTTTATTTTTGGTATAAAAATAAAAATGAGATTGTTTTAGAAATTATTCTGAAATTGATTTTAAAATTACGTTTGGTGGCTTTTAAGATATTATTTTGAGTATGATAAAAAAGTAAACTTGTGTTTGGTTACGTTTATATTTATTTTGAGTACATGTAATTAATAATCTTAAATTAACATATTAAGTAATTAATAATTGATCATTATTTAACAAATAAAAATTAATATATTAATAGTATAATAATATTGGATAAATTATCATTAATGAGTATATTAGTAATTAAATTATATATATAATAAATTAATATGTCAAATTATTAAAAAAAAGTAATTAGAAATTAATTATAAGTAATTAATTAGTATATACATAATTTTTTAATATTCTGTTTACTACTTAAATTATTAACTTTTAGTTATATAATTAGATAATTAGTTAATTAATTACTAATGTTTATTGAATAATCTATTATTAGATATATCACATAATCAATTTTTGATAATTATTCTTTTTATAATGATTAATTACTAATTATCAATTATTAATTATTATTGATTAGTATATTAAATATTGATAATTATAATTTAATATTAATTATTACTCGAGTAATTACTATTTATTTTTTATTTACCAACTATTTACTAATTAATAGATTATAATTAACACAATATATTATTGATATATTAATTATTGATTATTTATTTAAAAACATATTATTGCTTGTTTTATTGTTAATATGTTATATAATTAATTTTTAGCAATCAATATTTAACTAAATAGTTATTAAGTATATTTATTTATTAATTATTAATTAATATATAATATAATTAGTAATTAATAATTAATTATTTAATATAATTTTGTTGATAAGTACTAGAAAATGAAAACGAAAAAAGAAAAACAACTTCCAATCGTTTTCTACTTTCTTCACAAAAATCATTCTTATTTATTTTTTGTTTTCGTTTCCTTTTTCAAAACTTTTATCAAACAAACGCAATTTATAGACCGTTTTTATTTTCATTTTCATGCTTTTAAAGACGTGTGAAAATGTTTTCAAAAACAATCCCAACGCACCGAATATGTTTTAACTTTCCTCCAATCTACAGTTTTTTTTTTTCTTTTCTTTTCTTTTTTCTAGTAGTTTTCAGTAAGGAATTCCCAGTTTTCCAATTCTTCTCCGTGCTGTTATCTATTGGGCACAATTTGTAATTTGGCTATCTAAGATAATGGAACAAGAATTACCCTTTACGAATGGATTCTTCCTTGTGATACATGAGATTCTCTTAACAGTAATTTTTACTTTTCAACAGCAACGGTTAAAATGACCTTCACAGCCATACATAAATCCACTGATTTAAAGAACAGTCTCAAAGGATCACGAGCATTTCACCCCATTTCTTTTGATAAGTATGCTTCACTTCATTTAACCACCTCTACCTCTAGAAAAAGCTTTCGGTTCTAAACAAAAGACAGGGAAGTTTTAAGCAGTTTCTTTCCAAGGCTTGCAAGAAATCGTGTTCTTAGTGCTTTAACATCATTACTATTCGTCATCCCCATATGAATAAGTTAAAACAAATAAACGAGGTTGGCATGCAATCTGAACAGATAAACCAAAGTCATACAAATCATCATAAATCTAAAAATAGATCTCCGAGTCGTGTCTAAAAAGAAAGCCTGCTTTTCTCCCCACGTTGTCTGGTTAAAGCTACAAAAGTTTTAAGACTAGATATCGAAGCAACCTATCTAAAACCGCTCACCATGTTTTTCTATAAAAGCTTGCATATCTATAGAGCTACCGAATCAAACAGCTTCATTACCGATATTTCTCGAAACTCATTTTAGCCTCATAGTTTCCTTCATTTGTGGCCTCTTGAAGCCATGGAATTGGGGAAGTTGTTCCTGGTTGCCCTTTCGCTAGTTCTGCTTCTCGGACTAGCTCAAAGCTTTGAATTCCATGAGGAAGACTTGGCATCGGAGGAGCGCCTTTGGGACTTGTATGAGAGATGGAGGAGCCAACACACGGTGTCCCGTGACCTGAAAGAGAAGCATCAGCGTTTCAATGTGTTCAAGGCAAATGCAAAGCATGTCCACAAGGTGAATCAGATGAACAAGCCTTACAAGTTGAGACTCAACAAGTTCGCAGACATGACCAACCATGAGTTCGTGAGGTCCTATGCTGGCTCAAAGGTCAGCCACTACAGGATGTTTCGTGGCGAGAAACCAGCCACCGACTTCTCTCATGGAAAAGACCGAGGACCTTCCAACATCTGTGGACTGGAGAAAGAAAGGAGCAGTCACCGGAATCAAAGACCAAGGCCACTGTGGTGAGTCTCCTACAGCCCGTTCGCTTTGCTGATTCGAGTTTTCAATTTAAGTTGAGATGTGATATTTTTTTAGAGCTTTTAACTATAGCAAAAAAATAAATGTGATATTTTCTTAGAGTTTTAACTGTAAAAACCTAAAATTAAAAACTCAAATTGGTGAAATGAACGAGGTTTTAGATTATCACCTATCTATCCTACTCAATAATTAAAATACATCATTTATTTTACAAGAATTGTCTAATTTTTTTTTTTCATAATGCCTCAACTTTTAAAAAAAAAAATAATATCTAGCTCTGTCACCGTCTAAACGGGACCACTAATGATTAACTCTTCAATCATATTTGATTTGTTTATTTTTATGGGCGTATGGGGGTCTTTATTCACTCTAGTACAAACGCCTGATATGCAGATAAATTCTTAGATGGATTTGATCAGAAATCTTTAGTTTAGCCGCATAAACATTGTGATAAGATAATTAGGAAGTAAATTTCATCTTTTTCTTCTTTTTTTTTTTAAAAAAAATTCTATAATTCACTGATGTCTTTGGTGTGTTATAGGTAGCTGCTGGGCATTTTCAGCTGTGGTAGCGGTAGAAGGTGTGAACCAAATCAAGACAAAGTTGCTAATGCCTTTGTCTGAACAAGAGTTGGTTGACTGCAACTCAAAAAACAACGGTTGTGATGGAGGGTTGATGCAAGACGCATTTGAGTTCATAAAGCAGCATGGTGGAATAACCACAGAGAAGAACTACCCCTATCAAGCCAGAGATGGCACTTGTGACTCATCTAGGGTAGAGAATATTAACCCACATCAATAATGAATCAATAATTAATTCAATCCCCCACTTTATTATGTGTCCAAATATATAGACTTGTGAGCATAACTTCTCAAAAAAAAAAAAAAAAAAAAAAATCGTTTTTTTTTCAGGTCACGAACGCTCCTTTGGTGGTCATTGATGGCTACGAAATGGTACCTGAAAATGACGAGAATGCTCTGATGAAAGCCGTGGCAAACCAACCTGTCTCCGTCTCCATAGACGCCGGTGGCAAAGATTTTCAGTTTTACTCAGAGGTAAGCATAGCTCAAAATATTACAACACCCTTAGATAGAAATGCGATAATACATAATTATAATACATGATTATAAGAATCATATCACCTTTTATCACTTTTTGATTACGGTGATTACCATTCATCACTTAAAATAGTGACTATATATATAAAATTATATCATATTTCTCTACTATTTTAGGGAGTGTATACGGGTAGCTGTGGAACGGAGCTAAACCATGGTGTCGCAATTGTGGGGTACGGAGCTACTCTAGATGGGACAAAATACTGGTTAGTTAAGAACTCTTGGGGAACAGAATGGGGAGAGAGAGGTTACCTTAGGATTCACCGTGGAGTGGAAGCGGAAGAAGGGCTATGTGGTATAGCAATGGAGGCTTCTTATCCTGTTAAATCTTCAGCCAACCCGAAAATGGCCTCATCATCCAAGGATGAACTGTAACTCTATGAGTATATAATACATAATACATATATAGTTTACGAGAAATTTCATTTCAGTCAAAGTCAAAGTGTGGTCAGCTTCATGTTTCATTTGTAATAACAACGTAAATCTTTCTAGCTTATCAGGTTAATGCTTTAGCGAGGACAGTTTGTACTTTGTACTAGTTTCATGTTTTTGGTTTCGATGGAAACACACAAAATAAAACGTTTGTAATTCGTTCTCGTTTTCAATAAAGGTCAATGCTTATTTAGGCTTAATATGTTTTCAAAAGGGTCATTTTTACACAAATTCTAATATTTATGCCCGGATAAGGTTGCTCTTATTCTTTTTCTTCCTTTGTAAAGAAATTTGTGTGCTAAGGGTCATAAATTCTTTAAGAAGTATAGATAGATCCTCTTATTTTATTTTATTTTAGTCTATTGCTACTTACTTTTGGCAATGTTGGTCTCTGATACAAAGTTCACGATACCTGTTTTTTATCTAATTTTTGTACAATTGTCATAGCTGGATCAAATGTTGTATTTACTAGTAAATACTATATTTATCTGTAAATACAGTATTTTAACTGTGGACGGAGTCAGTGGCTGGATATTTGGATAAATATGATATTTACTAATAAATATAGTATTTTCAAGAGTCTTAAATAGTCACCGGAATTAGTGATCAGATTTTCAGATAAATATAATATTTTACTAGTAAATACAGTGTTAAACAGTTGTCAGAGTAAGTGGCCGAAATATAAATATGATATTTACTAGTGAATATGATATTTATTAGTAAATACGGTATTTACCAGTAAGTATAGTAAACGGTCGTCAAATTCGGTGCATGAATTTTCAAATAAATATGATATTTATTAGTAATTACGATATTTATTGGTAAATACAGTGTTAAACGGTCGTTGGAGTCGGTGCTCAAATTTTTAGATAAATAAGATATTTACTAGTAAATACGGTATCTACTAGTAAATACAATATTAAATAGTCACCGGAGTTTTGCCGGATTTTTAGATAAATATGATATTTACTAGTAAATACATTATTTATTAGTAAATACGGTATTTACCTGTAAAAATAACGTTAAACATGCTAGAGTCAATGGTCACCTTTTCGAGTAAATACGGTATTTATTAATAAATACAATGTTAAACGGTCATCAAAAAACAATCACTGGTCGCTAGAAGACGGTCGCCGGTTGCTAGAGTTGATCACTGGTTGTTGGAGCTGATTGCAGGAGTCGTCTACCGGCCATTGGTCGCCGGAGCCGGTCACCAATCCTGGCCATAGTGGACTTGACTATAATCTACCTATTTTAAAAAAAAAAATGCTATAACTTACTTTTAAAAAAAATAAATAAATGTTTATGGGGGAGAGTGAGGTGGAAAGGGATGTTTAGAGGTATTTTTGGGTTTTAATAATGTTTAACACTTAAAATATCAAATTATGATATAATTTACTAATCACTTTACCAATTATGTTATTTCCTTCCTTATCCCGAAAATGAAAGAGCTAGGGCTTTTCTATGGACCCCCAACATATTAGGAAATTGTGTTTATTGGCCTTTTTTAACCAACTTTTTTCATAAATGACCGAACTTTTTTATTTTATGAAAATGATCATTTTGTTTACATGAGAAAAATGTCGTTTTGTTTACATGACTCAATCAATGATTGACTTAAAGACCACAATCGATCAATGATTGACCTAAAATTAATCATGATTGATTGATTCAATATTAATTAATCAATGGTTTATCATTAACAAACATGTAATTTGTTGTTTAAAATTGATTAATTACTAATTAATTTTATTAATTAATAACTTAAATTAATAATAAATAATAATCGAATTAATTAATGACAAACAAAGTAATTATGATTGACCACTAAATTAATTAATGATTAACTACTGAGTTAATTTAATGATTGAACACTAAGTTAATAAAAACAGTCATTTTTATAATTTTACAAAACTTCTGACTGTTTGTGCTGAAATCCCCACTATATTTTTGATATCCCTCCATGTATGTTCAGATTGCACTCATCTTTGAAATTATGCAAGAGAAAAACGACAAAGATGGATATAAATCTCTCCAGAACGCAAAACTGAAAAACCTAGACTGCAAGAGAGAATTAGAGGAATACTCCTTTTAAAGATGGACACTAAAAATGTTTATGCCCTTCCTTAAATACTTCAAACTCATGACGTTTTTCGCCCTTTAAATTCTAATTATCGACATAATTCTTACCAAAGGGCAGATGAAGATTAAGGGGGATATAAATCCTGAATTTTTGGGAAGTAATTGTTAATGGGTTTGGAGTAAAGCTCATGGGCCCAAGAAAAAAACCAGTAGTTGGTCTTCGTTACCAACTGGGAATATTAAAGTTAACGAAGGATCAAAACTTAAAAGTACCTTTTTTCTTAAACTTTTATTTAATGAATAAATATAATGAAAAAGGTTATGGGGTTATTAAAAAAAAAAAAAAAAAAAAAAAAAAAAAAAAAAAAAAAAAAAACCAAGACATAAATGAAGACAAGCAGCCGTAACAATTGGTGTTTCCAAAGTTGTCCCATATCCAAGTTTATAACTTGTAACCCATTAAAATATGTATCACACTTTTATGGGGCTCCTAAACTAAAGCAATTAAATTAATAAGATTGTGTCCAAGTGGCCAACCGTGTGGCCTTGATCAGCTAAAAAGGGCTCACACACCCCCACGCCTTGCCACAGTTTCCATCGACCATGGTGGGCTGGCCAGGCTTAACCCCACACCCAAATCTTTGACCACTTCCTATACTTCCACTCCAAAAGCCTAAACTACAAATTACAAGACCAAAAACCAAGTACCATACTCGTATAATATATAGATTTAAACAAACTCACCATATAAAATAACGTACTAACAATTATTTCTATAAGAATATGAAATAACAATCATGTTATAAAGATTACAAATATGAGAGAGATATCTTAATATATGATGGTATGTGTTGTGTGGGAAAATTCACACGAACACGTTGGACAATAACCATGTCTCACGTGGCTCAACGCCTGTCACACCAGGTAGCCCTCGACGACTGAAAAGATTTTTCCCCTCTACATGATATGAGAGCCGAGTGCATAAAAGGGCCTATACCGTCGATCATATGTACTCGGTCGAGGCTTGCGAGTACTGTGTCAAGTGTCACGACAGGATCGACCGAGAGAGACCACGCGTAGCATCTTTTTGGCGTAAGTGCAAAGGTCAAGGTGTGAGCAACCGGACCCATATCTCGAGGAAGAACCTTGAGGTGACCAATTGGTATCCTAAGGTTGTGTCTGGGTTTAAAGAATGTCAGTTGCACAGGGAATGATTACAAGCCCCTTAAACCGCTTGGAACGGATCAATTGGTATTACAGATGATCTACAGAGTCGTAATGGGGGACAAATTAGATGAGTGAACAATCCAAAGGGCATTGGCAGGCTATGGATTAAACAGACGAGATGGTAGCTCACTCAAGTAGATGGGCCACTTGGAACCATCAGAAAGCCCTAAAAGCAGCCCACCGTTGGATGGCTTCAATAGGGAACTTCTAAGCTATAAAAAGAAGGAAGTCCCCGAAAGAGAGGGGGGTTCTCCATTTTTTATGTAATCTATACGAGCCAAACAAGAGAAATACAATACAGTAGATGTAGCTCTTTTTCATGAGGGTGAACCACTAAAAAATCTCAATGCGTCCTTATTTTCATGAACATCATAACATTTACTTCACAATACATCCAAAATACCAATATAAACTCTAACATATTCTGTTAAAACACAAATTTTAAACCGATAACTCAATAAATTATTACGAAATAATCTAATACGATCTTATTGACGAAATTTAACCGTTAATAATATGATTTTAATAGAAACATATAAACATATAAAAATACGGTTGTGCAGTCTGCGAAAAAGGCTTGGTGAGCACACTTTTTTTTTTTTTTTTTTCTTTTTTTCTAATTTGTTGGATGGAAAAGAGCAACAGTACACTTGGAGACCGAGAAAGTAATCTCGTTATTGTAATCTTTTCTATAATGTTAATAGATATGGGTCCTAATAGTGTGGTTCTCAGATAATATTGGTGTTGATTGATATTATTTATTAAGAAAATTTATATCTCTGTCGGCTCTAATTCTGATTATAACCTCTAATTTATGTTCCCTTAAAAAAAGATAATATCTAATTTATGGCTAACAATAAGGTCTCCTTCACCATACTCCCTTACTCACCTATTAGGCACTAGCATTGACCAAATGTCAAAAACTGGAATACCAAATGAATGGATGCCATGCCTGATCAGGAGGAATATGTTCTTAATGAAATAAATTCACAATAACATGGACGAGTCATTTCTTTCTTTCTTTCTTCTTAAGATCAAACGAACATAATTTTTTTTTAAAAAAGACGAAATATAGCTTAATAGTAAATCCACACCCTACTTCTTAAATCTTACATTAAAGTTTAGAGTTTGAAATAATAATAAAAAATTATATATAAGTATTTTTCTTCTTTGAAAAGCATTAAAAAGAAAGTCTTTTTTTTTAATAAAACACGTCCTTCTTAATTATCAATAATTATTGTTGTTTTAATTATTAAGTTATATTTGTAACAGTCTAATATGTGATCGTAATTATTATGTGTCACACGTTATAAATTTTTATCGGTAAATACTTTTTTTTTTTTTTTTACTCACTGAACATTTACAAATTAAACAGCTAAAATTTTATCCAACGGAAGATGAGAATAGAGGTTTGTCTTGGTGAAATTGGTCAAAACACAGTAACTGTCAGCGAAGTTTGATGCCAAGGATTTTATAAGTTAGGGCAAAAACTCGAAAGCAAAGCACCAACACAACAACACACAAAAAAAAAAAGAACAAAAAGAAGCCGGCAACACAACAAGGGGCAAAACGAGTCACGGGGACGTGGGAGACATCAGGTGGTACACGTGTCAAAACCCCAGAACATCAGAGAAAGGGGGCGAAAAAGAGAGTCTGACAAACAGAAAAGAGGATGAACTGCAGAACATGGCATTAAACGGAGTCCGGATAAAGAAATCAGAATCGCATCATGATAAATCACTCAAATATATTTCTCCTCCTTTACATCTCTATTAATTCTTCGTCCAATAATTAAAAATGCGCATTATATTTAACGTACAAGTCTTTTACAGCCGCACTAGACTACCAGTCTACTAAAACCTCTAACACACTAGTCCTCCTAATGAGTAAAGTACAAAAGATAATTAACCAGATATATTGAAAAAGGAAAACAATTCTGTTAAATTTATAAATTTGAGTTTAAAATTTAAATTTATTATAATAAAAAAAATTTAAAAATAATTATATTTAATTTTTTTATTATAATAAAAAATTTTCACATAAAATTATATCACAACTTAAATTAAAAATTTAAATCAATAAACTAAATAGACTCAATAACATAAAAAATATGTGAGCATGTAAGAAGATAAAAGGGTAAGAAAAAAGGGCTGGAAGGCGGAGTCTATTTATATATTTTACTAGTTAAAAATCCGCGCATTATTACTAAAATATTGTTGTATCATAAAAAAAAATTTATAATATAAGATTAATTTACATATACATATATACATATAGATATATTTATATTATATTTTAGTTAAAAAGTTTTTTATAATATATTATAGCTTTTATTTTCTTTATTTTCTTTTGTTCTTTTTAATTGTAAAATACAAATTTAAAAATAGTTAACAATAATTAAGGAATTTAAAATTTTTAATTATATACAGTGTAAATCAAAGAATTTAAAAGTAGTTATATTATTTGGTCTTTTAAGTGTTTTATAAGTGAATCTGTTACTTTTAATTCATAACTGAAATCGTAAAATATTATTAAAATATTATTAAAATATGTATTTAAAATAATAAATTATTTTTATTGATAATTGATATAAATTAATAAATACAAAAATAAATAATAAAAAATAAAAAATTGAGGATAAAAATGTACTCAGATTATAAGACAGAAAAAGACCAAAAACTCTTGCACATGAAAAGGAGACGAAAGGAAAAAAGGAGCTATAATATGCACAACAAATTATATCTCTTCATTAGTATATATAATAATAATAATATGGGATTTATTTTTTTATTAATGAATAGCGCTCAAGCCTATCGATGTTTTATGTACAGTGTTGAATGATAGTGATCGTGTGGTGGAGTGATATTGATAATATTGGTGGAGTAGAGTAGCGGGGGAAAGAGGTAAGTAGATTTGGGAAGCATACACATGAAAGAGAGGAGGTGGGTGAAGGAGAAAATAGGTAGATGAATTTGAAAGGATAAATCACAATTTACAGGTGTTAGTGAAAACGGTATCATCTGCTCATCCCTGTGGCTACTACAACCCTGGCTGCCACCACTGCTCTTCTGCAACCCTATCCCATATAGATGTACGGACCAATGTCAAATGCCATCTCCACCGCCACTCATTCTGCCACGTCATCATCTTCTCCCTCCTCCTGATCACTGTTCTCTAGCCAGCTACTCGGCTAAACTTAACTCACGATAAATGAATATGTATATTCATGGAAATAAATATTTACAAGGCTTAGATTAATTTTTAACAGAAGTCTACGGTAATAGTAATTTTATATCACGCTTATAAATTTTTAAAATAAATTTATATAGACTTAACTATTATAAAAAGAATTTAAGACTTGTTTTATTTTATATATTTGGTCCATAAATAATTTAAAATTTAAAAATTAAAATAAAAAATTATAATTTAAATATATTTTCTAAATAAACCTCTAATAATTAAAAATAATTATTCTTAACAGTGAATTAAAAATAATTATTTTTATTGATGGAATAAAATAGCATACTCCACTTAAAAGATTCTTTAATTTCTAATTTGGTCCAAAGAATACAGGTTGTCTTAGTTTGTTGTATATGATTGAAAATGACAATAGTTTTATTCACTTCACCGATTCGAGTTTTCAGTTTTAAATTTTTACAGTAAAAAGTATTTAAAAAATATTAAATTTATTTTTTTCTACTACAGTGAAAAAATCTCAAAAAAATAATACATTTTAACTCAAATTAAAAATTTAATAAAGCCTAAGTATCACTAATGAAATGTGAGTTTTAACGGCTATGATTAATTGGTAAAAGAAAATATAGGTGAGCAGTATTGATGCGGAGGTTACAACAAGCAACAGAGAATGCGACTAAAGTGCTAAGGGTTTCTATGTATGATTGTTTCTAGTAAGTATTGTTCTATTTTTTATCACGTGGTTCTGTTTAGTTTTTAGATTCGTTTTTTAATTTGAATCATAATTCATAATTTGTTACAGTATTTTTTCTCAAAAAAAATATACATAAATTAAAAATAGTTTCAATCACATGATTTAAATCTATAAAGTAATCCATGATTAAAAATATATAACTTAACAGGAATTTTTTACGACTTAAACAATCAATAGAGAATTCGAAAAGAAAAAATTACACACAAAAAGTCAGTATTAGAAACTTTGTCCTCTTCTGTTAAAAGACTTTTCGTTTACTTGGGGCCCCACGTACATCCTCTCAGATAACCCCCGTTTTGTTGAAGCCACACAGACTCAACAGTCTCACAGTAAAACATCCCATATATGGTTTGCTGAAGATAATAGTTTTTTGGCCTCAAGTTTCAACCAAAACCAATAACAACAAGAATAGTATTTTTAGTGCCTTATGCAAGTAACAGTAAATTGCCACAGTAAAGTGACTCTAATAGAACTTTATAAAAGCGATAACACATACACCTATGTATACTCTTATATAGCTTCGATACAAGAGCCTTCGCCAAATAAAAATCATTGTCAAAGGGTCACAGTTAGAAAATACACGAATTGAAAAAAAGTATTTTAATTTGTTAATTTGAACTATATAATTTCATTTGAAAATTTTTTACCTAATAAAAAAAATTAAATATAATTATTTTTAAAAATTTTATAACCGTGTACATTAATTTATTCACTTTATAAATTTAAATTTTTAATTTGAGTTGAGATATGATATATTTTAAAAATTTATCACTGTAATAAAAAAAATTAAATATGACATTTTAAAAAAAAAAATTAACTGTAAAACTTAAAATTAAAAACTTAAAAAACGATAAAATGATACTTTAAAAAATTTACGGAAAAAAAAAAAAAAAAAAAAAATGAGAGAAACAAAAGGAAATGAGGAGACCTGACGCAAAGGAAAAAAGGCAAAATTGGAGCCAAAGAGAGCAAAAAGACGGACAGCAACGGGGGAAGCAAAGAGGGTTGTGGGAAAGTGACAGGCTTAAGTATTGACAATAGTAGAAACGACACTGACGTACAACCACTGGCTTTTTTTTTTTTTGCAGAAAAAAGCGACCTGCCCTCCATTGATATCGCCAATATATTGTGGCTTCTCTTTATCCGTTGGTTCTTCACTTGCTCTCCCTTCTGTCCTTTTCTGAACGTTCAAATAAGAGCAGAACAGTAAAACTAGTAACTTTTTTTTTTAATTAATTAATTTCTCCAAGTTTTTTTTAACTGTATCCAACGTTTGCGACGTACAATGTCATTGTTATTAAATTGCCACAAAAAAAAAAAAAACGATATAAGTAAAATAGAATTTGATGTGCACTGAAATAAGATCAACTTAATTAATTCTGGCTAACACAAACAAAAGAATAACAACACTAACACAAAATGCAAAAACATCATGGAACAATGAGAGAGAGAAAGTGCGAGAGATAGGAGAGAGTTAATATGGGAAGTGATGGTGGTCAGATCGATCAGCTATTAACCTGTGAGAATGATAGAGAGAGAAAGAAATAGAGAGAGAGAGAGAGAGAGAGAGAGAGAGAGCCTTAGGCTGGTGATAATGAGATATGCTATATTTAGCTATATAGAGAGAGAGATACACAGGCTCGGAGCTCAACGACAAACCCCATTGGGTAGGATAGGTTTGCAAAGCCAGATATACATGCTACTCATTATAATTAAGTAGTATTATAATGAGTAGGGTGAGATTTGATGAGATTTGTTGTTGCCTTGTGGAAGTTGCTCACTTGATGATCATGACCACTTCTCTTCCTGTATTGATCGATGATCATGATCATCGTCATCATCATCATTCTCATCCTCGTCGTTATCATCTTCTTCATTGTCATCACTTATAACGCCGCCGTTTACACTGCCGGAAGTACTGTTGTGGCGCTGCTGATCATGACAGTACACATCATTAGCGTCATCTCCACCGTCCACCTCGTCATCGTGATCATGGTCATGATGATGATCAGAAGAGACTGATCTTGGCGATGGGAGACCAATGGGAATGGAAAGCTTGTTTTGGCCACCAACGATGGGAAGCGGCTCCGTCAGTTGCCTCCCGTCTCGAGGCGGTGAGAAGACTACTGGCAAGTAATGGTCCATCTCGCATGGGAACTTCGAGTTCTTGAAGTGCTCTTTCAACGCTTCCAATCCCTTTAATTAAATAATAAAGTTACCAATATGTGTTTATTTATTCTAAAATAGGTTAAAAAAATAAAAAGAAAAGAGAGAAAATATTTTTGTCCTTTATTACACGAAAAGTGAAAAATAAAAATAACAATAAATATCATCATCATCATGATGATTATTATTACCTGAACTCTAGCGTAGGTAACTTCGCAGATCTTTCTGGAGTTGAATGCTTCCCAGAGTTGAAGATGAAACGCCTTGTAAAGCCTCCATGTTGCCTCCGGAGACGTCATGTTCACGAACCCATATCCCACATTGCATTTGTTGCTGTTTAAATTTCACCATTATTTGTCGTCCCATAAATTAACCAAGAATGTTCTAGTTCTAAAATAATGAATGGGAATGAATTTTTTTTTAAGAAAAAAAAGGTGAGAAAATCACTTGAAATCAATGGGGAGGTAAACGAAATCGTAGGAAGAAAAGGGTTGGTCTTCTTCTCCGCCGCCGTCGGCAATCTGTTGGTTGCAGTTAATGCAGTGGTTGTCCAACATGTTCAACAACAGCTTTTGACTGAAAAATATCCAGAGGTTAAAACAAAAAAAAAAAAAAAAAAAAAAAGGATACATAAGTTCCAACAAAAATAACAATACTGTTTAGGAACCGAAATTATACAGAAAACTTCTCAGAATGTTTATATGGAAAGAATTGTACTAGGTCAAGAAGAAGAAGAAGAAGACCAACCTGTACTTGTTTGGTATGTTCTTTATCATAACAGTCGTTCTGGTATCTCTACAACTGGATTCGGCCATGGCTTCCTCGCTTATTAGGAACCGCGAATCGAATTTCTTCCCATGTTTGCCCTTTCTCGACTTGACGTTCCTCGGCACTGGTTGCTGCTGTTGAGTCGCCGGAGCCGACGACGCGACAACGAGGGTTGAGAGTTTAGGATTTTCTTATGAAACCATTTCGGAGGAACAACACGCGAATCCCTCTCTTCATTTCCATTACAAAACGAAGCAGCATTACCCAAATTCACAGAAGCCATTTTACGTTCAACAGACGACATAGAACTCGAACTAGTGCTTATAATCTTGTTCCCAGTAGATTTCCTGACGGGGAATTGGGCTGGTTGGGAAGCGCAAGAACGAGGCGGGATATTAGTGAAGTTGTTGAAGTGCGAGCGGACGGAGAATTTCCGCGGCAACGGCGGCGGAATCGGCGGCGAGAGGTTCTTGTGAGCTGACGCCGTCGTGGCGTTGATGATCCTTCGGTAGTGACCGCCGGGACGGCTGAATTCGATGACGACGGGCTTGCCGTGAATTTCCTTTCCGTTCATCTCCTTCAGAGCCTTGGCCGCGTCTCTCACGTCGAAGAACTCGACGAACTTCTGGTGCTTCTTCGGTGGCGTTTCTCTCAGTTCCTTAATGTGACCTTATAAAATACAAACCAAAATAACATGTGCAAAAATATTTGAGAATGGAAAGCGTGGGAAAAAGACCCATCAGAAAACATTGTTGTATTATGAGAAACACATGAATATATGACATATTGATATCATATCCCCAGTCCCCACCAAGAAAAAGTTATAATTTCCCGACATATACACAACAAATTAACACACTAAAAACAACAACCTTACATGAAAAAATTTTACAACATACCAAACTGTTGAAAGATGTCTTTGAGAGTAGATGTGGTGACTTCGGGGTCTAAATTGAAAATCACGATGGTGCCTTGGTTGTGGCCATCGGGGACGGCGTTACTGGTCGGAATGACGAACTGGGCCCAGACGGCGCGTCCGGAGATGAGCCCACGCGCCGATGGGGAAGCCGGAGGCGGCGGCGGTGGGAGCACCCAATTGTCGGGCCCAGTAGAATTGTTCCGCATGATGAGGAGGGAATAATTGGAAGCGTAGTGGTCGCGGAGCCTGGTCTGGTGGTGCATGTGCTGCTCCCGAATCTCCCTGAGTGCGGTCTCTGCATGCCTAAGGTCGTAGAAATACACGGTCACGATCCCATCCGATGTCAGCCTCTCCATCTGGACCCCTCTCACTTCCCCGAACACCTCCAATTCCCTCCTCACCGACGTCTCGCTCGCCTCCGTAGGCACCAAGCTCAGCACCAACGCACGCGTCGCCGCCGACGACGAAGGAGGCGTCAACACCGCCGAGGGCGGCGCTTGGAACTGCTGGGTGTGGGTGGTAGGGTAACCTACGGCGTCGCAAAACGGCATGACTTGTACTTCGCTTATCGAGGGGTACGGAGACGCGTACGGATAGAAAACCTGCGGCGGCGGTGGCGGTGGGGGGTAGAGTACGAGTTGGTTTCCCGGGTTTCTTGGCCTGAACTCTTCGGCTCTTGGGTCTAGGTTTCCCGGGAACCGGCCAATACCGGATTCGGCCATGGCTTTTTCTAGATATATCGGAAAACCACTTGAGAGACGAAGTAGGTGAAAGGTGGTTTTCCGACGAGAAGTAACAGAAGTACTTCTTCTTCTTCTCCTCCTTCGAGTTGCCCTTGCTGGGTATTAATTAGTTTTCTTTTTTTGTTTTTCTTTTTTCTTTCTTTTCCGGCGCTGGTCAAATTCCATCCATCGCTTTGGGGCTCTCTCTCTCTAGTTTCTCTCTCTGTGTGTCTACCCTGGAGCTTGAGTCAAGTAGAAAAAAAAAAAAAAGAGCACAAATGGCTTTGGGTGTTTCCTTCTTTCCTCAACTTTCATTTCAAGCAAAAGTTGCTAAAAATGTCCTTTGCCATCTGATGGTGGCTCGAAATTACGGAATTGCCCCGAGATCCTTTGAGAATTGGTGGTGACGAGATGGGATTTGATTGGTGGGGTCGTCGAGGTGGGGCCCGGAGTGAGAAAGGATAGGATCCGTACACGTGGCGAATTGGGCGGATGAAGGGTGATAGATGGGTAGCACAAAAGGGGCTTTTTGCCAAAAACCGGACGGTAATAATTGCTCTGAGAGTCTGGTGGAAATGGTACTTTTTCATGTGTGTATTTTGACTACTCGCCATTGCTTTATTTGTGTGTGGTGTACCCTCTTATTAAATTCTTTTGTCCGACTCCTCGGTTCTTCTCTCCTATATCTTGGTTTTTGTATTGTAAGACTCCGCTCCCAATTAATAAAGGAAAATAATAATAATAATAATAATAATACACACAGATGTGTTTCAACGTCCCCCCAATAACCATCCAGATCTTTCTTCCTTTTTTTTTTATAAATAAATTAATTAATTAATATGAGATATTATGGGATGTTTAGTTAAATAATTTAAAATTATGGTTTATGATTTTAATTTTAAAATTTAAATTTATTATGAAAAAAAATATTATAAAAAATTAAGAATTATGATTAAAAATTAAAGTTAAACTTTTAAAATAAACATTTTATTAATATTTTTCTTTTAGTTTTTATGTGTGTTATTTATAGAGAAAGAAAGGATTAATTTAAACGCAGTAACTTGTAACAAATTTTAACAAAACATAATTTCACACACACAAAAATGAGGCGATGATGTGTTGCGCTATTTATTTTATTGATTCAAGTTTAAAATTTGAGTTTTATTATAATAAAAAATTCTCACAAATAATCACATTTAATTTTTTTATTATTAAAAAAAATTCATATAAAATTATATCTCAATTTAAATTAAAAATTTACATCAATAAACTAAATAAGTCCTAAACTTGAGTTAACTTCAGAAAAACAGGATGCAATAAATTTATTTTAATTTAGAAGGAAATAGCAATCACACCTTTTAAACTTCCCGTGATGATCAGCTTGAGTCAATATGCACGAGGTCATACCTCAAAACTCATGATGCGGTGCCTTTGTAGGTACCTAACATGCTATAAAGGTTGATTTGTTCTTAAATTGGTGTCCAACCTTGAAATACAATCCCCACCTTTTATTTTATTTTTTTATTTTTTACATGAGGTGCTAAATGGTTAAATACAATTCATTATAAATGAAATAAATTTATGGTGGAGTTAATTTCTCAAAACCGCTCCTTAATCTCGTAATTACCTCTATTTCAATAAAATTAATTTCTGGTATGAGACTTTGGTTATCTAATTCTATTGTTAAGTTTGGGAAAATACTTAAAACGCTCTGTATTTTGTCAAAATACCACCTACCCTATATAAATGTTAAAAACACCTCTTGTGTTTCAAAACACCCCTGAAGTAATTAAATTTTTAAAATATCATAATCACCCTTCACAATTAAATATGATTTTAAATAAAGATACTCATTCCAATATGCAAGAGTTTGGATTTAATATGATTTTATTTTCATATCGTTTTCTCTTACCCAAAAAAAAAAAAAAAACTTTCTCCATAATTCCTATCTATTGATAGTATCAATTTTGATTATTAAATTTAATCAAAATCATATTAAATTAATAAAAATATACATAATAGACAATTTATTATACAAATCTGATGTCTGAAAAATAAAAAACTATCAATATTTCATTTCTTCTAATTCACCCATAGAAACTCCTAGAAAGAGATTTCTATTAAAAAAAGTAATGTCTTATGCAAGTTTATTCATTGACTTAAATGTAATAAGTATCGTGTCAATTTACTTTTAAGACATTCTCTTGTAAATCAGTCTATCTCAATTTTTAATTGTTAAATATAATT
Organism: Morus alba; assembly: GCA_012066045.3. NCBI lineage: Eukaryota > Viridiplantae > Streptophyta > Magnoliopsida > Rosales > Moraceae > Morus > Morus alba. Next base: position 1,923,268 of record CP050237.2, on the reverse strand, counting down.
AAAATCAAGTTAAATTAAAAAATATATATATTTAATGACCGAAAAATAATAAATTATCGATAATTTATTTTTTTTCAATCCTAGGAGAAAATTTCTTTTTACCCTTTTCACTTAAAACTCACAATTGTCCTTGTTAATTAAAACAATCCCAAACATTTGAGAGAGAGAGCGTTAAGAAACAGCCCTAATAGTATAATACTAATGCCATAATAAAACCAGCACACGTGAGCAGGAGTTTCTAGTGTTGAGGTCCAACATGGATGACTACTTCCAATGCCGTCGTCACCAACTTGTTTTAAAATGTGCCTTTTTATTATTATTATTATTATTTTAATGTTCTCTTCGATACTTTGCATGTTATTGTCTCCACTTCCACGTATTTTTATTGTCCTTTTTTTCTCTTTCCCCTACTACCATGTCCATATATGTACTCCATACTCTCTTCCCTTTTGTGTGTTCAAACTCAATTGATTTTTTTTTTTTTTTTTTTATACAAAACATATCAGAAAAGCGATACCCAACTCTTCATAGTCGAACTATATAGTGCATGTTGAATATTACTATCCACAACTGCAGTTACTACGTGCGATTTAGCTTAGTTCTATGATCAAAAACACTAAATTTGAAAGTGTAAATATAGTTTTTAAGGAATATATTGTTGTATATTGTTCTCTTGTCTTGATTATAAAAACAGAAAGTGTTGTAGGGGATGACTTTTATTACATTTTCGGTTAAAATTTCAACAGAATAAAAACCCACCTATGTAATTAACTTTATGCACAAGCGGATGATATATCATGACAACTCGCTCAGATTAAGATTGTTTGAACTTTTGGGTTTCAGTCACTTGGGTTTTGAATTTGGAGCTTGAATGAATATTTGGGTTTGAACCATGTATGGTTTTAATTTGGGGTTCAAACTGGTCAAAATCAAGCGCAGTTGTAGTTTTATTTTTTGGGGATTCAAGATGATTAAAACATCATGTTAGGGTTTAAATTTTAAATCTTTTTTTTAAACCAAATACTAGTTTTATTGGAACTGTATTCAAACAATTTTTTACATTTTATAAACAAATAATGGTTTGAACCTAAATCACAGTTTAAACGTTAGAATCCTCAAACCAAATATGTCCTAATTATTACAGATGGTAAGTAGTATTGATCATCTAAACTTTTAGGAAAATGACATTTCAGATACAATAAAATAGTACCAGTTGTTAACAACTAATCAGCATTATTGAACAAAACATCTATTTAATATATAATTAAGCAGGTTTTATCTTTTTTTTTTTTTTTTGGGATTCAGTATAGATGGTATTTTTGTATACTCGATACCTATGCAAATAATATGACAGGTTCCTAGAGTAGTTTTATGCTAAATGGAAAAGCTGAACATTGAAACTTGCCATATGGGTAAGTAAAATAATTAATTGTTTAATGGTTGGACTAAAACTGTGCTCCCCGTTTGCTCCACATAAGTCATGGGTCACTGTTCTCTCTCTCTCTCTCTCTCTCTCTCTCTCTCTCTATATATATATATATATATATATATATCATTAGGATAAATGAAGACCTCCTTTTGTGCCCTAAAAAAGCAAGTGAAAGGGATGTTTTATGTTTGCTTTTAATTTCATGGCCCACCTTATATTAAGGAGCTTACTTTGTTGGGTTCTCATAGAGGCAGACATTCTATATGTTTGATGCTCAATCCCATCCTGGCCCCTTTCTACACAATCTTTTTTTATTTTATTTTTTATTTTTTTGAGGAAACGCAATCTTTTTGTTGGTATGAAACAAAAAGAAAATTTGTTAATATATAGACATATTTTATAAGAACAGGGAATAAGAGGACAATTATATTAACTTAAAAACACCCTTAGATAGAGGGCATTAATTTTTCCACGTCCAAATGTAGAAAGTGTGAATCACGTGCTCATAGTACAAATAATTCATTTGAGGATTTGCTTAATTAATCGAAGATGCATGAAGCCCCTTTCACTTCAACAATGCTATATGTCACCACAGATGGTTATTACAACACTAACACATCTTCAGTAAATCATAAATTTACATGTCAAATATTATGGGATCTATTGAATAATGTAGGGCCTTATGTACTCCTGCGTATTAGTCTCTAACTATGGTAGTTGGTAATAACTGATAACTAGCAGTCTTACATACATCTTTAACCGGTGGTTGGTTGATAATGATAAAGGGCCATTCTTCCTTTAAGTTGATCACCATCCCTACTTTGTAGGACGGTAGAATTTCTCTTTTTCCTAATGAAAAAGGTGGGATTATCGGTGGCATCCTCTTTCCACCTCCTTGGTCATCTTAAAATCCCACGACATCAATTCTACCTAAAATATAGACTTAAAAATGGTGTTTGATATGAGAATTTATGATGTGATTTAAATCATAATTTGTGACTTATTATAGTATTTTTTTTATTTACAAAAATACATATAAATTGAGAATGATTCTAAATCATAATTTTATATTTATGAACCAAAGTCCACCTAGTTTTCATTCATATCAGTCACACACCCGCCACACAACATATGAAGTGAGTGAAAAAAAATTCTAATACCGCTCCCAAAAGCTGGTTTATAAGGAGAGGGTGCTCAAGTGGTTGTAAACCTACATGCTAAGTCCATACTTTGGCAATATGAGACTCAATCAGGATCCTAACATACCACCACGTTTTTGACATCGACGTCCACGGTGGCCCACTCTGGATGGCCCAATCTCTGGCCTTTCTAGGTCGCCCCTTCCGCAACGAGGGCCTGAAAAGGAGCACGCTCTGATACCAATTATTATAACCCTTGATTAGAACTCATCCTCAAAAGCTAGCTTGTAGGGAGAGGGTGCCCAAATGGTTATAAACCCACATGCTAAGCCTATACTTTAGCAATGTGGGACTCAATCAAGATCCTAACATACCACCACGCTTCCGACACTGACATCCACGGCGGGCCACTCTGGATGGCTTACTCTGGCCTTTCCATGTCGCCCCTCCCCAGGTCGTCCCTTCCGCAACGTGGGCCTGAGGAGGAGCATACTTAATACCAATTGTTATAACCCTTAGGTAGAACTCATCCTCAAAAGCTAGCTTGTCGAGAGAGGGTGCTTAAGTGGTTATAAACCCACATGCTAAGCCCATACTTTAGCAATGTGAGACTCAATCAGGATCCTAACATACCACCACGCTTCTAACACCAACGTCCACGGTGGCCCACTCTGGATGGCCCACTCTAGCCTTGAACTCATCCCTAAAAACTAGCATGTAGAAAGAGGGTGTCCAAGTGGTTATAAACCCACATGCTAAGCTCATACTTTAGCAATCTGGGACTCAATCAGGATCCTAACATACCACCACGCTTCCGACATTGACGTCCATGGCGGCTATGGCGGCCCACTCTAGCCTGTCTAAGTCGCCCTTTTTGCAACGTAAGTCTGAGAAGGACATGCCCTGATACCAATTGTTATAACCTTTGGGTGGAACTCATCCCTAAAAGCTAGCTTATAGAGAGAGAGTGTCAAAATAATTATAAACTCACATACTAAATTTATATTTTAACAATGTGAAACTCAATCATAATCCTAACATTAACTCTCTAAACATTAAAAGAAAAACTGTTTTTAACTTTTATACTGTCATTATCATTAATGAAAAAGTGTGCAGGACTATGAGTAAACTTCAAAAAAAAAAAAAATGGATAGATATAAGAGCAAAGCAATTCTTACTGGCTAGTTATTTTATATTTTTAATTAAAATGGTTAGTGATTTAATGGTTTTTTTTTTTTTTTTAAATTTCTGCTTCAATCATTAGTTAATAAACAGCATGGCATGGTATAAAAGGTAGAAAACACCACATAAAAACTGGGGAATTCGATTGACGAAGGTTGATTGAGATTTAGGCATGGGAATGGAATTTTGGGTGGAGAGACAGAAGGGTCCCGGGGACCATCGAAATTCCAAAACCAGGAATTTGCCTTCCCCCTTTTCTGCTTAGCCTTTGCCAATTGCCACCACCACTATCTTCTGCTTCTTGTACTCCTTAGCCTTTTCTATTATTTTATTCATTTTTCATTGTCTTAACTCTTAACCTAGATCTTATCTTACAAAGCCAATAATAACCCTTATGATTTATATATTATTATTAACATTATAAGCTCAAATCTCGGGGACTGTGTGCGCATTGCGGACCATGTCGTGTCCTGTCACTGTGGCGAATCGTTTTTGCCACTGCAGTCTGCCACCTATGTGTATATTTATATATAATGCTAATTATACAATATAACTTGTATTGGGACAAGAATTTCCCACCCATTTTCTTATTTGGGCAAGACATTCTAGGTAGCTTTTTGTGGTCTACGATTATGTATGTATGTATGTGTTTATCTTGGTAGGTAATCCCTTATTTATTTTTTTTATTATGTCCACTTACTATAATGTTTTATGTCCCCCATTTTAAGTTTAATATTTTTAACATACTGTTAAATATTAATGTAATTTTTGTTGACATTGATGTTTGCTAAAAAAAAAAAATCAAGAGTTAGTTACAAACTTGGTACGACTATCTCAAATGCAATAATAATGCTAGTCTTAATAGAGTTCAAGTCTTATAGTAGCTAGAGATATAATTCAAAATTTTACCTAAGTGAACATAATGAATGATGTTGTTCTTAACAAGACCGTGGTTTAGTCTTGTAAATATTTATGAATCCAAGATATAGCACAATGCCGAAATAGTGCTAAACGGTTGGAACAGATTTTAAGTATGAGATAATACATATGTGATATATTTTTGAGTATTTACTCCAGAGACAAAGTTTAATGCAAAGCACATTGTTGTCTTGTGAATACTTTGAAGTATAATCACTAATTGGAGGTTAAAATCGAAAGATACCTTCATGTATGTGTGTGTTTATCGTTGTTAATTCTGAAGAAATATTACAATCTAGTGGGGGATTGTTAGAGAGATTATAATATGTATTGATCAAGATCACAAGTTGTTTGAGTATTAAAACATGAAAACTCGTGTTAAAAGGACTTCAAAAAGTTGCAACAAACAAACTGCTTTGATTCGGCCAAACCGGCTACAGTCGAAATATTTTGGTTGCAGCCGAAATGTTTGCATGTCTTGGATCCGTTTGCGGCTGTAGCGGAAAAACATCCACTGCAGCGGAAATTATGCATAAAATAATATTTTCATGAGTTTATGTGATCTAAAACTTTTCGGACCTTTATATCCATTGGTGATATGTTTTCATACATATCGAACACCAATTAGTAATAGATATAACTATTGTGATAGATGTATTAATCTATGAATAGATACATTTACATTAAAAATGTACCATTATGTGAATGATTGTAATGTTTAAAAAAGATGCATTCATTCATGAAATAACACTTCTATTTTTATTAATTCTCTAGAAAATTTTCAAACTTATTTCATGATCTGGAATTCAATATTATTGCTAGATATTGTGTTCAATGGTTTATTGTATCTTGAGAGTAATTTGTTATTAAAACTTATTAACAAACTTTAAGAACTGAAGACAAATAAAACTTTAAAGGAAAATATTTCTATATGCTTCAAACTCTCTCTTATTTTTACATTCTTTTCACACTCTACACTCAAATTTTCTCTAACACATAATACTATTTCAAATGTTATATTTATTTTTTTGTCAGGATTATTAAAATTTTCAACTCTCATCCCGGGAATATTCTTATAATGACAGCTTCAGCAAACATAAATACATAGATACATGAAAGGCACAAGTTTTAACAGATCTTTTTTGGAAATATAACATAAACGACCAAGTAGTGTGAAAATGAGTACCAAATGTTTGGTCTTTATTGTTAGATTTTTTTCCCCTCATGTGAATTCTGAAGACCAATAGAACAGTAAGAATTGAAGAAACAGAAACGAACAAGATCAAACATGCTAAAATTTTACTTAGTTTGGATCAAAGATTCTAATCCAAGGCAAGGGTTTTTCCTCTAGCTTAATTCACTATGAACAAAAAAACAAAATATACCCTCAGGTCCTCACAAGATTACAAAGATTCAGGTTCTCAAATACAAACTTCAAATATCCCAAGCTTTCTTAAAAAACCTCACAACTCTTTTTTTTCTCCCACCCAAGAACTCAATCTAAAAAAGAGAGAATGCACGCGTAGAGTATGTAATCTTCCATCTAGATTTATTCTTCTAAGGACACCTATTTATATTAATACAACAAATAGGACTTTTAATATAACAAATCAGAGTTAATTTTAACCGCTATGTGGTTAAAATACTTAAGTGCCAAACAATTAAGTTGTTGTCTTAACCATTTGTAATTAACTTGTTAAAACTAACAGCCATCTTCAATAGCTCTTTGGGTTTTTCATCATCATCAAACTAATGGAATCGAAACAAATTAGTGAAACTGCTAGTCTTGTCCAACAAAAATCTCAAAACCAATGCATATCGAATAGGAATATTATCCTTATCCAGGGGTATAGGTGTCCTTAAAAGGGTAGGTACAGTAACATTATACAGAATCAGGCTGAACACGAGGATAAAAATTAACCCCTGATTTGCCATCCATTATTAAAGAAAAAAAAATCCCAAAAACAAAGCAAGAAGATATAAAGAGAAAGGCAAGATAGTAACATACCAATTATGTGTAGAGTTTTTAAATTTCCATTTATGGTTTTTTTTCCCTTCTTTTTTCGAGTCAAAACAATAGCTCAAGTTGGCAAATGTTCTTGCCACTTGGTATGTGATCGATAGATGCAAGCGGTATAATGTGTAAGTTTGGAAAAAAAAAAAAGGTTTTCAAAAGTGGAATGGAAAAAGAAAAGAGAGAGAGGAAGTTTTGGTCGATCACATCCGCGCAATTCTATGAGGTGCAACTGCAAGAAGGCCGTACAGCCCCCGGAGTGGCGTTGTCAACTTTGCCAAAAATGCCACTGCGTCACATCAGTTTCTTTTTTGACACTGCCATGCCATTTATCCCCGTTCCCCACCACCACCTCCATCAAAATCAAGGGCTGTCCATATGCCTATCCTATTCACGCCAACCTCTCTCCCCTCCTTCTGCTTCTAGATAGCCTTCTATTTCTTAAAAAAAAAAAAATTTAAAATTTTATATTCGATAGAACCAATGGAAAAAGGGCCTTTTCTGCATTTGATAAAAGGTTTAAGAGTTGCACTATTAAAAGATTTTTCTTTTTTTGTTCATTTCACTAGTTTTTAATTAGTTAATAATAAAGGTGAAAGTTAAGGCAACTTAAGCCCGGTGGCTTGAATGAAGATGTCGGGCCTGTCATGTTTATTATTTTTATCGTGTCGGTCTTAAAACATGACGGGTTTAAAGTCGGATAAGTCTGAAATTTATAAGTTATTCTAAGAAAAACATTTTAAAAAATTTTGTTCCGAATAAGGTTTTAGACTTAAAATTTAAGGCCGATTCGGTCCGAACATTAAAAGTAAGTCGGGATTAAAATTGAGCTAACAATGTCAAATTTCAAGTCAATCTGTTTAATTTGATCTAAATTTACAACTCTAATTAATGACTATTTTGGACTTTTATTATGGTAACTAGTTATTATTAGCAGTAATTGCCTGGAAATTTGACATGCACGGCTCTAAATCATAATCAGCGGTAGTTTTGAAATGTGAAATTGTGATTGTATAAAAGGATATGTCGTGTCAAAACATTGTTCATTGATACATAAATAAACTTGCCGTGTCACCACATCTTGGACTAGATAATTCCAGATTTACTACAGTATCTGATACCTGCTTTCCTAATATTTTAGAATAAATGGGTGACCAATTATAACTGCTTATTACAAAGACAAAAACAGCAAAGACGTGGAAGTGTAATTGGCAAAAAAACACCCTTTTCAGTTTTCACCCCAATTCAGATTTTGTGCAGAATAATAAGACGCCCAGATTAAATTATTAAGTGTAATTTTAAGAGTTCTTTTCGACTGGGGTCCTTAATGATAGTGCATGCTTTTAAACATTAGACTAATTAAAATCATATCAAAATAAAAAAAAATGTAAAAATACAGAACTTGATACATATCAGTAATAAGTTTTAGCCGGTATTTCATTGGTGCATATGTGTTTTATCACTAATCTTTGAGCTTAGAGAAGTAGGATCTATATCTTTGTGCTAATCCAAACATTCCCAAAGTTCCTCCAGTGTGAAGCATTACCACCTTTGCATCTCCTTTAGTTTCCTTCTTACCAAGGACTGTTGCCATTTCCCAAGCAGAAAGTGTATACACGGGATCAACTAATATACCAGTTCTCTGTGCAATCTCGTGGCATGCCTCTACTTCCCCTTCCAAAACATTACCAAATCTGAGAAAGAATATATAAATATATATATATATATATATATATATAGAGAGAGAGAGAGAGAGAGAGAGAGAGAGAGAGAGAGAGAGAGAGAGAGAGATCAGTGTAGTCCCACAAACTCAAACTGTAGGAATTGACAAAATCAGACAAAGGCAGAAAAGATCTTCATTTCTGGTGTTAAGTTAAACAAGTTTGTCTACATTGCAAAGTTCACATGCGCAGTTATTGTAAAAGCCATTTAAGCTTCATAAATGCCATGTAAAAGACGAGTGTAAAATGACCCATCAGTATAATCAGTTTATAGCAGGTGAAGTGGCTATTTTCTATGTCACTTCATTAGTCAAGAACTAATTGAAGTAGTTAACAATATTATGTTTTCTCACATGGGATTATTATGTCTTGGTCAAAGCCCACACTGAGGTTAACAGCAATCAATAACTAAGTTCTATTAAGTGCTAGGCCAACGAGAATGTTATGAAATTGGAATATTGTTGACCATCTAGTTATGAGGATGATGAGAATAGACTCACTTTCGTGGACCGTGACGGTCTACCCAATGAACGAAAGACTCGTTTGCGTCATTTAATCCGCTTTCCACAAAAGGAAAACCAAAGTGTCTCTTGAAATTGGAAATCAAGCGTGTCTCATGTTGTTGGTACTTGTCAACTGTATCAGCCAGCATCACTGCAGTTATCTCCCATGGAAGCCTGAAAGGAAGCAACAAGAATAATTAGGTAGAAATTCAAATGTACTATTCTCCTATCATTTCAATAAATGTTAAATGCTATAAATTTCAAACTGGAACACACCCTAAACATATGGCCCCAAGTCCTAAACCAACAGCTGTTGTCCCAGTACCAGCATCTACAATAAGTTTCAAGCTCCTTTTCTTTCCAAATAAATGATCCTGTGCTAAGTACTGCACCAGACGAATCACACCTGTGAAAGGAAACCATAAGCAATCATGAATAATCAGAAGTTAAGCTTATACGAGCATACGAGGCAATAGGAAACCGGAAGAAGCACCAAGCTCTGCAAAAATGATGATGAAAATCACAATACCACTACCAATTACCTAGTAATGCCACAACATCCCCTGCACCTTCATTGACAATAGCTACGTTTCTTGAATGACCACTTCTACGAGCTTCTTGTTGCGCAAAATTTGAACCGAAATTATTTTGAATCGTAGAATCCTCCAAAATATCGTCAAGCCACAGAACATGACCACTACTGCCAGCAACATGATCAGCATGGTTCTTGAGCATATTTTTCCTGTCAGCATAAAGAGACCTTGGGATATAAGTGACTTTTCCATACATTGCTGAAATCAAGTTATAGCCCGTCTGAATTTCGGGTTGCTCCCCTCGTAGAAGCAAATGCGATTTTATTCCTCTCTCTGCACATGAAACAGCTGAAACATAGGCAAATGCAATCATTTCAAGGCCTTCACATGTCCCTTGATAATATACTAAAAACCAAAGGAAAGATTCCACTAACTGCATCAATGAATTACCAACCTACAGCTGCTGCATGTGCACTTTGACAACCTCCACATGTAACCTAGAAGAAATTGTGAGAGTTGGACGTTATTGATCAGTGCCTAAGATTAGAAAGAGCATTAGTTGACAAAGAATGTTGGAGATTCCATAAACACGGAAACTGAAGAGAAAGAAAAGGGAACAAGAGCAAGGCTTCTCACTAGACTGGATCTATCAGAAAAGAATCAAATTATAATATAGTTACAAAGATTAGAATAGGTTTGGAATCATCTACTGCAGGAAGCGCAGATATTAGCTTGAGCAGTACTAAAAAGCACAGAATATTGAAGTATTACCTAGCCATCTCTTCCACAAAAAGGCTACTAAAGTGCGTTTCGTACTTATTCAATCTGCTATGTGATATATTCTTTATCCTAATTGTGCTCATAAGCGCATTAAACGATAATGTCACGACTCTAAAGCGGGAAAGTACGTTCCAACGGACATAGTTTTAACCGAGTAAAAGGAGAGGAAAAAAAAAAAAAAAAAAAAAAAAAAAAGAAATCTAGAACCGACGACGAGACGTGCATTTCTGTCATCAAATTATCATGTCATGTTCAAACGAGTGCGAAAAAACTCACCACATCTGTCACAGAATGATCTTCAACAAGAGGAAGCAATGCATCGAGCTTTCTTGATTTATTGCCATTTACCAATGGATGCAACAAATCATCCCTCACGATATAGAAGGACGGTTCTTGATTGTCCTCCATCATTCTAGGACCAAGATTAGCATTATTCAATAGGGAAACATCATTGGACAGATAACCTCCAAGTGTTCCATAACCATTCTTTGCAGAAAGCAATATTTGCTGAATTTTGGCATCAGGGACTGGCAGTGTCCATCTTCTATCAAGCAATTTTGCCACGAACTCTTCACCACTGAATTTGACTTCTGCAACACCCTAAAATGAAAGGGAAAGAAAGACAGAAAGCTATTTCATAAACTTAAGCCATTGAGTTCCACATGGATGTAATTTTATATAACTATGGGCGAAAAATGTGTACCAAAGCAAAGGATTTTCTCAACACATAAATACAACTGAAAAATTAGATAAGTACAACTTTTTTTTAAAATTAAAAAAAAAAGGAGCTTTTGTGTACAAGTGTTTCTTGAGTACCATATAGAACATCCATTGATTGATTTTCATTTTCATCTCAAAAGGAACCATATAATGGGATATTCATTCATATATGCTACAACAATTAAGCAAAAACCCATCTTTTGTCTCGTCATGAGAGGGAGAAATCAGCTTGTAAGTAAGAAAAATGACAAGTATATAGCCATGAATAAGATAACCTGCTGGGTATGAGGTAGTTCACCGGAATAAAGCGACCTTTTGGTGGCTGAAATGGCGGCTTTACTGGGAAAGCGTTGAACTTTCATACTCATTCAGTTTTTTTTTTTTTTTGGTGGGGCTTTTGGAAACTTCTCCAAATTATCTCAGTCGTCAACTCTACGAACAGAAGATAGTGGCAGTTCTCGCAGATAGGAAACGACAACTAGTAGAATGAGTTGACATAGGTTAAAGAAACGGAGTTTAGGACTTTGCGAACAAGATTAAGAATGCTCGCAAAGAATTCGTTGGGGGAGAAATTGAGGGAGAAGAGCAGCCATGGACAGAGCAGAATTGTGTCGGGTGAAAACTGGACCGAATCGTTTGAACGACACCCATCGATTCGTAGGCATTAAACGACCGTTTTAACATGCTAACGACAAGTTGAAAGAAGTGTTAATCACACAAAACTATACATCGAAGGTTTTTTTTTTTTTTTTTTTCAAAAACTGCAAAAGTATCCCTTAAATTTTAAAAAGTTTTTTTTTTAAAAAATTTTTTCCCTCAATACATTTTTTTTTTTTTTTTACAAAGAATAAAGCAAAAAACAAAAACAATCTTAAAAAATTCTTAAATATATTTTGAACATTTAAACTCTATTTTCTTTTCAAGAAAAAAAATTGGTGTATTAAAGGCAATTTGATCTTTTTCGCTTGTTTTTTCATCCATAAATGCACGATGAATGAACTTGAAACAAAACTTTCAAATTTAAGAATTTCTTTGTGGTTTCTAAAAGAGAGATGATAATCGGCTCTGTTTTTCAACTCTAGAATACGGCTCCACATGACGTGGAGAGTACTTTTCTCGATTAAATTAAGAGGATTTGTATCATGATTTAAATTATAATTCCTAACTTATTAAAATATTTTTTCTTTTAAAAAAATACATATAAATTAAAAATAATTCTGAATTTATGAACTAAACGTCCAGATCTAACAATAGTTAATGTGGAAAGTGATGTCGTGCAAAGTTGTATATTTCTGAAGCCATACAGCAGGATTAAAATTTTTTTTTTCTTTTTTTATACAATATGAAATTGAGCTCAACGTGGTATAGTGAATTAACTCGAAGAATGAAAAAAAAGTTCAATGTGGAGTAAAATATTGTTTGGACGAAGGACTGCAACATTCATAATCCCTACGGTATGTCTGAAAGCAAACGACAAAAATCCTTTTTAGTTGCTTTATAAAAGGTCCTATGTGATTTTCGAAAAAAAAAAAAAAAAAAAAAAAAAAAAAAGAAGAAGAAGAAGAAGAAGAAGAAGAAGAAGAAGAAGAAGAAACGTCATGTGTCGTTTATATGCTTTATACGTGATAACAAACTTGTTCATCAAACGACATGTCTTTTTTTAGACCAAGGGCATGTTTGAAACAAAATCATAATTACCAATGTCATGTCGTTTTTCCTTGTTGACTTGTTCAATAGATGTCAATTCACAAGTAGACTCTTTATTAGATTTGAATTAAGAACGTCATGCTGTTTTGAGGAGAAAAACGACAACAAAATTTAAAGTGCTATACACTACGGCCTCGTTCATTTCGCGTATTCGAGTTTAGAATTCGAGTTTTGCTACAGTAAAAAGCTCTCATAAACAATCACATTTAACTTTTTTGCTACAGTAAAAAGCTCTCACATAAAATTAAATCTCAACTCGAATTAAAAACTCAAATCAGCGAAGTGAACGGGCCTACTTGTATCTATCTATACAAATTTACGAGTAAAACAGCAATTTACGAATAAAACGGGATGATAGCGAAAGTTTGACATCCAAACGACATATTCTCTAAGAAATTATTAACCGTGTTAAGTTGCACCATAAATTACGGACAACTTTTGTTGGGTCGGTGACTTGTTGTGATGCCTAAAGTACACGGCACCTATTTGTCAGCAAGTCCTGTCTTTGGATGTTTTCTTCTTTTGTTTATTTTTATTTTTATTTTTTCCTTCATGTTACTTATGATGTTTCTTCTTTTAAGGCCACTTGGTTTAGCTGTGAAATCAAGCACTTGACAAAGCATTGAAAATTGAAATCACCACTCCTTTTGCTTTTGCGACTTATATGTATAAAGAGCTTCACTCGTAATGAGTAAATTAATGCTCTTGCACCTTAAGGTTGGCAGGCACCTTCACATGTTTGGTAAGAAGAAAGATGGAAAACAGGAAATAAAGAGGATAAAATCTAGATTAGCCAAAAAAAAAAAAAAGGGATAAAATCTAAGGGAAGAAAATAAAGGAAAGATAGCTTCTCTCATTTTTTGTTTGCAAAAAAAAAAAGAGAGAGAGAGAGAGAGAGAGAGAGAGAGAGAGAGATCAGCTATACAAATTTATTTTTTTTAGAAATTATTTTTAACACTAAATTAAACAAACTTTAATTTTTTTTACATCACCGTTTCGTTTGTTTATTTTTTCTCTAAAGTTGGAAGCATGCAAAAAAATGAGTTTCTGTCTGTTTAGTAAAAATTTTTACTGTAATAAAAACATTAAATACGTGTTTTTAAGAATTTTTTATCATAATAAAATTTAAATTCTAAATTTAAATCGATAAAATGAATTGACTTAAATTTTCTACTTATTCCATTCCCAATTTCTTCTTAAAGATCCTAATGTCCTTTTTTCACTCTAAAATCCATCCAATAACTTTTTTCCTCTACTCTTTCAACTCTACCAGACATAGCATTAAGGTCAATGATCCTGCAATTTTCTTTCTTTCTCTCTCTTTCTTTCTTTCTTTCTTTTTTTTTTTTTTTCCTGCTTCTAGGGCTACCCTCAATTCACAAGGTTATTTGGATCGATCGTTGTTCCTGTTTAGAGTTTTGATGTCTCATTCCTGAAAACATTATTTAACCACGAATTTCCTTTAACTGGTACTAATTTCTTCTTTCGTTCTTTTTTCTTTTTTTTAGCTCCTCTATTTCCTCTTAAGGCGATCAACGAACAAATACAAACTCAATAGCTGTGCACGTTGAATGGTCCCAAAAGGGAAGTGGGAAAAGAGGAAAAAGGAGAAAATTTAAGGGGGAAATCCAGCAACCACAATTTAACGTAAAATGGCAAAACCTTTTGAAAACAAGCATTACATCATGGAGTTTTTCTTTTATAATATATAATATGGCCTGATCTAAACTCGCATGAAGAGCAAGGGAGATTAAAAAAAGATTAAAAAAAAAAAGGGGGTTGGGGAGAGAGAAATGGATAAATAATTGAGCGGAACAAAATATTTTAGTTTCAATCTGGCTTAAAAGAACTCTTGCTCTTCACCTGAACATGAAGGCAAGTCACTATTCTGGCCAAATATATCAGGAATTCCGTCCCAGTTCTTTTTCTCCCTTGTTTCCCAGTACCCACCTTTGTAACGGTAACACCCATCCTCATCCTTCTGGAACCATCTTGGCTGCCACCCTCTTTCTTGCAACTTTCTTGCCTGCAATCACCGTAACCGAAAAGTTCAAGTTCAACCCCCTAAAAGAAAAGGCTAAGAGTCCCAAAATTCCCTAGTTGGATTTCAAATGATAAGTTCAGTAACAGTTTTCTCCAGCTACATAATGTTATGAATGATAATGATTGATGAATTTGAGTTTTCTTCATGCATATACTAGAGGGGGATCAAAAGCTGAATACCTGTCTCTGTAACTGTTCAAGCCTCAGCTTCTCTGCATTGGCCAACTCATATTCTCCATTCTCAAGATGTCTTTGATCTGGTCTCAGCCTCGAGTCAGTTGGGGGCAATTTCTCCAATAAGCCGGGTGTTATCTCATTCAACGACATCGTAAAAGGTGAGAGATTGTATCTTGTCTTGGTGACATACTTGTCTCTTTCCCATAGTAACACAGCTTCCGTCATTGGATCATACCCTTTTGGCTTTGTAGTAGGATCTCCCAGCACATAATACATTGCTTCGTCCCACTTGCCCACTAACATCGCAACCTTTTCCCCGGTCTTATTGTCTTGCACAAATCCATGAACCTGACAAAAACATGAGGGAGAAGAGAGAAGAAAAAAAAAAAAAAAAACATCAAAGTGCGACACATCCTACAGATGATAATTTGTCTTTAAATGAATGCAAAGGCCTTTTATCTTTTATCCCTCACAATTATGAAACTAACCTGATGCGGGTTTCGGTCAATGATGGATTGCTCTTTGAACTTGAGCTTGCAGGAGTAAGTGCCGCTGCCCTTGATGCGCATAGTGCCATAGTGATCACAGTAAATCTTTCCCAGTATGATATTGTATATAGAAGTGGTGACCTTGCTCCACTGAAATGTTTCGCCATCATCGAACTGCAGGGTGAGGACACCCACGGGATCAAGCTGTATGGAACGTCCCCAAAACTTGCCTTTGAGATTTGAGTCTGCCCAGAATTTCCAACCTCTTCCTTCACAGTGACAAGCAACAACCATGGGGTGGTGACTCACCTGAAGGTATAGATGCTTGTTATATAAACTGATGTAGCTCACTAAACATGTGACAATACATAGGAGTACTTCAAACTCAATAACTCTGAACAATGAGATTCAAAAAAGAGATAACCACATGATCTTTTATCTTTGCCTATTGACGACGGGCAGGAAACTTGTGAATTCTCAAAAGGATGCTATCAAACGTGAAATGTCACAGACTCAGTTAAAAAGAAAGTTACTTTTTCAGAGAAGAAACGGACTCCTTTATCCGGATAGTCAGCCTCATATGTCTCTCCAAGGAGAGGATTAAATGGTTTGCACTGCCGACCTTCTGTTGACGCATATCCAGACACGGCAAAAGCTGCAACGTTAAGTATTCTCATTAATTCATTTCCCTGCAACACACGAAATCTTGATTGGTCAATATCTTCAGATAACTATGAGAGATAAATCTCTCTCTCTCTCTCTTGTTCTCTCAAAAAATCTATTGCGTTTTGTCAACATAATATGCTGAACAAGAACAAAATACTATCTGACGTATAAATGCACGACAGTAAAGTAGTGGTTGTGGACTCAAGGCCAGCATATCGACCACTCATTACCCGGTTTTAAAGTTTTACTAGGAGATCATCATTTCTAAGATTCGCTTCATAACAAAAGAACTGCTAAATAGCTAACCTGTTTTCCCCATGCCAATGCTCGATCAACCAAGTATGAATACTCCAAATCTTCGAAACATTTCTGTAAAGAAGAGAGTGGTTCATTAAAATAGACAGGAAGACAAACTCCAGATAAGTCCTTCCCAATGTTGTCCTTGATAATTGACCAAAGTCCAACTGGCTTCTCTTTCTCCTTTGGTTCAGGCAAAGTTTCCCTTCTTTTAACATACGGGTATTCAACGATCTTGATTTCCCTCTCAATTCCACGCAGACGATCAGAAATGAAAGAATCCCTTTCGAATATACAGCCATTGCCTGTACCTTCCCTGCTCCTATAAGAAACACTTCTTAAAGAATCTGAAGACAAAAAGTCATTTGTATCAAAGTATGCCCCATCATCCTCATCTGTTTCAATATCAGCTCCATCTTGACTTTCATTATCTGCATCGGAATCAGATGCACTACCCTCCGACATGACAGAATAGAAATCTGTAACATGAAGAAAAACAGCATATTTTTCAAAACTGAAAAGAAAAAGAATATCATGCATCCCAGAGAGCAATAAAAGATGATGGCCATGGAATCAAAGTAACTAACCACTAAACCTTCTATTTTGTCCACAATATGACTCCCGTTCCTTTGTTTCATCCACAACAGTAGTTTCCAGCTCTATTTTCTCTGTCTGCAAATCAAATCCAAAACAAACAAAAAAAATAGAATCTTCAAAAACCACCTAAAAGTTCTTTTAGCTTCATTTTACTGGACTACGTATCTCATAAAACAATACACAAAAGAAAATCACATGAAAAAACAAACAATGCCCACAATAAAATGAAACATTTGAAATCGAGAAAAGACAAAACTAGTAAACTACAACACACTGACGTCCAGAAAATACCAAGGAACTCCAAGATCCCCATCGCCACAAAGCTATTGTTATCAGAAAGACTGTTATATACCTCTAATAGTCTCAAGGTGTCCAACAAGAGAACATGCTTATGCTGAAGAGCCTTCATCTGGTTTTGAAGCTCAGAGGTTTCCGAAAGCATAATGGATTCACAGTCCTTGATGATTGGCTCCCCAATGCCGTCCTGCTGCAGCCTTAGTCTCAGCTTCTCCGTCGAAACGACGACGTCTTCCGAAGGCCAGAAATCACTGCTCGTCAGCACTCGAGGGAAAAGATCCTTAGCAGCTACAAGTGCTTCTATCCACAAAGCTCTGTCTTCTCTGGAAACACAACGTAAGTGAAGAGTCTTTGTCCCAGTGAATATTGAAAGCCTTTTATCATCTGATTTACTCGCTCGTATTGAAGAAACCTGAAAAACTCCTTCAGATTTTAAAAATTAAATGCATAAATAAAAACCTAAATCATGAAAAATGATGAAAAAGTAAATGACTTTGGTTTCAGACCTTCAAATGGACTTCGCCGAAGGGCTTGCAACCCCGAGCGTGGGCGCCGACGAGCCGATTGCTGCTCCAATTCGCCTTCCTCATGTACCGCAACGAATCCTCTCCGATCACCCTAACGCTCTTCTCCCTCGCCGGACTCATCAGAATCTTGTCCGGTCCGTGAACCTTGTAATAGGAGAGGACGCCATCTTCGAGCACGAACCACCGCGGCCTCCATCCCTTGCCGTAATTCACCCACTTGTAAAGAATCCCGGCGACTCCGCCCCCGCCGGCGGCGCCAAACACCTTCGAATCCCTCGTATCGGCGACCGCGTCTTCCGCCTCGCTGTTCACCGTCGCCGCCGCAGCCGACGCCTTGTCCGATTCCGTACCTACCGACGAGACCTGAGCCGACAAGCTCGGCTTGTAGCCGTAGTTGCCGCCGCTCCTGATCGAGGCATCGACGCCTACCTGGCACTGCTGAGCCGGCGATTTCCCGACCACCGGATTGGCCCGGTCCCGGTCAATCGAGACCGGAGCAATGCAGCACAGAGGGTTCATCGGAACCAACAACAACAACAACGAACCATCCAAACGACGCCGATCACGAGAAATGCCCGCCGCACCTAGACCATCCCGATCGAGAAGCTTCTAGATACGGATCATTCGGGTCCGACTCTGAACGGAAAATGCAGAACCCGGTCGGAGCGAGATGTGGAAGTGGCCGATGAAACGGAACGTTCTAGAAAATGACATAAAGATCGCAAACGGAACGGGACTTACTAGTTATAGATCTCAAATAGAAACCAAAAAATAAAAAACAAATAAAAAAAAAGAGATAAACAAAAGAAAAACTCTACACTCACAGATCCATTAAAGTCACTCTCAACTCACTCTCTTCACTGCTCAGTTAAATTTCTCTCTCAGTTAAACCACAAGCTATATATGAATAGATGTGTAGATATATGAATTGATTATATATAAATGAAATAATATAATTATTAAGAAGAAAAGAAAAGAGAGTAATTTTGGTTTTTGGGTTTTGGGGGAGAGGGGAGACAGCTAACGTGCGCATTTGTGCACAGGTAGTGATTGGGTGGGGAAGGCATGTGTCCGTTGAGGCTCTACCAGTTCTATTTCCACCGACGAAATGACGTTTTTGGGCTCCCCTTGTCTAGCGAAAAGGACGGACTGAGAACGGGGGTGTTTAGGTAAATTCGCAGGCGGGAAAGCGATCTCGTAACGACGGACCGGACCGGATGTTCGGTGAATACGATATTGGAGATTTTGATGTTGTAAGGGACTAGGAGCAGCACTAGCAGAAGTAGCAAAATCCAGTGAGGGTTGATTGGGATCCTGTGCGGCGAGGGTTCATGGGAAGAGATGGAGGTTCGGCATTGATTGTGGCCCAACTGCCGATTAGTTGCCATCGCTGCCATTGACTTGATTGACTATTGGACTTTATGAGCTGCTAAACCTCTGATGTTGCTCAGAACTGCAAATCATCGGAGAGAGAGTACGCAATTATTACGCTGATTACGTATATCTGTACCGTTTCTATATGTGTGTCTATATATATGTACCGTTTCTATATGTGTGTGTGTGTATATATATATATATATATATATATATATGATTAATTATAAAAATTTCTCCTAATTATAACTATTGTATTATTTACTCGTTAATCTTTAAAATCAAACATTTATTCCTTCCAATGTTAAAATGTTAATAAAAAAATATATTCATTATATTTTTAATTTAAATTGATATTTAATTTATTATTTTAAAAGTATTTTAGTAATTATATAGTTTAAAATTTAATTTGAATTTAAAATATTCAAAAAAAACTTTATAAATTTTTATTTCTATCATAAAAAAAGATTAATAAAACTTTTAAACTTTGTTTATTTCATGACTCAAAACATATTGTTACAGTATTTTTTCTCATATAAATTTAAATTTAATTTTTTTATTATAGTATTTTTCTCTCACATATACAACCTAACTCATAATTTGAGTTGTGCAAATAAACATAACATTAACTTACATTCAATCAATAATAAATTTGTCATAATTAAAATTTCAAATTTAAATTAGTTGTAAATTCAAACTACATTTTAAATTATAGAACTATCATAATACCTAAAATAATAAATTAAATGTCGATTTTGATTAAAAAACTTAACGAATGAGGTTTTTTTTATTAATATTTCGTTGTTCAATAAAATAGATGTGTTATAAGAATTATAATTTAAGATGAGTTTTTGTAATTAAATCAGAAAAATATATAAGTGTGCGTGTGTGTATATAAGTGCTTATGTGTATCTCGGTGACTAGGTGGGTGACAAATTTCTCTAATAAACGAACATTTTTTTTTTTTTTTTGTGAAAAAAAGGATATGTTATTTTGGAGTGTAATTTGAGTGTAGTTTTTGAGTTAAAGTTATAATTTGAATAAAGTTGAGTAAAGTTGAATAAAGTTAAAACTTAAAAGAACGTAAACTTGAATAAAATTGTAACTTGAATTTTAATTTTTTTAAAATTTTGTTGTAAAATAACAACCCAATTTATGTGTTCGAAGAAAGAGTTGTGAGAAGTGACCAGTGAGGCGGTAAATTACTCTCTAAATAATATTTAAGATGTTTTTCATCAAAAAAAAAAAAAAAAAGAGAAAGAAAAAAGAAAAATTATATTGACGAATAATGAGGCAATCAAAGTATTTACCTCTCGTTTTTGTTCTTCAAATTTTAAACATTGGAAAATTTCTTCATTTTTTAATAATAATAACTTTGTCACAATAATAACATCACATCTGTTCTTTTATTAGTAAAATATATAATTTTAGTTGATAACTTGAGTTGCGTAGGTGAGAAAAAATATTATAATAAAAAGTTTAATTTAAATTTTTGTGAAAAAATACTATAATAATAAAATTTTAGAGTTATTAACAAACCCTTTGTTATAGTATTGGGTGCTGACTCGTTGTATTTAAGATATATATGGCTTGTTTATTTACACCTAAATTCAAAAAAAGTTTGAACTCAATTACAACTTTATTTAAGTCAATATTCTTTTATAAAATTTGAGTTTGAACTTAAATTTTAACTTGAGTTTATAGTTAAAATCTAAGTTCAAGTTTCTCTTTCAACTTAAGTTCCTAAACTCAAAATCAAGTTAAAACAATATTTTTTATATTCTTAAAAACGTTATAACTTTTTCGTTTTATCGATTGATATGATTTTTTTATGCATTCACAACGAATAGACAAATAAAACTCTACCCATATATCATATTAAAACTTTTCATTACCATTGAGGTTTTATTAAAATACTATCTAAATATAAATTCAAATTTTAACCCACCCAAACACAAACTCAAATAAATTCTCAATTCAAATAATAACTCAAAATGTGTATCTTAAAACACAAACTTCTTTCTTATTTTTTTCCCTTTTTATGCTAATTTGCACAACAAAGTTATTAAATGCAACAAAGTATTTTTTTTCTTTTTCTTTTTTTGCCTGTTAAATTAAGCAATAAAATATTCGTGACTTTCCATTCAAATATACTTCTTAAAAGGGGTCTTAAGTAAGGGTGGTAATTCGTATTAGTAGGTCGTATTCATGTCAACCCGTTTATTAATTGTGTCAGAAAACATCAACTCAAACACGACTTGTTTATTAAACGTGTCAAAAATATCAACCTAAACACGACTCACTTATTATTCGTGTTAATCGTATCAACCTGTATAACTCATTTAAATTAATATATTGAATAAATAACTAATATAACAATGATTTATTTAATACGGTAAATACATGTTTAACATGTTTATTGGCCAATTTATCTTTTCATTTAAAAAAAAAATAAATTTTACATACAAATATAAAAATTCACATTATTTGTATTTAATATGTCATATAAACTTTTACGTTATATCACATATCATTAGATTGCAGATGACACATATAATTAATCGTATCACTTAGTGTTAGAAGGTCAACCGTAGCTCAACTCATTTATTAATTGTATCAACTCGATTATAACTCAAACTCATTTATAAGAAATCCAAACCTGCTAATTTCGTATGAATTTTAAATTGTATCAACGTGTCGCTATTCAAAATGTCAACCCTACTCATCAGTCATGTTTGTTCCTTGTATGCAAATATCGAGCCACAAATTACATGGTCAATTTACTATCTTCTTGTTGAACGTCATTGTCGTGATAAGTTGCATGATTTACGTAAATTACTTTTTGTTACAAATTTCACTATCACAGTTAAGAAAAAGTCTCAAAAACATGCGATGTAAACTTTTCACTTGATGAACTTTTTCTCTCTATGGTTATTTTTAATTACCATGGTCATAAACTTTTTTCAAACTCGTCTATATTCAAATTAGAGCATTGTATTAGGTCATAGTTTTTTTTTTTTTTTTTTTTTTTTTTTTTTTTTTTTAAATTACGTTACATTTATAATTTAAGACGATCCGGCTCCATTATTGGCAGGTAGCATTAGCAATTTAAACAGAAGTTAATAATTGAACTCACAACATAGCTTTCCTAAAAATGACAGCATAAGATAAAGACATCTACTACTAACCAGTTTAAGGAAAAGAAAAAAAAAAAAAAAAGAAATAAGGAACAACCAAATTCTAAACTTTATTATGCTTATTTTAGTCAATGTATGTTTAATCATTACGGGACTGAGTTATGAGTTAAGGCTCTATAAATAACAAATAATAGTAGTAGTTATAAATAAAATATTAGTAATAATAGTAAGATGAAATTTGTATTACAAATTTAATATTTAAATATGTTGACGTGTAAGTTTATAAGGCCATGTTTGATAACTTAAATTATATTGTATTGTATTGTGTTTTATTGTCATAAGACAATATGGTGTTTGGTGTCATGACGTATTATATAAAATATTAACGTATAAAATTGTTAGCGTTTTAGGGTCAAAATATTAATTTTCAAAAGTTTTGAGGAATGTAATCTTAATAAAAACTTTGGGGTCAAAATGTAATTTTGTAAAAATTGGGGGTCAACATGTAGTTTTTAAAAAATATAAATTTGCATTGTGCCTTATAAATTTTAAAACAATTATAGCCTATAGCATGACTCTATATCGGCCCGAGTCCAACTCCCAGTTATGCTGAACTCCAACATAAATCATAGACCCACTATAAAATAATAAAATACAATACGTTATAAATAAATCATAATTAATAATACCACATAGACTGTATCTATATTAGTTTATATAATACAATAGTCACACTAAATATTGTACTAATGTATTATTATTATGTGGTAAAACAAACATAAAAGAAGAAAAAGAATCCCTCGGAGTCATAGAGATATTGGTGGAGTGTCTGCTAATAACTCTCAGATGCTTAAGTCCCAAATCCTCCTTAAGAACCTACTTTAACCTATTCATTCCATTGGTACAGGTAATTTGTTGTTTTTGTCATTGTTGCTTTAGTTTGGTAATACAAATATTTAATTTGGTGGGCTTTCTCGGTCTTCTCTATTGATTTTGTAAGCGAATCTAGTGAATTACGAATAGTAATCTACTAGATCACTCCAGCGTTGGAAGCAACCAGTGTTCTGTGTTTTTTTCGACAATTAATTTGGTAAATTACTAGTGGTGATCTACCATATTACTCTTGCGATTGGTTCCAAAGACAACAGGTATCGTTTGCGCTACAAAAGGCTACATAATATGATAGATTACTTTTAGTAATATAATAGATTACTTCAGCAAGCGGCGACCAACGATGGCCACTCTTGATTTCAACAACATAATCTAGATTAATCCATCGTACGACGCTAACAATAGGCTATAAAAGTTTTGGCAAAACACAACTTGTTGAGCCTTGGAGTGACAGAATTCTCGTCCCTTTAAGCTTTAATAGAAAGGACAAAATTCTTACCATCCTTCATTTAAAAGGCATTCATGAAGATCTTTCATCAGAATATATAGCCTTTAAATTAAAACTATGCATTTAGATTTATAGTGTTATCTTATACTTGTTGAATCTTGTGGGGACGTTTGATAGGCTAATGATATCTTCTTATCATAACGTGATTTTTGCTTTTGGGGTTTGTTGGCTCTTGTGGCTTGATAGGTATCGTAAATCTCGTTAATTTTATCGATTTAAATTTAAAATTTAAGTTTTATTATAATAAAAAACTTATCAAAAACAGTAACATTTAACATTTTTTACTATAATTAAAAACTCTTATATAAAATTATATCTCAACTCAAATTAAAAATTTAAATTAATAAACTAAATAAACTTTTAATATTATATGTTGCATTTGTTCTCTTCAGTTTTTGGTGTCTTAGTGGCTCTTGCCACTTGTGACGGGCCTCGCATTTTACTTAACAAAGTCTTCTTTTTAGGTTTTGTTGGTTTTCTCTTGTCCACGCTTGAGAGGTTGTTGGCGGCGTGGTTTTGGCTGAGTATGGCTGTTAACTAAGAAAAAAGTACATGATCTTTTATAAATGTCTATTATTTACGCAATTGTAAATATTATTTATTTTTAAATAAAGTAGTATAAATAATATTTTTTATAATCTTTAAGTGGTATTTTTAATTTTTTTCTCGTTAATTATTCAGCGTGGTTATGGCTAATTATTAGATTGTTTATGCATTTTTATCATTTTACATTGAAAGTTAACAAAGTGTGATCTGGTATTGACAGACAATGTTTTGGTCGACAAAATATATATGTAACTTTGATAAAACATGGAGTGTATCAATGTAATTTTCAAAATTATGTTTTTTTTTTTTTTTTTACTCACGAATTGATGAATTTACCTAACGTAGTTTGTTGATGAACCTATAAGTTAAAACTAACCGACCATGGCGTCTAAAAAAAACAAAGGAAAAAAAACTATAAGAAGAATATTTTCAAGACATAAAAAAGACTAAATTTGTCAATTAGTGCTTGATATGGGCCCATTCATGTTGCTAATTCGAGTTTATAATTTGAGTTAAGATGTGATTTTATGTGAGAATTTTTTACTGTAACAAAAAAGTTAGATGTGACTGTTTCTGAAAACTTTTTACTATAGCAAAACTCAAATTGGTGAAGTGAACGAGGCCAATTTTATTCATGAATGATAAAAGATGGGATGTGTCAAAATAGCTGATGATAGAGATTTATTTATAAAATTTAGAGCCCATTTGTTTCATGTATTTATTTTTGATTTTGAATCATGATTCATGATTCTCTACAGTATTTTCTCTCACAAAAAAACACATAAAACAAAAATAATTCTGAATTTCTGTCTTTATCCTAATTTTTGTTTTTATTGTTTTGTCCTTGGTTGTTTATTCCTCATTTGGTTTTTGTTTGGGCATTTTCATCTTCTCCTTGGGAACAGAGTCTTTTACGTTATGTTTGTTTTCTTTTAATTTGGGTGTTCCTCTTTTCGGCCCAACTGAAACTTCTAGGCTTTTCTTCTCCCTCTTATACTTTCTTCGAATATTTGGCTTGGCTTTCTTCTCTCACATTTTGTTCCTTTTTTTTCCTGAAGCTTTTATGCTTCATCTCTATCTCTTTTTTCGGTGGGAGATTCTTACTGGTCTGAAAAATTTCGGATCTATTAGGTCTCGAAGTTTTTTTTCTTGGGTTTTTTCAGTTTTTTCTCCTAAAGCTTTTATGCTTCTTCTCTGTCTCTTTTCTCGGTGAGGGATTCTTTCTGATCTAGAAAATTTTGAATCTATTGGGTCTCGAAGTTTTTTTTCGGGTTTTTTTTTTTTTTTTTTTTTGGTTTTTTGATTTGTTTTCTATGGGTCTTTTTCCTTTGTTGATGTTTTTGTTCTTCGTCTTTTTGACCTAACTGAAATTTCTAGGCTTTTCTTCTCCCTCTTACACTTTCTATTTTAGACATTTTGTTGTTCTGCCCGGTCTATCATGTTCGTTGTTCTTCTTCAACTGAGGTAATATTTATTAGTTTTTACTTATGTTTCTACATATTTTTTTAAAGTATTTATTTATTATATTATTAGGATTTTTTATCTTAATTTGTTCCTTTTTCAACTTCATTTTTCGTTTGTTTACATTGTGATTGTTATGTTATGATTGCTTATATTCTTACTATTGGATGCAACTACTTTATATGAATGTTATTGTTTTCATATGATACCATAGGGATTAGTTTTTATGTAGTTTGTTAATTATACTTATTGTATGGTTTTCTTGACAATTTTGTTTCGTTCAATTCATTTTTTACTATTGTTGTTTGTTTGTAACCGTTCTTCGTTATTTATAGATTTTTTTACGTACAGATATTATGATTCATATTATTAATAGAAGTGTTAAATGTTTTTTTTTTTTTTTTTTGATTATAATAGAGTATTAATGTTTATGCTATTTGTTATTCTATTCTTTCAACAGGTTATTTTTCCTTAGAGTGTTATTGTCTTTTTTGGTAATGATGTTGTATTGTTCTTTTAATGGTACCGCATATCGGATAATTATTATTAATGGTTTGGCTGTTATTGATATTACCTTAATTATTAAGGATTCATTTTTCTGCTATTATTTTTAGTATTTTTGTTTTCTTTCTGTTGCTTTTTATGTTCGCTTCATTTCATTATTGTTTTTCGTTTTTGATATTCAGTGTAAATCCTTAATAATTTTGTTAGCAGCTAAAAATATTGCTATTTCATATCTCAGTTTATATATATATATATATATATATATATATTATTAGTAATAAAAGATCAATACTTGAACTTTTTAATGTTACTCAAATTATTTAGGATTTATACTATCATGTTTTTGTATAGGGTGCCGTGTTTTTCCTTTAGGTTTCTCTTTGTGATTTTTAGGGGTTTAGTATTTTCGTCCTTCATTCTGTTTTTATGTTGTCGTCTTTCTGCTCTTAAATCTTTAAATTTATTAGCATTATTTATTTTTTTCCGTTACTTTCTTTATCTAAATCTAATCTTATTTCTCTGTTTTCTTTCTCCTACCGTTTTTGTTTTCTTAATTTCAGTAATGTTTTTTTTTTTTTTTTTTTTAATATTTTACTCATATCCTGTAGTAATTTTGTTGGCAGCCAATAACATTACTGAATCATATTTCAATTATTTTTAATATATCTTGCTAGCAATAGAAGATTAATAACTGAATATATTTTTTATATACATTATTTATTTATATATGTATTATGTCTTTTTATTTATAAAAGATTACAAATAGTTTTACGTTTCATTTCCTTCATTATATTTTTTAATACTGTGTTATGTTTTGTTATATTTATATGTTTATTTGTTTATTTTTCTAATTTATTTCTTTATGTTGTTTCTTCCTCCTTATTCAATTGAAGAAAGTGAAGATCGCCTTTGACTATGTATTGACGGAAAACATGTATCTTATGTAATTGTTGTAATGTAAATAATAATTAATGTTTTTTGAGTTTATAGAACAATTATCGTGTTACGTATTCATTAAATTATATGAAATTTTGTTGTATTTTGATTAATTGTACTAGATTTGGCGCATTTTCTCAGGATTGTATTCTTAAACAGAAAAAAAGATTCATGTATGATAGTGATAGTGTAATATTATATTTCGTTCCACATAAAAGTGAGATTCTGAATGTCAAGTATAAGCTTTACATATTTTATCTTTATTTTAGTTATTTATGATATATTATGTTAGTAATTAGGGACAAATACATGAACCAAAACTGCATGGATAATCCACTAGTCTAGAATACTATAGAGAGTTGCATCTTTTATAAACTCAAAATGCAAATGTAGGGTAAAATAGAAAATGGAAAATATTCCTTTTTTTCATTTAAAAAAAAATTATGGATTAATTTAAAAAATTCCTCTTGAATTATGACCATTGTAATATTTTGTTTCGAATTTTAAAACGTAACATCCGCTTCCTCCAAATTTTGTTATGTTAATAAGTTTTTCTGTTTTGTTATAATGAGTAATGGAATTCATCACATGTCACGTAAATGATTCATTTGAGGAGGATATTATTGTAAAATACCCTTCAAAAACCTCATGTTATTAAAAAAATGATTAAAAAACTCAAATGCGTAAATAAAAAAGGATTAATCAATCACAACAAACTCCTCCTTCACCTCACTCTATGTAGCATATTTGATTTCTCTTCTCATAGGAGCAGTGATGAATGCACCAACCACCCTAGGGGGAAAAAAAAAAAAAAAAAAAAAAAAACAGATACACAAGCAGTCCTGGCTACATTTCTAACAAGTGCAATATCTCAAGTTAAAGTCCTAAAAAATTATCATATAAGAACAAATACTTTATGTCACGCCCCGTAATAAGGGGTTAGTGACGTGGAGGCTCGTTTGGAAGTTAAACATGATTAGGAAAGTAATTAAACATTGAGAAACATAATAATCAAAATCAAAAGTAAACTATAAAAAAACAAAATTCAAACAAGCCTCACATTTTTACTGAAATTAAATTACAAGAAAGTGGTGGAGACTTTCACACTTTCTGATAAAAGAGGTTTGACAGTGAGCCTCCGACATCATTTAAGGGTTCACCCATAGGATATACAGTATTGTACATACATAAACATGTAAATAGCATTACAAACATCAACCACAGTCTAAAAATCCAAAGTTCAGAGTTTACAAAATTTACAATTCATACATTTATACACAAGGATGATGAACACAATCATCCTCGCTTAATCAAATGGTAGCAACTAACTCAGCTACTCCGCACTGCTCCTAGCATCGCCTGAGAGGGGTTTATAAATAAGTATATAAATGAATGAGTAAGTGAATGAATAAATAAGCAAGTAAATATAAATATTCAGTTCCAACACAATAGTCAGAATCTCACATCCTTTTTCTGAAAGGAAATATAAACTGAAAATTCTGTATTACAATCATCAACAAGTAATTTATCCTCTGATAAATTACTTATATAACCACAAGCATAAGCCTTATCACCACCGTAGTGGCCCAGTCCGGGTTTCAGATCCTGCCCCCAAGGATACATTCTCCATATTCTATTTAGGCCATCAGCTGATTTACCGTTTCGCAAGATCTCTTATCTTAATAAATCATTCATTAAACTTTCCAAATAATTCATTACAATTCCAATAGCTAAGATTAAGCTATTATGTTAAAATGTTTTTCTTTCGCAAACGTGTCATTTCTTTAAAACATTTACAATACCAAAACTCTTTTGAAAACAGGCTATAAAAGAAAGGGATAAGGAATCCTACCTCTTAAGCACTAAACATGTGGTTGAGGTTGCGCTATTTCGGTTTTTGCTTCCTTAAAGCCTTCAATTCGACTCCTCAACTAACATTGATACAAAACAATACTTTAGAATTTAATTCTCATTCCTAAAGCAATTCAATCTCAATTATACAACTCGATTTCCTATTAGTGCGCTGTAATCCAACTCCAAGTTTGAGAAGTCATTTTATGTTTCAAATCTTCATTCTAAGAGTTTTGATTCCAAAGCATGGATTAAAAATGCTAATCCATTTACTTTTAGGTCCCCAAATGAAACTAATTTAGGTTTTCTTCGAACACCGAGGTCAAAATATCATTTTTGGACAATATAGAGTCAAATCCTATGTATACCGATCGACCAGTGACAGAAAGGTTGTTCTCCACCGGTCGGCTGGTGGAGAAGGAACCGGTCGACTGGTGGAAGCTACACAGGATGGCTGACATGGTCGATCCGAAGAAAATCAGAACAAAACCTGCAAATCCGAGTTCAAATCCGTAATATTTCAAGGGGAAACAACCAAATACAAGTTCAAAGAATCAATTTTTCCTAATTTTCACCGTAATTTTATTCAAAATCTATCAAAATTTATTTCGAACAAAAAATAAGTTTTCTAATCGAAAAATCTGAGATTCAAGAGAAGTTTTTCAGAAATCTTACTTCAAATCCTTTTTATGACGTTGAAAACTTCTTGAAATTCTTATTGGTTCGAAATCTGATTGATTTAAGACAAAAACGGGAGAGAGAGTGTGTGTGTGAGAGAGAGTGAGAGTGAGAATGACAGAGAGAGAGAGAGAGAGAGGAATGCACGAGAAAGAAAAAGAAAAGAAGAAAAAAGAAAAGGAAAAGAAAAACATGCGTCAAAATATTTAAGAAGACAGTCTAAGAAATGTGTCTATGCACACTTCTAGTGTAAAAATATAATTACTAAAAATATTTAAATTTCTCATAAACATTTAATAAATAATAATTAATTAATTAAACAATATTAGACACACTAATAAATCTCAATTATCTTAATTAACCTTATTTGATTCCTTGGGGTGTTACACGTTAACACACAAAGGAAAACAAAAGGCAACAAAAAAAAACCCATAGCAGGCAACGACCCAACGAAAAAAAAAAATAAGAGAGGAAAAAAAAAAAAAAAAACAGAACAAGTAATAAAAAAACCCATCACCCCATGAATGTGTATTAACATCTTGGCTTTGATAGGAAGGTTTAACGGAGTTCAAACATTGTCTACAAAGAAATTCAAAGGAAAAAAAAATAGGCATAACTAAATTAAAGCAAAAATTTCAACGTTGAATAAACCAATATTCCACAATAAATAACGAAGGAAACTGAGAGATCCATGACTGAGTATGAGAATAGGTGTGCTTGAGAAACCATAAGAGAATGAGAGGCAGTGTAGCGACAAATAAGAGAAAAAAGAGTCGACAGGAAAACACGGCAAGGGAACGAAGATGAACGAGAAACTCGTCGTAGTTGAACGAGATGAGGAAAAAAAAGAACTAGTTTTTGAGAATAAAGATGGTGAATTTTGTCAATTAATCTATGGGATCTAATCTGATTAAGAGGATATAAGCGTAATCATATTTTCAAATCTCACTAAATAAGTGATACGTAAAATTTTTGTCACTCATTATAATAAAAAAGAAAAACTTATTAACAGAATAAAATTTGGAGAGAGAACAAATATAATTCAAGAGAAAGTTTTAAAATTAATCCTATAATTATATATTTTCTGATAGGCTAGTAAATATCTGATACGCTGGTAAATATCCTCGTAAATATCCCTTTTTTAGTTTTGAGGGGATCAAGATGAGGATCTGTCTTCCAAGTTTGAACTTGATCGAGTTGATCCCAAAACGTCCCAAGCGACAAGGTGGAGAAATGTTCCACTGCATATGCCGCTGCGTATTCTATCCAACCGGGCCCACACCAACTTCACCTGAATTCTGTGATCTTATTGTTTCAGGGCATCGAATCGAACGGCCCAGAATAAGCGTCGTATGTAAGACTAATCAAACTAAAGAAAACGCAGACTTATTAAAAAAAAAAGAAAGAAAAAAACTAAAGAAAACGCAGAAAAGAAAAGAGAGAGAGGAATTGGTCGGTGAGTCGTTGTTTGGTTTCCAAGAAAAGCATCGAAGAAGAAGAAAGAAAAAGGGCAAAACCAAAAACACAAAACAAAGAAACAATGATGGTGAATTTTTCGATGATAGCTGGTGATTTCAGTTTGATTTGTCGTTGTTGAAATGGGTGGTGGAGACGCCATAACCAAACCCGAGCTACCGAGCCTTTCGTCTTCGTTGTTGTTGAGTCGCCGCTTTCGCTTCGATTCCAAGTCTGCGTCGCAATCACCACCACCACCACCACCATTGCCATCATCTTCTTCTTCTATTTCGCGCTTTTCAAAGCGCTCTCCACGACCATGATCATTTCCCTCAGAGCCTCAACAGGATCTCAGTTGCAGATCCATTTTCACAGTCAAAACCAAATTCGCTTCCTTTCGTTTTCTTATGGACCCCGCCGCCTCTCGCCCCGCCGTAGTGATCGACAACGGCACCGGGTATGTGTATAAATATAATCTCCATGAAGTTGTTGAGTTTCTCTTTCTGGATTTGCAAATTGCACACCACCTGTTTGATGAATTGCTTCTTTCGGTTGCAGCTATACTAAGATGGGATTCGCCGGAAATGTGGAGCCTTGCTTCATCGTTCCGACGGTAGTCGCCGTGAACGAATCGTTCCTGAACCAATCGAGAAGCTCGTCCAAGGCCAATTGGTTGGCGCAGCACAGCGCCGGCGTTATGGCCGATCTCGATTTCTTTATCGGCGATGAGGCGCTCGCTAGATCGAGATCTAGCAGCACTTACAATCTTTCCTACCCGATTCGACACGGCCAGGTTGATAATTGGGACGCAATGGAGCGGTTCTGGCAACAGTGTATTTTCAATTACTTGCGTTGTGATCCAGAGGACCATTACTTCCTTTTGACGGAGAGTCCTCTGACTGCGCCAGAGAGTCGCGAGTACACCGGAGAGATCATGTTCGAGACGTTCAATGTTCCCGGGCTTTACATTGCGGTGAATTCTGTGCTTGCACTTGCTGCTGGTTACACGACGTCTAAGGTTGGTAGTTGGTATTGAAATTAATTGATTTTGTTCACGTTCTTTATTTGTAATTCAGTTTTAGAGGCTTGGAATAATTTGATTTTGTAACATAAGACCCGTATAGTGGTAGACTGGCCATTAAGTTTGCTGCTTTTGGGTTTCTTTAAACAAAGTACTGAAAGTCTGATTGAAGATGGAGGAAGATGCTCAAAGGAGAAGGGCATGATTCTAATGCTTCAAAGCTTGCGTATTCTGATTACTTTTCATTTAGATAGCTTAATTGTAACTTTTCAAGAAAATGACATTTTGTCGATTAAGATACTAGTTTTTCCATATGCGACTCTATTAGATAGTTTCTTGTGTTGAGAAGTACTAATTGACGGTCTCTTATGTTGAGAAATATTAATATAACTTAGACATTGCTTTCCTAAATATGACACTTTCTGGTGAAGGCTCTAATTCTGGTGTGGGACTCTGTTAGATGGTTTCTTATGTTAAGAAATACAAAATTACTATTCACATTGCTTCACATCCTTTAATATCTTGCTAACTTAGTATTCTGCTTGTCTCTGTGTATTCGTTCATTTCTTATTTGTTTCATTTAATAATGGATGATACTCGGATTCTTATTATTATTATTAAGGTGCAAATGCGTTAAGTATTTTTTTTTTTTTTTTTTTAAAGCTTCGAATTTAGTTGTAATATGTATTTCTTGCTTAATGTGTGGCTGCATATCCTTTAGAATGACCCACAGTTTTACAGTGTGAGATGACAGGAGTTGTAGTGGATGTTGGAGATGGGGCTACTCATGTTGTTCCTGTTGCTGATGGTTATGTTATTGGAAGTAGCATCAAGTCAATTCCCATTTCTGGGAAAGATATAACGCTTTTTGTCCAACAGCTTATGCGGGTACGTTTCTCATCCGATTTCCAGTAAGGATATTACATTAATTCAATCTTGGTAATTTTCTTGGGAGTGAGAGGGCTCATGGTTGGAACGGAATTCCCATTGTCATACTACAACTGTACACGTTTCACTATATTGGGCTAGTGCTTATTACTCGTTATTTGTCCAAATGTGAATAAATTGAATTTGCTATTCTAACTCAGATTCATTGATCTTACATGTTTGTTTCA
Organism: Morus alba; assembly: GCA_012066045.3. Taxonomy (NCBI): domain Eukaryota; kingdom Viridiplantae; phylum Streptophyta; class Magnoliopsida; order Rosales; family Moraceae; genus Morus; species Morus alba. The sequence continues at coordinate 1,890,053 of CP050237.2, read as the reverse complement.
TGTAGGAAAGAGGAGAAAATGTACCGCCAGAAGACTCCTTTGAAGTGGCCCGTAAAGTGAAGGAAACATATTGCTATACCTGTTCTGACATTGTCAAGGTTTCTTACTTAATTATTTCAGCTGACAAGATTTCTGCAGAAAGGATGTGTTTTATCTATTAGTATCACACTATCTATTTTCTGATGATAAACAGTTATTTTTAAAACTCAAACTTTTGGTAGTATTTTCCAACATGGAGCTCATTTGACATAAATTTCATTTCTTTAACAATTGCAGGAGTTTAATAAACATGATAAAGAACCATCGAAGTATGTTAAGCAATGGAGGGGTATAAAACCAAAAACAGGAGCACCATACTCCTGTGATATTGGCTATGAGCGATTTCTTGGCCCAGAGGTTTGTTCGTTTATTTAATATTTCAGTGTGAATTTCTTCATCTTAGATACCTGATCTTTTAATGGTTCAAAAGTAAAAAAGAGAACTTATTGTCATCATTCAAAAAGGTTTAAAATGAACTATATATTTCTCTGCCCGCTAATATATTCTCTGCCTCTAGTACTGATGAATTTGCCTCACTGTTTTTTAACAGGTGTTCTTTAATCCTGAGATATATAGCACTGATTTTTCTACCCCTTTGCCAGCTGTAATAGACAAGTGTATTCAGTCTGCACCAATTGACACCAGGAGGGCTTTGTATAAGGTGAAGCTTTGAAGATGGTTTGAAGTTCTCAATGATAAAATGTGTCCCAGCGAAACAATAAGAATAGATAGGGTGCTGATATATAGGCTTATAGCCACTTGCATAATTTGTCTCACAACTCACTATCTATTGCTCTTCTTGTAATGTTATTCATGATGAGTTATGTTTGAGTTGCTCTCTCTTGAAGCCTTTGCACTTTCAAAATGTTAGTAGTGTTGTATTAATTTGCTTTATCACCGAGGTCTATGTCCAATCACCTGCAAATAAGTGTGTGTTAATCTGTGATTATTTACTTCTCTAGGCTTCATCCTTGCTCAACGTAGTGTTTTTATACAACTCATTGTTTTTGGTTTATGTTACTTTTTTGAATTTCAGAATATTGTGTTGTCCGGAGGATCAACCATGTTCAAGGACTTCCATAGGAGGTTGCAACGGGACATAAAAAAGATTGTCGATGCCCGTGTTCTTGCATCTGAAGCTCGACTTGGCGGGGAAATAAAAGTAAGCATAATTGATTATTACTGAGATACAGGGGAAGGAACAAAGATAGTTGTTCTTTATAGGTTAATATTTATTCGTTTGTTTTTGGTCTCCAGTCTCAACCTGTGGAAGTCAATGTAGTCAGCCACCCCATCCAGAGATTCGCAGTCTGGTTTGGAGGTTCTGTACTTGCATCAACCCCAGAATTTTTTGCGGTATGAATTTCTGTTTCCCTAGTTTGAGATTGTAATTTTCAATTAGCTTTAAAATTAACTTCTGGTTCAATTAAATTTCCATGCGGAGCCTTTTTTTGAAGTATTATTGTGTTAGTCAAGTTTATTATCGAAAAAGTATTTTGTTAGTCAAGTAAATTGGATGTTGTACTGTTGGGAGAAGCTGGACAGTATGAAAATCAAACAGACCAGTAGATAAAAACTGCAATATAACCCGATTAAGTTGGTGACAATATTTCAACTTGGTGATATGGTTGGGAAGATAAGGAATCAACTTCCTTTCCACCCATCACTGGCCCAACTCAAAGGACATGGAAAACAGATTGAAACAAAAGTTAATTTCTGCAATTATACCGTTCTTATGCTTGTATCGCCATTCCCAGTCTTATTCTCTATTGCTAAAACTTAAATTGCCACTATATACAGGCATGCCATACTAAAGCAGAATATGAGGAATATGGTGCAAGCATATGCCGCACAAATCCCGTCTTCAAAGGGATGTATTGATGCAAGATCATTTCGTCTGATTGGTTTTCTGGCATATCCAGATAGAGTGTCTGATGGAATGCCTTGTCAGTTCCACCTCCTGTGCACACGGCTTTTAATTCTCATCGTGATGTTTTCCTGGCCTCGTGTGTGCACATGTGAGAGGTGGTGTAAAATATTGTCCATTGATTTCATTTTGTAACAAAATGGATTTCTATTCATTATTTTCTTAGGGAGTTGCAGATCACCCCAGAACAGAAGCCAATAGGAAGTGGTCAATAATGTTTCTGGCAAGTACGTTTGGCCCTAAAGAATCAGATGAGAATCATCAATCGAGTAAACGTCGTTAGGGCTGAATTGCATTTTTGGTGGTCAGTTTAGTTATAGTTCGACAGGATTATCATTGATCTTTTTGACCGTGAGGATTCTACTAAAATATAATCTCAGATAGGTTGTTCCATTCATTTAGATTTTGCTCATTGTACTATTATTAGTTTAGTTTGAGTTACAAGACATGTTTCTGAACATACATTGCCCTTTTGCCCTTTTGCCCAAACTCATTTCATTTTCATGTAATGATTATGACCATTAGAAATTGAACTTTTGTCAATTGGGCCCGACTAATCTTACAACACAATCTGTCCGCGCTCATTCAATTTGGAGATGGATTTTGTTCAGTACTTCTTTTGTGTGTAATATATAGTTAAAACAACTATTTGTACAAATTACGTGATTATCAGTTTTAGGATGAAGTAAATCCCTCATTCCAAGAACCAATCGCATCACAATGAACCCTGGAATAGCTCATCGCATTATTCTCAAAATTTTGATTATATTTTACTTTCATAATGGAGCATTATGAGTAACCCAAATCATAAAAAGGGACGTCTCATTCTGTTGGACAGACATCTGACATTATAAGAGTATGAATAAGATGCCATCCAACAAACACAGTTTCATCTCCTGTTAAAGTAGGAAAATTTATCGACAAAGTTGAATGTAAATTATGGCAGTCCAAATCTGCTTGGTAAAATGTCAGTGCCACTATCTGCTTGATTTGTATTTTATGAGCATGTCACTTTCCATCCTCTCTTTCTCCTTCACCGTCACTATCCACACCAAAAGGAGAGGAAAAGATGAAGAGAAAAGGAAAAAAAAAAAACAATAAGTGTGTTTAGAACTCATTCTAAAATGATTTTTTTTTAAAAATAGAAATGAAAACGTTTTTAATTTCAAATAAAAATTATTTTTTAAAATGCGTTTGATAGTTTTATCAATAGATTATTTTCAGTATAAAAAAATTCATTAATGTCTTTCTCTTTGCTTGAGAGAGGAGAAAACGAAAACAAAAAATGAAAAATGACTAAAACCGTTTTTCATTTTTCTCTTATATTACATTAAACTAAAAATTATTTTTATTTCTGTTTTTTATCTTTAATTATACTAAACGCCGTTTTAAAATCATTTTTGTTTTTCTTTCTTCAAAACCGTGAAAAACAAAACAAAACAATTCCAAACACTGCAAATATATAATCATTATCAACAATTATTGCTTTTAATTCGTAAAAAGAATAGGATGGGCACTAATCAGTGACTACTTTATTGAGTGTTATCAGAAGACCTTTACAAGCTAAGGAATATTCATATTGAGCTATAGCTCATTTGTATTGGGAGATAAAGCGCGTCACTTCTTTATATTAATGTAATTAAATGTTGCTTGAATTTGATCACATCAACCTAGAGATTAGTGAACGAACCAATTCAAACACCTTTGAATGAAGTAAGAGGTTGTTTGGTAAGTGGGAAAAGTGAAAAGAGATAAGAGTATTAGTGGAAGGTTTTTAAAACTTATACTTGATTGATAGGAGATAAAAATAAATAAATAAATAAATAAATTAGAGTAGAGATTTCAATTTTAATGTTTGTAGAGATTAGATAAGAGAATCTATATATATATAAAAAAAGAATCCTTTCCTTCAGTAGCGAAAAAAAGGAGTCCTCTCTATTATATTCCAATACCAAATTACTTAAAACAAATATTTTTTTACAACCCAAAAATTTTGGTTCTCTCGCTTTAATTTTATTTATTTTGATTAATTATATTTGCACCCTTAACATTCATTAATAATCCCACTATTTCATAGTTTGTGTTTATTACAATTTTACCATGTATTAAAATTCATTAATATACCCTACATTAACTACAAATAGAAATAGTAACTTTTTTTTTTCAAAAAAAAAAAAAAGAAGAGCATACACACTCACATTAGTTATAATTAGAAAGAAATTTCAAAGGAATGAAAAAACATACCCCACATTTCTAATTAAAGTTAATTTCATCTTCATAAATCCTAAAATTTTCTCCATTAAATTCTTAAAAAAAAAAGCATGTTTCTTAAAGAGTCGACAAAATGTTAAAAATATATTGATTCACAATCTGCACAATTATATACGGATTTCTTTTTGTTTAGGTTAAAACTATATATACGTTTGGTGAAAGACGTAATTATTGATAAAAATTATGATTTTTGAAAGAAGAGAAGGAGAAGGAGAAGGTAAGACGAAGACGAATAAAAGTAAATTGCAATATTTTCAAAAAAGGAAATATAAGTTGAAAGATATTATATTATTTTATAAATTATATCAATATTAAAATTAGGTGAAGGTGAGGATGTGTTAAATTAACTATTATAAAAATCTTATGTACAAAAGAATAAATTTTTTAAATTTTTATTAAAAAAATATTAATTAGTAATAATACTAATAAATTTTTAAGATGTAAATATAACTACTAATTTATTTATTTTTTTGTTCTGAAAAATCAAATTGACCAAAATACGATAATTTAATTTAGCACGAGCATCGAGTAGTAGAACGCTCTTCAACATACAAATGCGTATTTAGCACGGGCATCGACTAGAACTCTCTTCAGCATACTATTGCGTATTTAGCGCGAATTGTATGGCTAAACGACATTTCTCGTACACTTCCTCAATGGAGAGCATGTTTGACTATTAACAGATAATAGGGTCAAAAATCCCTTTTAATTTCCTATTCGCTGAAAAACGAAGGAAGCTTATCTTGGCAATTTCTTTTTATTATTCAAAAGTAAAGACTCGGATTACAACCACATGGGTTCTCACTGTAGAAATTACTTGAGGAGTTTATTATACAATTAGAATACCGGAAAAAAAAAAAGAAGATAAAAACGACTACCCACAGTTTGTTTATATCGATCAGGAGTTGTCTGACCTTGGAAGTGAAGAGCCCAGCACAAGAAATCGAAACAAAAGTAAGAATATTTGTTTAATCTTTGTTCCGAATCGGATGTTATGTTTTTTTTTTTTTTTTGGTTCTTTATTTTTGTTGTACTCTGTTATTGTGATTCCAAAGTTTCAGATTTGCTGCTTTCCGCAATGTTCTGATGATGTTGGTTGTTGGGTCTCTGTAGTTTTTATTGCTCTACCTATTATGCAATCTGGGTGCTTTCAATTCTTTTCTTTTTCGATTGTGCGATTTGGGGTTTTTTTTTTTTTTTTTTTTTTTTTTTTTTTTTTTTTTTTTTTTTTGAGGATTTAGAGGGTGCTAACTGTAGACAATGGGGGGTTTTTTTTTTTTTGATTTTATTTCTTGGTGAGGATATAAGAAATTTTGAGTTTTGAGGATATGGGGTTTTAACAAGTTTCAAAATGATATGTTCTCTCTCTCTTCTTTTTTTTTTTTTTTTTTTAAATATAATTCCTTATTCATGTTTCTAGTCCAGCATGCTTCTTTCATAGTTCTTTAAGGGATTATGATTTCGCAGTAATATTCACTTGGTTAAACTGTAGAATCTTTCTACATATATGTTACCCATGTCGAGTATGAAGAGAGTTTTAAGATTTGTTTTTCTCTCGCTTCTGTTTTTTACAGGTGGAGTTTTTGCTTGTTCATCCCATATTGGTTAGCCTAAAGGGGATCAAATGGCTGAAGATCATATAGATTTCGAGGACGAGGAATATGGAGGGGCTCAAAAGAACCAGTATCAGGGGTCTGGTGGAGCCATATCTGCTCTTGCAGATGAAGAACTGATGGGAGATGATGACGAATATGACGATCTCTACAACGATGTTAATGTTGGTGAGGGTTTCCTGCAGTTGCAACGGTCTGAAGCACCATCACTTCCTGCTGCTGCTGGTGTCGGCAACGGACTTCAGGCTCAAAAAAGAAATTTTCCTGAACCGAGAGAAGAAATTGGGGGCTCTCAACAGCCAAATATTCCTGGAGTGTCAGCTGAAGGAAGATTCTCTAGTGCAGGATCCCAATTTCCTGGCCAGCAGGACGGGCTTAAAGTTGATAAGAAATCTGAAGCGGGCTCTATGGTTTACCCTGACGGGGCTTCAGGCTCACAAAAGGGAAGAATTGTAGTGGGATTTCAAGGATCAAAGCCCATGCTCCATAGTGTTGGAGTTGATTCATCAGATATTCCTGGAAAAATGGTCAATGAGCCTATTCAAGCACTGAATTCTGGAGGTGCTGGACCTCGAGGCGTCCTTCCAATGCAGGGTAATCAAACCACTGTAAATGCAAATGTTAGTCATCCAATAGTCAATGAGAACCAGATCCGACCATCGATAGAGAATGGTTCAACCATGTTGTTTGTGGGAGAACTACATTGGTGGACAACTGATGCTGAACTTGAAAGTGCTTTGTCTCAATATGGGAGAGTGAAGGAAATTAAGTTTTTCGATGAAAGAGCCAGTGGTAAATCCAAAGGATATTGCCAAGTTGAGTATTATGATGCAGCAGCAGCCGTTGCGTGCAAGGAGGGAATGCATGGTCATGTTTTTAACGGGAGAGCTTGTGTTGTGGCTTTTGCATCTCCCCAAACGCTTAAGCAGATGGGAGCTGCTTATATGAACAAGAATCAAGTTCAAAATCAGTCTCAGCCTCAGGGAAGAAGGCCCATTAATGATGGTGTTGGGAGAGGAGGTAATCCGAATTTTCAAAGTGGAGATGGAGGGAGAAACTTCGGAAGGGGTGGGTGGGGTCGGGGTGGGCAAGGAGCACCCAATAGAGGTCCTGGGAGTGGAGGGCCAATGAGGGGAAGAGGAGGGGCTATGGGTGCAAAGAACATGGTTGGGAACAATGCTGGAGTTGGAGGTGGGGGATATGGGCAGGGTCTTGCGGGACCGCCATTTGGTGGTCCTGCTGGTGGCATGATGAATCCACAAGGCATGATGGGTACTGGCTTTGATCCAACATATATGGGTAGAGGAGTTGGTTATGGAGGGTTTGCAGGACCTGCTTTTCCTGGAATGCTTCCTTCATTTCCGGCAGTAAACACAATGGGATTTGCTGCAGTGGCCCCTCATGTCAACCCCGCCTTCTTTGGCAGGGGTATGACAAATAATGGAATGGGTATGGTGGGCTCTTCTTTAATGGATGGTCATCAAGGAGGAATGTGGAATGACCCGAGCATCGGTGGATGGGGAGGAGAAGAACATGGCCGAAGGACACGGGAGTCCAGCTATGGTGGCGATGATGGTGCTTCTGAATATGGCTATGGAGACACAAACCATGAAAAAGGAGGACGGTCGAGTGCTGCCTCCAGGGAAAGAGAACGAGGATCAGAGCGTGACTGGTCTGGAAACTCTGAGAGGAGGAATCATGAAGAGAGGGACCAAGACTGGGATAGGTCTCAAAAGGAGCAGAAGGAGCACAGATATAGGGAAGGCAAAGATGGGTCCCGAGACTATCGTCCAAAAGAGCGTGAATTGGACTATGAGGATGACTGGGACAGAGGACAATCTTCGTCAAGACTTAGGAGCAGGTCTCGAGTGGTGCAAGAAGATCATCATCGGTCTCGTTCACGAGATGTTGATTATGGAAAGAGGAGACGTTTGCCATCTGAGTGACCTGATCTCGTTATCAGATCTTATTCAGCATGCCTTATACAATGCAGAATCAATGTTTGCAACTTTGCACTTTCAATCCTTGGATGGCTATGTTCATCTACATCACTCTCCGGACCTTTCTTGCCCAAATTTAAGCAGCGTCTAGAGTGAAAGTAAGTTCTACAGGGCGGAAGAATTTATTTTTAAATTGCTTTCATACCGCTTTCTACTGAATGGATTAGGACATTGGATACAATCATATTTATGAACTTAAAAATGATTAGTAACTTTCATTAGCATACAAATAAGGATGAAGTTTGTGGGGTTTGGGTCCTAATGCCCTGCAGCTGGTTGTCCTATTTCTTCAAGACAATTGCTTCTGTTGGGCTTGTGATGTTGATACTCTAGAAACAAACTTTTTTTTTTTTTTTTTTTTTATTTTTAATTTGACAATGGGTGTTCTTTTATTTTGTGTATTCTCTTAAAACTCTCTCTGTTTTTGTGTGCGTCTCTAACTTCTTGAGTATGGTGTGTGGATATTATATTTGAGAATCATGAAGATTGCAAGTTATATTGATCTTAGCACATATATGTTCTTATCTTGGTTTCTATATGTGATGATGGGAGTGTGCATCTTGTTTTGCCTTCTTTTACTAGTATTATTAAGGTATCTTTATGGGTACGGGGTACCCAGGAGCACGACTAAGATTGCTGTGATTAAAACGTTATGATATTAGAGCGAGTGACTCATGAAAATATACAATTATGCTTCTCAATTGCTTGCTCCTTTCTCACTGTATTTGGCAGAGAATGAGAAATACTCATTCCTGAAAACTACGAAATTTCAGCGGAGTTGCTAGATTTTGTCCTTGTTTGCCATGTCTCACTGAAGTGCATACCTAAAAGGATTGTTTAATAAAAATGGTTTTGGAGACTCGTAAACTCGTCCTGTTGTGTTGTGCTTCTTTTAATTCTGTTAATGTGTGTCTCGGCTAGATTATGAAGTAGTTTCCTGGCAGAATATCTTATCTAATCTCCTTTTGATCATCATATCCAGGGAATAGAGTGAGCAACTCTTTCTTTTCATGAATGAGCCAGCTTTTTCTGGTTATATGGTGGAAGTTTTGTTACATGGGATGCCTTTATTGGATTCCTCTGGTGATGGCTTTGGTCTGCCAAGTATGAAAAAGAAGTCTTTGACTGTTCTTATTTTCACCTTGTTTTTGACCACCTAAAATATCTGTATTACTGCTCCTTGCATCAAAATCTCTAGAAAGAGTGCCCACGAACCCGTTCAGATATGAAGGTAGACCAATCACATACAATGTTAATGCTGTATTGTCTTGTGTAAGAAAATGTTGTATAACCTCCGCATGTAATGACCTTTTTTCTTGCCATTTCGTTTTGCCCCAGCTTGTAATTATCTTGTACTGATTTTGATCTGATTGATCCTCATTCTTTGTATGGCACAAGTGACAATTTTTCCTTCTTGCATTAGGTAGTTAGGTTTGAGTCGTTATGTTAAATCACCATGTAAATTGTAATGTTCATAGTGAGATTTGTATAACCCGGTTTCCTTTTTCTATCTCTCTTTCAGTGTATTGTTTTTTTTAGAAAGAGTGCCCACGAACCTGTTCAGATATGAAGGTAGACAATGTTAATACCGCATTGTCTTGTGTAAGAAAATGTTGTATCACCTCCGCATGTAATGACCTTTTTTCTTGCCATTTCGTTTTGCCCCAGCTTGTAATTATCTTGTACTAATTTTGATCTGATTGATCCTCATACTTTGTACGGCACAAGTGACAATTTTTCCTTCTTGCATTAGGTAGTTAGGCTTGAGTCGTTATGTTAAATGACCATGTAAATTGTATTGTTCATAGTGAGATTTGTATAACCCAGTTTCCTTTTTCTATCTCTCTTTCAGTGTATTGTTTTTTTCAGAAAGAGTGCCCACGAACCTGTTCAGATATGAAGGTAGACAATGTTATTACTGTATTATCTTGTGTAAGAAAATGTTGTATCACCTCCGCATGTAATGACCTTTTTTCTTGCCATTTCGTTTTGCCCCAGCTTGTAATTATCTTGTACTGATTTTCTGATTGATCCTCATACTTTGTACGGCACAAGTGACAATTTTTCCTTCTTGCATTAGGTAGTTAGGCTTGAGTCGTTATGTTAAATGACCATGTAAATTGTAATGTTCATAGTGAGATTTGTATAACCCAGTTTCCTTTTTCTATCTCTCTTTCAGTGTATTGTTTTTTTTAGAAAGAGTGCCCACGAACCTGTTCAGATATGAAGGTAGACAATGTTAATACTGTATTGTCTTGAGTAAGAAAATGTTGTATCACCTCCACATGTAATGACCTTTTTTCTTGCCATTTCGTTTTGCCCCAGCTTGTAATTATCTTGTACTGATTTTGATCTGACTGATCCTCATACTTTGTACGGCACAAGTGACAATTTTTCCTTCTTGCATTAGGTAGTTAGGCTTGAGTCGTTATGTTAAATCACCATGTAAATTGTAATGTTCATAGTGAGATTTGTATAACCCAGTTTTCCTTTTTCTCTCTCTCTTTCTGTGTATTGCTTTTTTTTTTAGCTTTAGGTGTATTATAATTTAGTACATCTATATTACCAGATGTTGTTGGGTTAGGTGTAATGTACTTTTGCCTTCCTCTATTGGCAGAGTTCTGTATTGTCTCTGATGAGATCAAATGTCTGGATAATGTCGTCCATTGTATTCACGTAAGCTATTGGTGTATACTTTCTGGAGAATATGTATTTGATGGTCTGATCTGAATTCATGTAACATTTGAGTGTATGAGGAGCTGCATCATTCTGATGGGGATGCACTTTTCAGAACTAGCTGCTTCATTGTGTCTTCTGCCGACACAACTCAGGTTAACGAAGAAGTCGAGGGATTCTTTTTTGAGGTTTCTTTGATAGGGTACGGAAACAATACCCTATCGGCTATTGTTACTGTACTGTTTTATAACATCGTTTTCCTCAAGTTCAATTAGTTTTACATTCTTTTTTAAAAAAATTTGATTATGATTTTAACGTGATCTAATGATCAGAAACATGCAGTGCTGGTAGGATAATCTACTGCAAAAGGAATAGTTTCTCCTTAATATGTTGTTGGAACTCTTGGTTGTAATTGCATGTTCTCTCTCTCTCATCTCTCTTTTGCCATGCAAATTCTTTTGACAGAGGTGATGGCATTAGTGCTAATCTAGATTTCAACTTTCAACGTTGTTTATTTGCGTTGAACTGTAAATTTCACATCCAAAAAGGAAAAATGTCTTTATATTTTTCATTTTTCTACATACATATTATCAAATGCAATATTAAGCTGCGTTTGACTTACAAAGTTGGATTTCATTTTTGCATTGTATACAGGAGAAATGTTAGCATTACTTATTCCGTCACTGTTTAATTCATTGTTTGACATGTAGATTCTATTAACATAATATATTATTATTTAAATAGAAAATAAGATAGTATAGTCTATATGTTAAACAGTATTTGAAAGGAGAGTAATGGAAGGAATTTTTTTGTTTTTTTTTTTTTTTTTTGTTTTGTTTCTTCTGCTATGAAAACTAGTGATTCGTAAGATTCATTTATCTTCTTGTGTTTGTCCCTTGTGATTTTGTTTGACATTGCCAACCGAACTTAGAAAATGTCGTCAGACACGACATTAAATCTTGGGATGTAAAATCTCTACCTCTCTTAATATGGGTTGCTTCAAGACACCAAATGCCAATTCTTGGCATATTTCTTTCGTTTAACAATGAAGGTACTTCCACGGTTCCACCTCTTTGCTGTTTTCCAGTCAACTAATGAAATTCCATTCATTGGAGGAAAGAAAGGGAGAAAAAAGAAACGTCTTTTGCTGTGATGGTGAATCGTGACGGGGTATAATATTATCACACTGCATTCTCTTTGTAGATCATGGATGTGAAAATACATGCCTGCTTGATATGATTGTTGCACTTTCCCATCACGTTGCCTTCCTATTAACTCAGGGCTCGTTTAGTTTTCTAATTCGAGTTAAGATGTGATTTTACGTGAAAATTTTTTACTGCAGTAAAAAAATTAGATGTGACTATTTTTTAGAGTTTTTTAATGTAATAAAACTCAAATTTTAAACTTGAATCGTGAAATAAACGGAGAGAGATTGCTAAATCATCACATTATACATATCATACTGCAGTAGAGCGTGGCTTTGTTATTTAATTTTAAGAGAAGATTGCCAAATTTACTTTTAAAGTGCATGAGTTTAGAGTTTTATCTTCTATTTTTGATTAATATTTTTTTGACTAATATAGTTATTTTGACTTAAAATGATATTATTTAAGAGTAAATGGGTAAAAATTCATATGCATATACTAATATTTGTCTTTTTTTTTCCTATTTAAAACTAATAAATCTTATGAGAGTCATTTAGTCATATATATATATATATTTATTTATTTTAATGTGATTTTGATCAAATATAACAATTACACAAGATATATGGCCATAACCTAACGTAGAAGGCTTCAAAAGTAAGCACCAATATTTTGTGATATTTATACAACTTATGTTAAAATGGTAATAAAAGTAATAAATATCCTTGTTCACGTTTTAGATAGAAGGAAAACGCAGTTAGAAAAATCTTTTCAAGGTTTGTATAAAATCACTATACTGAAAAGAGGAGGAAGAAAAAAAAAAAGTTCTCTATAATTAATTTAATTGTGTGTAGAAAAATTATGGATGTATACAGTTAATGGGTATAAATGTTTTGAGTTAAAAACGACATTCCTTGTAAAAGTAATGATCAACTCAATCTTCAAGAGTACGTACATATACATGTATATATATATTCATATCTCCACGCATTTAGATTTGCTCAGAAGAAGTAACCGGCGACGGCGGCGACGGCAACTCCGGCTACGGCTGAGACGTCAATGGCGGATGCTCCGCTGTGGCTGCCCGGCGCCTCAGCCGTGGGAGGGAAGGCACCGGGGGGAGCGGGTCCGCCAACGGGGGCCTCAACGACTTCGTCTTCGTGGGACGAAATGCCCTCGTCGGAGTTTCCAATGAGGTCGTCGGAGGAAGGGCCGAAGGCGGAAACGGCAGCGTCCGCAGCGGCGGTGGCGGCGTCGGGGGTCTCGGCGGAGGCCAACCCTGAAACTGCGAAGAGGAGGAGAGCGAGAACCACGACTATATTGGGACGTGCCATATTGATGAGAAGTCTAGTTAGGGAGAAAGGGTGGTTCTCTTGTATTATTTTTGGGTTTTGATGGAGATATTGAAAGAAAGGAGAGAAAGGAAGTTTATATATAATATGTATCTATATAATGATATATTTATATATGTATAAATATATATTTAAGGTTTGGGGGAAGCCATGGAGTGCGGTTGCGGAGGGTGAGGAAAGCCATGCATGAGGGTGGCCGTGTTCGCTGTTTTATTGCTAAATGCAGTAAATTAAAGCCTCTTAATTTAGTTTATTATTATTATTATTATTTTTTTTTTAAATATGGGAAAATTCTAAAGCATGTGCAAAAGAAATTAGCTGGCTATTGGCTAATATTGACAATAATGATTATTATAAAACAAAAAGAATTAAGTTTCATCTTTTAAATGGAAATAAGTTAAGAAAAAAACCGTAAAACTTCGGATTATACACGTGTATTTTATTGAAAGTGTACTCCTTTTAGAACTGGGAAACTGCTCAAAAAGAGAAGAGTTTTTTTTTTTTTTTTTTTTTTTTTTTTTTTTTTTTTTTTTTGATGGAAAGTAAAAGAGTTCTTTAAGGACTCGAATATCATATCATGCAAATATAAATAGGGATCACTCGACATTAAGAACTTCCTTAGAACCCAAAGCTTCACCATTGAAAGATTAAAATCTAGTGGTTTCCTTGTAGATTTACGCAGAAAATTTCCACCCGATTAAATTACTTCATCGTAAGTTCTCAGTACTGATCTCACTCGTAGCAATTAAGGTATGGGTTTTTTTTTTTTTAGCTTTTCTTGAATTTCTCTCAAAGACTACTCTTTACCAGTATATGATTCTTTTCCGTAAATTTTTGTCATTCAAATTCTTTTTTGATCGAGTAGTTGATCATCTTATCATTCTAATTGTTAATGCTTTGTAACATGCTTTTACATGCTTCTTTTGAAGAGAAATTAAATTTCGAAACTTGAAAATTTTAATATTATTGTACCACAAGTTTCGCAGTTACTTTTTTTTCCCAGATTTTTTTTTGTTCCAATATTCTTTCTTCAAAGCGATTAAACATATATATATATATATATATATGTATACACACACACACATAGGAGGAAGCTCAATGATAGGAACTTACAGAAGTACTGATAAACAGTAATAATACGTTTTTTTTTTTTTTTTTTCTGAAAAAAAAATAGCAATAATACTTACACAATTCTTTTTCTTCCCGTCCCTAAAAAAATAAACAAATTGCTTTCCCTTTTTTTTTTTAACAGAACGGCATTACACTCTTCTTTCTTCTTCTTCTTCTTCCTTTTTGTTGTTGAAATCTTATTGAACGGAGTTCTGATTATTCCAAAGATATTGAAATTATAGCATTCATTAATTTGTTTAATCACATTCTAAAACTGACCTGATCGTGGTTCTTAAATTAATTAAGTTGGATAAGTATTCATAGATTAACTTTTTTTTTTTTTTTTCTTTTCTCTTTATGGAATATCTAAATTTGCGTCTATGTTTTATGCAGAAATATGGCAACTGATTTGCCTGAAGACATACTAATAGATATTTTTTCAAGGCTACCTCCTGAATCTATATTACAGTTTAAAAGTGTTCAAAAATCATGGTATATTCTTATAACTGCACTAGTGAAGGACCCTGAATTTGTGGCCAAGAATTTCCACAACAATAAGAAGAAAGGATCGTTTTTAATCTACAAGTGCTTTGAAGATACCAATATAGGGTCCCTCGCCATCTACAATAATGGAGCAGACAATGAACAACGACTTAGTTATGGCATACAAGATTTCCAACCGCTGTTTCCAAATCGCTACAAAAAGTTTCTGAATTACAGTCGGGTTGGCGTGTCTCACTGTGACGGCATCATTTGCCTGGCCGATTATTACGACGGTCGTATTTTATTATGCAATCCAGCAACCAGGGAATTCAAGCTTCTTCCTACCGATCCATGCTTTTATGAGGCGAAGGAATACCGACTCGCTAATGTCGGATTTGGTTACGATTCCATCGATGATGTCTACAAGGTTGTTAGTGTCTGCGTATGGCCGTCTGGCGAATTTAAAGCTCACGTGTATACTTTGGGCAATGATTATACTTATTGGAGAGATATACAGTTGAAGACACAAATTATGATTGGCGACTATCACTCTTTAAGATCTAGCACTACCAAAGAGGTGCATTGCAACGGAGTCTGTTATTGGTTAGTGCAAGATAATAATGCTTTCGTACAAAAAATGTACTCGTTTGATATGCACGATGAGGAGTTTCGCACCATACCTTTGCCTGGCCACATTGAAAACATGGGATATTGTGACGCTTACAAACTAAGCCTCACTCGGTGGAATGAATCTGTTGTCTTGTTCTTTTATCCACCACCCCACTGGGTCAGGAAAGTATCTATTGAAATGTGGGTACTGCGGTCTTGGCATTGGACAAAACACCAAACGACAGTGCCGTTAAGAAGAATGGAAAAGATTGAAGCAGCATTCTATAAGAGTGATGAGATCCTCATTAAAGAGAAGAGAGGCCTGTTATCCTACAACATACTCACGAGGAAGGTGAGAAGAATTTACAAAGGTGATGTGGACAGATTTCGTGCTTGTTGTTATTACGTTCCGAGCCTTGTTTCAATTAGAAGGATTGCCTTTGACAAGTGAAAAGAAAGTTTATAAGGACATATGGACATGAGTAGTGCTTGAAAAATTATGCGTGTGATTTATAAATATTTTAGTTCTTTTAGAATACATTATTTTTTTTGTTGAACTTACGTGAATATTGTCTTCTTTTATTTATTTTTTCTTCCGTATAACTAGAACATTTAGTTCATATATTCATAATCATATTTTAAAATTATTCTCGTTTTACGTGTATTTTTTATGAGAAAAAATACTGTAGAGAATCATGAATTATGATTCAGAATCCCGGACGAATACATAAAACAACCATATATAATCGCACTTCAAGTTACATATAAATTTGCATCAAATGCAAGCATTCTATTAAACTGATCATTTCATGACAGAATCATAAGCTGAAATAATTCGCGCGCTAATTTTTCCCACCTTAGTGAAAATTAATTCAAGGGCGCAAAATTCTTGCACTGTCATTAACAGGTCTCTATCGACAAATTAATTAGTTAATTAGAAAAGGTTAGCAAAAAGATTGTGAAAAAAAATAGTCACAAAACTCCACAGCTCTTTGTCAATCAGTGTTTTAAGAAAGATTTCCAAGAGGGCACCAAGCCAACATTAACGACGACAACAATAACAATAACAACGACAACAGTAGTACTAACCAACGTAAAGGGGATATGTACAAAAATGACCCTTTGCTAAGCAATAATTACTCTAGTTTTGTTAAATCTTTTTAAAAAAAAAAGTTCATGTTTTGAAAATTTAAGAATCAAGAAGCTCGGTAGACATACGTTGGCAAACTAAGCTAGTGATTAATTAATCAATGATTTTCCAATATCATTAATAATTTATTGATTTACAAAGTCAAAAAAAAATATTTTTAGAGACAGTTTCTTAATTTAGTAAACGTAGACACATCTACTTAAAGCAGACTCTAAAAAGACTATCAAAAAAATTTTTTTTTTTAAGACATTTTCAGAATTTAACAAAACTAAATATATAGTATACTTTAAAAAATGCCATTGCAATTTCATTATAAACAAATAATAATAATATATTTCAAATAATAATAATACAACAATAATTTAAACAACTCCAAAATATGGTTAAATAATAATATAAATATGTTTCAAAAATCTACTTAAGATGACAAAAATTATTATTTATGTCACTCCACTAAAAAATAAATAATTGTCATTCAATTAAGAGAGAAAAAAAAAGAACAAAATGACACCTAATTAGTTAGAATGACATAAATAATAGACTTGTATAAAACCATGACAAATCATATACTTTTCTCTAAAGTACATGGTCTGTCAGGTCTATTATTTATATTATTCTAAATAATTAAGTGTCATTGTGATTTTTTGTTTTCTCTTTATTAATTAAATGAAAATTATTTATTTTTAAGTGTAATGATAAAAATAATATTTTGAGAAAAAGAGACAAATATCATTTAAAATGTATAAGTCTTACATTTTATTTTTGTTAATATTTTTCACCATCTTAAGTGGTAATGAGGTATTTATGGTTTTTTCTTAAAAAATTTAGAGAAAATTGCTGAACTTACTCTTAAAAATATATGAGTTTATATTTATATTTTTTTTTTACTATTAATTAGTATTGTTGTATTATAAAAAATATATTAATTAAGAATAAAGAATAAAAATTAAAATTTATGGACTTTTAAGAGGATATTTGTGAAGATTTCTAAAAAATTTATGTCCAGTTTAGTGAAAGTCCATTTTTGATATGGGTCTGGCTGATACAGAAAGGCCCAACTTGGATTTCCCATCGCTCAGATCCAAACCCTAACCGAAGAGCGGAGAAAGCAAATCGAGTTAGGGCTTTTGAAAAAAATTTCAACAAGAGAAGGAGGGAGCGAAAACTAAACCCCTTTCATTTCTTCCCACTTCCGCCATTTTCGTTGCTCGACTTCTCTCGAAGCTTCCACACTCTTCTCTCAGACCGATCGGCACCGCCGAGGGATCTCCGCCAGTGAAGAAATGGCGCTGGCGTTCGACGAGTTCGGGAGACCATTCATCATTATCAAAGAGCAGGGACAGAAGACCCGATTGCGAGGCCTCGAAGCTCATAAGGCCAACATTTCCGCCGGGAAAGCCGTCGCTCGGATCCTCCGGACCTCTCTCGGCCCCAAGGGCATGGACAAGATGCTCCAGGGCCCCGACGGCGACGTCACCATCAGTTCGTTTCTCCTTCTCCCGCGCCATTTTCTCTTTCTTCCTTTCATGAAAGTCCGGAGATTTTACGGTTTTTAGTTTTCTTAGTCTGGTAATGGTGGCGATGTTAGTTGTTGTTGTGGATTTGTAGTGTTTGATTGATTTCGAGATTTTAGTATGTGGATCTATTGTGGAAATGAACAAAATGATAAAGTAGTAAAGTATCGGTGTGATTTGGAGTTGGTTTGTGTGAATATCTGTTCTTTCGCGTAAAGTACCTAGGGTTTTTGAAGTTCTTGTATGATTTCATTTTGAAAGAAGGAGAAATTATGAGCTTTTTGGCTTTAGGTCTTTCGTTAGTTTATTGCATTATTTTATGGGGAATAGGAACAAAAGCACAAGTCTTTCGATATTGCGATTCTGTGATCTTACTTTTTTCCCCCCTGTTTACACAGCAAATGATGGTGCAACAATTTTGGAGCAAATGGATGTTGACAATCAAATTGCAAAGTTGATGGTTGAACTTTCTCGTAGTCAGGATTACGAGATTGGTGATGGGACAACTGGTGTTGTTGTTTTGGCTGGTTCACTTCTGGAGCAGGCTGAGCAGCAATTGGAACGCGGTCTTCATCCAATTCGGATTGCGGAGGGCTATGAGATGGCCTCTAGAATAGCTGTTGAGCATCTTGAGCGTATAGCTCAGAAGTTTGAATTTGGGGAGTCCAATATAGAGCCTTTAGTTCAAACTTGCATGACTACTTTGTCTTCGAAGATGTAAGTAATGGTGGCTCACGGGTTAACTTTTTTGCTTTGCAATCATTTGTAGTTTATTGGATTACAATTGTAATTTGCAAGCAGTAGATAGACATTATGTGGCTAAAGCTACTGAGAATAGAACTAGGGAGGTGGAAGTAGAAATGCCTTCATTGCCTTGTTGCTCTTTCTTGATGTCAAAATTTTGTTCAGAGCTTTGTGTGAATTTTTACAGTCAAACGTGGAAGTTATGGTACTTGCTAATGATGACATTATGTAATTATATTAATTATACTCTGATATGTATTATGCGTATGAGCCTTTGTTCTTAATGTTGCAGAGTGAACCGGTGTAAGCGTGATCTGGCTGAGATTGCTGTTAGGGCAGTTCTTGCTGTTGCACATTTAGAAAGGAAGGATGTTAATTTAGATTTAATAAAGGTGGAGGGGAAAGTAGGAGGCAAGTTGGAAGACACTGAGCTCATTTATGGAATTCTTGTTGACAAGGATATGAGCCATCCACAGATGCCAAAGCGAATTGAGGATGCAAAAATTGCTATCTTGACTTGTCCCTTTGAGCCACCTAAGCCAAAAACTAAACATAAGGTTGATATTGATACAGTGGAGAAGTTCCAAACCTTGCGTCAACAAGAACAAAAGTACTTTGATGAAATGGTCCAAAAGTGCAAGGTAGCCTTTTCACGTTAATTTATAATTTACTGTTAAAAAAACTCTCGCTTATTTCTACTTTGTTTCACATTATGGAAGTATCGTAGGTTATGTAGGTTTTGTTTGTTATGAAACTTCATTTACCTTGCACATGTGGTTAGAGATATTCTTATTGGGGCATTTAGGTACTGCAGAACTAAGTTTTTGAGTTGCAGGACGTTGGTGCTACTTTGGTTATCTGTCAATGGGGTTTTGATGATGAAGCAAATCATTTACTGATGCACCGGAACTTGCCTGCTGTAAGATGGGTTGGTGGTGTAGAGTTGGAACTAATTGCAATAGCCACAGGTGCGTCTCCTTTAAACAATTTTGCAAGTCAATATTACATAAATTAAACTATTTAAATGGTTTATTTACTTGGTAGATAGTTCCTCTTTCTTAATTGGTTTGACCAATGATGCATTTGTAGGTGGAAGGATTGTGCCTAGGTTCCAGGAGTTGACTCCTGAGAAGTTGGGAAAGGTGTGTTTAGCTGTTTGTCTTTACTACTTTCTGTGCGTACCCTGTGTGTGCATTTTTGTTGCTGTTTTTTATTTTATTTTATTTTATAGGGGGTAGATCTTTTTCTTGAACTCCTTATTTGCTTACATTTTAGATTACAACATAACAATGTTAACATGATAAACTTTTTTCTAAGGCTGGTCTGGTTCGAGAAAAATCATTTGGTACAACAAAAGACCGAATGCTGTACATTGAACACTGTGCAAATTCAAAGGCTGTTACCATATTTATCCGTGGAGGTTGGTTTCTTGTCATATATGTTCCAGCATTTACATTTTTCATATCAGAGTCTTATTCAAGAAAATATAACTTGAAGGCATTTTGAATCTGATAATAAGTTTTCTTATTGAACTAATTTGTCGTTGATTCTGCATTAGGTAACAAAATGGTGATTGAGGAGACCAAACGCAGTATTCATGATGCATTGTGTGTTGCTAGGAATCTTATTCGCAACAATTCTATTGTCTATGGTGGCGGTTCAGCTGAGATATCTTGTTCAATTGCAGTAGAGGCAGCTGCAGATAGATACCCAGGAGTTGAGCAGGTTTGAAGATTGTTTTCTTTTTTAGCTCCTTCATAATTATCTCCATTATATTTCGATGTATTCACTGCTTGTCTGTCATGTTTTTCTTTTATCACAGTATGCTATCAGAGCATTTGCTGATGCTCTGGATGCCATCCCTATGGCGCTTGCGGAGAATAGTGGACTCCAACCCATTGAAACGTTGTCTGCAGTTAAATCGCAGCAAATTAAGGTAAGCTTAGCTAGCATCCTAGCCTGTTCCAACTACCTTCAGTGTTTACTCAACCAACCTTAGTGGCATTAATTTTTTCTGTTATTAATTTCGGTTTTGGTATTGGTTGTAGGAGAACAATCATTATTGTGGAATTGATTGCAATGATGTCGGCACTAATGACATGCGTGAGCAGAATGTTTTCGAGACCCTCATCGGCAAGCAGCAGCAGATCTTGCTGGCAACACAAGTTGTCAAGATGATATTGAAAATAGATGATGTTATCTCCCCTTCCGAGTACTGAACTTTGGGGTTCATGACCTGTTCAAATTTGCCAAACAGAATAGGCGTTCGTTTTATGTTTGGTATATTTCTCGGTGTGATTCCGGTTTTGATTCAACTTCTGGGACAATCTCCTCTTGATGGATACTACTTGTTACTTGCACTGTAGCTTTTCTGAGGTGCCTTTTGTTTAAATTGTAAGCATGGCTGCTACTCAATCGGTTTTGTGATAATAGATTGTTGAACTTTCCTATTTTGTTTAAATCTTTAACATCACCAAACAAAATCTCTCTTACCATGCCAAATTTGTCACATAAGCATTGCATGCACGAGTTTGAACCATTTGGCTGTCCCATGGCAAAACTGGCATTAATTTTCTAATGAAACCATCACAACAGTAAGGTCTCCACAACAATTATTGGACGCCAGAATGGCCCCTTGTGCCGGTTGTAAAGACATTTAAAGCCTTCGAAGACAAAATGCTGTTCTTTCGCCTCAATAAAGAGCCTTTTTGACAGTGTATGATGTTACCCAAGTTCAGAATGTGTTGCATGGAAATTGGAATTATTGGGATTTTTGTTCCTACCTGTGGGCTATGAGCAAAAAGGTCATTGTCTAATCATTCACAATTGGAATGGAAAGTACTGTCACGACTAACGTACCTTTTATTATTTATCTTGTTTTGATAATTTACCCTTGTGAAATGTTCCTTAGGCTTTCAACAATTAGACCACTGGCTTGTCTTCCGAGTTTCACAGTTATCGACCGTTTTGTTTTCACGCTTGTTTTATCTTCAAATCTTTGAAAAATAAAATGCCGTTATGCTCTTACGTTAGTTTGCAGTTAATTTTGTCACCGAACTCACATGTGAAGCTTGGAAATTGAGAATCTGTCTTTTTATGTTTTTTCTATTGTTTTTCCCTGAAAGATGCGCGCCTTTCCGTGGATTATATGTTCTCTGGTGCTAAAGATTTCTGTCAGCTTAGAAGAACAGAATAAATCGATAAATAATCATATGGGCAATCTTTCTTGTTTTTAAGATAAACAACAATGTAATCTCCTATTAACAATCTTGCTCAGACAAAACCGACTCCATATCAAATTGTACGTCGAACTGTGTTTATGGCTTTATCACAATGGACAATGAATTAGAATGACCCTTTTCACAGTAAGAAAAAGGAGGAGAAAATCACAGCTATCAAAGAGGACAAAAAGATACGTGTCTAAATCTATCACCTTTCGTTCTACTATTGAAGTAAAAGAACGAGAAAAAAAAAGACTCATTAAGCTCGATAATCCGTTTACTTTATTAATTCGAGTTTGTAATTTGAGTTGAGATGTGATTTTATTTAAGAACTTTTTAATGTAGTAAAAAAGTTAAGTATGACTGAGAACTTTTTACTGTTGTAAAACTCAAATTTTAAACTCAAATTGGTGAAGTGTACAGGCCTTTAGAAAACTTATATTCAATCCCGTGAACTCCAATATTCACATTGGTGGGATCCATGTCATTGGTGAGAACCCGAGTTCTAAAACTAGAGCGCTCTAATAATAATAATAATAAAGGTCATCTTTTGCTTGTTCAACTCTACCGACGAGGCATTGGCTATTTATGGACTGGAGATGGATACTGGTGGAGTTGGAAATTATTACAATAGTTTTTGTTGGTGACATTTTATGGCAACTGGGATTGTCGGGAGCAGAAAGCTTTAATGGTGGGCACTTTAGTTGTTAGTGATAATTGAATTCAAGCAACAAGATCCAATATAACGAATCCAAAGGCATTGGAGATTCCTTCAAGTTTGAAAATAATAATCGTCAAAAAGGAGACACCAGAAAATTGGTGTGGAAAAGTGTTTTTTGTGCCTGCAAAACACAGGGTCCTCAGAAGATAACCAACAAGCATTTATTTCCTCTCAAGACTTTCTGTTCAATCCACACTCTTGCTGAACCAACCCATGTGAGGGAAAACCAAAGTGGCATTTAAGATAAACTCGGCGGCATTAAATTCCAATATTCATGAACGATATTCTTACATATGCGAAAAATAAACAAAAGGAAAAAAAAAAGGACACCCATTACCAACACTTTGGCTATTGTTTCTTTCAACCCCACAAAGCAGGTTTTCAAGCAAAAACTTACAACATGGTCGGTCACAAACTAGCCAAGGTTTGTAAACATCACAAATAGTTAAATTTGCAAATCTTGGTACACAAGTAAAGATAGGTCCAAACTCTATTACCTTATACTTACAAATTGGGTTTTCTCCTTTTACCCAAATAGTTTCTTTCTTAATTTGAGATCATTTGTCATCTTATTCTCCTCCCCTCAAAACTTTTACCATTATTAACTAAGATACTATGGACAACGTTTGTTACTTCATGGATTATCAGAAATCAGCAACGTGACCCCTTCCTGCATTTAAGTGAACCCGCGCCGGACGTGATTGTACTTACTAGGGAAGATGGCCTTGCGCTTAAGCTCGACGCCTTGGCGTAATTAGAAGACGCTCCAGCGCCAGATGCTGTGAAGAAGGCTCCGTTCATGAGCAAGTCTCCTGATGATCTCCAATTCCATTTCTTCCACTCGCTTTGTGCTGCATTCTCATGCTTAGTAATCTACAAAGAATGACCAATTGATATAAGTTCCTTTTGAGCTTATGAAGCAACAATTGCACTAAAAAATGACCAATTTAGACTTCAGTTATTCTCACCTCTTTGTTGTCTTTGTTGTTGGGAGCAAGAAACCTATTGCCTTGGCTGTTAATAGTTGGAGATGCACTTCCACCAATTGCGTACATTTCCCAATGTGTGTAGTCATTATTCACCACATGGAAGTACCCATGTCTACATCTGCAAAATATTAAAAAATTTAGCAATTTTAGCAATAGTACCTAGTAATTGGGCCTCAATCAAATCATTTAGAGCTAAAAAATTTAAAGAAATGCCATTATTTTATTCCTTTTACATGATTTAGGCCTTCACTTTACTTCATTTTTTGTCAACTTAAAAATGATATAATTCTATTGAGAACGACACACAACTAATTTTTGCTCTTCACTTTTATCTCATTATATATCAACTTAAAAATGGCAGAATTCTACGAGAAGGACACGAAACCGAAACGAATCAATTGATGCCCATTACCTTGGCATTCTTTGGACAAGGCCTTCTCCAAAATGGTTGAAGGCAATAGTGACCTGCATATTCTTGTCCTGCTTGTAGCTATCACTGTGTCCCAAGAGCATGACCTTGTTGTGGTGGGTCATGTAATTGTTTGAAATAGTAATGGCAGTGGAGCCATGAATGGCATCAATAAGTCCGTCACGGCAGTTAGAGAGCGAACAGTGATCAACCCAAATGTGGCTTCCACCAAAAATCGAAACTCCATCTCCATCAGACAAAGTCCTCCAGCCATAGTGGCTTGGCGAGTCTCTCACATAAGCATTCCCACCTTGCTTACAATCATGTATGTTCAGCCCATGGATGATCACATTCGTCACGTATTGTATCGTTATGCATGGCCCACCAGCAATGTGGACGCTCGCGCCTCGGCCGTCGATTGTCTTGAACGAGTTGACCATCAGCTCTTCCTTGAGCTTGATCACCATATCACGCTTGAAAATGATCCACAATGGCTCCTCTTGGATGACACCGTACCTAAGTGTCCCTGGCTTCGGGTTCACGGGGTGGTCGCCCGCGTCAGTCACCACGTAAATCTTGCCGTCTCTGCCCCCGACGGCGTTCTTACCGAACCCGATCGCGCAGTTTGCCAACCGCTGCCGGTTCTTCTCCCAATTGCTGTCACACCGCCAGCAGTCATCAATTGGGTTACCTGTCCCACATGAGAGGTACCCCAAATTCCTCCTATTAATTGACTCATTGATGTTCCTGCAAAAAAAAAAAAAAAAATTTAATAATAATAATAATTATGTAACAAATGTGTGAAACACTAATGTATAAACCCCCAAAAAAATGTTACATAAGATAGTACTTGTAAATAATGCAAGTGACATTTTTCTAATTTACAAGTTATATTGGTAAATGTACGTACTTTTGTACTTCTTGTACCACTAATTCAGGGTCTGGGACTGGAGAAGAGGAAATGAGAGTTGAAGCGAGTAGAATATTAAGCAAGAGAACTAGTGAAAGAGGGAGTGGCATTGCCATAGCTTTTTATTTTTTGAAATTTTTCTTTTTTCCTCCTTTCTCTCTGCCTTGAAGAGGAATATTACAGGGGAGAGAGATTAGAGTAGCGATGCAGAGAGAGAGAGAGAGAGAGAGAGAGAGAGAGAGCAGATTCTTTGGTGATGGAGGTAGAGATAAAATTGTGAGCTTTATATAGGGAATTAAAACAGGTGAAGGAACTGTATACGTAATATTATATAATTGTGGGGTCCACTAGTTCCATGATTTCTCCATTAATTCGGTTCCATTAGTAGTATGGCCGTCAAGTAATCTCTATACGCTATCCATATATGCATATGATATATTTGATGTGAGAAATTCTCTTGGGTCAATTTTCTTATAATTAAAAGAATTTATACCATTATTACCTACTAATTAGTAGATTATTTGTACGGATAGACTTGTTCGAGCTAAGAAGTTGGTTGATTAAAAAATTCATTTTCTGATTTAAATTATAATTTAAAAAATTGAGAAAACAAAAAATACTGACTGAGGGTGATCTCTCTCTCTCTCTTCGTGTGTGTGTGTGTGTATATATATATATATATATATAAACTGTATATTATTATTATTATTATTATTATTATGTGTATAGAAAAGATGTAACTTAACTATATACACCGACACTTTTCCAAATGAAATTATTGTCGGTGTGGCACTACCACAACCAGTCCTGAATTAATTTAGAGACTAGAGACTGATCAGCACCCTACTAGCCTATATCTTTTTATGACAATTTGCATTCTTTCCATTAATGAGAAATCTATTCATGACTAATTCTTACATAGTATTTGTCAGTAAAGAAACAAACGTGTCACTTCTCAATAACTCATTTAAAAGCCTTTGTAAGTAAATAAAAAACAAACGTGTCACTTCTCGATACACTGCTATTTACGACAAAAAATATTTATCACGATAATTATTGTCACAAATAAATAAATATTTACGATAATATTTGTAAATATTTTTATAAAATTAAAAAATATTATTGTTATTAAAATTCACGCATCGTCGTAAATATTTATTTAGCGACAGATGTTCTTTGGTGTGAATTTTTAACATCAAAATAACATTATTTATGACGATATATCATCGTAAATAATTAACTATTTATGATGACACATGTCGTTACAAATAAAAGTTAATTTATTTATTTTCTCCCGAGCAAAAAAATTATTCGAACGAGTGACAATTTTTTTTTTCGACGACACTAATGTGTGCGTGGCAAAAAGTGATTTTGTATTCCCCCAAAAAAATAAAAAGGTGAAAAAATTGGCCGGGTCCCTAAAAATTATTTGCGACGACAAATGTCGTCGCAAATAATGTATGTGTCGTCACAAATAATTTTAAGTTATATTTGCGACGACTAGTCGCCGCAAATATTCTTTTGTGTCGTCGTAAAAAACTCTGTTATATGCCCATGAGCAGAGCCTCCTCCTCCATTTTTTTCGATCGGCTTCTCTCTCTCTCTCTTGGCCTCTCATTGGTTTTCTTTGATTTTCTGACCCCAAACTCTGAAAATCTCCTTGTATTCTCTTCAAAATCAATAATATTATAAGTTTTATTTGTTTTTTATCCAAAAAATCCCAAAATCTCGCCGTCAAAGTATGCCACCCTTTGCCCTTGTTTATCTTGCCGTTTTTAGTTCTCGTTTCAGTGGGTTTGAATTTTGTAAGTTTTTTTATAGTTATTGTATTTTTTTAGTTTAAAATGTATGAGTTTTTTGATATTCGAATTGTGTATAATTATGGATTATAAATTTTGAAGTTTGATTTATAGATTTTAGAATTAGTATATAATTTGAAATTTGGATTATAGATTATGAATTTTGAGTTTATTGAAATTTGATATTGTGATTGTTGAAATTTTAAGATTATAATTTGATTTAGGTTGAAATTAAAAGTTTTGATAATTGTTCTAGGTGGCACATCTTATAGTTATGGTGTGCTGAAATTTTTTAAAAGTTATTTTTTTGCAAGTTTGACTTTTTGGATAATAAGAAAAGTATGTCGTTATGATGTCAAAATTTTATTAAAACCTATTAATTTTAAGAATTTAATTAATAAGAATTAATTATATTAATAGAAAGAAAATTAAAAATTAATTACAAACAATATTAATTTTAACAATAATAAAAAAACTTGTTCATAAAATTTGACAAAACTTATAAAATTGAAACATGAAATGTTAAACTTTTTTTATGAACGTGATTATATAGTCATAAGAAAACATGAAGTATGGCGGTAAGAAACGAAACAAACAATATGCAGAGTTTAATTGGACAAAGAAGAGTATTTTTTGGGAACTACCATACTGGACTTCATTATCAATTCGTCACAACTTAGATGTCATGCATATCTAAAAAAATGTATGTGACAGCTTGTTGGGTACTATTCTTAGTATCGATGAAAAAAGTAAGGATACAGACAAGGCGATGATCGATTTGCAGAATATGAGGATTCGTAAAGAGTTACATTTGTACAAAGATGGTGATTGATGGATGAAACCACCTACAACTTACACGTTAACCCAAACTGATAAGCGGAAGTTCTGTGAATTTTTAAAGTCTATTTGATATCTCGATGGATTTGCCTCGAATTAAAAAAAAATATAACTGATGGGAACACAAAGATCAGTAGGTTAAAATCACACGATTGTCATGTTATAATATAGCGATTGTTACCGATTGGGATTCGCCCGATGAAAAAGGAAATTGTTGATGCAATAACAAAACTGAGTAATTTTTTTCAGTTGATATGTTCCAGAACATTAAGAATTTCAGATTTAGAGAGAGCTCAAGAAGATATAAGTCTTATCCTGTGCAAGTTAGAAATAGTATTCCTTCCAGCCTTCTTCGACAAATGGTTCATTTGTTGATGCATCTACCATAAGAAGTCATTCGTGGAGGACCTATTCATTTAAGGTGGATGTATCCATTTGAACGCTTTCTTGGATTGTTGAAGAAATATATTCGCAATCATGCTCGTCCGGAGGGATCAATTGCCGATGCATACATTGTGAACGAGGCCCTGACATCTTGCTCAATGTATTTACGCGGGATTGAGACTAAGTTTAATAGACCAGAAAGAAACTGGGTTGATGATGACACGGAGCATGGTAATAATTTGATTGTTTTCGCTACAAAAATTCACCCCATTGGTTAGATGACATCGATCATGTTGGATAATGACTTACGGACAAAGGCCGAGTGGTACATCTTACTCAATTTTCCTGAAATACAACGATACATTGAGTATGAATATCTCTACAAAATTTAATTTTATGTCGATTTGTATCATACTTTACTTAATCATTCATTGATATTACTACACTACAAAGATGACCACATTAAAGTTTTAGAGGAAAGTGGTCGTGGGCAATCGTTTGATGTAATTCAGGCAAGGGAATTTCCAAGTTAGTTTTTCGACAAAGTATGCACATCTAACTAGGTTGAATTCCATTTTGAATTTAATAATAAGTCTAATTTATTATTATTATTATTTTTTACAATATACAATCTTCGACAACGTAACATTCCAGAAGCCACCAATCAATTGGTTTCACTATCAACTGGTTCAAGCTTCTCTGTTCGATCCTATTCTGGTTGTGCAGTCAACAGAGTTAAGTTTTTAACATACAACCGGGGCAACGACTGAACCACTCAGAATAATGGCATTTTTTTTTTTGCAGGGCAAATAATCAGGTTTTCTACGGAGTTTTAGAAGAGATTTATGAATTACTATACATTAACGACAATTAAGTCTTCCTTTTCAAGTGTAAGTGGTTTGACACTCGGGCAGAAAGAAGAAGAATGCAACAATACAAGACTATAATAAGCATCTTCATTAAGGACTCATGGTATGAGAATGAACCTTTCATTCTAGCTTCTCGAGCGAAACAAGTTTTTTATGTTGATGATTTATTTGGCGGTCCAAATTGGAAAGTTGTGGAATATTTTGGGCATCGACATATATGGCATTTTCTAGAAGAGGATGTCGACAAGGTCACGATAGTTTAAGATACAAAATCATGAAATGTTGAGTCAAAAGTTGAACTACCTGAACTGGACAACTTAACATTTGATCGGCCTGATATAGAAGCAAATACTTTCACGTCTGACGTCGACGCATACTTGCGGGACAAGTTGCCCGTTGAAGATGACTTTATTGACGATGGTGATGATGAAACTGTGTTTGACTATATCGAAGATGAGCTTGTCGAGTCTGAAGATGATGATGACATAGAAAATGACGATGATGTTGAAGACATTCGTAGTGACGACGAATAGAACCAAAGTAATTAATTTATATTTACTAATTTTTTTATAAAATTTTTAAGAAATTGCGTACCGAAAAAAATAACAAATAAAATTTTTTTACGACACAACGTCTCGATGTCTGGCCCAGTAGCTACATGCGCCGGCTCTGCAGAAGGATCACAGCCGCCACCTAATCCGACGAGACTCCAGACACATTATTAGTCAGGTATTATACGTTATAACACATACTCCCAATACTTGTTACTTGTCAAACTCTCTATAATCAAATTTATTTCTTTTTTCATATTTAACATAACATATTATACTATTTTTATTCATTTTTATTTCCCTTACCTTTGCAGGCTCAGATGGAGGGGGAAAAAACCACGCAGATGATGACACAGTCTGCTGGCGAAGGTTCATCGACGCCAGTCACTGAGGAAGGGATTATGTCCCAAGTCTTAGGCAAGCACATAGGACACACTAAGGGAGTGGGACTGACATTGCCACAGAAGAATCGTTCAAGCGCATCCACCTCATCATTTGCTTCGCAATAGGATAGGTCATCGTCGATTAATTTGCTCCAGCATGTTCAAAACTGGCTGAACAACATCTATGTCGAGCAATGTAAAGTGTTTGACAACCAACAAATGATAATAGAAGCCATGCGCACGATGAATCCCAACATTAACTTCTTGACACTTAACTGTCCTGAACCGTGGGTTCGTCGGTCGTCGTCGCCAGAGGGAAACGAAGAAGATGATGATGAGGACGACGATGCGGATAATTTAGGAGATTAAAATATCTATTTTTATTTTTCTTATTATGAATACTTTTTTGTATGGATTGATTAATTTACTTTTTAAAACTTATTTTATTATTGTGTTGACTTTTTTATATGAATATTTTATTAGCAAATATCAATTTTATTGATTTATTTTATTATTAAATTTTCTTCTAATTTATATATTATTAATTAATATTATTAGGAAATTAGGGAAAAAAAGGAAAACATTTTTTGCGACGACAAATCTAAAAAAAGTCGTTGCAAATAGGCCAAATCACTAGCGACGACATCTAACCCTTTTGCGACGACATCTAATCCTTTTGCGACGACATATATCGTCGTAAATAATTATGAACACATCATCATCAATGACATGTTCGACGGAACATTCGTGACGACTTATTCGTGACGGCAGTCGTTGCTAATGTATTAGCGACGACATCTCAAAACTTTGTCATCGCAAATATATTATTTGCGTCTAATCTTTTGCGGCGACTAATTTACGACGACATATCGTCATAAATATAATATTACCGACGATAACGTACTCTTTTACTACAACATTTACTCGTCAGAAATAAGCTTTTTTGCTGTAGTAACTCATTTAAAAGCTTCTTTAAGTAAATGCTTTATCATAAAATTATTTAAGATTATTAGTGCATTTCTGTTTACAGATTCTTTCATAAATAAATTTGGTAGACCAGACATGTTTCAATCCATTTTTATGAAGGACTTATTACAATTCCTTGAAAAGGCAAGGCAAAACTTCCAACAATGAAAAGAAAAGGGTGACGCTAAATGGATTAATTACTTGCCTTGAGGGAGAATCATTTGCTTCCCGTTTTGATGCATTTTCTGATGAAATATGACTTAAAATTTCAAAAACTCCAAAACCCCATGTCGTTTATAGTCGAACCACACCTTTTTCTTATTTGTTCCAGCCTCATTTGTTTTCTTCCTTAAACGAATATCTTTGATGATTTAATCTATGCTTATTGGTTATCAACTTCATACACGTTGAATTTTTTTTTTTTTTTTGGGTCAATCATACACGTTGGTTTATTCTATATATATTCCAACCCCAAATATATAAGTTCATGCATAAATAATATAGCTTATACTTATAGGAAATAGTCATAACCTATAATATATATATATATATATATATATATTGAAATTAAAAAAAAAAAAAAAAAAAGTAAACAGTTCAAACACAACACATGATATAACCGCAAACCGCGCATATATATCGCGCATATATATATATGACCTTGATTCAAACGAATG
The DNA here is from genome assembly GCA_012066045.3 of Morus alba. NCBI lineage: Eukaryota > Viridiplantae > Streptophyta > Magnoliopsida > Rosales > Moraceae > Morus > Morus alba. The sequence continues at coordinate 1,858,704 of CP050237.2, read as the reverse complement.
GGATGACATAAGTGATATAGGAAGGACCATTTAATTAGTTAGTGACTTTTTTTTTGTGACCACCATTTATTTCATTTTATATCAAAGTATATATATAAAGGGAAGAGGAGGCTCTCTAGCTAAGTCTGCAATCTGAATTGAATTAGCTCACATGGGGTCCGTACCATCCGTCCACAGGGGCTGACATGGCCATCTCTATCTTGGAAACGCACGTTCTCCCATGTGACTTTGTTCCACGCTGGGACCCACCCTAAAATTTAAAATTTATTTTAAAATTTTTTTTTTTTTTAATAAAAATAAAATTTAAAATATTTTTAATTTTAGATAGAAATTATTTTTAAAATATATTTAATAATTTTATTAAAAAATTATTTTCAGTATAAAAAATTTATTAATGTCTAAAAAAAATAAAAATAAAAAATAAAAAAAAATTTATTTATTTCTTATTTTATATTAAATTAAAAAATTATTTTTATTTTTATTTTTTATTTTTAATTGTGATAATTGCTGTTTTAAAATTATTTTTATTTTTTTACTCGTAAAAAACATAAAAAATAAAAACAGTTCCAACACGACATTAGATTTCCATATTTTCTGTTTGTGAAGGAACTCCTTACAGAGAATCTTAGCTAGAACAAGCCCGGCCGTTAATGGTGGTTGGTTGCTGATCAAACTACACACGTATTTCGTATCATATAGAGCAATGCAATAATATAATACGTGTTGACAATGCAATTTTATAATACATTTCCTTTTATTCTATAAATAAAACATATATATATATATTAATTTTTTTTTTTCCTACATATTTTTTCTCCAATTTGCACAAGTTGTTTCACATTATTTTTAACTTAGATAGGATTTACAATTTACACAAGTTGTCTCTTTTTTTTTCCTAGATCCACTTCTCTTGGGTTCATTCACCCCTTCTTCATTGGGGGTCTTTCTCCTTATATATAGCGGGCTTCCTTCATTGGGGTTTTTCTCCGTAGGCCCATGTCAATCTCTCATTGGTAATCTTGCCATTAATGCTTTGTCGGCCAGCCTCGTGCTTTCAAGGTCTCGACGGGACATTCTCGTCGTCGAAGCATCGCCTCGACCTTTCAAAAAAGAAAAATCTTGAATCGAAGGTTCAAGATCACCACTAATAATAGATATTATTTCCAAGTTTATACTTGGACGAGACCAGACAATGGTTGGAAGGGAAAAAAAAAAAGCGAAGGTTCAAGGATCCGTTTATACTTGGACGAGACCAGACAATGTAAGTGGATCCGTTGGCCAAGCTAGCCAAAGCGCTGGAGAATTCCATTAAAGGCCAGAGAGAAGATGAAGAAAATGGCAAAGTTTGATTATTAGGTGTGAATTATGGGAGGGATGACTTTTGTTTTAGCAACATATGGTAATAATCCACATGAGCAACAACGGGTCTCCTCTGGGCTGTTGCCACGTGGCACGTCTTCGCTCGCAGCCGTATTTGTTCTAGGCAAATCATGTGTCTTCTCCCACAATGATGAGACGCGAAGATTTCAGCTCTTTTAATCGGGGCATTATAATGTGTGTGACATGATATACATATTCATGTGGATAAGATCATGATCATCATTTTTGCATCGTTATCATTAGGTATCTTCAACATTTGGTGATCATTCCGCCCAACAAGGCCAAAAAAAAAAAAAAAAAAAAAAAACCATTAACACTTCGCTGATTACCTTAATAAGCTGCTAATTTTGCGGTGATTAATTGCTTAAGGTGATCATCTAATTTAACAACTAACTATATAGCTAGCTAGTAGCTAGCTACTACGCTGCCTATATTATAGTACAGGCAATTACGAGGATGTTTAATAGAGATTAAGCATGTAATACAGAAATTACGTACAAAATAACTAATTACTTGGTAGTGCAAGTTAATTTTGAGAACCGACAGCTTAAAACACACAAACCTCTTATGTACACGCATACCATACGTACAGAGCTTTCACGTACCCATCCTATAAATGCCTGCATATAATATATATATATATATATATATGTGCATATATATATATATATATGTATATCTCCTATGTAGAATCTAGTAGTACAAATCTATCTTTTCTCTGTAGTTTCTTTGAGAGGACGTAGTAAATATTATCGATCATTTTTTGTCATAGGAAAGGAGAAAGAAAAACTACACATTATCCAAAAAAGGAAAGGAAAAAACAAATTAAAATAAAAAGTGCACAAAACAAGGTGGCATAAAGATGTGTGTTTCTGTTATAGGCAGAGAATTTAAAGAGAGGATGAAAATGCTACATAATTTATTTGAATTGAGCTCTGCCAATGTTAGAAGATCGGGCCTGTTTGAATAGCAGTTAGCCTCCACTGTACAGCACAAGTAGGGACCATAACCGTCTTATTTTCAACCAAATTTATTACTTTTTTCTTTCCTTTTTCCCCTTTATTTAAGTTTTTCCCTCCCTCTCAACTAATTCATCATGAATACACCAACTGATCATACCAAAATATATATATATATATATATATATATATATGCGTGTAAAAACAAATTGTCCTGAAAAGATGCCATAATCTTGTTAAGTACATATATTGGCATTCCTTGAATTCAGTAAGTCGATCCTCAAGTGGTAACACAAAAATTTGAATTTGATTAGCATCCATAAGCTACTCCATTAGTTTTTTCTTCCCTATCTCCTTTTGAAGCTTTCTCTTCAGGATATTTTTAGAGAAATTAATTCGTTTATTTTTAGAATTTTTACATGTGGGGGCTGGGGAGCACCTAGCTAGCTTAGAAATGGTCCAATATGCTTATTGGCTGCCCTTCAAAAAACAAATGCATATTGGCTGCATAAAATAACTTATTAATTATCTAATTTAAGTTGACAAAAACAAAGAAGTCAAATTATATGAAATAGAATGAAAATAATAAAAAAAATTAATCATTTAAGTATAAGGGAAAGTATTATTGATCTGATATAAATCTTAACTCAACATTCTTTTCTCTCTGCTTTTTCTATTTTCTCTAATAATATAAACCGATTGAAGAGTCGTTACCAAGTAAAGCAAATATTGGATAATAATATTTATATACCGGTACCCACTAATAATAAAAAGCGAGTTCTGTAACATGAAACTTATAGATGAGATCCACAGCTTCTATTGACAATGGTGCCCGCAAACATTTTTTTTCAATTTTGCATTCCCTCTGGGAATTGCTGCTTAGCATGAGCTATAAACCAGCAAGTCAAGTCTACAACACCGTCTACTATTATAGGCAGATGTACGCCCTAAAGACCAGGGGCTCTAATAATTAGGGTTTCAAACTCAAAATCATTCCACACTTAAAAGTATGTTTGGTTAGAAGTAATGGAATGAAAAAAAAAAATGTTATTTCACCTAATTTTATTGTTTAGTTTCATTTTTTTTTTTTTATCAGAAAGGATTTTCCGTAAGAAGATAACTGAGGTTCTGCACATGGTCATTAAGACTTGTCACTATTTCCATACACACACATATATATTTATAATACATCACATATATAACATGAGACGATGGGTAAGAGCCATGTGGTTGGCTGCGTACCATTTATGCTGATTGCATCCTCAATTCAACTCTTATAAATTCTTCATTTATTGGTCAGCTCATCCACAACGTCTGTCTAAATTAATTAACTATTTGTCCAAAAAGGGCACACAAGATTTTTGGCATTAAATAACTTCAGTCTTTCATAAAACATAACAATATTAGAAAACATTAATAGATTTAGACATGAACATGATGGCATGTTTGTGAAGAAGTCGTATATGAACAAGTACGTTTGTGTACACATACATTATAATATAATTATTCATATAAAGTCAAGAACCAAATATGGAAACGGAATGTAGTAATGCATGAATCATAACATGCTACTACAAAAGATTAAAAGTGTATTGATATGATTAATCTGGCTATTTAAAACATAATACACAAACATCTTAATGATTGGATCATGTGCCGTGCTACATGGATTTAATTATGCTCAATATCTTCCTTCGATTCTAGCTTGCAATTAATTTAATTTCTTTTCCCACTTAACTAACATGGAATTAGCAGTTAAGTCAAACTTTTCATTATTACATGCACAATTCTCTCTCTCTCTCTCTCTCACTCATGGTTTCAAAAAGATTGCCAGTGTCGGGTTATTCGGCCAATATGGTTTGTCACATGAATAAAGTTGGAAGTTTATTAGTATTAAACTCAGCAGTAATTATGCATATATCACGGTGTGCTTAGTGATAATCAAGAGAGTAAAAGTAAAACAACAGGATTTGATCATATCATGTCAAAAGAAAACAAAACTTCTATAAAAGTGAGATGTTTGGAACTTTTTATATATGCATTAATGTGTGTGTGTGTGTCATTAATTTATATATATATATATATATATATACATATAAATATATATCTATGGGAGTGAAATAATTCATTGTTAGACAATCAGCAGTTCGATGGTAACGTGGAAAGAAACCATAGCGTTCTTAATAAACAAAACAATGTTGAGAATTTGCGAGGAAAACGACAACGTTCTAGTGAAGTGAATCGTCTGAGTACGTTCAAGGCTTCAATGCATAATGTAAGACCAATAAGAACAGAGTGCTTAAGGCTCCAACGTATAATATCAAATTAACCGCACAACTAGTTAGAGCAAAATGACTTGAAAACACAGAAAGAAAGAAGATAAGTTTTGATGATGACACGTAACAAAACCAGATCTAAGGTCTAAATTAGCCAAGCCATATAATCAACGGCTTAGATTAGCCTTAATTCGTGTCGCCGCGTGCTTTTGAGCCTATAAATAGGGTTCGATGCAAAGTAAAAGGTACGCTTTTTGTTTTTTTGTTTTTAATTTCTAAACTTTAACAATGTTTCTGTATTTCTCAAATGAATAATGTTAGAGAAACAAATTATATCACTTTAATCTCAATTTTTATATATTAATTTATGTGATATATGAATTTTTATTATTTTATTACTAGTTGTTTAAAAAATTATCATATCAATTAAAAATAAATAATTAAGGACTAATTTAGAGTTGTTGTGCTTTTAAAATAATTATTGTGCGTTTAATAGAAATACTACTTTTACTTAAAATAAAAGCAGAAGTAGAATTATAATCTAAAAGTTACATATAATAACTTTTCAAAATAACTTAAAAAATGCATTGATTTGTGTATGAAATATTTTCGTACACCTTTACCAAATACTATAGTTGTATCGTTTATTATGTAAAGTATTTTTGCGAGTTTTAAAAACAATCTCAAACTCACCTTACATCTAACATAAACAAGTCGGTGTCCGTAACACTACTATGCTTAAATTTCTTAAACCTGTTACTTGATTTGAGAGTTTTCCTTGGGACCCACATTTCTCCCTAATCTCTGAATTTCAGATAAGATCATAGAAGTAGAGGTTCTTTTTTAGAGTGTAACTTGAGTATAATTTTTGAGTTAAATTTGAGTTATAACTTGAGTTGAAATTAGAATTTGAATAAAGTTGAGTAAAATTGAATAAAGTTAAAATTTAAAAAAACGTAAATTTAAATAAAATTTAAATTAATTTTTTTTTTTTTAGTTTTTTAGATAAAACAACATGCCCGAATAGCTGAACGAGAAACATGGGGATCTCATGCATTATTTTTCACCCAACAGCATGCAAGTGTATAATCCTCACACCAATTGATCAATACTCAATTGGGCTCAAAGAACAATCTACACCAGAGTGATAAGTACTTGGACATGTGGTTTTGGATCAGGGAGAAATTATGTTGGGCCTATCAATGCCAATCTTTCTAGAAATTTGGAGGGTCATGGGTTCTAAGTGTCATTGTTGCTATTACAATTTTCTTGCCTCATGCATGATGCAACAAATAGTTTGTCGTTTGAATTGGGAAAATTGATATTTATGGATTTGGAACAGTCAAGGAAGTAGCTGCCATTAATCAATGGATTTGGAGATGAATGTGTTGGCGGGGTTTTCGATCTTTGCTTTGACCAGTGAACGACACCTACGCTTGTAGTCCTCAGTCTTGTATTACTCGAAAGAAGAAAGGAAGTATTATACAAATAGTGTATTGAGTCTGAATTTTTACTTCTTGATTAATATCTTTTTTAGTTAAATAAATATATTAGTTAAAAGAATTTTAATCAAGATTAAAAACTAAAAATCCCGACTTATAAACTCTAAAAAGTAAGTTTTAACAGTTTTGAATGGTTTAGGAATTACAGTAATATAAGTTGACGCCTCTAGAAGACTTCAAGACTTATATATGGCCTACTTTGGTATTGCCGTGGCTTTTAATAAAAGTCTTGCAAGTATCAAGAATCTATACTCCCCCTTACTAATCTTTTCATAGCAAAAAAAAAAAAGAAAAAGAAAACTCCTGTAGAGGGCAATTCTTTTTTGCCCAAGAAAGAAAACCCGTTTAGTTACTTTACACATTTGCAATCAGAACTTCTTTAGAGGTTATTTATCTTGCGTAAATTTAGAGTTAGCAAAAAGATATAACGTATTTTTAAAGGATAATGCTAGAGATACCGGTTTAAATCTTAATTTTTATGTGCAAACTGATGTGACATATGAGTTGTTATTTTTAAATTTAAGGGTGTTTAAAATATCATCACGTCAATTAATGATAAAAGATTATAGTTAAAAAAGATAACAATTCATATGAGATATCAATTAGTATATAAAAATTAAAATTTGAATTGGTGTCTCTAACATTATTCTTTTTTTAATGTTACTTCCGAATTAAATTTGTACTTTAACTGGGTCAACAACCATATTTGAGCCATGAATTGATGAATGTACCCTACTCATTTAATAAATAAGTTATAAATTCATAGAGCCCAATTATTGTCCTTTGCAGAGACAACGTATAGAATGCTAACGCAAAGCCTCGAGGGTAATATTTTATTAAGAGTACTTATATATATATAGAGCTTTGTTTTTACAATTAAGTTAGACATGAGAGAAAACAGTCAGCTTGAGAGAGGTGAACTTTTCTCTTGTATTACTCTTCAGCATCATAATAAAATTTTACAGCGGCTAAACTTAGTGAACCAATATAAATTTTGAATGTTTTAATTTGTTTTTTTTTTTTTTTTTTAAAGGCACCATATCCTTGAGAAAATCACTAACTTATCTTTAAAAGTGCTTGCATTTAAATTTGTATCCCTTACTTACTCTTGATTAGTACCTTATGTTAATATAATTATTTAACTAAAAAAATATTAATTAAGAATATGAGATGAAATTCAAAACTCACGCACTCTTTTAAGAGTATTCGTCTCTATTCTTAACATAAACCTTCATTGACAGAAGTTACCTTTTACAACTTCAGCTTAAAAATACAACCTTAGCTTATGAAAATTACCTCTCAGCATCTGTACTTTTAAAGCCAAAATTTAAGCCAATTGTTAGCTATGAACAATTTAAGATAAATAAATTATGCAATGAGCCTTGACAAATGTATCAACTATTTTTGACTACTTGAAGAGCCTAAGCAACAACCAAATTCTTCCAGACATATTAACAAACCATTTGAAATAGAGAGAAACACTTGTTTAGGCTCTCCTGGTACCTAAAATTAAAAACAATTCTTTCTTTTTACCTTTTTTTTTTTTTTTTTTTTTTTCTATGTACAGAATAGACATGGAAATCTAAACACGAAATGCAACTGCTTGATGATATAATGACCATCATTATAAATTAGTTGAGAAATGCATGATCAGGATCACGATCATGATGATCATGATGGATGAGCTAGCTAGCTAACTGAGATCAATGTCAACCCGCTCCGGATTACCCCGTTCAGTCTGGCTTCCGACGAGCTCTATTCCAAGCTGCCCTTTGTCCCCTGCCCCAAATGCATAGAGCTTCCCAGACTCAGTGAGGGCAAAAGTGTGAGCATTCCAATATATAGAATTGGTTAGGCTGATCTGCACTACACGCTCGTTTACTTCCTTGAGTGCTGTTACAAGTTCTGGGGTCAACACATTAGCGTGCCTTACTCCCTGCAATACAATTTTAAATATTCACTAGATATCAACTTCATAATGCCAAAGAGTAATTGTTTATGACAAGTAGAGATGTTCAATGATGCGATGATAATCACTTGTCAAGGAAAATAAGTATGCATGAACGAAAAGTACATGTCTTAAGCCATGTTAGACCATGTACAATGTAAATATGCTATTTGCCAGTAAAAAGTGTGAAATGGCATTTTTGACGTGCTATTCTATTTTCTGCTCCAATGCATAATACTATTTCAAATGCTATAATCTACTTTTGAAACTTATAAAAGCAAAATTTTGATTATAAATAATTGTATAGAAGACGATATTGTAATGATTAATTGAAACGGTTAAGTAGCAATCAAATGCCAAATTCGGAATTTGCTATACTTAGTGTCAAATATTTGCTACCAAGTATAGCACTTGTCAAATTTAGCATAAAAAAGGGAAATGCATTTGAAAGTATTATTTTTACTCAATTTGATACTGCATTGTAGGTGCTCTTACTATGATCAATTATTGAAAAGTACACATCTATGATCAAAAGGCTTAAATATTTCCTTCTTGTATTATATGTGTTGGGATTTTGTGACTCCACAGATGTTCCACTGACATGATCTAAGGACAATCAAAGCATGGGTCTAAAATATCAAAAATGTAAACTAGGATTATGCAGGAGAAAAGAGGAGAAATCCAGACCTCTCCATCAGCACCAGCATTATTATGTCCAAGACTGGCTGATTCTCCACAACCAAAAGAGTAGACATCACCTTCTTCAGACACCACAAAGGTTGTGTAATCCCCGGTGGCAACATGAACTGCTTTGACCTTGCTCAGCGCCTCCACAACCTTGGGAGCCGACTCACACTCTTCATTCCCATGTCCCAAGCAACCATAACGGCCCCAACCCCAAGTGCATACCCTTCCATCCTGTCCCACCACCGCCGCATGCCAAGCACCCGCCGCAACTACCATAGGCTGCAGGTTCAAGTGCTGAAACTGTTCGATAAGTCGCGGGTACTTCTCGTCGTTTCTTGAACCGTGTCCAAGCTTTCCTCCCAATCCACACCCAACAGAGTAAACAGACCTACATATGTTTCAACAAAATGTTCATACACTTGAGTTACAAACTAGACATTAACATCAAAATTCAAAACAGTGACTCACATTCCAGTAGGTTGACAAGCCAGAGCAAGAAGGTAGCAATATCCAGCGGCAATTTGCACAACAGGTATGTTTTCAAGAGCTCCCAACAAGGGATGTGGCTCCACATCATTTGGCTCAGTTTGGTGACCAAGTTTTCCATCATTTCCCCAAGAGAACGTGTACACCCTACCTTCCCTTGACAACACAGCCGTGAAGAAATTCCCAATTGCCGCTTGCACCACAAATATGTTCTTCAAAGACTCAACCAGCTGTGGTGTCTTCACAATTTTAGCTCCTTGACCCCCAAACTCATTCTCTCCGAACGAGTCCTTACCAAAGGCGTAAACCCGACCGGAGTCGCTGATCAGCATTGTCCTGCCAGCCCCAGCAGTTGCCTGGATAATTCTGATGCCTTCCAATGATCTGCAACACAATGGAGTTCCATTAACTTCCCTTATTCGTAATGTTAGCCCTGCCAAACTATTTGCTTTATTTTTTGCGTCTAAGGAGCGATAAGTTTTAACTCCTAAAGCAACCTGATCGGGCGAGGCCGCCATTCCTCATCAGCGATGCCATGTCCAAGCTGGCCAGAGCTGTTGGAGCCAAACGAGTAAACAGCTCCTTTTGATGTCACAGCGATGCTGTGCCCTGGCCCCGCTATTGCCTGCGACTTCTCCCTCCTCGAACACGCCTCTCCGGCCAACAGAAACCTCAGGACCAGTTTCCATGACCCCCCACATATCCTCTTCAACTCTAGCCTCTCCTCATTTGTCATTGGCCTAAATATGGCTCTCTTTTGGCACATGTCCAGAGCAGCAAGCTCCGGTAGAGACAATTCGGTATCCGGAGTAAAATCCGCAGGCTGCCTGAAGAAGGAACATGTTGCCTGCAATATCAACTCAACAGCATTATCAATTCCAAGATTTTAAAATCCTTATATTTCACGAACAACAATAGTTCCAGGAAAAAAAAAAACTTGCCTCTAACTTGGCGAGATCTTGAGGGTCCAAATTACAAGTGGTTAGAACATGGAGAACAATGTGAGGACTGGCAGCCAAAGGGAATTCTCCGGGGATTGAGTCCCCAAAGCAATGGCGTTGTTGCCTTCTTTCAAATGTTATGGTGGTGGTGGGAATTGGCTGTTCGGGAAGGTTATGATGAAATTGAATAGTTGGGGTTCCGCTCGCTGTGGCGTCCATGGGCACTGCGAAAATTTTTTTAGGCAGTGCCCAAAACTTGGCAAATGAAAGAGAGAGAGAGAGGTTCTAAATTGCTGGCAAAGTATGAAAACATAAATAAAAAAAAAAAGAATGTATTACTACTCGTTGCTTTTTCATACTCAACAATTTTTTGACATCAATCAATATTCAGAGTTGTCTACCTTCAAACTATGTTAGCGGATCAATAAACTTCAAGTCTCAAACCTACAAATAGAACAAATGCCTAATATCATCGCAAGTACAAGAACAAATGAAAGCCAAAGAAAAAAGGATTTTATTTTTTTTATTTTTATTTTTATTTTTTCCATTTTCTATGTCACAATGAGGAATGTCATAAAAATAAGGTTCGCATAGGTACTTATAAATGGCTTTGGCTCCACAATCTCAGAAGAGCTTCTTGGAAAGCAAGTTTTTCTGGGGAATAAATAAGTAAAAAGAATGAGAACGTATTTAAAAATGAAATAAAAGAAATTCAATAATTCATGAGCCGCTATCTGATCGCATCTCAATCACGGCCAATTGAGGCCACGCAAATGGAGATGGACCAAATAAGGAAACCCAGAACCGAAAAACAGTATAAAATACAGATCAAAAACAAGAAACTCTGTGTAACCAAGACCAAGGAAACTTAGATGAGAAAAAAATACTAGTCTTCCATGAATGGATATTCCACAGCAAAAGACACCAAAAAAGGAAAGAATTTTCATTATCAGAGCAAGAAAACTCCTGTTCACGTAAACCCATCACAACCAACAATATTCAGATTAACGCGATCCCAGTGAACCAAACATGCAAAAAAGCAAAACCCAGAACAGGGGTTGCGATCAATAACCGATTTTTCACGGAATTGAACAAAAAATTTTGGTTTTTCAGCATACTCAGTTCGTAAGATTATCATCAGAAGAAAAATTATCCAGCAAGTTAGCATAAAAAGAATCTATTAAAAACAAAGCAACAAACTTTTCAATTTCTACATTATGATCATCACCGATCGAGACTCAAACAACTCAGAAAGGAAGATTACATCTCAGAGAACCCCACGATTCCTCAAAATCCATCTGAATCCGTCAACAATTGTAGAGAATTCCACTTTTTCTTTCCAAACCAAAAAAAAATCAAAATTTAGATCAAACCAAAGAGCAAGAACACAACTTTCTGATCAGGAAGGCACTAATATTATCCCAAAAAGATGATCAATATAAAAACTTGGATATTTTGTCAAGGATGGATTTTTGAGAGAAGAGGAGAAAAGGTGGAATTTTTTTTTTTTTTTTTTTTTTTTTTCTTCTTCTTCCAGAGAGTGAATGAATAATACGAAACAGTTTTTAGCTTTTATATTTTTCTTCCTATGAGAGGTGACACACCCTCTTCTATATAGCTATATCTATACGTTTTTATAAAGCGATGAGGTGTCTGTCTCTCTTGCCTTTGGGAACTTTTGGGTGGTAAATGAGAGAGAGAGAGAGAGGAGATGCTAAACTCTGCCGTTTATATACTTTCCAATATTTTCTCACTCTTCACACGTCACCCCTTTTTCCACCATTTGACTGAGGTAACTCGTAACTGATTTTTTAAATTAACCTATGGCTTAACAACCATTAAGGATCGTGGTGCAATAGTAAGGTCGTTTTTGTTAAGTTTTTTTTTGCCCATGTTTTCAAAATTTGATACTTTGTATCTGCTCATTACTGTCCACATGATGAGAGTAAAAACTGCATGATCAGTGAAAAATTAGTTCATGTTCTTTTCACATATTCAGTAATCTCCATAATCATTCGTTATGGCAAGATAAGAGAATGATAAAAAAAAAATGAGAATTTTTTTAAGAGTTTTCCCGATATGATTGGAAAAAATGAACTGTCGATAATTTTTTATTTTTAACTATCTAATTTATATCAAAAATCATATATTTTATACATTTTTTAATTTGATTTGATTTTAATCAGATACAACATTCATAAAATGACATTATTAGTAGAACTATCGTATTAGAGAAACTCTCAATTTTTTAGTTAAAAAAAATACACCATTGAGCATATGCATAACACATTGGCACTTGAATTAAATTTAACGTTTTAAAACATACATTACCAATAGATTATCAACACTAAAATGCTCGGTGGAAAAACTCACTTTCAACTCCCTTTAGTGGATTTCACTGGAAAATTTTTAAAACCTATCTCGGTTGCTTTGATATCCTTCTAATGGTTAAATACCTTGCATTTAGGAAATAACATTTTTTGTTTTCATTTTCAACATCTTTTAGCATCAAATAACTAGCTTAATAGGTTTTATTTTCATAAACCTTTTCTCATCTTTCTAGTTATACCATTTTCTTTCTAAGTTCCAATTATGGGTTGGCACTTTGTTATGCAAGTTTAAGAAGGATTTCTTTCTTTCTTTCTTTCTTTCTTTCTTTCTTTCTTTACTTCGATTTTGGGCCATACGCATTTCCATGCTTTTATGGAGCAATTTGAGTACGGATCATTTATGCCTTGTCAATAATAAAGTGTAACGGGCATTTTGTTTGCTTTTCATATCAAACAGCAGCCAGCATATATATATATATATATATATATATATATATATATATATAAACACAAGTCAAAATTACAATGAGTATTTGTTGGCAAACAATTGTCATGATCAACAAGTTGCAAAAGGGTCCAAAAATTCTAGTGAGGGGAAAGCTAAAATGAGTGAACCACAGTGCTTTTGCTTGCAGTCATTTTGGTTATGTGAAAAAGGTCCTCAAATCATGAGGGTCCATATGTCTCCTCTCTTATTAGATTGTTTGCTTTGCACCTCCTGAGTGAAATCCATGCGATAACTTGGTGAAAAGTAGGCTGCTATAAGGAAATCTTGTGTGTATTTTTAGATAATATAGCATTGAGTAAGGGTATAATCTAAATACAGCAAATGTTGTCTCTTGAGAACTGAGTTTATAAGGTCCAACAAATTGTATCTTCTATTGAGAACTATGCCGGTAAAGGTGTTTTTTTTTTTAAAAGGAAAGTGAAGGTTCTATTTTTAACCACTAAAGGTTGGTTCACTTCATTGATTTGAGTTTATAATTTGAGTTGAGATATGATTTTATGTGAAAATTTTTTACTGTAATAAAAAAGTTAGATGTGACTGTTTCTGAGAGCTTTTTACTGTAACAAAATTTAAATTCTAAATTCGAATCGGTGAAGTGAACGGGACCTAAATATGTAAACAATGTTATCAGTTGTACATACTTTTTTTTATTTTAATGTAATTTTGGGTAGAAATTCTATTTTCTAAAAAAGGTCTCTGGTTAGATGTGACTGTACATTTTATATAAAATGTGTATATTTATAGTAAGTTTCATGGTACTAAAAAACTCAAATTTCAAAAATCTTAAATTTACATATGAATCATGTATATTAAGTTATAAGAAATGACAATGTATATTAATTCAAAAACATATTTTTTTATAGCAGTTATAAATACATAAAATGAAAATATATATATCAACTTTTTATGTTAAATATACTTTTTTTTTTTAATTTATGTATAAATATACATTTTAATGTAATTTTGGGTAGAAATTCTATTTTCTAATATGCAAAATTGCAAACATTATTTTTTAGCAAGGATGGAGATGATGGAGAGTTCTTGTGGTCTAGACACATATAGGACTACGTATAAAATAGTAGCATATCCTTATCCAGGACCTTTTAGGGAGTGGTAGTTGTATTGTACGTATATATATAAATGCAAAATGCATCGTCAATAAAAAATCAGAGGATAAAAAATGGCACCCATCTGCCTAATTTTGTTGAAATGAGTGTCATTATCGTTGAAGTTGCATTAGAAGCTATAATGAGGAAATTGCTACATATAATGTTGAGGATCTTTGTAAGAGAGAAGAAATTACAAAACAAAAAAAAAAAAACAAGTAAACGAGCTTTTAAGTTAAGAAGGGTACGAAAAGGAAAAAAAAAAAAAATGTTCTCAGATGTTCTTTCCAAGATGCTTTCATTGCTCTTTTGAATAAGCGAAAGTGAACCAAACCTTATGTGGCAAGTAAGCGATTTACAGTTGGTAGCTCAAGAGTACAGTTTCGTTTGGACCAGACTGGCCAACATTGAGCCATCTGCCGATGAAACACACAAATGCAACTTCATTAGCTGTCTAATGTTAAAAGAAAACACTCATTTATTACTGTATCATTTATTTCACTGATTTAAATTTTTAATTTTAAGTTTTTATAATTAAAAATTTTTTAAAAATATCACAATTAATTTTTTCTGTTATAATTAAAAATTTTAAAAAAATATCACATCTCAACTCAAATTAAAAAATTAAATATGTAAAATAAATGAGACCGTAACTTTCATGAAAGACACATCATATTTTTTAACATAATCTGACAGTCTAAACATCTAATCATGAAATTTGATTAAAATAAAAATATATATATACAAAATAAATAGAAATCTTTCAATAATTTATTTCTCATTATTTTCTAGAAAAAAAAAAAGACAAAAATAATAGCTGTTGGTCTTTCACTATATTCGTCAAACCATAAAAGTCTCAGTGCAATAATTCTCTCTATTCCAAAACATTTTTCCTTCATATACTCAATTGAATTGACAATTAAAGTCTAGCCAATTTCTAATGTGTGCAATATAAATTACCTTATAGAACTACCTCTTTGTAATTTAATATTTATCTGAAATCATGAGACAGAGGTATTTGGTTAGATTTTTCAGTGCACTGAAACTATAGAGGAAGAGAATGTTTCATATAGTTGGTCTAATGTCTTAATTAATGACAATTATGGATCCATTTTTAAGAATATTTAAACAATTATGAGAGAGGTATGGGGTCAGCTTCGTCATCCATTATTTGTAAGATTTCCATTAGACTACAGAAAGAATTCCAGGTCTTGACATAGACAGCAACATGTGCCTTTTTTATAAAAATCTTATTGGTGCGCTTATAACTTATTTTAAAATAATTTTATTTTTCGTATGAAAATAAAAATAAAAATGTTTTTAATTTTATATAAAAATTAATTTTAAAAATGCGTTTAATAGTTTTATTAAGAGATTATTTTCAGTATAAAAAACTCATTAACGTCTATCTTTCTCTTTGTTCGAGAGAGAAGAAAACGAAAATAAAAAATGAAAAACGACTAAACCAAAAAATCATTTTCATTTCTGTTTTTTATTTTTATTACGCCAAGCGCTGTTTTAAAAACGTTTTTATTTTTTCTTTCTTAAAAAACGTGAAAAATAAAAACGAAATTAATTCCATACATGGCCTATATTTTATTCTATATAAACATCCAAACAAAAATAACTCTTATATTTTAGTCCATTTATATCTGTAATTTCCATTGTAGAGCTACTAGATATAGTACAATGCCTTGAAAGATCCTTTCATAATTACGCCAAAAGAGCCATTGATTTATTCATAAGCAAATTAATATTGGGCAACGGTAGAAGTTTATTTATTAAGATTTTATACTTTTCTTTCCACTATATTATATAGATTTGTTCAAAAATAGTAAGTGATTTTATTTGATGTTCCCTCTTTTTCAAGAATATCGGTATTCTCTATTTATCAGCAGTCAAATTTATATTAAATATAACTAAAAGTTAAATCAGATTAAAAAAGTAATACAGACTCGATGACTGCTTAATAAAAAACACCGGTGTTCTAAAAACTACAAAGAACACCAAAGAAATTCTTAAATAGTAATACCAATTGTTGATTTTGATGTTTAATAGCCACGGTACATTATCACATTTGCCAACGCATACAACAAGAGATTTTTAATATCAGAAGTGATTCTTGTTAATTTCTTACTTTTGATTGATTGCATAAATGTATTGGTCATGCACCACCAAAACAATACACGGTTGCAAAAAAAAAAAAGAAAAGAAAATGACATATACATATACATATATTTACATATAAGAAGATCAATATATATAGCGCATAAAAATTGCTCAGCATAAATCAGCCACAAGTCTAGCTTTCCCAAAAACATAATCATAACAAATTACCCAGTATTACTGCATTATTTCCTCAAATCTGTTTGCTAAAAGGCCTGAAAAGTTTTTTTTTTTTTTTTTAAAGGAAAAAAACAAAAAAAACAGCTTGGCATGCAAGTAATCTTCATGTGCGGTGCAAAGGGAAAAAAAAAAAAAAAAAAAAAAAAAATCTCTCATGTGCTCCTGCAAATGGATACTGAAAGGATTAAGATTAGCAGTAATTAAAGTGTTGGTTTAATCAAATAAAAAAGTGCATGACAAGCATGTTGGCACTTGTCCCATAATTGAGGACAAGGCACCCATTTGTTTGGGGTCTCACCAACTGGTAAGCAGTATTTTTCAGCCAAAGTGATATATATCATTTAAAAAAACAAGAGAGTTTCTCATATAGAAAAAAAATAAATTATTAGTATTTTATTTTTTATTTTTTAAGCTTTCAATAGTTAAATCTATATTAAAAACTGACTATTTTGCATGTTTTTTTTAAGCTGATATAATTTTAATCAGATATAACAGTTAAAAATTAATATTATCAATAAAGAAGCTTATCAAAAAAGATCCCAAAAAATAAAAACCTAAAATTGTTCTTAACTCACTTTATTCACAAAGAAGAAAATACATCTTTGGTGGAATCTAGTCTTTCTCTCTAAATTTTAGGAGTCTTTACTCAAGATTCAACCATAAAAAATAAAAAATTATCGATTGTTAATCTTTTCAAGACATGCCATAGAAATCTCCTTAAAATTTTGTTACTACAAGTTTTTTTTTTAACATGACACATTACACGAAATTGGACTAGTAAGCGCATTGATTTATATTGATTATTCTATTTTAGTACATACACCAATAATTGGACCAAGTTCTCACCTATTTTAAATTGATTATTCTATTTTAGTATATACACCAATAATTGGACTAAGTTCTCACCTATTTTAATAATAATTTGAGATTTATTTTTTTTTTATATAATTTGAGTTATGTATAAGAAAGAAAAATATTATAATAAAAAATTAAATTTTTATTTTTATAAAAAAAACATTATATGACTTCATAATTTAAATTATGAAATGAAGTTTGAGCCTTGGGGATAAAGATAAGTTTCTAATATACGTGTACGGCAAGGCAATTGACTCGTACTGCCGTACGCACGTGGCCACTGCTCAGACTTCAACCCAATGAATTTATAATTGGGTTACGGTATTCAACTTAAATGGTAAACTTGACAGGATTGACAGGAATGAGTAATTACGGATTTAAGATTTTATCCACTTTATCAATTGAGTTTTTAATTTTAAATTTTTATAATAAATAATTTTTAAAAAATATTATATTTAATTTTTTTTATTATTGTAAATTTTTTAAAAAAATATTACATTTCAATTGAAATTGAAAATTTAAATTTATAAAGTAAATGAGACTTAAATTATAATTTTTAATTTTTTTTAAAAAATATTATAATAAAATTAAATAATTTAATTTGAGTATATAAAATAAATGCACTCTTAACCTTATTCCACAATGCCGTCACAAAAAAAAAAAAAAAAAAAAAAAACAATATCCTCACAGCTAAACGGCTGTTCTTTTGGACATTGTTCTTCGCTTTTAATGGAGGAAAACACGATAGAAAAAGTAATTAAGCTAATAATTCTATTGCACAAAAGACTAATAAAGTACCAAACGATCTAATACGACATCTTAAATTGTTTTGTTAATGACAGTCAATTGTTGACACTTGACAGCGTTCTTTTTCTTGTCAGTTATATGTTCTGTATTGATATATGAACATATCACCAATTAAATATCAGAAGTGATATTCCCTCAAAAAAAAAAAAATAGAGTGGTAATACCCAGTTAATCTTGTGTCGTTTTCCTTCTCTGAGATTAAAAGATAACAGTACACTTGCCAACTAAAAAAAGCTGTTATTTACCTGTTAGTTTATTCCCTCCTCTCTAAAGCGATTGCTTACGAAAGCTTTTTAAAAGATGTTTTTTGACGCATTAAAAGTTATTTTTTAAGAGTCGTTAAATAATTTATTATTCCGTTTATTTTATTAATTTGAGTTTTTAATTTTAATTTTATTACAGTTAAAATTTATTATAAAAAATTATATTTCAACTTAAATTACAAACTAAACGAAGCAGTTAAAATTATAAAATGAGACTTTTAAAAAATTATTTTTAAATAGACTTTAAACTTAATGTCAGAATTTTATTAATGTATTATAAACTTAATTTTAACACTTTTATTATTTATTAAAAAATTTAAAACTATATTTAACTTATTACACTTTTTTATTCTAAACACTCACGATAAAGTCATAGTTTTTACTTCTTTTTTACGGATTAAAAACAAAAATTCAACCAAAACGGACTTTAAGTTCTACTCATAAATGATCGGTCCCTTTTTTTCTTTTTCTTTTTTTTTTAATTATTTTTGACACCCACGCCAAAATGGGATTAGAGGTGTTCATCAATCTATCCACACATGAACGAGTTTGACAAAATTACATCTAATCCACTCTGCATTAGCATATTAAACTACCCAATCCAAACTCCACTAATCGGTTTTCGGCCTACTCAGCAAAAACTAAAATTTGCAGTGATTTTTCCATGATTTATTTATTTCCTGAAAATAAAATTAAAACTCATAGATAATTAAATTAAGCTTCTTTACCTAAACCTGGAAATGTTGGAAAAAACATATATATACTATGTTTGTGCGTGTGAATATATAAATATGCGTGCGTATAAAATAATATAAATCACTTTGGATACCATATCATAATTATCTCTACTCATGAAAAGTTGTGCTTTCTCTTGAATCAGGAAATTCTTGGCATTTTTTCCGACTATTCACAAGAACGCGCTACTGTTAGATTATGTAACTTGCGTCATTGTCCGGAAGCCTAGTAACTAGAGTGGTCATCAATGAATCCACCCTCTTACAGACTTAAGAATACTCCAATTCAACAGACTTAAGAATACTCCAATTCAACGATGTTATATTATGTCAATTCGTGTCATATATTGTGTTTATATTGTATTTTAATTATTTTTTTTTAATTTATAGTTAATCTGAATACGATCCGTAATATAAAATTTTTTAAAAACTACAACACGAACACGATATGACCATTTTACGGGTTGACACGATACGAAAATGACCCGTGACACAAAATTGACTTGTGAATCAGAAATTGACACGAAAATTGTATACTTTTATTTAGTTTTTTACATATTAAAAATAACTTAAAATTCATAAGTCATAACACACTAAAATACAATAACATCTATTGAAATTAAGCAAATTATAATATAAAATTTTGAGTATAATTATCATAATATTACAAGTTCATAATAAAATAAAAATATATAATGAAAAATAATGTATTTTTTAATTTTTTACAAGTTTCGTGTCGTGTTCGGATTAGACAAGTTCAACCCAAAATTTACCCTTGTGTATTGTTTCAATTTCAAGTCAACTAAATTCTGACCTAACCCTATTTTTTCTCAACCTTAACTTACGAAATTCGTGTCATTTTCAAATCGTATTATTGTATTGTGACCCATGTCGCTATAGACATCCAAAGAATACTCCAATTCTACGATGTTATTGATGTTAAGAGAGAGAAAAAAAAATGTTTAAGAATACCACCGATATTGAACAGTACTACTAATAAAAAGTAGACTCTACGTATAAATCCCATACTATAAGACCCACAATTTATTAATGAGTTGTGTTTAACACCGCTAGTATTTTGTAATATTGGTCGTTCTTCTCTCACAATATTTAACTAAATTCAATCTCCGATTCGATCCAAATCTCAAAAAAATACACGGATTCAAATCACTGATTTGAATCCATGAAAAAAAAAAAAAAAAAAAAAAAAACTATGTAAAAAAAAAATAAAAAAAAATGAAGTTAAACACACCCTATGCATGCAGAGCCAAAATAAAAAATAAAAAATACACCCTATGCATGCTCCCAGCTTTTCTTTTTGCCCTTTCGTTTACGTGCCGAGTGAGAGAGAATGTAAGAGACAAGTGAGAAAGAATGAGACAGCATACAGCATTGGACCCACTTATTGCTCAGAACATTCAAACGCAAGGCATTCTGTGCTTAATTATGGCCTGCTTGCATCAACTGAGACACTCATCAACAATCATCAACGAAAACCTTTGGCCGCAACAATAAAAGTTGACGGCTAAACGGACAAAAATACATGCATTTATATTTCATGCTTCGAAGAGAATAATACCTAGATCACTTTGTTCCTTGGATTGTGTTCAAGTCTTTTAAATAGCATGACTGTTTCAAGAAACTATATAACAACTCAAAAGAAGCTAACAAAGCACCCAAGATAGCTAAATCATTATTATTTTTGCCGTGAGGTAACGCCGAGTATCTAAAATAACAAGGATTTGATGGGTACAAAAATTTGATATCTTGGTTTTATCACCTACCCTTATGAGAAAAAAGTTGACTTCTCTCTAGTACAGATTCTACATGTGCCATCGGAGGCAGGAAGAAATCTTTACCGATGTATGAGAACCCCAAAATTTGCTCGACTTAATTCTGTCCTGTAAATGAAATCATGCCGCAACCAATGAACTGCTGAGAACTTAGTCCTCACAAGAGATTAGCATAAACCCCCAGTATAAATCACATCAATAATTTGCTGATAAACAGTGTGCTTATGCAGCTCTGTCAAGTGCTCCCCATTTTCTGATTAGACATGGTGATATTGGTCAACTTTTTCGCTGATTTAACTTGGATTTATCAATACCATCTTGAAAGTACCATCCTCTTTGTTGGCCCTTCTAGCCGAATATCAGTCGTCTTCGGAAGGTTTCTTATCTCTAGTGGTCGGGGTAGTATACGCTCCTACTTCCTGAAATGCAAATTCACATGGTATATCAACCTACCACAATTCAAAGTTCAGAAATATGATGAAGAAAGAAAAGGCAAGATAAAAAAAAAGGACACATTTAAGAGTGTGTAACAGCATGTGTGTGTGTGTGTGTAAATATACATCTCTATGTAAGCTCGCAGTTATACATTTCTCAAACGTTCGTACGACTGCTCTTCTTCCCTGACATCAACCTCTAAACTAGTGGAGACTTCGTTGTCCAATGTCGATGTTGTGTTCTCACTTTCCTTCAAGTCCACTCTAGGGATATTTCCA
Organism: Morus alba; assembly: GCA_012066045.3. NCBI lineage: Eukaryota > Viridiplantae > Streptophyta > Magnoliopsida > Rosales > Moraceae > Morus > Morus alba. The sequence goes on along the minus strand of CP050237.2, from coordinate 1,837,070 downwards.
TTCACAGCAACTTCACTACTGAAGGAATTGTGAACGCTATTCTCAGAATGGTTTGTGTCATTCTTTTCAACATTTAAGTCCAATCCACCCTCATTTTCTCGCTCATTTCTCTCATTCGGTATTTGAGATGCCTTCGCTGCTGCCTCCTCAGCTTTCCTCTTTTCTTCTTCTCTTTGTTGTCTTCTCCTTGCTTCTTCCTCCTTTATTTGTTTAAACCTGGAATGTATTAACAGATTAAGAAAGTCAGAACTACACTGTAAAAGAAAGAAAAAGAGGACAATATGAACGAATGTTTAACCTTTCACCAGGTCGTAGACCCTCTGCTGTCAATTTTTCCCCTTGTCTGGTGTCCTTTTGGGTGTTAGTCAAGTCTGGGATGGACTTTTCCACTCGGGGTTGTTCTTCCTTGATGACATCAGTACTGGATTGTTTAACCTGAATTTTAGCACCCCCTAACTTTTGAAGCCATACTTGTTGCGCTGTGCTTAGTATATTATTTGTTAACCTGCATCAGCATTTTTGGATGATGTAAACTTATATAAGCAGTTCCAAGAGTCAGCAAGTACTGAACATATATGGATAACTTTAATTCACCAAAAAAAAAAAAAAAAGCTCATAAAAGAATTGCTATAATGCTCGTTGATTAGAAGGGCTTTACACCGCTCACCAATAAAGGCTCAGACCAGAAGGAACTGAAAGAGCAAAATAACCAATCATTAAAGGCAGGAACTTTGTAACCGCTTGAGAACTCTTCATGTTTGGATCATTACTCTGAAAGTTATAGCACATGTTAAGTTAATGATTGAAAAACAAAATGTACAGCCACCTAGGAGGCAGAATTAAATACACACACACACACACATATCAAGGTTGAGAGCTTAACATGCTTGAAAAGTGTTTCTTCAAGTTAAAACATGATAGTATAGGTAGTTAAGTTCATTTAAGAAGGCTAGTTTGTACCAAGAAAATTACTAACCTGTGCTGATTGCATAATTTGGACAGATATGTACTGTGAGATAACCAGCAACACAGGCAAGACAAGATATGCCAAGGTATCTGACCATCCAAGCGGTGGATGACCATCCTGAAAGATAATAAGACCATAAGTGATTATATATTTTCAGCCAACTCCTAAAGAAAAAAATAGTTCATCAAAGAAGAAAAGCCAATTCAGGCAAACAGCAACACAGAGTTGAACGGTGCAGAGAAGTATAAAGAAAGGTAAAGAATGATTATTGATTGAAAAACAAGTTAAACTTCTAGGTCGCCAACCATTGGGACAGTCAAACATTCACAACTGCTTTGTAAATATCTAAGTTAGATGAAACGGAATCTCATTGATATATGGATTGTATTGATCTTTACCAGTGACTCTGGGCAGAATTCATTGCCAAATTACATTACAAAGCTATAAGTAGGACTTCAGATTAAAGAAGCAATAATATTCACGGCGAAAGTTCCAGCTTAAAAACGAACTTTAGTTCTATCAAACCAAATAGCAATCCCTATAGAAAATAAATTTTGCAAAATCCAGGCAATTTTCATGAAAATAGGAGTTTCAGCTTTTAAGTAAAGACACTTACTACAAATGGGAAAAGCCAAGAGATCGCACTGCCACTTTGTCGAGCAGCAATTGTTGTCGGACCAGACAAGGAGGGTATCCAGAAAAATCCTTCCGTAAGGAGTCCCTTATATTAGGCAAACAAACTTTAGTTAGATTTCATAAAGAATATTAGTAAAGAAACACATGGTAGCCAGTAGCAAATCAACACAAGCAGCTACCTCGTCTGCCACATTCGAAAGAGCTCTATATAAGCCAATCCAGACTGGTATTGTAGCAAGTGTTGGCAGGCATCCTGGCACAAACAAAGGATAGAAAAATATAATCAAACTCAAATACAATGGGAAACAAAAAATCGAAGAACAACAGAAAATAATATGACATCTACGAACTAGCCTTGCAGGTGAGCCTGAAAGTCGAACTATAATTCTATAACTGTAATTCTTCCCACTGGAAGTGAGAAAAAATAAGAATGAGTACAATTGAAAGTTTTTCCTCATTTCTTTTACTACAAAGTACTAATACTAAAACGTACTACTACTAAACTCACAATGTAAAACAAATACCTGCCAGCGGATTTATGCTTGCTAATTTATACAATCGAGCAGTTTCAAGTTGAATTCTCTCCTGCAAGTTAACAAGAAGCATAAATATTGGTAAGTAAAACAGAAAAAGGGAACCAGTCAAATGGTTCCTGCAAATCTTCCCCAAATTAATACAACGTACAGTTTATGTCTCATATTCAGGTTATAGGTTCAAAAGCCAGAAAACCATCATAAAGCAAACAACTTTACTCACCAACTTCAGGCATAAAATTATACAGACGACAACGCAAAGAATAAAAACGACAACAAACGAAGAAATGTAATGAAAAAGGCAAATTTCACCTGATCTCCAGCAAAACGCTGCTGAATAGCCTTCACTTGAGGTTGCAAAGACCTCATAGCCATGGCGGATTCGACCTGTCCATACCAAATTCCGAAATTAAAGTTCCAAACTTTGCAAACAAAAGATTACAAAAAACACACCAAACATCACTAAAAGTCACAAACCTGCTTCTTCGTCAAAGGGTAAGTCGCAGCTTTGACAAGAACAGTCAGCATAATTATCGCGAAGCCGTAAGCGTACGGAACATGTAAAGCACTAAGCCCATCCTTCAGAACCTGTTTAAAATCTTCTCTTGTCAATAAACGAAATCCAATCAAAAACATCAAAAATCCCAAATTCGATTGAATTCTTCTTACCTTGAGAACGCTCTCCATGTAATTGGCGATTCCAGAAAGCCAATCGTCGCTCTGCTTGGCGGTGGTGACGGAATCCGACGTCGACGAAACGGCCGCGTCGGCGAGCGTGTAGAGGAGCCCCTCGGCTCGGCCGAGCAGCTCCCGGACGACGCTCTCGGCAGCTTCCGGGCCGGGTCTGAAGCCGAGTCGAGCCACCGAGAGCGAGCCGCGCAGGCATGGCTTGGGAATGGAGTGCGAGAAGCCCAAGAAATGGGTCTGACGAAGAAGTAGTGGGTTTTGGGTTCGGTCAGAGAACGGAGACAAGACCAGGCTTGGTCGATTCGGCAATGAAGTAGTCATTTTTAATGGTGTGCTGTACGGAAAACGAGAACTGAAAGAAACTTGGGATTTGCAGAGAAGCTTTGTTTTACTTGTCCGCCATTTTTGTGAGCTTCTTTTCTTCTCCTGCCTGATGGTAAGAACTCTCTAATGGACGATAGATTGGGTTTTCCGCTTCGTGGGTTATTAAACAAATTTAGAAAAGAAGAAAAAGAAAAAAATTAAGCCCCATTTATTTTACAGTATAGAATTTTTTTTTTATAATAAAAAATTTTAAAAAATAATTATATTTAATTCTTTATTATAATAAAAAAAATTTACATAAAATTATATTTCAATTTAAATTAAAAATTTTTAATCAACAAATTAAACGGCGACAAACATATCTAAAAATAATTCTTTCTTTTTTTCAATGATATTAATTATTATGAATTATCAAACAGAAAACGTAGATAGAAAGTCCTCTAAAATCAGATGAAAGAAAAGAGAAAATGGAAAGTCCTTTTTCATTTTGGGCAGTGAAGTAGGTAGTCTTGGGCTTTAGTGTGCCTATTAGGCTTGGGTCGGTCAAATGGGCTTATGTACAGTAGCCTATAGAAGTTGGGCTTTCTAAGAAGCCCAAGTTATGAACTGCATATGTAACTCCGCCAATATTACAGTGTTTAGTTGGAGAGAGAGAGAGAGAGAGAGAGAGAGAGGGGTAGAAGGAGAGAGGTGGATACAATCCTTTTTTTGTCTCTTTCCTAATCCACCAAATCGCATCTTTTTATTAATGCAATGAAAGGAGAGGGAGAGAGGAGAGATGAAGGGACACGCTCTCTTTCCTAATCCACCAAATCGCATCTTCTTTATTAATGCAATGATTCATGCAATCACCAACTTTTACTTTTAAAAGACAATTTTACCTTTTAAAAAATTTATTAACAAAATACACAATTACACAATATAATAATTAATTAAATAACTATTATTTATTTTTCTAACTTTTTTCTCTTATTAAACAATATAAAATATTATGTATGAAAAGATAATGAGATTAATAAGAATACGTGTCCCCACTAAAATAACAAGAATTTTTTTTGCCTTTATAAGTTCCTAAAATCATGCTCTAAATAACGTTTTGTGCCCCTACTGTCATTTTATTTTAGATTCGTTCACTTTGTTGATTTAAGTTTATAATTCGAGTTTAAATGTGATTTTATATAAGTTTTTTACTGTAATAAAAAAGTTAGATATAACTATTTCTGAGTATTTTTTATTGTAATAAAACTAAAATTTTAAACACAAATCAATAAAGTGAACGGGACCTTAGTATTTTTGGGTTTATGTAATTCACGGCGTTGAAAAAAAAAACAATTACATTCCTTTTTTTATCCTTCATATATTGCATTTTCATTCATACAGTATAAATATATCTTTTTATAATTTTTTTTTTCTTTTGGCTTACATCCTTATATCACTCGGTCTCTCTTTTTTTTCCCTCTTTCTATTTCGTGGTTGAATTTTCTCTCTCCACATATTTTACAATTATAATTCTTTATAATCTCAGGTAGAGTACTCCTATTTTAACATTGATTCTCTTTTTCTGTTTTCTACTTTTTTCATTATATATTTATAATCGTTTTTATTGCTTTGCGGATATTGTGATGCCATTTACATGAAGACTTTTTTTTTTTTTGGCTCTTGAACAAGAAGACTTTGGATTAAAACTTAGGTGGTTGTTCTTCATATGTATTAGCTTCTCCAAATTTTCTCCTCTGCCTCTACTGACTTTGAACTCCGGTTACGTTCCCGTAAAAAATTACTATAATTCTTTCGTCCTTTATACTCATTATCTCTCTAACTCTCTCAATCCTTTTTACTCTCAATCTCTCTTACTAAACAAAGCCTTAAGATTTAGTTGGTTTCATAATAATTTTAGAGTTTAACACTGAACGAATTAAAAAAAAAAAAAAATCAAGTGCTTAAGTTTATAGAGTTAAATTCTTTAGAGAGGTTATCCAATCCAACGACTTGTCGGAGATTGACATCTTCTTCATTAGAGATTATGATCATTCATCAATATTAGATGACCACAACAATTTTATTAAACTCTTTTTAATCCTCAAAGTATAAGTCAAATCTCAATTTGTTTTCTTAATTTAAATTGTCTTATAATTAGAACGAATTTTGATTTACTAAAATTGTTTTGAATTTGTTATTTTGTCTATCTAAATGTTAAAATCTTATAGGAACAAGATACACATTCCTTGTTAAAATTGTGTCTAACAAACGCTGTGTTTGTGTCCATCACACGCCTTCTTTTTTTTTTTTTTTTTTTGGTGAGAGTTTAACGATTAGATGCACAAAATGATTAATTAAATACAATTTGAAAGTCCAAAAAATAACAAATTGAAAGAATAAAGATTTGTTCTAGCATGTTTAAATAACCGGAACTAAAATGAAATTGAACCTATAATTCAGGAGTAAAAATGAGATTAACTCGTACCTTTATATATAGGTCTCGTTTTTTTTACTAGTTTAAATTATAACTCAAGTTTTTTCTATAGTGTTTTCTCTAATAAAAATTTAAATTCACTTTTTTTTTTTACAATGTTTTCTCACCCATAAATTTATTTTTTAACTCAAGTTCTCAACTCGAGCGAAACAAACGGAGCCATAATTATCACACTCTTGCGTATTCAGTTAGGGCTAGCACGAGGGATTTCCAACCGTCAACGTCCACAAGTGCCTAAATTAATAATCAAATGTACATAACCACGAGTGATCATGCTCGTATGCCCTAATGGACTTGTAATAATCAAATGTACATAACCATAAAACCCAATCAAATTCACAAAGCTAAGGTTAGCCAAACTCTAAAACCAACCCATTGAATTAAAAAAAAAAAAAAAAAAAAAAAACGCAAAGGAAGTGATAAGAAACTGTTGTGGGGTACCAAATATGAGGTCCATATCTCACGTATCAAACTCTTTGGATAAGAAAAGAATCCACACTCCACAATTCTATTGGACATCTTTCCCTCTCGTGGCTTCCACATCTATATTCCACATAATTTCCCATTTTTCATATCTAACCATTTTTCAAAGCCCAGAGTGAAAGAAAGGAAAATCAACTAGGAAGAAAAACCAATACCCTAATTTTTGTGCTTATCAATGGCAGCAACAATGGCTACCACGATGGCAATGTTGAATGCCAAGTGCATAGCCACAAACACACCCAAGATCAAGCCTGTAATTAGCACCTCAAAATTGCCCTCTTCACTCTTGTCCCTCCAAAACCTCCCAAAGGGTCTAACTTCCTCCCCTTCCTTGGCCGGAACCGCCCTCGCCGGAGCAGTATTCTCCACCCTAAGCGCCTGCGACCCCGCCATGGCGGCGCAGCAGATCGCGGAGATCGCCGCTGAGAGCAGCAGCGGGGATAACCGCGGCCTGGCGCTGCTCCTGCCGATCATCCCTGCCATCGCGTGGGTGCTCTTCAACATCCTCCAGCCGGCGCTGAACCAGATCAGCCGCATGAGGGAGACAAAGGGTGTCATCGCCGGGCTCGGCATAGGCGGCGGGCTGGCAGCCTTAGGGATGGCGTCGGCGCCCGAGGCATCGGCCGGGGAGATCGCGGCGATCGCGGAGGCGGCGGGTGGTGACAACAGGGGGCAGCTGCTGCTGATAGTGATCACACCGGCGGTGCTGTGGGTGGTCTACAACATCCTACAACCGGCTCTCAACCAACTCAACAGGATGAGGTCGGATTGATGAGAGAAAAAGTATATATGAGTTGGTTTTTGTTGCCATGGGAGTAAAACTTAATCTTGTAATTCAACCTTATGATCTTCATGTTAATGGGATAATCTTGTTTCATATATATTAGTTTTTTTTTTTTTTTTTTTTTTTTTTTATGTTATTATTATTGTGTTTGTTTTTTTTCTTTTTAATTTTCTGGTGTGCCTACAAGTACGCCTCGATGTGTATTAAACTAAGTTAAAAACGCAGTTCCTAACAAAGTATAAATATCTGGTTTTGTCAATTTCTTATGCACTGAATTTGTCAGATTTAAGCGTGTATATAAATGTTGCCTGGAAGAGTCGACCAAAAAAAGATAACTTGTACCTTATAAAAAAAATAACAATAACTTGTGATTTTTTTTTGTTTTGAGAATGGATCTTGGATTACAATATAAAGAGATGTGTTTGTGTTTGATAGATGTGGATAACAGTGTTCTAGCATGATTATGGGAAAAAAAAAAAAAAAAAAGTGTTCTAGCATGCATATGCAAGGGTATTGGAATTCTTTTTGGTGGCATTAATCAGCTATTAGTATTAAATTTCTGTAATTCAGATGTCGTTTGGGTGGCATTCATTATGAAAACGTGTCGTTTTCTGATGAGGCGAGGAATCTACAACATTAGTAAAAAGTATTTTTTATGAAATCAAAACGACATGTAGTTTATATGGAAACGACATGGAACTTAAACAGTGTGTTGCTTTTCTGTTCATGGGAAACGACGTGTCTGCATATTGCGAACTACGACAGGTCGGCAATTAAACAGTCCCAAGAATATGAATAGAAATAGAATGTGATGAAATATTCACGCAATTTTAAACGACAAGAAACTTAAACAATACGATGTTTTCTGATTATGGGGAGACGACATCTCTGAATATTAGGAAATACAGCGCGTCGTTAATTTAAAAAGAAAACTATATTGCAAAATGAGTCAACGACATGTCGCTTTCCGTCAAGAATGATCAACATCAATTTGTAACAGGTAAACTTTAGAGTATTGAAACGACAAAGATAAGGGACTTTTTTGATTCTTAAAACAAAAGCATGGAGCATAAACCCAATATATATATATATATATATATATATATATATATATATATCGTTTTTCCATTTATCAGATACGACATGTATACATACTTTGGAAAGAACCATGCCGTCTCCTGTTCAGGGGGAACGATATGTCGTTTGTTTTTGGACAAGCGCCATGGAGCAAACATTTGTTGGGCGAGATAAAATAGATTAACGTGAATGGCATGTTTTTTTATTTTATTTATTATTATTATTATTATTATTATTATTATTATTATTATTATTATTATTTTGCGGGAAACGTGAATGACATGTAGTATGACAGCAAACATAACGGTATATATGTTAGTCATATCTTGTTCTTTATCTTTTGGAGAAAATAATATGTCTTTGTACTTTGGATAAGAAACGACATGTCATGATTTTATTTTTGGGACTTGCTTTTCCCTTAAAACAAAACACGATGTGTTTGAACAACATTTCTTTGCATTAAGAAATAATGCAACGGATATAATACACTAATAAACAGGAAGAAAGGTAGAGAATGATGGCAATGACAGGAGGGACTAGAACAACACAAATGTGATAGGAGTTTAACTTAATCTAAAAGATGTTGGGCCTTAAGTCATTCTATGTATATAAATTATTTCACATTCCTATTTATTTTTCATATGTGACAACATACTTACTCTTTTCTCAAAAATCTCCCTTTCACATGTGTGTTTATCGAGCGCCTCTTCAAACTAAAGTTTCTAATAACCAGCATATCCAAGTATCATGTTTTAAATAGAAGCCAGTTTGAGCATGAAAAATCATATGAGTCCACCAAATACTCCACCATCTGCACTTGTCAACACCAACTCTCTACGAGAGGTAACTTGAGAATTACAACCGAGTGTGATCTTTTAGCTCATGCGGACCTTTGGCTCTGATACCACTTGTTGAGAAAGCATCACATGTGAAACTGACCCAACACATTTTAAAAACTCAACTGAACTCAAAAAGTCAACATATTGGGTCTTGAATCCTTTCATACATATAAAACATCTCACATTCCTATCCATTTTCATGTGAGACAACACATAAATACACCCTTCTCAATAGCTACTTGCCTATATAACCTAAATCAACATTCAATGCAGTACTAGTGCTTATTTATGTGCATTTTTAGGAGATAATTAATTTCCAAATAACAAGGCGTTGAACTACTAAAAGGGAAATAAAGCCGCTTCAAGACTTGATCGTCAGCCCGAAGCTTTGAATGCTCCAACAGAAATTATATAAGCCAGCCTAATTTACGGTATATGGAGGTTACTACTTCCTACCAAACCTACCTCTTAGGTGACTTAAGAAAAAAAAAAGTCAAAAAGATGACACAAAGAAATTATCTCAATATGTCCATTAACAACATGCATTACACACATTACATATATACATAGCTTCGAGTTCTCTGTTTAGTTCGCTGATTTGAGTTTTTAATTCGAGTTAAAATGTGATTTTATGTAAAAACTTTTTACTGTAATAAAAAAGTTAGATGTAACTGTTTCTAAGAGTTTTTTACTATAATAAAACTTAAATTTTAAACTCGAATTGATAAAATAAGCGGGATCTATATATGTGTACGAAATTACAAACCCACCTAGGTGGGGGGAAGTAGTATTTAGCTCTCTACATCTCCAGCTAGTAATTTGATGGCACACGGACTTGTTGTTGTCAGTTGGTAGATACATCATAAGTCACTTATACATTTTAAGCATTCACGGAATTTGCTAAGCGAAATAATTGTGAATATACGTACACGTACATACACATACATATTCAAATATAAACTGTTATTATCGGTCAAGTTAACGTAATATTAATATGTAGAAGTAAAAAACATCATATTAACATGTAGAAGTAAAAAATATAATATGATAATTACTGTAAATAACATTAAGCTTGAAGAGATGTAACATAGTCAACGTTTGTTTAATGACTTATATGTTACGTCTTTTACTGTACATATTACGTGGATAGATTGTACCAATACCATGTATATATAGTCGACAAAATTAATTGATACCCAATTTAATATTCTTTCTGCTTTTCTTCTTTATGGTGTGAAGTATCTTATTTGTCATTTTATTTATTTTGGTTCTAATTCTGCCCCACAAAGGTTCTCTAGGTCGCTCTCATACAGCGAAGTCGGCTGAAATGTTTAGGCAACCAGATATCAATTGGCTTCTTTATCATTTTTGGGCCATTATATTTATAATTATAATTTCTGTGTTCGGTCCACTCATAAACAGGTTTTGAGTTTTCTTTTATCCCAAGGGATAGGGAAGGGATCTAGATTGAGTTTGACCTTGTAGTTTTCTTTTTCAATTTTTGTTTTCTAATTTAAATCAGAGCTTTAGAGGATAGCTTTTTCTCTCACCAACCTCTTTACTTTTACTTATTTGAAAAAAAAAAAGAAAAACACTTTACTTTTTTCTTTATTTTTCTTTCTAGAAGGTTCAATGAAGTGGTTATATATATATATATATATATATGTGTGTGTGTGTGTGTGTGTGGGTTAATTAACAGCCAAATGTTTTCATTTTAAAATATTGACTTATTGCTTTGTGAATTTATCTCTTGTTAGTGGTTAAGACGTGACATTTTGATTAATTAGCAGCAATGTTTCAAGGTGTCCAACGCAATATCTATTTTATTCTTGTTATGATAATATTAATTAACTGGAATAACTCAAGACATCATATTAAGTTAAAGTAAGAGAGAGAGAGAGAGAGAGAGAGAGAGAGAGAGAGAGAGGAGAATATAGTGAACGTCATCCAACTAAAAAAGCCCTTTGATACCAATAGTATTGTCCACAATAATGCATCATTCAAGTTATTGCACATTTATTCATCCTTATCTGGTACATATAACGATTTGGACAGATATACGCAATGTGAATATGTCTTTTTTTGTTTATTTATTTCCATTTTTAATTTAGGATCTTCTTGATACGTTAATATATTGATAAATTAAGTTTTTTTTATCTGTCAGATCTACATAAAATTACGTAAAAATTAAAAAATACGTAGATTTAATGGTTAAAAAAAATTCAATCTACCCGTATTTAGAGAATCTCTATTTTAATTTTCATCTTCCCAGCAAAGCTGCCAATACAACAAAGATGGCCTTGATGTCATCTGGAGATAACATAAGGCTTTGGTTATTGGCTATATATGAAATTGTTGATTAATAACAGATAGCAAACATGTAAAAGAGATTATGCAAAATTGTTTTAATCAGAAAAGCCCTTAAAAGAATTGCTGTCCTTATACTTTTTCCTTTCCGAAAAGGAAGAAAAAAATGGTTCCACATGTGAAATCAATTAGTTGTAATAGATCCCCAGCGGCCAAAATATATATATATATATATATATATAATAATGATAATAAATAAATAAAAACAGAAACAAATAATAATAAAAGTAAAATAAAGAATTAAAACATAGTTGTGATAAATGAATCGGTGCAACAAATCATGAATGCACAGCCGTAAGCCGTGTTGCGTTTTAGCTTTGCAGCTGTCGTATGGAACTTGGCATTTGGCAACAATTTAAGAACTTTACAAAGCATCAAAAGAAAATGACACGTTGACGTGTGCACGCGCACTGCACCCCACGTGGTCCTCAGTGATTGGCTCATCCAGCTAATTAGTATTTTCATCTCGATTGAAAATTTATTTTTCTAAAAAAATTTAAAAATTGAGTTTTTTATTATGCGTTTAATTAGTGAATTCGTATTATGGTTCGGATTATAATTCGTAATTTATTATCGTATTTTTTCTTATAAAAAATACACGTAAATTAAAAATAATTTTATAATTCTGAATTCATAAACTAAATATTACATTAATTACTAGATAGTGGAAAGGTTTATTCTTGAGCAACTAACATGCACTGAATTAACTCGAGAAAGCGACCCATCTCAATTCTCATCAACATCAAAGTAAATATTGCAATTTGCGTGAACATGATCATTGCTGGAAAATGCAAAATAATTAATTAATTATTTAATAAAAACAATTAAAAAAAGGTCAACTTTTCCTGTTAATAGTTCGCTTGTATACGTGTATATTAGTAGTTAACTACTACCTTTAATTTATTTGTAAATTACAATCTAATCCACCTCGGATACAAATACAAGTTTTACTTGTTTTATAAAGTTTCATACATTCACAAGAAATCATATTGTTGTATATAAATTCTCTTTCATTCTCATTCTCATATATATATATGGAGTGTAGAGAGAGAGAGAGAGAGAGAGAGAGAGAGAAAACTACGTATATAATCCGGCAAATAACGTCTCTAAGAGCTGAGAGAGAGAGAGAGAGAGAGAGAGAGAGAGAGAGAGTTTAGAAAGAGAAAGTGTTTACAACCTGCATGCAGAAGAAGAGATGGTGAAAATCTCTCAAACAAAGCCAAGTTCATCAATCATCAAGTACTTCCTAATCTCCCTCATCCTCTGCCTCCCTCTCTTCCTCTTCCTCGTCACTCTCCAGCCCGGCCCACGGCGGGCCGCCGCCGGTACAAAAACTCCGACAAAACCCGGATTCGAATCCAGCGACCTCAGAATCCGACCCGGATACAAATCCTACGAAGCCTACGTCCAACGACAACTGAACAAGACTCTCAACCCAAAACTGAGGCAGATTTGGACGACAAGAGATTGGGAACGCAAAATCAAAGTTTTCTCTCGATTCTTCTCGGAGCTGAAGAACCAGAGCCTTCTATTTGATAATTCCAAGGCGCTTTGCATCGGAGCGCGTGTGGGCCAGGAGGTGGAGGCGCTGCGGCGCATCGGCGTGGCGGACTCGGTCGGGATCGATCTGGTGCCGTGTCCGCCGTTGGTGGTCAAGGGAGACTTTCATCACCAGCCGTTTAATGACGCGACTTTCGACTTCGAGTTCTCGAACGTGTTCGACCACGCGCTTTACCCGGAGAAGTTCGTGTCGGAGATCGAACGGACGCTGAGGCCCGGCGGGGTGTGCGTGTTACACGTGGCGCTATCGCGACGGGCCGATAAGTATTCGGCGAATGATCTGTATAGCTCCGAGCCGTTGGTGAGGTTGTTCGAGAAGTCCGACTTGGTTCACGTGAGGAAGATTGACGGGTTCGGTTTGGACACGGAGGTGGTTTTCCGGAAACGACAATGATGCGACTGTCGTTTTTCTTCCACGTATTTTTTTTCCTTTTCTTTTTAATTTTATTCATTTTTTCCCTTCTTCTCAATACTCATAATTTGTTTGTAATATTTTATTTTATCAATGAATTGACAATTCACATGGCTTGGCTATGTTTCAAACTCATCTGAGCTGTCTGCATATGGAATGTATGCAATGTTTTAGACCTTATACTTGGTATTTTTTTAATATACAAAAGGATAATAATTTCATATGGATGTTTGGTAGACAGGTTAAATGGATACTTCAAGAAGGATGTCAACTTTGGCATATTCTTGATTATAAAAATATTTTATTATTGTGATGAAAAGAATATATATATATATATATATATGTATATATAAGCACTGCGAATTATTGGGCATTACGAAAGCAAAGAAAAAAATGGTAATCAGAGTGATTATTATATGATGAAAGGAAGAAAACAAGCAGGGAGTCATTTCCAAAGGGGAGCCTCTTGTAGATTGGGCAAAAGGTAATCAAATAGGAAAAGAGAGCGTTTTAAGCAAAACTAACGTTAAGGAGTAAAGGACAAGTAAAAGGAATTTGTTTGGTCTTTAACAGACAAAAGGGAACTTTGTAATACTCTTGTATTGATTACAGCCAATGCTAATTATGTCCCGTGACTTTGGACCAAAGATTAATAATAAATGGGATAATCTTTGACAAATTTTTAAAAGTGCATGTTTTAAGATTCATAACATTTTTAATTAAATAATTGCACTAATAAAATCTTTTTAATTAAATAATTACACTAATATAAAAATATTTATTAAGAATAAAATCCACGTTCATACACCCAAAGTAAATTTTCCATTTTTTTTTTCTTAAAAAGGAATAAATCACCCTAAAAAAATAAAAATAGCATCAATTGGCCAAAGATAAGAGGAGTCTCAATTCCCGTGCGGAAAGTTTGATTGAAAAACTTGTCACGGTCTTTAAAATTAATTTTGTTTTTATTTTTTATATTTTTTACAAAAAAAAAAAAAAATATTTTAAAACGACGTTTAACATAATAAAAATAAAAAATAAAAATAAAAATAATTTTATAATTTAATGTAAAATAAAAAAATAAAAAATAAGAGAAAAAAAGACATTAATAAATTATTTTACACTGAAAATAATTTCTTAATAAAACTAATCTCTTAATAAAACTATTAAATGTATTTTTATAACAAATTCCAATCGCGTCCTGTTGTGTAGTTATAACCAGTTTACAACCAAAAAAAAATTGCCCTGTAGGAAAAATGTGAAAACTTCTACAGGAGAGAGAGAGAGAAAAGAAGGGGGACGAAACAAAATAAAGACCCAACTCATAAGTGACTATTCAATGGGCAAGCTGTCTGGAACAAATTCATCAGGCTGGCTTTCATCTTCCAGCTGTAACTGAGATGCTGTTTCTTTGGCCCTCTTGAACCTGTTTGAACTTTTAAGGATGCTATCAAAGGTCATGTTCTTTGCACTTGAAGAGCTGCCCAAAAAATAGAGAAAAAAAACTCATGCCAAAAATAGAAAGTCTAAATAAAACAAAGTGAAAATGAATGAAACAAAGAGAAACTCAATTTGATTTGCGTTTTCCAACCGTTAGAACATCTACATTCTACATGGAAATAAAATGGTGTGTTCTTGGAACTTACCATGATTTTATGGTGCTTCTCCCACCACTTCTCATTCTGTTTGAAGCATAAGATCCTGTTGCATGTTCTATTATTAGATTTGGTTAGGGATTGGTCTCCGTTTCTGTAGTTTGTTTGATTTGTTTTTCAGCTAAATAATATCCTCGTTCTTTTCAAAAAAAAAAAAAAAAAAAAAAATCCTGTTGCATGGTTCTTTATTCAACTAATAACAATAAAAAATGTGATTTACATACAAGAATAATGGAAAATCATAGAGTGCAATGTGGCCACAACGAACATGACAAACGGTGAATTTTACCTCTCTCTGGTGAGTTGAAATTTGCATTGCTCTCCCCATCTGAGTAGTCAGAGGACTGAGAGTAATCCGACGGAGTTCTGGTGCTGGCATCGGAATCATCCGTCCCTTCATCATCTTCAGAACTCTCACCGCTATCATCATCCCTGAAAATTGTTCCTGGTGTAGCTATCAACTTCTTAGTGGGTTCCAAGCTGTTCACAATCTTACCATCTCCCTTAACGGCAGCTTTTTTGTTTGCTGCACGGTAGCTATGCATACCCGGTTGATGCTTGTTACTACCCACATCTTTACTAATTATGTTCCTTGAACTTTCCATGGGAGTATTTGAGACGGAAGCAAAGCCGTTGTTTTTCAACGACTGAATGTTTGTCCCAGAAACATCGACAGCGTGTTGCATTTTGGTTTCTTTCCGAGTCGAATTTAACTTACCAGAGACATTAGTTGGCGGAGCTTTAGCCTCAGTTTTAGAAGCTTTTTGCAACTTCTCTGTAAGCTGAACTGCAGATTCATCAGGATTATCCTTTGATAAAGACTTAAGAGGAGTGGTGCTAGATTTTCCAGCTGGAGCTTTCTTTTCGATCCCTTGTTTCCTATTTGCCTTTTGTGAACTCTGAAAAGCAGATGATATTTTATCTGAATATCTGTCAGGATTTTCTATTTTCTTCTTGGATTTTGGCGTCCTAGCATCCTTATTTGCTCCAGTCTTCTTGTCGACGAGACCTCCACTAGAAGTGTCAGGCAAAGGTTTTTCAGAGCCTACTCCAGATATTTCAATGTCTTTATTAGCTCCGTCACTAGGGTCAGCTTCACCAGCATTTTCTTTGTATTTAGGGTCAATTGAGTTTGATTGTACTTTGGTAGACTTGGCTACTACCGAATTCGATTGAGCACGTTGGGTAGGGACAAGTTCCTTTTCACCGCGACTCTCGGATTCCATTTTTTCTTCATTTAAACGGTCTTCTACAGCTGTTTTTTTCAACTTGCCTTTAGCCTTTGACTTAGACGAACCAATCACCTGAGTTTTATCAACTGGTGCTGGTGAAATTTGGTGAACTACACTTCCAGCTTCCGACTGTAAAACAGGGGGGTTCTTTACTGATGACTTTTGTTTCTTTTTAGGTGTCTTTCCGACTTGCTCTTCCACATTTTCTGCTTGATATCCGCTGGTTTGCTGCACGGTATTCACCTCAGTTCCAGTGACGTCACCATTTTCCTTTGCAAGAAAAGTACTTTCTGCACTCGATCTCAATTCTTCTTTCCTGTTTGTCTGAGACAAATTGGTTTCTTCATTCCTAGCCTTATTACCGAGTGGTTCAAAAGGTTTAGTAGAAATGTTAGTCTCAGACCCTTCAATGTCTTCCCTCCCTAATGAAGTCAAAGCTTTTGCAATCAAATCCTTGGTGTTTTTAGACCCTTTTCTCTTTTTACGAGAGTTCGTTGGTTCTACAGTCCAATTTTCATCCAACAAATCAGCGGCAGCATTTACATCTTTTGTTTCTACCTCTGTTTCTTCCTGCCTACGTGAATCACGCTTTTTCGGCTGCATTTTGAGAGAATTTTCTCTATTTGTCAATGTTCCTTGCTCTTCTGCTATTTCAGCCTGACCACTCCTAACTTTCTCTTGCCCGGAGACCCCAATGTTCAGGGATAAATTATCATGCTTTTTCAACTGCGTTTTGAGAGTCACCTTTCTCTTTGACAAGGCTCCCTGCTCTTCGGCTCTTTCAGCCTGGTCACTTGCAATATTCTCTTGCCCAGAGACCCCAACTTCTATTGGTCGATTGTCATTCTCTTTCGACCATGGTTTTTGCGAACCCTTATTCTTTGAAAATGCTCCTTGCTCTTCTGCTCTTTCAGCCTGATAGCTTATAATATTCTCTTGTCCAGAGACTTCAATGTCCATCGGTAGATTGTCATCCTTTCTCTTTGACAAGGCTCCCTGCTCTTCGGCTCTGTCAGCCTGGTCACTTACAATATTCTCTTGCCCAGAGACCCCAACTTCTATTGGTCGATTGTCATTCTCTTTTGACCATGGTTTTTGCGAACCCTTATTCTTCGAAAATGCTCCTTGCTCTTCTGCTCTTTCAGCCTGATAGCTTATAATATTCTCTTGCCCAGAGACCTCAATGTCCATCGGTAGATTGTCATCCTTTCTCTTTGACAAGGCTCCCTGCTCTTCAGCTCTTTCAGCCTGGTCACCTACAATATTCTCTTGCCTAGAGACCCCAACTTCTATGTCATTCTGTTTTGACCGTGTTTTTTGCGAACCCTTATTCTTTGAAAATGCCCCTTGCTCTTCTGCTTTTACAGCCTGATCACTTATAATATTCTCTTGCCCAGAGACCCCAGTGCCCATTGGTAGATTGTCATCCTTTTTCAACTGCGTTTTGCGGGAACGCTTGTTCTTTGTCAATACTTCTTGCACTTCTGTTCTTTCAGCCTCATCACTTCTAATATTCTCCTGCCCAGAGACCTTAATGTCCAACGGTAGATCATCATGCCTTTTCGACTGCATTTTGTGAGAACCCTTTTTCTTTGACAATGCTCCTTGCCTAGAGACCCCAACTTCTGTGTCATTCTTTTTTGACCGTGCTTTTTCCGAACCCTTATTCTTTGAAAAGACCCCTTGCTCTTCTGCTCTTACAGCCTGATCACTTATAATATTCTCTTGTCCAGAGACCCCAGTGCCCATTGGTAGATTGTCATCCTTTTTCAACTGCGTTTTGCGGGAACGCGGGTTCTTTGTCAATACTTCTTGCACTTCTGTTCTTTCATCCTGATCACTTCTAATATTCTCCTGCCCAGAGACCCCAATGTCCAACGGTAGATCATCATGCCTTTTCGACTGCATTTTGTGAGAACCCTTTTTCTTTGACAATGCTCCTTGCTCTTTTGCTCCTTCAGCCCGACCACTTCCAATATTCTCTTGCCCAGAAACCCCAATGTCAATTGGTAGATCAACATGCTTTTCCATAACAAGAGAAGGATTACTTTCCATTTCAACAGGATAGTGATCCTTTGAGTTTCCCATCTTGGTTGCTAGAGATGTTGCGTCCTCTTCATGTGCATCAGCTTCATGTACTATATGTGAAACAGAAACTTAATAAACAGAAGTTATACATTAAAACTGTTAAACTTCTTAAGAAAATAAAGCAAACAGTGACAACAATGATATTGTTCTTCATATCAATATACCACACAGGGCTCACCTTCTGCTGAGGGCACATGTTCTCCAGTTTCTTGAATTGTATCAGAATGTTTTATTCCATTCTCACCTTCTTCAGCAAAAGATTTTGTATTAGGCTCTCCACCTGAACCTTTCTGATCAATACCAGTGGTGACCATATAACTCTCTTCCAAAAAGTCTCTCCCAGCAGATGGATCTACAGCAGCAACTTGACCAAGTCTACTTTTTGATTTCTTTATCCTTTTCTTCTTTTCAATGCTTGAGTTGTTCATCACTGGATGGTCATCATTCACAGGTATAGAAGTTAAATCATCTAAGGCAGCATTTTTACTTTTCTCCTCGTCCCCTAAAGCATGTTGAGATGTAATTTCTCGCTTGGAGATATCCTTGATAGTATCAATATTGTATCCTTGTAAATGTTCATTCCTAACTTCATCAAACTTCCGTTTTCTCTTTGCAGCATGATTAGATTGCGAAGCTTCTTCCACTGACTTGTCACACTTCTCAAGAATCCCATGATTAGATACATCACTTTTGCGCTCGACATGTTTCTGTGGTGAAGCTGCGTTGTTTGGATCACTCGTCCCTTGATTGGGGGAACCATCAAGAGAAAGATCAACCCCATTGGCTGAAGCATTACAGAGGAGGCCATAGCAAGTCAATAGGTTGTGAGAATCAGGATTGTGGACAAGCCGTTTTTCATCATGCTTCCCTTCTACAATAGAAGCATCAACACTAAGAAACCAGTTCTTGCTGGCCCCGTCAAACGCATCTTTTACAAACATAGAATCCGACAAGTGATATAGGTGTCCTTTACGCTTTACCTGACGGGCATACAAAATAACATTGAGCAAAGGTGGTGTTAAACTGGGAAGATAATAAACTGTAGTGCTCTTTTACACTGAGAAACTTACCTTTAGAGCATGAACTACTATATTCCCAATGTTAGTGAAGCACAATGTGTGTTCTTTCTCTATTTTCCCTGCTCATCGGCAACAAAATAACATGTCATTAATAATTTCCACATAGTAAAACAGAAGATTATCACACTTTGGAGCCATCTAGGAGACTAGGACTTCGAAAATTATTTTACATGTAAAAAAGAAAACAGAAAAAAAAAAAAAAAACATATAAATAGCCACTTAACAGTGACTACAATTAAACAGACGCGAAATCATAATGCTAGTTTTATATTGGCCAGAATCAATTTTCCACGAACAACTGTAGACTTAATCCTTTTTTTCCTAATTATAAAACTACACACTTGATTTTCTACATAATCGAATTGCAAGAAATTCTCGGAACTATAAATTCAGACAACATCACCATTTAAGGCATGTAAAGTTTGATATTTAACAATCATCATCACAACACTGAATACGAAACTAGCCGAGACAAAACAAAACCAAAAATTTTCATTCCAAAAGTCTCATCAGCCATGCGTAACGAGAAATAGCTACACATTGACATCAAGTTCGGTTTAACTCCATTCAAAGCCGAAAAATTAAGGGGAAAAAAGTATAACTTTGAACTTCCCAAACAAGAGCCAAACAGAGAACACTCGCTTAAAGTTTACAAAAGCAAGTTTGAAGGGAGAAAAGGGGGAAAAAGTTAGTACTTTTGAAATCGGAAACAGTGTAGGAATCGGCGAGGACCATCGCGAGGTGAGTGTCGAGGCTGGTGTCGATGAACACCGTGCGGTTCGCCTCCGCCGCCGTCGCCTCAGAATCGGAGGCGGCGCTGAGTTTGTTGGCCATTGATGCTGGGCTGAGAACTCCCCCGGAGAGATTAGAGAGAGAAGAGAGAGGGAGAGGGGTTTTGAGTTTGTACGTTGTGATGGGCGTAGGCCTCTCAGCGATTATTTTTCCAGCGGGTTTTAGCTACAGTCCTTTTATATACTAAACAACTTCCAAAACAGTTGAATCCCCCGAAGGCTAAAGCTGACTTGACCAGAACCGAACCGAGCCGACATTGATTGAGTTTGATGTTGTTATCTTTTGGGTCCTGGCCCGCTCCGACTTTTTGGGCTTAATCTGGCCCATTTTTGTCCGCTGTTTGGACCAGAAGCATTCAAGTCGAATTCTTTAATAAAAATAAAAATATAAAAAAAAGGAAAAAAGAGGAGGTATAAAGGGTTGAAGAAGGGTTGAATACCACTAATGCCTTTAGTGTTCTTCAGGCTGCTATACGTTAAGTACAAAGTTATTAATAGTTGACAACTTTCTCTACTCCCTAGCGGTAATACTAATTTTAATCGTTATATTTAATTGTTAAATTTAGTTAAAATTACATTAAATTATAAAAGTATATAAAATAGACAGTTTTTAATACAAATCTAATAAATGAAAAGTAAACAATTATTGATAATTCATGTTTTTCTAGTTCTACCAAATAAATTCCTTATAGTTGTACTTTTTCATACTTAGATTGGGAGTCAAAATAAACTAATAGTAAATTAAAAAAGAGAACGGTTGTCTAAGGTTTGAGCCCCCCCGCTCCCCCACTTGGAGGGGGTATCCTTACCGATCAAAAAAGAGAGAGAGAGAGAGAGAGAGAGAATGGTTGACCCTTATTTCAACTGAGGGATTTGATCTATGGGCGCATTATTTTTTTTTTTTTTTTTTAATAATATCACGTCACATCAATTAAAATGATACATCAATTAAAATGATACGATATTATTAAAGGGAATAGAAATAATAGTAAAATTAGACCTTGTGAACCGTTTTCCAGAAAGGGCATTAGTTGCATATACTTGCAACGGCACAAATATGCAATTGCAAAATTGACGAGTGTGGTCGATTGACAAGTGTAGTTGCAGATTTTGCTGCACACTAACCATTAAATTGAGGCTTTGAGTTCAAATCTCCAATCCAAGTTAAATGTTGAAAAAAAAAAAATGACAAATTGCAGCAGGTAAAGAGTGTATTGTGTTAGAATCGCAGTGGAACTGAGAGCATCGAGGGTGTAAAATTTTAGTTTTATAACCATAACCCATAAAAATTTATCGTGTCATTTTTCTTTTTTTGTTTAGTTCTGTCTTTTGCCCGATTGTCTACTGCAGAAATTAACGTCACAAAGAAATAAACCAAAAAGATGCATTTATCAGCATTACAATCAGCGTCCTGAAAACCCACAAAAGAAACAGCCTTCCGTAACCAACCTTTGAAAGAAAAACATTATAACTATCCTTACGCTTAATACTCAAATCTGCCGACTAGATAATCAGAGCTTAAGTGAATATTTTCTACTCCTTTTTCCGGGAGTCCTTGAGCTGTCCCCTCTTTCGGATTCCGAGGCAAAACTGCAGACGCAATGCATCGACAATGGATTCTGGCAATGCATATATCAAACTCCAAAGAATAGAATGTGGCCAGTAAGGCGTGCAACGAGGTTCATAGCCGATCCAGCGCAGACCTGCTCGTGCATAGCCGTCTGTTGACGGAACAAGGAAGGAAGATCTTTTAATTGATGCCATCTTTGTTGCCACGTATAATGGAACCTGCAAAAGGAACTCTTCAGTTGGGATGTAACATCTAGTGGCAAACTTTCAGTGCTTTTAGTATGCACCAAACTACAGGAAAATAACATGCAAAACTATGTTATAAATGGCGAGGAATAAAAACCGATACAAATCTGTCAAACCTCCGAAGTTCCTTTCCTTGTCAAAGGCATTGAACTCTAAATCAATAAAGAATAAAAGATATCGGTAATCTCCAACACCACAATTCATAATCTATAGGTCCACTAATCCATGTGGGACCCGCCCTATTTGAATTGTGCTATTGGGCACCACCAACAACCAATTCACAATCAGAAACTCGGACAGGGTTGGTTCATAGTAAATCAACAAGTCAGATAGTCATGACAAGCTCATCCCAATAATGATTTATCATCGCCGGTTATTGCAAAACATATTACAAGTAATCTCGTTTTAGCTAAATGTTATTGACGTGTAGTGTACTATTCAATCTGCAATAACTTGTTTGACATCCTAAACTTTTTAAAAACTTTTAAAATTCCATGTTGAGACATGATCAATATTCCAATGAGGAAACCAAGCTCTGATATCAAGTGTTTTAGAAATTAGATCCATATAAATACGTTAGGCTTTAAAAAAAAATATACATATATACATTCTAACGAGAAAATCAGACCCTGATATGATTGTACAATGAGACATGATTTCCTCCTTTTTGAATTGTTCAGGGCTTAGCAGGTTAATTGCCACCCAATATCAAGCTTCTATTTTGTTTTCAGGAAAAAAAAAAAAAAAAAAGAACAAGAAAACAAAAGGCTCTCTTTTCATAATTCCTTTGGCAACAACCAGGATTCAGAACCTATATGCAAAAATCTATGATGTTGGATTTCTATTTTTTCTAATTTATGTCAAAACCCAACGAAGGAAACTCGTGTTTCGAAAACCTGAAATCAATCTATCATCTCAGGAAAAAATAAAAATAAAAAAGCCCAAAACTAAAGGAAAGAAAAGTTCAAATCTTGCAGAATCCTATAGAAGTGATATGATCTAGAGACCAAAAATAATACCTGACACTGCACATCAATGCCACTTTTCTTGTATTCAACGTAGAGACATCTGGAGAACTGATCAACATATCTGAATCAAAGTTGAAAAAAAATATGGATATCAGAAAAAAATAAATAAAAGAAAGAGTAATACAAAATAAAAAGGGAGAAAAGAAAATCCTTACGCTTTAGTGGCGGCATAAACAGCATAAAGAGGATCAGAAGGAATGACAATGGCGGCACCGGAGCCGATATTGACAATGGCGCCACGCTTCCTCTGAAGCATTCCGGGAAGAACAGCCTGAGTGACCTTGGTAGTGCCTTCGACATTAATCTTAATCAAGTTCTTCAGAAGCTCCTCGTCCACTTCATGGAAGAATCTCGCGTACGGGTACGAAATCCCAACGTTGTTGATCAAAACCCCAATATCCAACCCTTCAATTCCCTCCCGAATCCTCCCGATCCCCTCGTCGAGGTCGCCGCTGAAATCAACAACAACGGTCTTCGTGATTATCTTCGTCTTGTTACCGAATTTGGCCTGAATCTCGTCGGAAACGTCCTTGAGCTTGTCCGGGTTTCGACCCACGAGGACCAAGTTAAGCCCCTTGCGAGCGAGCTGAAAGGCGAAGCCCTTGCCGATGCCGTCGGTGGGGCCGGTGACGAGAGCCCATGAGCCGTACTTCTTGAGGTTCTTGGGAGGTCTGAGGAAATTGACGTAGACCCACCTGAGGATAGCCAGGGAGAGTTTGAGGATGGATAAGGAACCGAAGAAGAATAGGAGAAGGACCCAGAAAGGCTGGGATTTCAGACTCTCCACGAAACTAAGCTCCATGGAAATGGGTTTTTGGATCTGGGATGAAAAGGAAATGGGGATATTGGAATGAGAAGAGGAGGGCGGAGTTATCGAGAAGAGTAGAAGGGCATGAGTTAGTGAGGACTGAGGAGGGAGTGATGGGTGGGGTCGGGATTTATAAGGGAGTGTGTGTGGAAAGAAGGAGAAGAAGAAGAGGGTGGGTGAAGTAGATGAGCGGAAAACCACCGCAATTAACTAACAACGACGCGGATGAATGAATGAGAGAGCATCTGGACTGATGACTACTACTGCTTTGCTTAATCAAGATTTAACAAATAATAATAATTGAATTAAATTAAATTAAATCCGTCGCCTCTGCCAACGGTAGAGCATGGCCCCCCTTTTCTCCATTTTACTTGGCTTAAGATTATTTTAAGGAACACAAAATTATGTCGTTCGGTAATATTTTTAAAATAATTTTATTTTTAATATAAAAATAAAAATAAAATTATTTTAAAAATCATTTTAAAATCGATTTTAAAATTACATTTGATTAATTTTTTAAGAGATTATTTTAAATATAATAAAAAAATAAAATTGTGTTTAGTTATAATTATTAATTAATATATTATAATATTATTGATAAGTACTATAAAATAAAAACAGAAAAGAAAAAACAAATTTTAATTGTTTTTTAATTCATTCACAAAAATCATTTTCACTGTTTTTTGTTTTCATTTTCGTTTTCGAAACAGTTGCTAGACAAACACAGTTTGCATACGATTTTCATTTTCATACCTCAAAAGACGTATAAAAATATTTTTAAAAAAAGCAAAAATCAATTTCAAATGCACTTTATAGTTTTTATATTTTTAAAGAACAGAAAAATTAAAATAATCTCTAATACAAACGTTAATATCAATTATATACATAGCATTAAAAAGCGTAATATAATATATTATTTTTATTTTTACTCTAATGCATAATATTATTTGAAATACTAAATTTCTTTTTCTAATAATCATTAAGTTTTGAAAGTTATAAAAGTAAATTTTTATTTTTAAAATAATTAGAAAATGTAAAAATTATAATGGTTATATGAAAAAGTAAACATTTCAACCAATAGCAATCAAATATTAAATTTCTTATATGTTATATTTAGTGAAAAATTTACCACAAAGTATAGCACATAAAAAATTTAGTACAACAAATAATATTACATTAGAGAGTGATTTTCACTAAAATTATAAATTTGTAATTAGCACATCAATTATACTATTGCATTAGACATGCTCTAAATAAGATGTTTCCTTAATAGGTTCATAAACAATGTAATGTCAATAATTCTTTACTTTCAGCTGTCAATTCATCTTTTGATTCTTTTTTAAATCTACTAAATAAACTCTTTACAAATGGCCTCGGAACTTTTCTACCTTTATTTCATTGGGAGTTTCTCTCATAGGACTATAAAAAATGAATTAACGGTAGTTTTCCACTTTTCAACTATCAAAAAGAAAAAATATATATATATTTAACATATTTTTTTAATATAATGTAATTTTAATTAGATTTAACGTTCAGAAATTAAAATCTTATTAATAAAAAAACCCACTAAAAAAACTCCCTCATTCACTCACTTTGATTTCCGGCTTTTGTTTACACATAAATTACTTTGAATTATGATTATGTTACAAAATTAGTCCCTCCATTAGATTTTCTTTTGATTCTCGGAAGAAAAGTGATCATGTGACCATTAGAAGGGTAAACGGTAAAATGCTAAAAGAAAAGTGAAATACGGAGGAAAAGTTAAATGGAATTATCGTCTCAGTGCCTTATATATATATATATATATATATATATATATATATATATTATGGATGCTTTTTCGATTATTACAAAAGTACATTTTTATTTGAATAATATTAAAGATAATTCTCTAGTACAATTAGCGTATTAATAAGTTATGTTTTTTTAATCATTAAATTTACATATTTTTTAATTTTTACATAATTTTACGTAAATTTAATAGACGTAAAATTTAACTTATTAGTATGTTGGTATATCAGAGAAGAGAAGATCCATACTATTAAAATGTAAATTTATATAGTTTAAGGAAAGAAAAAGGCACTGAGTCCTAAAGTAGTAAAATAATTTTGCTATCATTTTAGAAAAAGTAATAGATTTTTTATCTGTTAAATCTGTATAAAATCATATAAAAGTTAAAAAATATGCAGATCGTCAAACGTATTAGAGAATATTTCTTAGAAAAAATATGCATTTTCTGTTATAAAATAGTTTTTATGGTGGGGCATTCCATTGTCATTAATTCATGGGCCATTAATCACAACTATATGATTTAGATCAAAAGGCACATAAAAATTAAAATGCGTGGCTAGATATTGAGAGGATTTTTTAGACAGCACAATGTGAAAAGCGAAAAATATTTTCCACGAAAAATAGGATTTTTCATTTAATTTTTCTTGTCGAAAAATATGCTCCACGAAGTACGTAGCTAAAATAATTAGTTAGAAACTTAAAATATATAGTTTTCTAAATAAAGAAATACATAAATGCAGAGGAATTGAAGAGGGCTATATATATATATATATATATATATATATATATATATATATATATATAAGGAAGCCAAAATACTATCCGATTTAAGCGGTTATCGTTGGTAGAACAGAAAAAGAACAATACATGCACTTAGATAATTCACATAAAAAAAAAAAAAAAAATCTGCTTAAATCATAGCTTTCTTTACGTGATAAGAAACTTGCATCAGGAATGTCATGAAACTCTTACAATTTGAGGAAGTGTGTATTTCTTGGAATGCAATCATCATTACTAATGGTTTTAAATTAGTTAAGCGGTTGTCGTTGGTAAAACAGTAACGAAATAATAGATGCACTTAGAAAGGAAAAGGAAAGTGAAAAAATTCTGCTTAAATCACTAAGCGGCTTCCTTTACATGACAAGAAATTGAATGGCAAAATGACCTTTTGTTTTTACCGTGACGCTTATTGTAACAAGATGCACGATGTGAACAGCGAATTCGTTTTGTAAAATAAAAGTTTTTTGAAAAGTCATTTTTGCAAATAAGTTGTATGCTCATGCATTAATAAGTTCCTATTTAGAATGATGCAATTTCTTATCTTACTGCAGTTTTTACTTGTGAGGCACTCTAATAGTTTAACATACTATTTTTTGTTATTATGAGGTCCTGAAGCACAAGGAGATTTTACTCCTTGGTGTTAATTAGGCCGTCTGAGGATTTTTAAGGAGGATGAAGAAAATATATTAAGATTTGAGATGAATTAAAATTAATAGGTCAATAGTTTACATAAGTTAATAAATATGCTAAATTACTGTTTTCGTCCATAACTTGACAAGTTATTGTCCATAATTCACAATTTTTGTCCATAACTTGTCTGATTATGAACCATAACTTGATAAGTTTGTTCATAAC
Organism: Morus alba; assembly: GCA_012066045.3. NCBI lineage: Eukaryota > Viridiplantae > Streptophyta > Magnoliopsida > Rosales > Moraceae > Morus > Morus alba. The sequence continues at coordinate 1,810,006 of CP050237.2, read as the reverse complement.
TTATTTAGTTATGAACCATAACTTGATAAATTATGGCCTATTAATTTCTATAACTAAAATTTAGTCTATATACTTTCTTAAGTTTTTTATATTAGCTTATTTTCTACTATTTTCTGGATTTTTATTGCTCTCCATAGTGCTTTTGGGCTAATAAGTTTTATGTTACGTCAATTTGAACTTGTTCAATACGTTCAATTGCAACTTTATAAGGCAATCACATTTTAATATGCTCACTTTCTTTCTCTCTAAATTAAAAGCAAGGGTTAGGGATTGAGTGGACTTAGATCCATGGTCGAAACTAATTAACCAGATTTTCTTCATTTCATATCTAAGACTTAACATAATAAAAAGCGAGTATTGATAAAATACAAAATTATCGGTGTAGTTCTCCCTTTTTAGACGGCTTAGATCCTTCTTCTTGTTGTTGTTTTTTTATGAAAAACGAGAAGTTAACTTCATCTTTGAGAATATTCAGCAAAAGAAACTTTTATTCACTTTCACGTTCACCACCATGTATGTGCATGTATTGGATTGAAATTTTGTCAACAAGTATGTCATCTGATTTTGACAACAAATAAAATGCAAATGACCAGAAAGAGCAACATAAGAACTACTTGAACCGAATGTTATATCTACGTGTGTCTTTAAGAAAAATAATCTGTTTTTCTTCCCTTTTTTTTAGGATTTTTTTTCTTTTCATAAACATTAACTCCACAAGTTTTTTTTTTTTTTTTTTAAATTATTAACTCCACAAGTTAGTTGCCAACTTTCAGCTGCCTTTTCGAGCAAATGTTAAATTTAGACAAGTTGTTGCGTATTAAACTTAAGCTGAATCCTGATTTCTTGGAAGATATTTCAGACAATTGTAAGCGACAAGGACAACCACCTTGAATTATCAGCTATAAAAAAACAAATTCATTTCCAGTCAGAAATTGTCTGAAAAGAATATTTTATGGTGTCTACTGTGCGTTACCTACTTTTTAAAGACTGATCTTGATAATTTTGAAATTTATTTTTAATTTTACTTTAGTATCTGACATTTAAAATGCTTCACAATTAATTCCTAACCTTTACTCTTTCCGTTGTTTTCTTTTTATTATTTTGATATTAAATATTTGATGGAATGATAATTAGAGATCAATAGTGGAAACGTTTAAAATTTATAGACTATTTATAGAAGTGAACTCTTATTTGTTATTTGTTTTAGTCTCTAAATTTTAATAAACATTTTTAATTTTGACTTAAAATTTTAACAGATTTCATTAAATATTTAATATTTAATTAAAAAAATTAAAACTGAAACACCATAATAAATTAAGAACTAATTGTTAGACATTTTAAAAATTAAAAATCAAAGTAGGATTGAAGATGAGTATCGGGATCATTCGCGGGATTATCCGTAGGCAAAGGCAAGTACCAACGAGGACGACAACTTTCCTGGGCCTTTCTGAGATTGAGACCCCAGAAGAGCCTTGAAGCCTTTTATGGATCAACTGTCCCCAGCCACGTACCTGCTTGTCTTAAAAAGCTGGCCCTCTTTTATGCTAATCTCTCTCTCCATTATTTTATTTTATTTTATTTTTTAATAGTTGAGAGGACAACAACAGAGTTCTTTTAAGAGAAATCACGTGCTTCAAACAAACAAAAGCTTCATATCGTCCGGTTTGATTTGTTAATTTAAATTTTATTGGTTTAAATTTTTTAATTTAAATAGATAAATTTAAATTATGTGATTTAAATTGTAATTTGAATTGATATTTAAATGTGTAGTTAAAAATTTTAATTTAAATAAAAAAATAAAATTTTAATTTGTATTTAGTAGGTGTGAAAAATAGAGAGAGTTGACACTTTTCATTGTTTAAAAATAATTTGAACGGTTAAACTTAAAAGGGGAACAAACTCTAAGTTGAGCGGTTTAGCTCAATTCAAACAGAAAATATAATTCAACTTGTATGCTTACTAAACACCAATTCAAATTCTGCTCATTGTTTAAATTGAGTTAAATTGAACTAAATTAGTGAAACAAATAGGACCAGTTCAAATTGGGTTTGCTTAAGTCCCCACATATATCATTTGCCTGACTAGTACTACTGTCTGATCTGCTAGTATGTTTGGTTGATGAATTCGTGTCATAATTTGAATCATAGCTTGTGATTCGTTACAGTATTTTCTTTTACAAAAAATATACATAAATTGAGAATAATTCTGAATCTATAAATTAAACGTCAACAACTGAGATTCAAATGACAAGCAAGACATCATTTAATTAACTGCTTAAGTTTTTGTTGAGGTTGATCAACAGTTTACAGTACCAAACCATTCAACGTACTCAAAATAGGATCCATAATTTAATTCAACCAAGCAAAAAGTTACATGATAGCCGTGCGTATTTAGCATTAATATACAACTGTGTAGTTTTTACTGCTGCCGAAACTTTTTGATTTTCTGAGATTCCTTAAGTTTTGCTCTCTTACTCATCCCAAGAAAGTAGGAAAACAGGCACCAGTTGAGTAACGCATCAGGCAACAGATTTGATATGAACCATTGCACAGAGTGAGACCAATAAGGCGCGCAGACAATTTCATAGCCTATGCTTCTTACGCTTGCTTTGCTATATGCTTCTGGCGATGGGATCAAGAAGGATTTTGCTTTTAGCTTTGTCATCTTTGTCGCCACAAATAGTGGAATCTGCATAGTACAAAATAACATTTATTATATGATGCATCAAACTTTAAAGTCTTAATTATTTATATGAAAGAAATAAGAGAGAAAATAATTTTTTTCCTCAAAAAAAGTTGGTACTTGTATTGGTACCAGTATTATTTATTACTTTTCCTAAAAACAAAATTATGCAACTTTTTTCACCATGCCCAAAAAAAATAAATTAATGAAAATGCATTATTTCAATTTTTTAATTATAACTAATATCAGTCGCCTGGCTAATATTGTTGAAATAAACAATTCCAGATCTCTTTTATATATAAGATCTTTTCCAAACTTTAGGATATATATCATTAATTGCTTTTATATTTGAAAGATTAATGCTTTGACATAATAATTAGTTGACAGATGAACTGCAGCCATTTTTCTATTAATTTCAAGTCCCTAAGTTTAAGAAACTTGTGAACTTAGTCTTTGACAAAAACATAAAACGAGAAAACAAGGCAAAGATAGAGGCATCATAGCTAGAATATAAGAGAATTAATTAGACCTCGTTCATTTTATTAATTTAAATTTTCAATTATAAATTTTTACAGTTAAAAGTTTTCAAAAAATATCACATTTAACTTTTTTTATTATAGTTAAAATCTCTTAAAAAATTTCACATCTCAACTTGAATTAAAAATTTAAATTCGCAAAGTGAATAAGATCTTACTTGACACTGGATGTCAATTCCGCTTTGCTTGTACTCTATACTCGTGCTTCTTGACAACATGGCGAGGTATCTGTAAATTAAGAATATTTGAAACAACATTCAAAATAAAATTCTTAAAAAAAACCATATTAAAAAAATCCAAAAAACGAAGAATCAAATTAAACAAATTATACATACGCTTTGGAAGCAGCATAAACGGTTACTAGAGGGTAAGAAGGAACAACAGCAGAAGAGGCAGAGCCAATGTTGACAATAGCACCTTTCTTCTTCTTGAGCATTCTGGGAAGAACTGACCACGTGATCCACGTGGGCGCTTCCATGTTCACCTTCATGATGCTCTCCATCAAATCCGAATCAACCTCGTCAAAGAACCTCGCATAAGGGTACGCTAATCCCGCGTTGTTAATCACAACTCCGACGTCTAATCCTCTCGTTTCGTCGTCTATAACTCGAGCTATTTCCTCGGCATTAGACTTGGCCAAATCAATGACAACCGTCTTCACTTGGACGGCTTGATCACGTCGTATTTCCGCGGAAGTGGCTTCGAGTTTCGAGGGGTTTCGACCTACCAAGACAAGGTTGAGGCCCTTCGAGGCAAGTTCAAAGGCGATGGCTTTGCCAATTCCGGCTGTGGGGCCAGTTATCATAGCCCATGAGCCGTATTCCTTGAGATTCTTTGGGGGTCTCAAGAACATGATCCACACCCACCTCACAAAACTGATCAACAACTTCAAAAGAGAGATCAAACCTAGAGCGCTCACAACAAATATTATGCCAAAACTTTCAAACTCCATTTATAGCAGAGATTTTAACAAGAAAATTGGGTTAAAATTGATAATTATATGTGTATACTCTTTACCTTAATGGATGTTATGATTTTTGGAAGCATTATGTGGACGTTGGGATGTCCGTCGAAAGAAAAAAGATCACAAGTTTTGTGTGCATCAGAAGAAGCACATTTCAAAAGAAGAGGACTGAACAGAAGTTAGAGAATTAATGGCAGTTTGCTTTTGGTTATTGGTAATATAACAGCAAAATGTCTTCTCCCTATTAATCGGCTGTGTCGCGTGAATTTTGTGTAGAGTGCATTTCACACTCTTTAACAATCCAATTACATGCAAGCATCGAATAGAAACGGCAAATTATGTGGTCCGGGTGGTTGTTTGGGAAGATCTAATTTATGGTGGGCGAGGGCGTAAAAGTAAAAGACTAAATGGAAGTGTGGGATTCACTCAAAAAGGAAAAAAAAAAAAAAAAAAAAAGTGGGACGTCGACAACAATTTTAATAGTAAAGCAGGGTTGAAGGGGGTTCAAGCAGAGTTAAAAAAAAAAAATGGAAATTACCTCACAGGAGCTGTTCAATGAAGGTTCAAGTAATGTTTAAGCAAGATTAAGATTAAACAAATTAACAAAGGTAATACAAGGTTCATTGAAGTTGGATGCATATTTTGAGTGATCAAGCCTAGTAGCCTACTTTCATTTAGGCTTACGTGTTATATGAATGGTAAGCCGAAGTTTTGATAATGTTGTATTAGCTTTTTCGCAAGTTTATCTCCAAATATTTCTTACTACATGCATACCAAATTATTTTGGATTAATTTTATAAATGCCTCTGAAGTATTTTATTTTGTTTTAAATGTCTCCTGATTTTTTTAAACAGTTTAAAACACCTTAATTTATAACAAAAGGATCAAAACACTCTTTTAGATTAATTTTATAAATGCCCTTGAAGTATTTTATTTTGTTTCAAATGTCCCTTGATTTTTTTAAAACAGTTTAAAACACCATAATTTATAACAAACGGATCAAAACACTCTTTTCATTTCTTTCATCTATAGTCTAAATAAATTTCTGACGTGGCATGCTATTAAATATCCATTACTGGTGTTAAATTTCAATTAAATCAATAAAACTACTTAATATTGAAAAATGATAAAGAATAATAAAAAAAATGTGACGAAAGAAAATTTTAAAATTAAATAACTCGATTTTTTTCCCCAAAAATCATCAAAAAGCTCATAGGAAAAAGAAACCTTTTCTTCTTTGAAACTTCACCTCTCGAAGGGCATACCGAACTAATCAGAAACTCATATCAGACTCGAAACACAGGCCTTCAAAACATCCAATTTTCAGATTTTTTTTTCCTTGAAAAGCAACATATCCAATATCATTTAAACACCTAAAAATTTAGATAAAAACCCAAGCTTTAAAAGAAAACCCAGATATGTATCTATATACGTATATACAAAAAGATCCATTGAAAACTAGGCCCGCTAAATTCTAATAACCCTTTGAGCGACCGTTGTGCATCTGTTCCACTTAAATCATTTTTGGTCATTCTTCTTTGTCCAACTCTCTTTCCCACAAACATAAATCTTCTCATGGAATCTCATTGCTTCATACATGTTGTTATCACTGTTCTTATAGCACTCTCAGTGAGATTGGCGGAGACAAGTACTGCATGTGAATTTCCGGCCATTTCCGGCCATGTTTAACTTGACTGCAATTCCCTCCTCCTAATGGCGATTCAACTTCCGAAACCTGTGGCCGCTTTGTCATTAATTTCATAGGCACATTTCCTCTCTCATAACTTTGGTAATATATGACATATAACCCTTAAGGGTGCGTTTCTTTAGAATGGCGAATCATAAACTCCATTCTTTTGTTTGATTGCTTATGGAATCAATACCTAAATGAGAATTATGTTGTTTGATGGCTGTCTTTTGACAAAAATACACTTGATTAATAATTTAAATAATTTAATATTTTATTAATTAAAATAGTAAACAAAATAATTTAATTATTAAAAAACTTTTTATTTGAAGAATAATAATTTAAAAACTATATTTCAATTGTAAAAATAATATTTAATATTTTAATAATATTAAATATATTAAATAAATAATATTATTAAATATATTAAATAAATAATATTATTAAATATATTAAATAAATAATATATTAAATAAATAATATTAAAATATATTAAATAAATAATATTAAATATATTAAATAAATAATATTAAATATATTAAATAAATAATATTAAAATATATTCAATAAATAATATATTAAATAAATAATATTATTAAATATATTAAATAAATAATAATATTAAATATATTAAATAAATAATATTAAATATATTAAATAAATAATAATATTAAATATATTAAATAATAATATACTAAATAAATAATAATATTAATATTAAATAATTTCTATACTAAATAAATAATATTATTAAATATATTAAATAATAATATATTAAATAATATTAATGACATTTTGGAGATAATGAATCGGGAGAAAGATTTGTTAAAATGAGTGTTCTCTTGTCGAGCATGTCGTGATTTTCTTTTCCTTTCCAACTTGAACCAAACATCCTCTTGTCTCATGTCTCTGAACTCTCTTTCTTTCTTTTTTTTCTCTCTCTCTCTCTCTTACCCTGAAAATGTTGCCATATTTATAAACGTGGAAGTTTAGATTAATCAGTTCGTAAAGTTTCTGTTAGAACTCTGTGACTCATAAATTATCAGAAATGGAAAAAAAAAACACGGGAAGATTTCAGAGATTAGAAAGCTTGAACGATCACACAGACAATTATATAGTTTTCACCTTCGAACTAAGGTCATGAAAGCTAGTTCTATCATAGGAAAAATTGAACAAATATTTGAGGTACTACTTGAGTACTGTTGGAACTGCTTAGAATCTTGTACACTACCGACTGTGTCAAAGAAAATTAGGAAGAAAAAAGAATAGAGAGAGAAAAAGAAGCTATACACATCTTGACATTTATTTCTTGGTACATATCTTGAAACCATTATTTTATTAACATAGCATTTAACCATGGAAGCAATCTCATTTGGGTAAAAGCTGTAGAAAAGTTTCTCTTTTAACATCATATCCTCACCAGCATCCACCAACCCCTTGGTTCCACTTTACACTTTAATGCAGCGCAGCATGCTAGTTTCTACTTTCTAGATAGTAATAAGAAAGCAACGTTGGCTTCAATAATTGAAAAGCTATCCTCCTAGTTTTAGAAAGTTTTTATAAGGATTAATTGCAAAAATTTCCCTTGAATTATACCCCTTGTAACATTTTACATTCTCATCTTTAAAACGTAACATTCCTTCCTTCTCAATAATGAAATGTTAACAAAAGAGAACACCTATGTTAGGTTTAACTCAAATTGACATTTAATTTGTTATTTTGAAGATATTTAAGGTTTAAATTTAATTTGAATTTAAACTAATTTAAATATTTTAAAAAATATCATAAATTTTTTTATTTAATCAAAAAGATTCATAAATTTTTTAACTTACATTCAATCAACTATAGATGTATTCTAATTTAAAGTTTAATTTTAAATTAGTTTTAAATTCAAACTAAATTTTAAACTATAAAACTACTAAAATACCCCAAAATAACAAATTAAATGTCAATTTTCGTTAAAAAAAATCTAACATAATGAGTTTTTTTTTTTTTTTTTGTTAACATTTCATTGTTCAGGGAGAATATATATTATGTTTCAAAAATTGGAGAGTAAAGTGTTACAAGGAGTATAGTTCATGAAGAATTTTTCTATTAATCCTTTTATAATGAATCAAAAGGAACAGAAAATATAAAATCAAAGGTGTGCTACAATTAACCATGTATATTGAGTAAGGAAACAAGTGAAAACGGAGTTAAAAAGATTCTATCTGAACTAATTCTGATCATACCATGCAACACATTTTCAGGTGTTATTTGATGGTTAAAAAAAAATCTGAACATTTATTATTATTATTATTATTGTTGGGTTTCACCTAATAAAAACAGCTCAAATTTCATCGTTCTAAATCAATTTGTCCATCATCCCAACGCCTAAAAAATTTCTAGCATGATATCTCCAACAAAGCTTTGTTTTATTGCATCAAGTATTACTACAATATTTGGTCCATTTTATCACCACTCCATTTAACAAAATTTTTCCTCTATAATGATTTGGCAGCTGAGAGCTTTAAATTGCCATATTTGAGTGCCTAGAGTCAACTTTGCCACGGCAGGGTCAACCATCAGACCTAAAAACACAACTTTTAAACAGACTGGTTACAGTCCCATTTCCTGGGACGTTCAGTGGAACTAGTTCTATGCTTTTTACAGTAGATCTCAAACTACTCGTCAAAGCGGTGAAACATTTTTCTCATGTTTTTTTTTCATATTTAAGTACTAATTCTTTATGAAGGTAATTAGCAAAACTCAATGGGTCAAAGATATGTAAAACTCAATATTGTAGGTGGAGTTTTTGAAAAGCTTTTGCCAAAGGCTGAAGTTTTCTCTCGCGCTTTGTACACATTTGACATTGGTCAGAACGATTTAACAGCCGGTTACTTCTTGAACAGGACCACGGGCGAAGTTAAAGCATATGCACCTGAGCTACTAAATCAGTTCAAAACTATTGTTAAGGTTAGCTAGTGATGAGATCAAAAACAAATATTTGTGAACAACCTTTTCTTTTGCATATTATGGTCCCCAATTCTAGCTCCTTAATCTTGTGATTTTGCAGAATGTGTATGGCCAAGGAGGTAGATACTTTTGGATACACAACACTGGTCCCTTATGTTGATGTTTATTCAGTAAAGTACTTCCTCTTTAGCGAGCCAAAGAAGCATGGTATGTATATTCTCTATCTTCCACCAAACAAAAAAGTTTCTTTCAGGCACAATTATGTGTCATCACATAATAGATGTAATGTAAGCCAATAAAGTAGTGGTGGTAATCACCGATAGGGTAGTGTAATAGTTAGGATGTCTTTCTTTTTCTCCTCTTAAGATGTGTTCAAGATTCGATACACTATAATTCCACTTTGAGGTCTCCGCTAGACCAATAAATTGTGTAACATTGAGCTTTTGGTAACAGGGGTATAAATTGAACGCATTTTTTTATAGGAAATCCCAAAATTTCTAAAAAAAATGAAGATAGGGGCAGGATGGTACTAATAATGCTCGTTTATGTTTAGGAAAAAAAAAAATGACAGGTATATAATATTAAAAAATTTTGAAGGGATCAGGGGACACATTAGCAAATTTTTTTGTATGTGCAAAAACAATGGCAGGGTTTGAACAACCACAAAGAACATGTTATGGTCATGGCGGGAATTACAACTACAACGTGAGCACGGGGTGTGGTTTGAAGATGAAAGTGAATGGAAAAGAGATTTTAGTGGGAAAGGCTTGTAAGGATCCCTCTGTTTGGATAAACTGGGATGGATATCATTTCACTGCAATTATTGTAATATTATTTTCTTTCCGGGTTAGTCCCGTTGACTCATATAATCTCCTCTATATATATATATATATATATATATATATATATATATATATAGTTTAAGTAGAAAACCCAAGATTAGCAGGGTTGAAGGGGGTTCAAGCAGAGTTAAAAAATGGAAATTACCTCACAGCTGTTCAATGAAGGTTAAAGTTATAACGACCCTATTGAGTTGGCCGTCACTGTAATTAATTTTAACATATGTTTTCTGAAACTCCTAAAATTTGAGAGATTTTTTTTTAAATGCTACCTAGAATGCTGTAACATTTTTTTTTTTATTGTTGTATGAATACTGTAGCATTAAATAAAATGCTATATAGAATACTATAGTATTTTCTTTAAAATTTTGTATAGAATGTTGTAACATTCTGAGCATAAGTTTCTTTCTTTTAAAAAACTATATCATTCTTCTAAAAACTTACTGTAATGACATAAATTATAGTTTCCACTTTTGAACATAGCAAAGTGTTTATACTCCAAAAATAATTTCTTTTCTAAAGCATGAATTTACACATAGTTATATTTTTGCTTCTCAAAATCCTACTAGCTTACACAAACTTAACAATCATACTACAAACTTTCAAAACACAAGTTCATAGACATATTCAACAAAAATCTTTTTAAAACCTTAAACTGTTGCGGAAATAGCTGCGTGCGGTATCCATTCCCCAACCTCCACTCTGCTCGTTTGTTGCCTCACCATCAATCCATCAAACATTATGTGCAGGTTGCTTACCTACAGTATAAATACTCTGAAATGAGCTTTCGCTCAGCAAGTAGGAACTATTACTTAAAAAATAACTAAAAGTTCACATGAAAGATATGCATGAGTTGCTTGTGTTGATTTATGATGTCTTATCAAAGCTTTATTGTCTATGTTTTACTATTTGAACTTATCTTACTTTCTGATGGGCCTGAGTGCTTGTACCACTTGCACGCAATCATCAAGACATGAGGGTTTGCAAGGTCCCCAATGACATCGTGATTATAAACTGAACTGAATGCTTCCCTCTCAGAGGACTTTATTATATTTTTTTTTCTTATCCCTTGCGGAGCTTGAGTTACCTCCCTCTCAGAGGCTGGTATGGCACTCAACTGAGATTATTCTTATAAGTTCATCTTGACTTATTAAGGTGTATGTAATATGATATAGCATAGCATACTGTAACATGGAATGTACTCAAACACATATAATTCATGTGCATTGCTTAAGTGTATGCAGTATAACATAGCATAGCATAGCATACATAAAATTAAATGTACTCAAACACATAATTCATGTATATTGTTCATTTTAAAATCTATTTATACAGTAGGCGAGATTCTTACTTACCTGTTTTCAGGAAGTGGAATCCTCTATTCGCCAAAGAGTCTATTCTCTTCCTTTCTTGCTTCTGAGAATGAACACCCATTAAGAGTGTGAGATTAACTATCACTTGCTATTCTATTTTAGCAATCTTGAAAGAAAGTCTAACTTCTCTATTTATGGCTCGCTTTCTCGTTTCTTATCTTAAGGATTGTAAAACCTTGTTTCTAATTTAAAGATTAGGTTTATTGAATCCTGATTACCTTACTTTTTCATTAGCAAAGTCTAAAATTGACATACTTTTCTGAGATTATACTTGGAGTTCTTCAGCGAACTCCTCTGTTCAACACTAAAACTGTTTTAACAGTTATGTAGTGTTTTTTTTTTCCTAAGAAAATAGTTTAAAACTTCTATTTAGAACTAAAACCAAGTTTAACCTCAAATTCTAGAATTATAACTAGGTTTAATTTTAAATTCTCAAACTAAATTTCGGCGGTGTTCACCTTATTTTCTGTGTTTCCCGAACTATCATGCTTTACTATTAAAATTGCTTATTTTCTGAGTTTCGCCAATGGTATCTATGATTTAGTCAAGCATCATTTTAGGTGTTAAAGACTAGTCTTGACTCAATTGCTTAGTTAGGAATTCCTAATGTTACTAAGAACTTTGGAGATGATAATGGAAAAGGTATGTGAAAGCATAAAGCTTATTTCGTAAGCAAAGCACGAACAAGCATCATAAACAAAATGGTAAGTTTATGAGGATTACAACGTGGCCGCTTGTGTTTAAACTAAAAACTGCAATTATTTGATAAGTTTTGAGGATTAACCTTGTTAGAACTTTAAAGTATAGATGCAAGAATCACCTCAAATGGACAGCTATAGCTTAAGTTATGCATTTTTAAAGTTAAGCATGATTTTTAAAAATCCTGCAGAAAAACAGCCACATTTTGATCTGGTATAATGTGTTCTTAGATATCTTAGCAAGCCCAAAACTAAGCTCATGATAGGTAATTAGAAATCTCTAGATGTCTACTTCAATTAGGCATTCATTTTGTAATTTTCGGGGTTATATAGAATATTTTATGATTGTTTTCGTAATAGCTGTTAAAACTGTCTTTTCAAAGAATTGATAAAATAAAGAACTGAAACCCCTACATTTTAAAATAAGATTGATGCACCTAAACCACCATTGCTACCATTTAGAATATGTTATTAGTAACATGTGGGAGTTAGAATCACGTCATTAATTTGGAGTCTTGTAACCCGAGTTGTGTGCATTGTAAGTTTCATGTAGAAACTTCTCAAAAGCTGTCAAAATCAGGAAAAAAATAGAATTTTAATTTCTTGAAAACTTATTTTGAGGGATTTGTAGAGCTCGGATTTGGGCATATGATAGCTCGTTGGAAAGATTTACGTGTCTAATTTCTTATGGAGTTCATTTTTGAACTTTTAGAGACTTAGATAATAATTTATGAATATTCTTGTCAAGGTCAATGAATCTGCTAATTTATTAGATTTATGAAGAATATGGATTCGAGTTAGAAACTGATTTATGACTGAACAATTGGTAGTTTAGAGCGTTTGTGGTTGTTTAACAATAAGTATGAGGTTCTAAAGGGAATACAACGAAAAATGTTAAAAGAGGATAAAACCAAGACTTGATAACTATGATATCTTGAAGAGACTTAATGGCTCTTATTGGAGTATGACACTTTTACATTGATGTTTATGCATTCATGGATGTTTTACAGATGATTGAACTTAGCATGTTCTTTTCTTGAGTTTTGATATTGTTTGAGCATGAGATTGAATTTCTCTTCCCTTTTAGACATACTTCATGGATTTTCACTTCTCGGTGAAAAGGGTTAGTTTCACCAGTGTTGAGACTTTAAAAAGGATTTTAAAAAGTATATGTGTGTGTATATATATATATATATATAACGATTATATATATGAAAAACCTTATGGAAAACTTGACATTCGCGAATCATTGTTTACGGAAATGGAATTTTAGAAAAGAGAATATGTCTCGAATTAGAAATAAATTCAAGCATGGTGTATAAACATGTAGAGCTCTTAGCACTATTTTGATGAGCGATTAGCTCTTGAACACTGACCTAATGAGCAATTAGATACTTAGTGTGCTTGATGACCACAGAGATCGGGATATGAAAATCGTATCATTGGGGGCAGGTCTTGAAACCTGCACGGGGTGTTACATAGGCTTAGCACAAATGTTAGACTTTATGTCTAGTAATATTAAAGAGGATTTCAATTACCAGTGTTTGATTTCTAGTCTTCTCCTATGAACTTCAAGTTCTAGGATGCTTTAGGATTTAAATGGAATTACAAGTACTTGGTACTTGTTGATTACTTGAAGAATTAGATTCCTTGTACTGTTGGAAATGAATTTGAGAAAGTTTTAGTATTTTAAAATTTTAAAATACTTGATTATCCGTTTTATTCAAAAGATGTTTACACCTATTGAGATTTTCAGTTTTGAGTTTACCCCTTACAGGTGTCAAGGTTTTGAATTGAGGATTTTAAAATACTGAAACTATTGATTTTAAACTTGTTTTTTCATTGTATTCCACTTTTACTATTGGGTAATAGATGGGATACAAGTCTGTTTTTGATCGTATTGATTATAATGAATGCAACTGAAATTGTCTAGATGCTTTACATTATTTCTGCCAATTTCTCATGGCTTACTTTCGCCTGTTATTTTCAGAGACGAGAAAGAACTCTATTATGCTTTAGACCTTGGGGGCACTAACTTCCGCGTGCTGCGTCCTGCGTGTACAATTAGGTGGCAAAGAAGGACGTGTTGATAAACAAGAATTTGGCGAAGTTTCAATTCCCCCCATTTGATGACTGGGTCGTCAGATGTTAGTATTTAAATGAGCAAAAGTTTCCAAATTTATGTTAGATTTTCTTGACATTGAAGTATTTTGTAATAATATGGTTGCAGGCATTGTTTGATTATATAGCCGGAGCACTTGCAAAGTTTCTGTCTGAAGAAGGTGAAGGTTTTCATCCTGCACCTGGTAGGCAAAGGGAGCTGGGTTTTACCTTCTCATTTCCCGTGAGGCAGTTATCAATTTCATTGGGGACTCTTATCAAGTGGTTAGACGTTTTGGATACTGTGATATCTTTAGCTATTTTTCTGCATTCTTTACTTGTTTTTAATGTTAAAATTGTGGGCAAATTGTGTGACTTGTGTTGTAAACATTTTATTGCCAACTTTGTAGATACTGATAATAATTATTACATTAAATGTTTTTATGTTTTAATTTGAATGTTCCTATTTGGATGTAAAATGTTGCTCATAATCACCATCTATTTGAATAAATTTAAAAATATATTAACATAATAAAAGTAGATAGGACGTTAGTATGTATTACTTTTACTATTAGTAAAATATTCAATAATAATTTTAAAAAGCTACAGGAGTATGAATATAACAAGGGAGAAAAGCTATTGATATGTACCGTAACAATGTCAAATAGTTGTAAGAGGCTGAAAATAACATGTCTAAAACGCTATAAGACTTCAATTCTATAGTGTTTCTCATATCATTCTCAGAACGCTATGTTTTCGTAAGACTTTTAATAGTGTCTGATGTCTTAGTGCTCCACAAAACGCTATTGGTAGTGCTTAATGGGGTTTTTAGTTAGCTATTGATAATGATATTTGTTGTAGTGCTTGGACTGGATGACATCTAGGAAAACAACAAGAAGATAACTGTTATTTGAGAACGATTGTTGACAGCTCAGAGTCGTTAGAAGAGCTATACTGACAGAAGGCGTAAACCTTTTAAGTTCTAAGAACGTGACTTTGTCTTGTTAAGAGTTTCTCCACGTAAAGGAATCTCTCGTTCTGGTGTGAAATTGAAACTTGCACCAAAATATATGAGATCGTTACAGATCATGCAACGAGTCGGTGTCGTTGCTTAAAATGACACAAAATAAAAAAGTTAAATTAAGAGGGACACATTCCCCAAAATTTTCTCAAATTTGTGTCCTTTTCAAATTCCAATTCCACGTGGGTACATCGGTCGCAACAATCCCTTCAATATGGACTAGCGGAGACCCATAAAACAAGTCAACCCTATAACTAAGTCGTGGAGATAAGAAGGCAATCTCTCTTATATATGATTATCTAACCACGCCATAATTTCTTCTTGTTCACTACTAGTACATATATGTATGCTTGCCTGTTCCAATCTGCTCTTGATTAGCCAGGAAAGTTATTAGATTGCTTTTATATTTGTTTTGGTTTATAGCTAGGCTAGTAGGTTTATGTCTCTTCTCCATGGTTAGTTCAAGGTTAACAATTCGGGTAACGACAAGACTTAAAACCCACACGAAGTTAATAGGTTTAGATTTATCATAAATAAATTTAGGTCAAAATCAGGTCAAACCAGTAAAAAAAGATTAAATAATGTCACTTTTAAGTTGACCCACCAACCCGCTATTGACCCGTTGTAATCAAATGTGTTATATTTAAATAATATGAATATACAGCATAATTACAACCTGTCTGTTACCTTTGTTTACAAATATATATATATATTTAAAACGAAAACAGGTTGAGAAATAGGTTGACATGACCTTATTATCACTCATTTTATAAACGAAATAATAAATGGGTTATTAGAAGCATGTTGACATGACATTATTATGACCGATTTAATAAACAGATTAGTTGTATCGTGTCATATCAACCCGCCAATATATAAGTCGTGTTTGAGTTTTGTATTTTGACACGAATATAGGTTGTGTTCGTGTCAGGTCATACCGTGTCAACTGAGGGAATCAACACGAACACACACACGAGAACACGAATTGCCACCCTTAGTTCAACCCATGAAAATTTTGTTTTGTTTTTTTAATTAAGATTAAGAGGAGTAATTAAGTTTGTCATACCATATATAAAAAACTAGTTCTGGTCTACTCAAAGAAATTTAACTATCGATTAAAAAA
Source organism: Morus alba (assembly GCA_012066045.3). NCBI lineage: Eukaryota > Viridiplantae > Streptophyta > Magnoliopsida > Rosales > Moraceae > Morus > Morus alba. Next base: position 1,794,028 of record CP050237.2, on the reverse strand, counting down.
CAAAAAAACAAAAAACAAAAAACAAAAAACAAAAAACAAAAAACAAACAGAAGAAGAGAGTGAGCAGTCTAAAGACTGAAAAAGTAAGAAAAAGTAGTTAATATGTATAACTCAAAAAGTAGACAGATTTTATTAAGGAGAGCAGATACGCACTTGTACATAATTGCCTCTCTACTCTTTTCTCGCATTTATATTGAAGAGTACATGAACTTATTTTCATAGAAGAGAATACTCAGAAGAAGACATGACGGAGATTATTACTAGTTGCGCCAAACCTCTATCATATTAGGTATGCATGCGCTTAAAATACTTACATCGTGAACTTAATTTAGGGGTGTCCATTGCCACCACCTCCACCGCCACCATAGCCACCACCACCACCAAAGCCACCGCCTCCATATCCACCACCGCCACCGTAGCCACCACCCTTACCACCTCCACCAAATCCACCGCCCTTTCCGTGTCCCCCACCAAAGCCACCGCCGCCTCCATATCCACCACCTTTCCCATGTCCTCCTCCTCCAAAGCCACCACCACCATATCCACCACCTTTCCCATGTCCTCCTCCATAGCCACCACCCTTTCCAAAGCCTCCACCTCCTCCTCCACCCTTGCCAAAACCGCCACCGCCTCCACCACCCTTGCCAAAGCCGCCGCCGCCTCCTCCACCCTTTCCAAAGCCACCGCCGCCTCCTCCACCCTTTCCATAACCGCCGCCGCCTCCTCCACCCTTGCCATAGCCTCCACCTCCTCCTCCACCCTTTCCGAAACCGCCGCCTCCTCCACCACCCTTGCCGTAACCGCCGCCTCCTCCACCACCCTTGCCGAAACCACCACCACCTCCACCACCCTTTCCGAAACCACCGCCTCCTCCACCACCCTTGCCAAAGCCACCACCACCACCTTTACCGTAACCACCACCCTTACCAAAGCCGCCACCAGCACCACCACCAAACCCTCCGCCGCCTCCGAAGCCGCCACCGCCACCGAAGCCATCTCCCTTCCCATGGTCTAACGTCTTCTCCTCCTCATCTTCCTTCGAAGTATCTGCAATATCCCTGGCAACAACACTCACCACAAAAACATTAAAGAAAAAAAGAGATAACAAAACGATTCTCCAAGCCCCAGAAGCCATTTCCGATATATATTTTTTTAGAAGTACACAATGTAGAGAGCTAGATAGCTCGTCGATGATGAGAACCTTAACAGAACTGCCGTATTTATAGTACTAAAAGCACTTACTTTTTAATTTCAACATTAAATGGTTTCAACCACTACCTGTTCGACACATTCAACTTGTAATTAAAGTTATTAGACCCACAATTATCAGCGTGTCATATATTTTACTGTTTCTAGATGTAACTCTCACAGCTATTATATTCTGGGTTAAAGACAAATTAGAAAAAGAACCGGCCATAAATATTAAACTTGCAAAATTATCACTAGGGCCGCTCTCACATGCAACAAATCACTTGGTTGGTATTTCTTGGCACATTAGATTTGTCAAATATCGTACATAAACCTATGGTTGTTCATGGGTCGAGTTGATACGGGATAGTGCTTTTTTTTTTCCTGCCTTAAAGAGTGTGGGTTGCACATATTTAGTCCCAACGATGTTAAAAAAATTTCACAACTCAATAATGTTTAGGTTGGGTTGGGTTGGGGTGGTGTGGGGTGGATTGGGTAGTCGGTTTTAACATTTAAAGAATCAAAGACTCAAAGTTTAATCTAATATTGAAAGTTCATCATTAAATAGAAATAATAACTCCAACACTCAACAGGTAGAAATTCAAAGTTCAATCCAACATCAAACATGAAGCAAAGTAATCCATCAAACACCAAACATAAAGTAAATATAAATTAGTCTTAACATAAAGCAAACGTAGAGGCTTTATTCAAACATGAAGAAACTAAAGAGTAGAAATGAGTTGTCTGCCTAGGGTTAGATATTAGATGAGGCAAGTTAAAGTACGGGTTGGGTTGGGTTGTGCGGGCTATTATAGGCCCAACCCACACCCCGCCCCAAAACTTTGAGCCAGACATTGAATGAGCCGAAAAAAAAATTTAATACTAGAAATTGCATTTTTCAGGTTGGATTAGGGTGGGATGGATTAAGCCTGCGGGTTTTACGGGTTTATGAACAGCCCTACATAAACCTTATTCTTTAATTACTTGATGTACGTAATGCACCACCTATATATATTTCTTATATCAAGTACAATATAAGTTATAATTTACATGTTCTCCTTTTCTTTGTTCTTTTTTTTTTTTTTTTTTTTTTGTCATGACCGGAAAATTTGTTAAAAAAATTATTGGGCAAGATTAAATTTTATGGAATTCTCTGTATTATAAATATAAATACCTTTATGATAAGTACTTGTTGATATTACTATTAAATACCAAAGTATAAGCTAAAAGTTAGAAATTTCTGAACTGTGATGCAATTATCGAATCTCAGACTCTAATAAAAAAAAAAAGCTCAAAATGTTGTCATAATCCCACAAGAGGACAAACACATGAATTTTAAGTTTAAGGAATGACAAAGAATTGAAAAACATCAATTCTAGAGTTTTAGAAACAATCGAAACGAAGAACGGACAAAAAAGGGGTTCAGATGGCCGAATTGAGAAAATTAGGATTTTTGATAGATTAGAGTTGACCGAGTCAAATTTTTTTGACCAAGAGTTGACCAATAGGTCACTCTTGAAAAGTTAGTCAAGGTTGAGTAAAGTTGACCAAGTTAACCAACTGTTCGAAAATCACAAGTAACGCGCACCGGATATGAATTAAATTGAATCGAAATAAGATAATTATTAAGAATGAATGGTTAAAATTACTATCATGATAAAAAAAGACAGTAAAATGAAAATTTTAAAATTATTGTTATAATGTGAAATGATGACAGTAAGATGATGAATAAGTAAAGATGACAAATGATAAGAAGTTAATAAAACTGTTTATACCTGCCTTCGCAAGGAAATGCTATTATAATTGTGAATGAATCGAAACCGTGAGTGAGTTAGTTTTGGATCGCTACCCCACTCCTCACTGGTTATGCACGCAACGGTACAACAAGAATGTGGCTCATAAGAAGTAAAAGTTATGAAAAATGAACAACACCAAAAACGAAAGATGTCAAGAAGTACGAAATGAAAGAAAAGAAAGTATAATACGAAAGAAAAGAAAGCATAATACAATGAACACTTTAAATTTCAGGCTATGTATTAGGTTGTATGATATGAATGCATATATGGGTATGCATTACTGTTGGAATTTATTGTGAACTATTGTTACTTACCAAGTGAAAGCTCATCCCGTTTGTTCGTGTTGTAGGAAGCTCGAGTAAGACACCAACTCCTTGAAACTTGTATGTGCTGGGTGTGCATAAAAGAATGTAGCAATGAGATGTGGGCAAGTGGGTAATGGATGCATTACATGTTTTGAAAACGCTACTAAGCTTTATGTGTATAAAGTAAATAATGTTTATGAATGTAAACAAGTTATGTAAAGTGTACGAGACAATGAGGCTATGCATAACAACCTCAAGTTGCAAGGTATGTTAATGTATCCAAAATGGTATAAGGTTAATGGCATGAGAACGACAGTGGTATGCAAATGATAAGTCGAATGCATGTCCATGCCTAGGAGTGAATTTTAATGTCTTAAGAGAAACTTTATTTATAAATTACTCAATGTTAAAAAGTTGCAAATGTTTTTAGAAAAGTATTTTTGATATTCAAGTTTTACATAAATTATTGATTGAAGTTTTATTTCGACAAAGCATATTACTATTTATTTTACTTTTGAAGGGAAAAAATAGTTAGTCTAAATTTTAGGAGTTTATAGTTAAAAAGTAATAGGAATTAGAAATGAATTAAGTATGAACGTAGTAATGATGATAAAAAAGTAATGATGATCACATTTTTACACCTTCTTGCCGACTAAATGCACTCTGCTGAAGATATATATATATGTGTGTGTGTGTGTGTGTGTGTGTGTGTGTGTGTGTGTGTGTGTGTGTGTGTGTGTGTTGAGCACAATAATTGCTTGGTCTTGTCTCATAAGGACATTTGTTTCTACGTTATTATGAGTTTTTCATGAAAAGTAGATATATGTGGTGTGGAAGAAAAGAAAAAGTCTAGCTAAATCAGTATTATTTTCTGTCGCTTTCTCTTTTTTTTTTTTTTTCATGATTTTCTTATGTTACTCCTAAATTTGAGTGTCTCTTGCGTCAGCAATATGGCAATCAAGATATTATAAAACGACAAGGGCTTCACATATAGCAAAAATAAATTATATATTTATGAAATTGATAAGCTGCTTATGGAAGAAGCCGTAGGCCACTTTGGCCACCCTAGCTGTATATAGCTACGCAAATTATGAGGACCACAATCATATTACAATTAGTGTCTTTTACATGGAGTCGAACTTAATTAGCAGTATGGCAATGTTGTTAGTGGTATTATGTTAGAACAAATTCTCAATGCTACTTGTTGGGGAACAAATTCTATGTGCTATTTCTTAGGGTTTTATCTCTTACAAGACGTTTTACTTCTATATGGAAGTACTTGAAAAGATAGTGCTTTGTTTGTGAAGCAATATCATAATTCGTAGAACGACTTGAATCACATCCTACATATGATTTACATGTTTCAAATCAATTTCATTATGTTAACTCATCATTATTGCTTATACATATTCAATGTAAGTGTCAATACTAATGTTATATTTGGTATAAATAAAAAGTGTGAAATTTATATATTTGATATATTATTATATTTTATGCTCGATGCATATACTATTTTGAATTTTATGTCTACTTTTGTCATAATTACTAGCTTAATTTGTAATTTATACAAGTTTTTTTTTTTTCTGAGAAGTAAATTTTTTAGTTTAAAATATTTTAAAAATGACAATGTTGTAATGATAAAATGATAAAAGGAATATATCAAGCAATACAAATCAAGCTAAAGTTTGGTGGATGTTATATTTGGTGTCAAATCTCATACCAAATATAGCATATATGCCAAATTTAACACTGAAAATCACTAGAACACACAAGGCTTATGACATCGGTTAAAAATCAAAGTCGAAACAAAAGGAGTAGTACTCCCGGTATTTTGTGTACGTGGTGTCAAGACAACATTTGTTGCAGAATAACTGACGTAAGAAGGTATTCTTTTACCACTCATACGTCGATTGATAAAAGAGTGAGGTAATACCTTTTTAACTTCAGTCAAAGGCGCTAACCGACGTGGTTTGATTGAGGTTATTGTGTCTTGTGTTGTAGTGAATAGTGTTATTTTAACACTAAATGATTAGAGATGCTTTTATATTAATATAACCTCGGAGGCTTGACAAACATATGCGAGAGAAATTATTTTATTCTGGCCGGAATGATGCCTAAATCTGCCCCTACAAATGTTTTCAACACAAAGTTCATTCATGTAGATGTCATCTATCCATTATTTAACCCCCCGAAATTGACAAAACATTTTTAGTAGGGCTTGTTAATTTTACTGATTCGATTTTTTAATTTTAAATTTTTACAATAAAAATTATCAAAAAATGTCACTTAACTTTTTCTACTACAGTAAAAAACTCTAAAAAATGTCACATTTCAGTTCAAATTAAAAACTTAAATTCGTAAAGTGAATGAGCAAATGTATGTATGACAATCACGTACAACAAGATCTTGACTATGAAAGTGAAGTGTTGAATTTTCGTGTGTGAATGTGTGTGTACACATATTATTATTATATTATTTAGAATTTGTATAATTGTATCATTTGGGTCCAAGTTTCATCCAAATCAAGTAGTAGAAAAAGACGTACGAGCTGAAACTTTTGAAAAACGAAAATATTCATGCACATCATGCCATGTGCCTGCCGGCAGATGAAGAATTTATTGTAGGTTGATTTCGTGTTTTGTCTTCAGTGCTAGAAACATCACTGTCTAAATATCGACAATTTTTTTTTTTTTTTTTCTTCATGATAAGAAATAGAAGTAGAAGTAAAAAATATTTCCCTTTCAAGGCAACCTTGAGTAATACCTAATTCAAGATTTCTTATTTTATTTTATTACACCAAATCCAGCTCATTGGATAGATGAGAAAAAAGATTTACCATAGGATTGAATTTATACTTAGAATCAATGACCAATCCGACATCGTTTGAGCAGGCTTCTGTCACCTTATTGTACTTCTTCAGGGGGAACTTCAATTAAGACGTTAGACCTCCAACGCAAAAATCCGTAAACAATTTATAAGACGGAAAGCAATTAAATTAGGAGAGTAAAAAGTGGGCAAAACTGCAAACGAGAGTAAGATGAATGATTCTCCCGCCTTCTATGATCAGTTTGGCTGAGCTAATTAAGTTCAATCTTCTAATTCATACGAGGCTTACCATTTGAGTATTGAGATACTTTCCTATATTGAACGTGGCTAAGTATATGACTTGATTCATTCCCTTGATATCTAGGTGGAGAAGATCTTCTAGAATCTTGTATAGATCCGCAAAGTAGTCGACATAGAGCAAGTAGATCCCCTCCCTTTGTGGTGGATAAACAATTGAACTCATTGGAGTAATCTTAATGTTGACTCCTCTAATTCTATGTTAGATCATCTCTAAGTTATTAAATGAAAAACTCAATACATCAACCAATTGCAACCAAATATTAAGATTTATCATATGTTGTATTTAGAGCTAATTCTAAATTGGCACGAATCATAGAATACTCGAAATTCAACACTAAGAATAGCATTGTATTAGAGAATTATTAGGGATTTTGTTAGTTGACAATTTTTTGGAAATGGGTAGTAGAAAATTCAAAAACAGGGGCTAAGTTTATGATTGATGTAAAACCAGATTTTGTGACGATTTTGATATGATAATCGTCTGAATACGAAATGTTTTAAAGAAGGAAAGCATACTTGGTCAATGAATGATTTGGGATATTTGGTGCACTCATGGAGACAAATGTATATTTGATAAGAGAGTTATTTGAGGAAAGAATATTAGATTGATTGGCTAATGGAGTTTATTTTGAAAGAAAATTTTACTGTCATATTCAAGTAATTAAGAGATTTAACAGATTTATTGGAGATAATGTGCTCATATGGAAAAATGGAGATCAAGGTTGAATTTGAAATGGATTTGCTGCATAATTGATTTGGAGTGTAAAAGGTATTCCAACTATTGCTATATATGTAGCATGTGTGTACGTGAAGTTTTGTGGCCTTGAGAAAGAAAATATTGGGTAACCAAATGAGACATTTTTGAGGTATGGTTTTTATAGAAGAAATATTATGAAAAAGTCTATGTGAGAGTGAACCTTGAGTGTAAATGAAATTCATCTTTTGGGAGAAGGATTAGAAGTTTTCGATAGGAAGCGACACTAAGCGGTTTGAAGACGAGTAGTGCTTTCGTGTCCTCAAAGGGAGTTCAATAAGTCATTTTGAAGACGATCGGTGTTTTGTAATCTTTGACATTAGTAGATTGTTCACTATCCGGCATGGCCCTCTCGGAAATATCTGTATGCACGAATCGGTGATATTGTTTTGTATTTTCAATTATTTCATGTTTGGTTAATTTATGTTTTACATTAAAAGACGTAATGATTACCAGTATTACAAAAAGTGTTATAACACTCATTGTAACATCGGTGTTTTTGTAATCTTTCAACGTGTAAATTTGATAATACATATTGAAGATGTTGTTAGGAAACTACACATTCCTATTGGAATCATCTAACATTTTTCAAATTTGACATTAGTAGATTGTTCACTATCTGGGCATGACCCTCAACGTAAATATAAGTGTATGCATCGAATTCTACTAGTGATACTATATGATGCTGCTGATGATGATGATGATGTTTTGTATTTTAAAAAGGACATATCGTTGTGTACTATTATTATATATATATATATATGTTTGGTTTTAATTTATTTACCGTTTTATACATTAAAATATAAAGTGATATTTACATTTAAAGTAATTAAAAAAATGACAATGTATATTAATAATTGTAATATGTATAAAAAGTGTTATAAAAATATGTATTTGACTAATTTATTGTATTTCAAATGAATACAATGTATATTGAAATATGAGAATAATTTGTTTTAAATCAAAATTTTTAAAAATTTCTTGACAGTAATTTTAATCAAAATTTGGAATCAACTTAATCAAATTTGATAAAACATATTTTTAAGATTATTTTGTTTTTAAATAAATGTCTTAAAATATTTTCTATTTTTTTAGTGGAAAAGTCATCTAATTGCATGGATTTGATTTTACTAGCTGAAAAATAATTTTAACCCAACTAGTTTGAGCTCATTTATTTTGATGGTGTGACACATGAACGGCCAAGAAATATTATTTAATTTGACCAAATTTTACCTCTACTAAAAACGCTAAAAAATGCATAATTGTAGACAGATTGATGCTGCTGATGATGATGATGATGATTGTCTCCTAAATTAGGTCCTCAACTTCATTAGTAAAAAAATTAAACCGTTTTTTTTAAAGCCCTAAGTTAGAAAAAAACATATCGTTGTGTTTTAACGTGTAAAAAACATGATATATATATATATATATATTGTATTTTATGTTAAATATAAACGATTTTATATATAAATATACATAATTTATGTATAAATATACAATTATACATGTTTTTCTTTTTCAAGTGCCTGATATATATATATATATATATATTACTAACAATTGTTTTTCTTTTCAGCTCCATCTTTGACTATATAAGCAGGAAAGTCGTACGTATAATTAATTTCTTTGTCCTATTTTGCTTAAATTAACGTGTCTGCAATTTCCACCAAAAGTGTGAATGCCATTATTAAATAACATGACCTAGTGGAATACTTTGATGTACATCAAACTTTTGATAGGTTAATCTTGTGGTGAGGAAAACCGTAGTCATATATTAGATTAATCATATGTCAAGGGTAGGTATGCTAGTTGCATTAGATTGATCACAAGATGTTCGTTATCGTTTCCATTTGTTATTTTTGCACGAAATTTTACGTAAATAAAACTTATCAATCTTTTAATGGGTTTTTTTCGACAGGACCTCTTTATTAATAGGTTCAATTTTTTATTATTAAATTTAATCAAAATTACATTATATAAAAAAAATATGTAGATTAAATAATTGTCTTACACGAAATGTTTTTAATAGTTGTTTTTTTAGCACCTATTAGGAAAACCTCTTAGTGAATCAGCAGCGCAATTGCGGCTAGAAAAGTGAACTCGGTTCCATAATTTGTCCTAGCTAGTTCAGTAGTAATCGCTAAGTCAAAGATTTGGATGCCTTATTAATTAGGTAGGTTTAAAAATTATGACTATACGAGTCAAGGACACGGCTTCTCCATTATTATATGACAAAGCCAATGTCCAAAACCGACAAATCATAAAGTCAAATTTATGTGAGGCAAGGACAAGTTTTCCCCATCAAAAGGGTCACGTATTATTAGCCCTTGGATTATATCTGACGGATCAAATGGTCCCATACACAGTGGAACGTGTCAAACCAAACTAAACAAGTTTGTTCATTTTCGGGGTTTGAATCAGGGTTTTTTTTTTTTTTTTTTTCATTAAAAGATTTCATTTCATAAGAAATTATGTAAATAAGACACCCTTTGATTGAATCCACTAGTAAAATAATCATAGTAGAGGGACAAAATGAGTATCGAAATTCAATAGGATAGGGCTCTTTCGGCACATATTCGAGCATAATTAAAACTCGTTTAAAATCACAAATAGTCGATGAAATAATACAGTCAATAAGGATAAAACCCCTTGTATAGAGGACATCTACACAACCTAAAAAAATTATAAGTGGACAAAACAACTCACTCTGTTAGTGATTAACTCGATTACATGGAAAACATAACCAACATTATGAGGTGTTGAAACCACCACATTCATTATTACCGACACAACAAAAACAAAAACAAACACTAAAACAAGCGGAAACCTTCGAGCATCTCTATCATGAACCTCCGATGAGGAACTAGCCGACGGAGGAGCCATTGGGGGGCTTTGGAAGACCCATAGCGAAGCCAAAAACCGACCTTCAAGCAATGGCGAAACACCTTTACCCACCTTCACCATTGTCACCAGAATTCAACCCCACCACCACCCAAAGAAGCCCACCATCAAGCAGAGCAAATTCTTGGAGGAGCTCGACCACTAAACGAATGGCCCGCCTGAAAATGTAACTCAAAGATTTGACACCCAATCATCAATCCGAGTTAGATCGGCCCAAATAGAGCTACCACACCGCACACTGCCACTACCAATGCGAAATCAACGCAAAGCTCACGACGAGACGAGCCTGAAAACGGTTTAATTTTTTTATTACAGTATTATTCTTCCTTATAAAAAGTTTTAATTAAGAAAATCTGAATTTCTGCTCAAACTATTTATTCAAACCGACGATCTACACTGGCCACAAAACTAAAAAAAAAAAAAAAAAAAAAAAAAAAGCATAGTGGGCTAATTAAAAAGTGAGCTACACCATTCCAATCATGCGAAATATTGTAGCCAATAAAATCACTTCAAGCTTGCCTAAGGCTAAAACAAACTTTAATGTCATCATTGATATTTGGTTCTCGGGCTCTAGCTTGAGCCTTATAAAGAACTAATCGAACAACAAATGCATCTATTTCAAGAACCCAGTTTTGGAAGCCGCAAATAGTCTCGTTCATTTCACCGATTCGAGTTTTCAGTTTTAAGTTTTTACAGTAAAAAACTCTTAAAAAATATCACATTTAATTTTTTTCTGCTACAATGAAAAGCTCTAAAAAAATGTCACATCTTAACTCAAATTGAAAACTCAAATCTGTGAAGGGAACGAGGCACCAACTCTCACATTCAGCAATATGGGAAGAATTTACCGGGGAGAATTTACCTGAGAGAAATTTGTACCTGTATGGCATCAAAGCACAGATTTACTATTGCATCTCAAATTATCAATACTCATATTGCTGGTGAAGGCACGGTTTTAAACTAACATATATATTTTTATCAAGTTAATATATATTATTTTCCTTTGATAAAGGGGTAGTATCAAAAATAATATCAATACGATGAAGTGTAAACATCGGTTTTTAAAATACAACTCATCAACTGTCAAGTGATGCTAATAATAATGGGAAAAGTGCAAATTTACCCTTTTATAATGGTCACTTTTTATAATAACCCTCTAATCATAACTATCTTTTATTATAATAGATCAAATTAAACAATTTAAACAAAATGCACAATATTTATTTCAGAGTTAATTCTACAAAAATTTCGAAAAGTTTATATTAACAATTACTACTGAAGAAAAGAAAATTAAAAAAAAAAAACAAAAAAAAGGTTAAAGTCATGGAATTGTCATTTATTTTATTACCATTAATTTTTTTTTTCTTCTTTTAAAAGTAAGCATAGGTCACATCTATGACTATGAATTGAATTTTGGATTTGGACTTTCACGAATACTTAACCGTTACTTTGAATAAGCTCCCTCTCCTTTCTTGTTCTGTCGAGAGGGAGGGAATTGAGTCACATTTTTGTACTAGTCAGGTGCGTTTAGAATTAATTTTAAAATAATTTTATTTTAATAAAAAGTAAAAATAGGATTGTTTTGAGAATTATTTTTAGATGAATTTTAAAATTGTGTTTAGTTGGATTTTTAAGAGATTATTTTGAGTATAATAAAATAGTAAAATCGTGATATTAATTAATATATTATAATATTGTTGATACGTACTAAAAAATAAAAATAGAAAAGTGAAAACAACTTTCAACTGTTTTCTAATTCTTTCATAAAAATAATTCACACTGTTTTCATTTTCAAACATTTGCTAAATAAACATCGTTTCATTTTCTTTTGCATTTTTTGCTTCTAAAAATACATAAAAACTGTATTAAAAAATGATTCTAAACACGCATTTAATCTCTAAACTATTTGTATTATGCAATCTTGATCTCCTTTTTTATACAAATTATTATCTAAATTTTGATTCTTTTAATAGTTTTATTTTCTGACTTAAAATGTTTTGATCTAGTATTCTCTTTAAAAAAAAAAATTGAATTTAAGAAGTTCTCTCAAATGGATTTTCTCACAAAATTTAAGTACGGAATCAAAATCACTTATTTAAACCCATTAAAGCTCTAAGATTTTTAATACCCCAAGTCATGAGAGTTTAAAAGTTAAGAGGACCAATGGTACAAATTTTACAGTTTACTAAGAAATTACATTATTAATTTTCTTGACACCTCCTTCTCCCGTATTCCTTATTTTCTCTTGTCTGCAATTTCCTCTTGAGGTGGATTTAAGGTCTGAGTTTGTGGTTGGAAGCATCTTGCTTTCCGGTGTTGTGCTGCAATTGTTTTGGGCAAATGGAAACCAACCTTCATTGATTCGTAGCAAAAACCAACCTTAATTGAAAATATAATTAAATGAGAAAATAATATATTCGCCTTAGATTACATTTTGTTTTGTGTTTCTTCTCTTCTCTTGTTGGATTTTCTCACTATTCCTTCAACGAATTCATTTTTGCAGAAGGGAAAAACATCAAAAATAATTGAATACATAGCAATGTAGATGTGGAAAGGGGAGTGTTTGCCCAAAAACAAAACAAACAAACGAATAAAAACAAGACAAACAAACAAGGGTATGTTTGTTTGAGGTTGTGGGAGAGAGAAAAAGGGAGTCCAAAGAGAGAGGAGTTTGAAGGAGTTTCTTCTTCTTCAGCGAGTTATTGGAAAATTGGAAATAGGATGCACCGAAATCAGAATACATTTTAAAATGTCCTTTTTGTCATTTCATTAATTAAAGGGTGCCTTAATCTTTTTAGGGGTCTGAATAAAATTTCTCTTGAAATACCATTTCAACCTTACATATCAAAACGGCGCCTTTTGATATGTAACCAATTAATCACACAATAACGTATCTTGTAAAAGAACAAAATCAATAAAGATCAAACGTTTCTCACTACCACATAGATGTGAAAGTTTGGGCTGGGCCAATTGGTCTGATCCGAGGCCCTACATTATTGGTCCGGGTCCGGGTCTGACCCAACCTGCTTAAGTGATCGGACCAGTTCGATTTGCCCAAACTTTTAGCACTGTTTTATCCTAATTTGTATAATGCCTATGTGTAAACTGTGATTGAGCCAAAATGCAAGATGCAGAGATCTGGGAGAACTCCGAACTAATCTTAGGAGCACTCTAACTAGTAAGGTTACATGCAGTTAAAAGCAATTTTAATAGTAAAGCAGGATTCAATTTCTTAGATACCACACTTTTTCAACCGCGGATTAAAGGAAGCTGTGGTCCAATTGAGAAAGGATTTACCATTGGCTGCAATCAGTTATATATGTTGATGTTTACTCAGTAAAGTACTTCCTCTTTAGCCAGCCAAAGAAGCATGGTATGTATATTCTCCATCTTCCACCAAACAAAAAAGTATCTTTTAGGCACTATTATATATGTAAGCTAAAAGGTCTGTTTTAGTCAATGGTGTAACAGAAAGTATTACAACACTTTCCTGAAACACTGTTATAACGGAAATGACAGTATTAAACCAGTAAATCAGAAATGCAAGAATCTAAGTGCAAAAACGTAAAGGACACCAGAAAATAATATCGCAATTCGGTGCGCACACCTACTCTGCGGGGCCACGCCCAGACAATGAACAATCCACTAAGTTCAAAGAGATTACAAATACCAATCGGACTTATACACCCAAAGACTCCCTCCTTGACGTTGTCGCCGCCGTATCGAATCTCCTTAATGGCCTTGTCCAACAAGCACCACTCGTCTTCAAAACTGCAAGGCGAAATCCCTTCGGCTGGCAGTACGCTTTCTCTCGAAAGCTTCTAATCCTTCTCCCAAAGGACGATCTTCAATCAACACTCAAAAGCTCACTAATCACAGACTTTCTCTTCTGCAAATATTCTCTGTAACATCACACTCCATATAGGCAGCCTTGAATTTCTTTAAAACCTCAAAAACATAAATGCCCAATATTCTCACTTCCAAGGCTCTCCCTTCACGTACACACATGCAATATATATATATATATAACAATTAATTCACGTGTAATACAGGGCAAGCACCAATTCAATGCCTTTTCAAATCAATCCGATAGCCAATTTCAAATCCTTTTTAATGGGCTAGATTTAGTTTGCACACACATATTACCTTATAAAGCACATACCCTCACATAAAAGCATAGGCCACTCTCACTCTTATTCTCCACGTTAATGCACCCACATATATCAACAATATATATATATATATAGCCTTTATACCTTTTCTCCATTCCAACCTTAATTAAAAACCTCCCAAGCTTGAAGATTTGCCGGTCATTCATCGACGAAGTCAACTCTCCAATCTCTGTAATCAAAACAAATCCTTTGATGTAGCAACAGACTTTCCTTAAAGGACCCCTTTATTTACTGTGCCAGCCAAGTTTACACTAAATAGCAACCAATCTGTCAAAAATAGTTTTTGACTAATTTGTCAAAAATAAGCCAATCACAAAATACACTAACATAAGCCGATAAAGTAGTGGTGGTAATCATTGATAGGGTAGTGTAATAGTTAGGATGTCTTTCTTTTTATCCTCTTAAGATATGTCTAAGATTCGATACTTTATAATTCTATTTTGAGGTCTCTGTCAGACCAATAAGTTGTGTAACATTAAGGCCTCGTTCACTTCGCTTATTCGAGTTTAGAATTTGAGTTTTGCTACAGTAAAAAGCTCTCACAAACAATCACATCTAACTTTTTTGCTACAGTAAAAAGCTCTCACATAAAATCAAATCTCAACTCGAATTAAAAACTCGAATCAGCGAAGTGAACGGGCCTTAAGTTTTTAGTGACAAGAGTATAAATTGAACGCGTTTTTTTTTTTAAGAAATCCCAAAATTTCTAAAAAAATGAAGCAGATAGTAGCGGGATGGCACTAATAATGCTCGTTTATGTTTAGAAAAAAAAAAAAAAAAAAAGAGAAGTATATAATATTAAAAAATTTTGAGGGGATCCGGGGACACATTAGCTATTTTTTTTTTTTTTTTTTTTTTATGTGCAAAAACAATGGCAGGGTTTGAACAACCACTAAGATGATGTTGTGGTCATGGCGGGAATTACAACTACAACGTGAGCACGGGGTGTGGTTTGAAGATGAAAGTTAATGGAAAAGAGATTTTAGTGAGAAAGGCCTGTAAGGATCCCTCCGTTTACAATTTTCTTTCCTGGTTAGTCTCGTTGACTCATATAATCTTTTATATATATATATATATATATATATATATATATATTCAAAGCAGAAAACCTAAGATTAGCAAGGTTGAAGGGGGTTCAAGCAGAGTTAAAAAATGGAAATTACCTCACAGCTGTTCAATGAAGATTGAAGTAATGTTTAAGCAAGATTAAGATTTAACAAAAACAAGTTAATAGAAGGTTAATTGAAGTTGGATGCATATTTTGAGTCAAGCCTAGTAGCCTACTCTCATTTAGGCCTACGTGCTATATGAATGTCAAGTGGAAGTTACGATGGTGTTGTATTAGTTGCATTGCATTTTATCTACAAATATTTCTTACTACATTACTCATTCCTCTCAAACCTTATGTTATGAAATGATATAATTGTTAGAAAATATCCTCGGTGAAAACTGTCACCCAATAAAATCTATGAAGTTTATCACAAAGAATCAATAGATTAATAAGTAAAAGCATACTTGAATCTATAATAATAAATTACTCTTTAAAATTGTGCAGTTTGTCTTTCAGATAAACACGTTTTTCAAGAGAATCATTTAGCTTTCTCACTGCTCTCTCTTATAATGGGATGCCAGAATGTCACGTGTGATACGTGGACCATAACAACTATATATAGATAACTTTCTTGTTATCTTTTAATATTTCTATTTTAGCCCATTATAAAAATAAAAATTACCTTTAAGTCTCTACACATTAAAGGCCTACGCCCTATCGATACATTAAAGTTCAAATTACTCAAACCTTAGCAACTCACTTTTAAATGGGCTTAACCTTATATTGAGACTCTGTAACATATAATTATTCACATATAAACCTAATGTTAGATTAAGGATTAAACAATAATGTTTTTTAAATAAGAGAAAATACTATAAAAATATTGCTGAGGCATTACTAATGTCCAACATTACACACTAAAAATTTACAGATAGGATCTATTTTTATCAATTTGTGGTGTTCAAAAATTTATCCAAGTTTTTTCCCTAACATGTTGAGAAAGGGCCGTCGCCCATAGATTTGCGTCATCACACCCCATGCTAATTTAACCTCCCCCTATTCATATTAAAGCCACCTTATATATACAAACATTGTAATTTAGGTACTGATCAGTACTTTGTAAATTAATGTACTGCTTACATTAATACTTGAGCATTTCCTTAGCAATATATACGCGCTACATATCAAGACAATTTCCATTCAATAAATCCAAACGATTAGCAAGTAAAGAATAAAAACATTATGCAATAATCATCTGAGAAATCGGCTCACAATTTATTCAAAGGTTTCATCACAAACAACATCTATACACAGTATAGATAGAAAAATATAATTTATACAGTAGTTAGCTGTAAGATATAATTTTGTGATGAAAATACGAGTGTGTCTATATATATATATATATATATGTGTATGTATGTATGTATGTATGCATATATATCGCTAGAAATTAAATAATTCCCCTTCTGCGAATACCAATGGCCAAGCGCCAAGCATCAAGGACGTTCTCGGAGAGAAAGCTAGCGAAGAACCATTGAAGAGAGTGGGCCCAGTAGGGCGTGCAACGAGCTTCATAACCAATCCTGCGAATTGCAGCTTTTGCGTAATCCTCTGCTGATGGTATAAACAACGACGTTTTCTCTATCGACGCTACCTCCGACACCATTTTCGTTACCACATATAACGGTACCTGAATTATCATCGTCAATAATGGTTAGTTTATCAATTTATCCTAAAAATTTAAACTGTTAAAAAATGAATTAATAATAATTTTATACTTTAATATTTTTCCTCACGTATAGGTTAGACAATAGAAAATTATGTGAGTAAATTAATTAAAAAGTCCAACACGTAAATATATTAAATCCAAAATATATTAAACACTCAACACATAATAATTTTAAATGGAGATAAAGAGTGTAATTATGAGAATTTGAATTCAGAACCTTCCGTTCTGATATCATGTTAGTTTACTAATCTATCTTAAAAATTTAAACTGTTAAAAAGTATATCAATAATAATTTTATACTTTAACATCATCATTATAGGTAAACTCTTAATTCCGTCACCTGATCAATCCAGTAAATATAACTCCTTTTATATGTATAATATCATTTTTACGTGTGAATAACATGTAGTTTAAATATGACACTAAATGTTATGTGTATTATATTTTTTTAATGTTACAGTTAAACAAACGCGCTACACAAACAAATGGACAATGTTACACAAAGAATAGGAAAAAGGTTACATTTACTGGAATGACGCGATTCCAAATATTATAATTAATTTTTCCATTATTTTTCGATTAAGAAATGAAAGGTAATAATAGCAATACTAGCAAAGTAGCTAGGCTAGAGTTTAATATATCTAGTACTGTCGGTTTTCATCAACTACCACCAGTCTACTATAATGGAATTATTGACAATGATAGGATAATATAATTAATATATTTTGATGTTATGTAGTACTATGTTACTATATACAATGTTTTATCAGAGTACATGGCAAATATGGGTATACCATGATAATTATATAGTACTATTATACTATATAATTATATCTATACTATTTTATGAGGGAACATGGCAATATGGGTATACCGATATAACGTAGTACTATGTATTTATATACTATACAGTATTAAGGTACATGGCAATATGGTTCACATTTATATATCACGGTATAGTAACCAGCAATTACACGTTTGGGCACATGAAAGTATATGTGATCTATTGTTTCGCAGACTTGTGTTCTAAATTGCTAAATATATAACTAATTTACAGTGACTAACTATATATAAGATTTATATTATTTTGGTTTTTATATATAAAAGGTAGTGTTAAGGAGCGCGAAAAAACCGACCAAACTGTAAAAATCAACGAAATTCAAATTAAATCGGACTGATCTATAATGAATGGTTTGGAAATCTAGCCGGCGTACCTGACACTGAACATCAATTCCACTTCTATTGTATTCCACATAGAGACTTCTTGAAAATTGGTCAATGTAACTACAAAAAAAAAAAAAAGATATAATCATGCCCAAATTTATTAATGTACCACTGAGAATGAACATATATCTTTACTTACTACATTTCAATTTCAAGATATAACAGTGATTAAAGCATTGATATCCAATTTACTGGCTCAAAATTAAAATGGCGATCTATATATAATATATATATATATGCGCATTCCGTTACAAGTTCTCTTTGTATGTACGCCTATACACACACACACACGTATTGGAAGTAATGCATGCCCAGCCTCTATATGTATGTTACGATTACGACTATTATTTGGACTCTTCTAATTATCAATTTACCATGAATTTCAAATATGAACCTACAACACTTTTTTTTTTTTTTTTTGTTGCTAATCGAAGCTATAACACTTGTACCCTAAGTAATGTTCAACTTAATTAGCCTTTCCAAAAGATTATATTATTCCAATTAATTTGACAATAAATCACTAGGACTTAATAATGATATTTGTGATCGGGGTTCAACGCACATCTGATTTATTCACCAAAAAAAAATCTGATTTATTGTACTCAAATCTGTTTCATAGGACCTACTGCCCATTAATCATGTTACATAGAATAGGATCGTTTTGACTAGCCAAAAATAAAAAGTTACATAGAAATTGATATATGGTCAAATCTGTTTCATAGGACCTATTGACATGAACACTTCTCAATTCTACGGAAGTCTGAAATGTGTACCTGTGCCAGTTGGCTGCTATAAATGTAGATCAATGAGACATAAATTACTGGAGACTATTTTATTATAATGCTTGTTTCATTAATTATCAAAAAGAAAAATGTTTGCTTATCAAACAAGAAAAGAAAAAAAAAAGAAAAATGTTTCTCTGACTCTGACTCTCTAATAAGACCTTCATGAATATGTAAAGACCTACTAATTAAGCACCCAAAATAACTCTTTTTCTTTCTTAATTTATAGTACTATTCAAGGACTTCAGGAAAGATCGATAGGGTCCTTCTCCACTCTTTTTTCTTTTTAATAAAACAATTATGATTTAAAATTATGATTCAAAATTATTTTTTAATTTACGTATATTTTTTGTGAAAAAAAATATTGTAACGAGTCACGAATTATGATTCAAACCATGACACAAAATATTATACCAAACACCCTAATTTATGACTATTGTAGATCATAAAAACCGAAAGTTGTGACTATTTTCTATTTTCTTCATTGTATTAATAATAATAAATAAATAAAAAGGCGTCATAAAGTAGATGGCTAAAATTAGTTAGAAAACTGAGAGACATGCAGTTAGGCAAGCAAGACCATATTACATGGCATTATAGTAACTGTTTTTCAGCGAAGTTACATGCTTACCAGCTCACCACATAAAAATTCGTCAATTTATAATCCTACCAACATTAAATAAATAAATTAAAGAGTCTACAGAAAATGAAGTCAAGATTAATCTCCGAGTTAAGCTGTTGTTCTTGGTAAAACAGTTACGAAATATATATATATATATATATATATATATATTAAAACACGAGCTTAGAAAATTCACTAAAAGAGAAGGAAGTTAAAAAAAAAAAAAAAAAAAAAAAAAAAAAAAAAAAAAAACTATGTCTAAATCAATTAATTAAGTAACTTTATCGCAAATTACATGTCAGGATCACTTACTTAAGCATAAGGAATCTCATGATCAAACTCTAATTTCTAAGCCTCTGGTAGGTAAATACAATTTTTTTTTTTTTTGTATGAATATTTCAAGCAATTAAGCATGGAAGAAACAAGGATTCAATTGGAAACAAACCAAGGAACCACATTCATGAGTATAATATATACTAATCAAAAGAACAATATAGATGTGAGCTATATATATCTATAGATATAGTATACTTACGCCTTTGTAGCTGCGTATATTGTATAGAGAGGATGTGAAGGAACAACAATGGAGGCACCAGATCCAATATTGACAATTGCACCTCTTTTTCTTTGAAGCATTCCCGGTAGAACAGCTCTTGTAACCCTAGTTGTACCCTCCAAATTCACCTTAACAATATTCATCCAAACTTTTTCATCCACTTCATGGAAGTACCTAGCTACCGGGTACGTCACTCCCGCATTGTTTATCAAAACTCCGACGTCCAACCCCTCGATAGCCTCCTCGACGGCCTTGATGCCTGCAGAGACGTCACCGGAGAAGTCGAATATGACGGTTTTTATGCGGGTGGTGGGAAACTCCGACAGGATCTCTTTGGAGACTGTTTTTAGCTTGTTTGAGTTTCTTCCCACTAGGATTAGGTTTAGGCCTTGCTTAGCTAGTTGGTAGGCGAAGGCTTTTCCAATGCCGTCGGTGGCGCCGGTGACCATCGCCCATGAGCCGTAGATCTTGATCAGGTTCTTGGAAGGTCTGATGAAAGTGATGAACACCCATTTGAGCAAAGAAATGGATCTTCTTATGATGGTGAAGAGTCCTAGAGAAGTCATGATTATCAGGGGAAGAAAATGGGGTTGGTTTGTAACATATAGTTGATGATCAACAACGCATGGTAACATCTTTGAGGCTTAGCTATTTGATCAGTTCAGATTTGGATGAAAAAGAATATTATGAGATTAGTTGGGGTTCGCTAGAAATATATTTCCTATTAGGTGCTGTGTCTAGAAGGAACGATTCACCAATTTAATTAATTAATTAATTAATAATGCCAGCTGTACATGTATGAAAGAAATACTTTAAGATCCGTTCATTTCACCCATTCGAATTTAGAATTTAAGTTTTACTACAGTAAAAAATTATCATAAAGAGTCACATTTAATTTTTTTACTACAGTAAAAAGCTCTCACATAAAGTCACATCTCAACTTAAATTAAAAACTCGAATTAGCGAATTAAACGGGTCTTAACTCACACACATATGCATGTATGTATGTAGGTAGGTACGTACATAGTGCTAGTAGCGTTACAATGACCTTTTTTAAAAAATAATAATAATAATTGATTAATTGTTACGTACGTACAATAAGAGAAAGGTGGTTAGAACCCAATCATAAATTGGTGACCAATAAATATGCTTATGTTTCCTCGGCCAAGAAGCGTCAGACCATCAAATATATAGTAGCATTTGTGGCAAATATGACATTGACATGGCAGAGCCGTAGAATGCATGGGGGGGAAAAAAAAGGCAAGGGCAATGGCACAAACCCATCATGTATTATTGGTGGTGGCAGTAAAGCCACACAGCTGCTCACAAGTGATGGCAGGCTGTTGTTTTTTTTGGATAGCCACCGCTCACCAAGTGACCTATTTGTTCATGCAATTCCGCTGATGTTGGACCCAAAAAGTACGTGCAAATTGCAGTGTCCGGGTTCTTCGCACCTCTTTCTTTGAATGATATTGTGGATGAAATGGCTTTTGGGACCGCGTTGTTTCTTGAGGGCTCAAAACTCAGATTCCACATGAATTCACAAGGATAAGGGTAAAAGATGGTGTAAAATTGCCAAACAAGATGAACACATTCTAGTTAAATTAAGTGCAGATTAAAATTAGATTCACTTTCAATGTAAAAACGTGGGTAGTGTTCATTTTCAATTGTAAGAGAGTAATGTTCTCAACACGCGTCTTAAAGAAAGAAAAAGCAAAATATTAATCATATTCTTGTTGTTGTTCGCCCAGGACATTTTTACAGCCAGACTTTAAAAAAAATGAACTATTAATAGGTTGATATTTTTCATCGTTTGCTCTGAGAAACTCTCTATTTTTATATGTTTTTTTTTGTTTTTGATGTGATTTTAATCGAATTAAACAATTAGAAACGTGCGTTTCCCGTATGAGATTGTACTGTTGAAGGAACATTTGAGAGCATTTCTAGTAGAACTCGAGCTCATAAGGTCCGAATTTAGAGCTCATTACAAAATAATAATTGGTGGATTTAGAATTAATTTTAAAATGATTTTATTTTTTATATGAAACTGAAAATGAAAACGTTTTTAATCTCAAACAGAAATCGTTTCTGAAAATGTATTTAGTAGTTTTATTAAGAGATTGTTTTCAATTAAAAAAAAAAAAAACTAAAACTCTGTTTAATTATATAATTTTCACCCACTTGTTTAAAAAAAATATTTACCTAAAGAAATAAAATAAAATAAAAAGACTTCAAATTATTTTCATTTTTTTAAGTGATTTTACACTAAATTAAAAAATAAAATTATTTTCAATTTTTTTTTTTAAACACATTTTTCTCTTTAATCTCATTTTTTTTTTATCTTAAAAAACGTGAAAAATAAAAAACATAATTGGTTCCACACACGCTGAATGTCTCGCTAGGCGGTTAGTCCTTGTCCTGTCATTAAGCTTCACTGCTTCGGTAGATATGTACACTGAATTCTGTCAGACTTTTCACCTAGTCATTAAGCTTCAATGCTTCGGTAGATATGTGCATTGAATTATGTCAAACTTTTCACCTTTTTTTTTGGCTTTCCCTTCAATGAAAGATAACTGTCAGCAATATATAACGTTTGATTTTTTTATAACGTTTGATTTATACATTCATAATTATAATTTAAAATTATTTTTAATTTATATATATATTTTTATAAAAAAAAATATTATAATAAATTATGAATTATAATTTAAATCATGACACAAATTCACTAATTAAACACATAATTCCTCAAAAAAAAAATAATAAAAAGAGACCCCAAAGTGAAAGAAAGACATTACATCAACGAATGCTCAACATTGTTCCTTTTCATTGGAGTGGTCCATCTATTCAATAATAAATTTAAGCCAAAAAAAAAAAAAAGAAATAATCAATCTCGTCCGTGTATTTAGATATCAGACTTTCCCAGCCATTGCTATGAAAAAATAAAATAAAAATAAAAAAGACTAGACGATTAGGCACTCGCTTTCTATATAGACAGACACAAGACAATGTGGCCTTAAACTCAAATCAAGGAATCACCAATCAAATAATCCAAGTCCACATTTTTCGTGCACAACATTTTCTCCCACTTGGGTTCATGATTCAGCCCATTTCTTCACCATTTCTGAGCAGCATTGCCTCTGGAGAGGAACATATCTTAGCATCATAGCAGTCCGTGTTTCCAACGAATTACGGTAGTTAAATAGTCCATGAATTTTGACCTCAGTCGAAAGAATCGCAGCCAGAGCCCTTTGAAAAATGTTCTTGGTGGAAGGGATCATCAACACCATGAACAGAGCTCAACCTAGGAGAGTAATTCCAACCAGTCAACTGCTCCAAGTCATGGTCATTCGATCTCATGCTAGAATCTCCTTTGAACTTCAAGAAGAACGTTGATGACCAGTAATCGTTTCCCAAGTTCTTCAAAGAGGATTAATAAACAAAAAGATTTAAAAAAAAAAAAAAATTCTTTAGACACCAATTTATCATAATTTAATTGAATTAGTTATGAAATGGCCAACAGATGACCTACCATTTTCATCAACTGTATTAACTCATTTAATGCATTGCTAAAAAGGTGCGGGTCTGCTAGATTGGAAGTAGTTAGAATTTCTTGTCGGCTTCGATGAGATATGTTTACCTCCATTGTAGCTCCTGTATGATTGATCAAAATCAAGTAAACTCTCAATTGAAATATCCCCCATATAATCTGGAACTTGAAAGAGCAAAACTCAGGCTTGGAAAAACAAGAGACTTCTTCAGTAAATACTAAATAGATACCATGAAGTAACTAGTGACTAGCCTCTCCTGGATATTTGATTTTCATCTAAAGTACAAAAGCAGCACAAATTGTTGCAGAAATTTTGAATAAATGTCATATACCTGCTTTAATGTACTTCTCAATAATATGCCGTGCCATGTAAATCCTGCTAACAGAGTCCTCTAGAGGTATTTTACCAAGTTCGTGTACTTCATCATAAAACTGCACACTCTCCCCTGCCAAACAACTGTGAATCAGAAGGAAAAAAGAGTGACAAGAATTACATATTTGTTCCAAACAAAACTTCCAAAGTGTTTATGCAGGATTTTTTTAAAGCGTTAAAAGATAAAATGTATTTCAGGGACTCAGAGATTGCACTGGTTTTGATTATTTTCTCGTACCACAGCCATGTCTTTCTAGTTATTATAGCAATTACCAACAATCATGACTGCATTCTATAACCACTTGTGGTGATGATTTAACTATGAAAAAATATAAGATTCCATTGATCTCAATGTCGTTACATCATGCATGAAAAAACAACCATTCTATGACCCACGTCTTTTTACTCCCCTCTCAAAATCATACTTTCATAAGAAAAATAAATTCCCTATTGAGAGATTTGAACACCTGTCTGCAAATGCCATGAAGGATTGGCGGAATCTCTTATCCTCGAGAAGTTTATCGAGTGGTTCGCTAGGATTTATCATTGCAGGAGGTTCCCTTTGGAATAGTAGTCCGCTGTCAGGTATGCCCAGAGCTTTACCCATTGTTTCAAACTCAAGAGGTTCCCTCTTCCTTAAGCTGATTTGTGAGAGCAAAGGTTGTGAACTGGATATAGAGAACAACGTCAATACAAGAATACCTGCCTGAAAATTATACAAGATGTTAGCAAATACATGCAAATTCTAGACTTCCAACACTCGTAGAGTAATATGGCAGGTACGAAATGCCACTCTTATATTCTCATACCATAACCAACAGAAGAAACCTGGAAGCAACTTGAAGCCATGAGATATCATCATGAATTTCATTCGAAACATAAGCAGCGACCCAAACTCCTGGAAACAATAAGCAAGCCAGTTAAGAGGCCGACTCTGAAATCTGAATAATAATAATAGTAAATCAATATACTCGTACTAAATTACTAATGGAAGAACTGTCATGTGAAAAATGGAATATCTGGATCCAATTAGAGAGCCTTATTAGTCTGGTTCTCCTTCATCCTCAGACAATATGAATTATGAATATGCATATCTCAACAGCATTAAGATGATTATTGAAGCCACAGATTAATTCTTTCAAGTTTTAATGGTGCCTCTGCCTACATCTTCCAGAAATTAAGCCGAGTATAAGAAGTATGATTTCTTTCAACACCTCGAAATACCATGTTAGATCGATTTGTAAGAATACCAAAAACATATTTTATGCCCATGCCTTAGTCATGTGAATATCTGCAAAAATCTAATTATTACGTGACCGAGAGTGAAAGAACCTAAAGAGCCTAGAGAAGAAGTCTACCAATGGATGAGGCTGAAACAAGTATCCCATGCCAGAGGTCTCTCAGTTCATCAAACCTGAACTCGATATGCCGTACGGCTCCAGTGAAGCCAACCAAAGCAATAACATACAGTGTGTGAAGGGACGTGACCGGAACTATCCATGGAAACTCCATGTGGCATCGATCATTCAAGGGTTTTCTGATATGCAAAACTACAGTAAAAAGAATAGATTTGTTAAATATCCTGGAAAGCTAGCAGGAAAGTGCGACTGTGATATTTACTATCGAGAACAGGGATCCTACAGGCTGTTAAACATGAAAAAATATGCACCAGATATTGGTTAAAAACTAACTCTAGATTCAGAAATGGTTCTTACACACAGCTCCGCCGATCCATGGCAAGAGAATTAGTGGAAGGAAAACATAAGATCTGATTGGCGGCAGACGCCTCCTGAAATATTGATACCAGAGAATAAGGGGCAACACGATTTCATTCATAGTTCACTCGCCTAATTCAATATCAGCTTCTCAACTATGTAATGTGTGCTTACTTGACGAAGATATAATATAGTTGGAAGGCCTGCGCTATGCGACAACTCAACAGCAATCCAAATCCAAGTGGACCTTCAATCCAGACTGAAAGCAAAAGATGCTTCAAAAACTTTGTGGAACAAAAGTAGATAACTACAGATTAACGAAAATGTAACAATGCAAAAAATACAAACTACATAAGCGCTTCAAGGAATCCAGTAATAAAAAAGGGCAACAAGTAGATAAATAACCTGCCCACACATAGCAAGACTGCCACCAATGCCTCTTCTTGAATTTTAGGAAATTGAGGGAAAGCTGCGCAAACAAAATTGTAGTTCAAAAGCGCGAAATGTCAAAGGCAAAATGTGATGAACTAATATAGCCAAAAGAAAAGAAAAACAGATCCATAACCTAAACATACCACAATTGACAATACAAGGCTAAAACTAGCAAAGACTTGAATGGTTGGAATCCAGAAGCCACTGCCTTTACAACGAGGAATTTTGTGAACCGCAAAGGGCACTATTATACGTGACAGAAGCCTGAGAAGAACACAAACATATAAAAAAGTAATAGCAATTAGGTTTCAAACTCAAACAAATGAATGAATGATATTAAGAGAACACTTTATATTAATTGAGATAATAAAAAAAAAAAAAAAAGCAATTATGAAGTTGGAAATTATTAAGTAAGCAGTTATAAATCCCAACTCCACCTTCTTAACTCTATCGATTCTGCTGCAGAGAAAACTAGGATAACTATTTTCAATTGATCAACAAAAAAAGAGTTTTTATTCAGCAAAACGGAAAAGGACCTTTTTTTTTTTTTTTTTTTTGTTTCTTTCGTCATCAGCAGTAAATAACCAAGAAAGCCAATTTAAACGTTTCAAGAACTAAATTGAATTCCATTAATGGAAAAGCGTAAACAAGAAAGAAAAAGAAAAACCCAGGAATGGAGTTACAGAATCATGGAGATGGAGGAGATAACAATGGCTATGTAGTCGCTGGGACAGCCACCTTCCACTGCACAGCTTCCCATCCTCTTTCTCTCGCATCTGTCTTCTGTAAGCTTTGCTTCTTCTTCAGATCAAATCACTGGTACATATTCTCTCTCCTCTCTTTCTCTCTCTTCTCTCATCGGTTTCGTAGAAGTTGAGACTTGAGACCAAAGTGGCTTTTCTCCAACTTCAAAGCAGCCGATTTCCATGTCATGTTTGACTAAATTCCTACAAAAAGGAGAAAAAACCCAGTGGCTCTTGTTTGGAACTTTGGAAGAATGCAAAAATATTTAAAATTTTTTTAAAAAAGAAAGTCTACGTGGCTTCTCGGAATCATATAGGGGAATTTTTAAAAATAATAATAATATTTTGATCTTCTATTTTTTTAGGGGAATTTTTTTAATTTTTATGGCTGTAATGTAATTGTCTTCTTTTATTTTTCTTGCTTCCAAAATCAAAACTCTATTTACACTTTCCACACTCTAGAGTCTAGTGTTACCCATTGGCTAATTCCTTCTTTTTCAAAATAAAAAATAAAAAATAAAATTGAACTCCATTTAAAAGCTGCCACATTGGTATGGTATTAATTTGCGCAATCCTGAACAATTGGATTTTTATCAAGATATATATATATATATATTAAAATTATGTACTGATTAATTCCCCATATCATGTTGACATAATATGATGGTACAAAAAATGCATATTACTTATACTAATTCCACATTCTACATTTTAAAAGTATCCCATATGCACATAAATTTTGTCAAGTTATCGTTTGCCAAAGTAAGGTTTTGCGGTTTTGCTTCACGTTTATAATTTCATGCCTGGGATTTTGTGTAGAGTTGATGCTGCGTGGAAAGAGTCAGGTTGTACTGTTGGGGCCATTTTTTTGGGGGAATGAAAACCAGCTGTTGGGTCTCAGAACGGATGCTGCCTCAAGCTCATCCCCTTTGGAAGCTGAGCTGCTAGCCATCAAGCTCGCCATAGACCTGGCTTTGGAAAGGAACTGGCAGACCCTGCGAGTGGATAGGACTGTTTGATAGCGGTAAAGATCTTGCGCCTGTCCCTAGTGGAATGGCTCAAGGCCCGTTTGAAAGGTATATCCTGGGTCATAACTTTGAATTATGTGAGAGAATCTATATTTGGAGGCCCAAAATCTCGCATTTGATTCAGAGTCAAAATTTATTTTTAGAATCACTTTGGGTGCTGATTTCAAAATCAGATAGGCATTGATTCAGTCTGTTTATAAATCAGAGCACAGTATTTGTATAATGTTTCTATGTGCTTCTGTTTTCCGGAGTAATGACCCTCACCCACTCTACTGACCATTTCTCTCTTGGCCAGAGAATCCTCAGCCTTTCTCTGTGCATTTCTCGCGTGGGTTTGTAGGTCTCCAGCCTTTCCTTTTTCTCCTCTCTTTTTTTTGGCAATTTTCTCTTCTTTGCATCTAAGCAACCAAACCCACGGCGGACTCCTCTTCTCGAGTTGATGAGAAATGCTTCAAGTAAAGGGGTGATTGTGAGCAATCAACGGAAGCTCTACATTCGGTATCAATTTCACAGATACTACCAAATTAAGGCCATTTATCACTTTCGCCAGAGAAGAAACAGTCAGAGAATTTACAAAAGTCCCTCATCCGTGTTTGGAGCTCTGTCGACGGTGTCCTTCATCTCCTCGTCGGACTCAAACACTGAAATGGTATGTCATTCTCACTTTATTTTCAAATTTGTGTGTAAAGATCAAAACCTGGAATAGGCCATGTTCGAATGGTAGCATGTGTGTTTTTTTTCTTACATTTTTGTCAGATGTATGAAAATTATATAGACCGAACTGATTGAGTTTAGGGCTTTCTGTGAATGTGGTATCAGTAGAATATAGCAAAGATAGGTGTTTTTGTGAATGAAATTGCTATAGCTAGAATATAGACCGAACTAATTGTATGGGCTGAGTTAGGTGAAAATTTTCCCGAAGCCGGTAGTTGACACCAAAAAGATCAATCGATTTTGCCTCAACTTCTGCCATTTCTTCTGCCTCTTTGTTAAGTGAAGCAAGATTCAATTCTAGTTAAAATTGAAGCATACAGGAGAATGTATCAGTGAGTGTATACTACATGTTAGCTTCTCTGATAACTATATTCTAGATTGAATTCCAAATAAAGTCATAATGCTTACCAGATTAGGACTTGCCCAGCCAACGACAGCTAAAAAATAGTCATGACTTAAAAGGTAAATATTCCAACTAAGTGAGACCTCAAAAGTAAGAATAAGAGAGTTTTCTTAGTAAGTATAACTGAAAATGTGGAAGATTATAATAAATTCACAAATAAAGATGAAAGGCAGCCAGACAGAACGAGTCTCCACGGGAAGTTTTTTTCCTTCATGGCATTATGTAGACCAGAAAATGAATTTGGAAACATGGTTTTTATTCACAAAGAATTCAAAAAAAAAATACACAAAGTATGATCATCAAAAAATATATATAAAATAAGTAGTGCAGCAAGCAAATAACTTTCTCAATTAAAAAGCTATACAACCATAGAATGCACAAAAAATTTGCCCTGCAGCATGCAAGAAAGTTTTTATGAGAAGTTTACATGAGAAGTTTTTTTGGTGGTTATGTTTTCTCAACTAGTAGTGTAGTAAGCAAATAAAAAATTGCTTCTCTTTCATGTTCTTGATTGTATTTTGTTGGTGGTTATGCTTCTTAAATTGTCGTTGTAAGACCATGCCCAATTTTTGTACGCATTGGACTCCTCTTACTTGTCCTATGCGTATGTAGATGCCTAGAAAAAACTCAGATGAGAGGTCGTTGTATTGGAGTCCTGCAGCAGATGAGTTTTTACTTGAACGACTATACGAATACAATGACATAAACCACGAGAAGCTACTAGATTCTCATGACTACAACCAATGGGCTGCTTGGATGACCACTTTTTTCGATGGATATGTACCTGACGGTGAGCGGCTGAAGGAGAAACGCCGCCGACTTGGCAATCTTTACTCAACGTATAAAACGTTGCAAAACCATATAGGAGTAGGGTGGGATCCTATCAGTAAAACTTTCACATGCTCAGAGAAACTACAGACATCTCTTTGCAAGGTAATATGTGTGATTCATTGCTCCCATTAGTGATAATAGTTAGAGGTTACACTTTTGTAACTAAAGTGTAATAAACATACCAATTTCATTCTAATGATTTAGGCCTCATTCAGTTCGCCGATTCGAGTTTTTAATTCGAGTTGAGATGTGATTTTATGTGAGAGCTTTTAACTGTAGTAGAAAAAATTAAATGTAACATTTTCTGATAACTTTTAATTATAGAAACTTAAAACTAAAAACTCAAATTTGTGAAATAAACGAGACCTTAATGTCTTAAGTTTGTTTATGTTTCCTATAAGTGGATCCCTAAATCCATGAATTAGGAGCTCATTTGCTAGTAAAACAGGCTCTTCAGGAGTCTAGATTTGGCTAGTGTACTATTCAGGAGGTTCCCCTCGCTTTCGATTCCATCTTTTTCAGCTAATATTGTTCTTATTTGTTTTACTAGTTTAGTTCAATTCAACTCAATTTGAATAAACACAGTTTGAACTGACATTTAGTAAGCATACAGTTTGAATTATATTCTCCATTTGAACTGAATTAAACGGCCTAGCTTAAAGTTTAGCTCCTCTCAAGTTCAACCATTCAAACCATTTTTAAACAGTAAAAAATATCAACTCTCTCTTCTTTTCACACCTACCAAACACAAATTCGAATTTTACTCCCTATTAAAATTAAAATTTTAACTACACATCCAAATGTTAATTCAAACTACAATTTAAATCACACAGTTTGAATTTTTCTATTCAAATTAAAAAGTTCAAAACAATAAAATTCAAATCAACGAACTAAACGGAACATTATAGACTCCTCTTTCCAGAGTAAAAATAATAAATAAATACTCTTTCGTTTGAAAAAAAAAAAAAAAAATGTTCACAAGTGAGAAATTTATTAGAATGACCAACATTCTTCAACTCCATATGTGGCAGATCTAAGTTGAGACAGAAACAAACAAGAACAATGTATAATTTCATTACCAAGAAGATTCTTCTATCTACATTACTCTCCTCTTATACATCAATGCAAAGCCTAAAAAAAAAAAGAGGAGGAAAAAGTAAACTCTCAAGTTTATTGGGTGTTAAAAGAAAGAAAAAAAAAATAAAGGAAAATAGTGTCTCCATTGGAGACTCTCCAATCTACATTGGCCTGCTCTTGAACAGAACTCTTATGTCCTAAACCACCAACAACGCCTACTCTTCTCTCGTCCAGGCGCTTTTGCGAAGAGGAAATGAAGCAACTCAAAAGCAGCAAAACCATTTGCTCTGCAATCCAAAATGCACATTTCAGATCAAACTTCAACATGATATTTCTTGCTCAAGTCTAAATTGCAGAAAGGGATTACCTTTGTCGGGTACTTGTAGTTGCTAGTTTGCTTTGGCGCGGCATATTTGCGAGGTGATGTTGCTGCCACATTCCCAGCAGCACCACCAGTTTTCTTTTCATCACTCGCCTTGTTGAATATGACCGTAAATCCGTCGGCTGAGGCCGGGTCGTTTACATCCCACTCGCCAAATTTCGGAAGAGGCCTAGCATTCTCATGCTGCAAATGATTCAATCTTGTGAGTTCATGGGAAACTGGGAATTTTCACAGGAAGTCACTCCAAGAAAATGCACTAGGGAAATTTGGATGGCATAAAAGGGAAATGGGAAACATTCACAGAACTTGTGGACATGAAAAACTATGCCCTTAAAATTCTTTTCAGCTAATTGGCCGTAAAACAAACTTAGCAAGCTAAATAAATCCCAGTTAAAACCAAACTCATACATACATATAGATAGATTCAATATTCTATCTTCATGGAATAAAAGATGAAAACTTGTCATGTATTTAAGCAAAAAGAAGGCAAATTCAATGAAACCTCACACTGAATTCTAATCCAAGGTTCCCAAAACACTCGTTAGCTCACTGCCTTAAAGGAAAAATCCTACTTTCTTCGTATCACCCAATTGAAAAAAAAAAAAAAAAAAAAAAAAAAATGAAATTGACACCGTTCACAAGGAAGAACTACTCGTATAAAAGAAAAGAATCCACTTTTTTTTTTTTCTGATCAAACTAATAAACAAGAGAAAGGATCTTATCTTACCGATGACATGATTGAAAGAAATCGGAGAGAATTGGAATATCCGAGGAAATGGGTGTTGAAGGACAAAGAGAAATGATTCGGAGAGGACAACGTTGTTGCCGTTAAATGTTGAATGTTGATGGAATAAGAGAGAAAAAAAGAAGAGCCATTTTAAAGAGAGAGAAGAACAACAAAACGGCATTATTATTTTTTCTGTTTTACCACCCTTTCCACGAACACGATGTGTACTCGTCTTTGACACGGAAGGGAGAAAAACACACACAAAACTAGACTTTCCTTTTACCTCATCAATCAACCCAAAAACGGGGCCTAAAACAAGAAAAAAAAACGAAAACCAAACAACGGAAGTTTCAAAACGGTGCGCGTTTAGCCAGATGCGAGAAAGCAGCTGTCCCCTCTTTTTCTTTTTAAAAATAATTGACGAAGTTTTTTTTTTTCTTTTTTTTTTTTTTAGAAAATAATAACCGTTGAATAAGTCTAGCGGTTTTGTGACTCTTGTCGAAACATTACACGCATATAAACATTCACATATATATATATATATATTAGTTTTCAACATTAATTCATTTAAAATAACATGTATATAAATTATTTTAGAAAAAAAGTGAGGAAAAAAAAAGACATTAAACAAATGATAACAAAAACTTTTGAATTAAAACACAGGGGAAAAAAATTTAAGCTTAAGCAAAGACTAAGGAAAAAAATTTTAGCTTATTTCTTTGTGTTTTAAATTAATTCTATTTTATTTTGCTTCATTTGTTTTTATTTAATTTGGTGTGATTTTATTTTATTTTTAATGTATTTTTATTTAATTTTATTCTATTAATTCTAGTATTTTTATATGAGTATTATAAAAAATTTAACGTAAAACGGTATTAAACCGAATAAAATTGAGTACAAATCAATTCACAATTAATAAATAAATACAATAAATAATAATAGTAAAAGAAATAAACCGGAAAATTTTCAAACCGCCGGATTAAGAAGACTAGCGGTTTAGACTGGCAAGTGACGTACACGCGCAGGATGGCGCGCATTCAGCAGGGAGAAGGGGAAGAATGTGGGCCCCGCCACTATCTCCATCCGTCCAATAATGGAACGAAACGTGGTAATAGAAGTTGGCCACTTAACGGATGCGCAGGATCCTCTGCTGCGTGCTTAGTGAGCTCTTTTTTCTTTTCCAACAAATGTATTTTAACACGTGGGTACTAACGAATTAAAACTTGACACCCGGATCATGGTTGAGAGAGCATCCAATTCGCGTGCGACGCGTAATTTTTTCAGTGAGGCGCACCGTACTCCTTTTTTCTAGCAGCAAAAAAGAAAAAAAAAAAAAAAAAACACGCTGGACGAAACGTTTGGTTCAGCACAATCAAAAAAACGCTTTCTCTCTTATATGTATGTATAGATATAGATAGATTTTGTGCTGTCAATTTATATGTATAGCCGTTTTATTCTGTGTTGTCGTTTTTAATATACTGCCCGTTCCCCAATTAACCCGTTTAGTGAATCATTTGTCGCACGATGTATTAATTTTGTAAAGAAATTGTCGTTAATTCAGTTCGATGTCGTATTCTACTATGCTGTCGTTTTTTTTTCTCCCACTTTGAAATTGATGTCGTTTTTAGCCTTATTAACAGTTGACGCGAGTGTTGCCCTTCAATTGGCCTCTCACAACCAGGCTTTGCTAAAATATAAAAAACATCAGAATTTGGAAAACACAAGTGCAATTGTGCAAGTTCAAGATGAACATGGTAAGATGACCATATATAAATCCAAAAAGACGGGCATTTCCCTAGTATGATTTAGCAGAATGTTCAACAAATTTTGAGGTTCATTCACAAACCTTTTTCCGCCAGAAAGAATCAAGGAACGTTCATAACAAATAGCAAGAACACTAAATAGTTATACAGGATTCAAAACTTGAAAAAAAAGAAAGAAGAAAATAAGAAAAAGGAAGATGCTGAGAAGAATTGTGGAAAACAGGAATCGAACATCGATATAAAGGCGTCACAATCATATAGTATGGTTTAAACCGTATAATACACATTCATACTCCTCTACAGATTAATACTTATAAGAGAAATTTACAAAGAAGAAAACCAGCCCACATTACCGTTGCTATGCATCGTGGTCTTTCTTCTCCCTCTCTTGCTTCTTTTTCTTCGTATCCCAACCACCATTAAGTTCAACGAGGCTTGCCATACATGAGAACATTCCGAAATGTTCGGGAAGACCCCGAATCGACACATTTTTAGCTCTTTTCCTTCTCAGATCATACAATATAAACCTCTCGTTTGTATGCAAAATAACTTGATCGCCACTCTTCAAATATGCAAAAGGAACCATGTAACTGAAAACCCCAATCGCCTCCGAGGGCTCCACAGTAAACATCTTATTCCAAGACCCCTTAACCCCATATTCCTTCATCACCCAGATATCAACCCTGCGTGACCAGAACATGTACTCAAATATTTCCATGAAATAGTTACAAGTGACACAAAGTGACGATCCCAAAACGTCCAAAAACATTTCAACATACCCATTCTTTGAATACTCGGGCTTTGGAATCTCACTGTACTGCTCGGTCACAAGATCAAACGCAACAATTGACTCCGAAGAATCAGACTTTTGGGGCTGTTTGGAAGCCACCCAATGCAAAGCATTTCCTAGGAGAACTCCATTGGGCGTCTTGAGATCAATCAAATAAGGCAAGAAAATCTTGCTACTCCTCCAAGAATCGGTCTTTGTGGTGTAAACCGCAATATCGGCCTCGAAAGAATCCTCAAGTTCGCCATGAAACTGAGTTATCTTCACCAGCTTGTAGTCATCGTTAATGGGGTCGTGCCCAAATCCGTAAAAGTCGAAACCATGGTTGTAAAAGCTAGAAGGTACGTCGACGTCTTTAGATGCGGGTAGTTTCCTGTATTTTCTGGTGGAGGGGTTCCACAAAACGACGTCATAGCGGGAGTTCAAGAGAGCGACCAAGCCGTTGCAAGAACCCAAGATAAAGATCTCGCTGCCGTCGTCGATTGGGTGGTTGAGTTTGACGGCGACGGCGGCGCCGAGCGAATCGAGGTCGATCCTGAGGATGTCGTTTTTGTTGAAGAGAACGGCGGCGAGGTTGGAGTTGGATTGCTTGGAGTGATTGAGGTG
This sequence comes from Morus alba, assembly GCA_012066045.3. Classification (NCBI taxonomy): domain Eukaryota; kingdom Viridiplantae; phylum Streptophyta; class Magnoliopsida; order Rosales; family Moraceae; genus Morus; species Morus alba. The sequence continues at coordinate 1,758,691 of CP050237.2, read as the reverse complement.
GAGCTTGATGAAATCAGGGCCGTCGATGAGGGAGCGCCATTGCTTGGAGACGCACCTGTAGCGCAGGAGATCATTCACCGGTACGCGGTAGAGTATGTCGACGATTATCTCCCAAGGAAGGAAAGTCGCCATTGTCGTTTTGGTTTTCAGTAGAAAATAAATTGCTCTCTTCTTTGACGAAGAAATTTGCTGAAAAGACCAGGCCTTATTTGGACTTTCAATTGACCCACTCGCAGCAGTTCTGCCGATAGTAGGGTTTTGTGGTCCAAAAGGCGCACATCAAGTTTTTTTTTTTTTTTTTTCTCTATGAAAAATAGTAAAAATGACCACTATACAAAATTTAAAAAAGTATATACGTCAATTTTTAGTTATAAAAATTAATATATTATAATTTATTAAATTATAATTTATAATTAAATAAATTATAAATAAATTTATTAAATTATAATTTATAATTAAATAAATTATAAATAAATTTTTAAATTATAATTTATAATTAGATAAATTATAAATAATTATAAATAATAACTTATCAAATTATAATTCATAATTAGATAAATTATAGATAAAAAAAAATAATTTAACCTATTTATTAATTTATATAAATTACTAATCTATTAATTTTAATTTATCTTAAATTTTGACTTATTTCTTTCTCCTTTTTCTTTTTGAGAAAATATATCCTTTTCTATTAAAAAAGTCACTTTTTTTTAAAGAAAAAAACAATAAACACTCATTTATTTAATTTTTGTCGTTTTTAAAATCTGTTATTCCTATTTCTTTTTAACTCATTCTGAAGTAAAAGCTAAAATCTTGTTATCGTACTATGTGTTTAAAAAAATTTTTATTCAAAGCTGCATGAATTAATTTATTCATTTAGAAGAAATAAAGAAAAGAAAAGGGAGAAAAAAAAGAGAGAGAAAGAAGAAAAAAGAGATAGAAAAAAAAAGAGAAAAAAAAAAAAAAAAAAAAAAAAAAAAGATTTGAAGCAAAACATCAGGGAAAAAAAGACAAAAAAGAACTTAAAAACAAAAAAAAAAAAAAAAAGGAGGAAAATGTTTCACAACTGAAATTAAAATTTATGAGAATTGGAATAAGTAAAAATTATTTATGTAAAGAAACATTTAAGAATAAAAGTTTAAAAAATATTTAAATGATATGTATTTAAAAATACATAAAAGTTAAAGGTTAAAAGATACAACAAAAAAAAAAAAAGAGGAAAAAAAAGAAACAAAAAACTGAAAAACTGAAAAAAGCTTAAAAAGAAAATAAAAGAAATGAGCTACAAAGTATTTAAAAAAAAAAAAGGAAATTATTTAGTACGCTTGAGTATACCGTAGGTTTTTTCTAACTGTTGGATCTGCGTGTTTTTTTGACTTTTACGTGGTTTTTTGAAGATTTGACGAATAGAAAATTTAGGTGACGTTTGGTTTATGGGTTCAAAACCATGGTTCATAATTCTAATTTTTGAAATTTAATTTTTTTATGAGAGAAAAATAATATAGTAGAATCAAGAACTATGATTCTAAACTAATCAGAACTCTTGAAACAAACATCTCCTTAACCTGCCAATATGTTAACGTACCGAATAAGGTTCCTTAAAAAAATGTGGGGGGCAATTTGCAGACTCCCACTTAGTAATATGGAATGGATATAACACATTCCTAAGAAAAATATTCATATATAGAAAAATTTGAATTTCATGTTTTCATTAAAACGTAAAAAATATGTACTTTTCATTGGAAACATATTGTACATATTGAGTGGTCTTCTCACCATTCTAAATTCAAATTACGTAGTTTATTTTAAGATTGAGATGTGGTTTATCTAAAATTGTTTTGAAGTGAACCGAATCCTGTTTTAGTGCCACTAATGAAAGGAGTTTTTTTGTTATTGACTAAAGGGTATATTTGTATTGTCTAGTTATGTAAATAACATCCGATTCTTGACTTTAGTTTTATCTTGTATCTTAATCTTTTACCTTGAAAAAAAATGAACTTTTCATTGGAAACATATTGTACACTTGAGATACGTATAGGTAGTTTTCAGGCCAAAACTTTTATTTTAGCGCTTCTATTTTCCTTTTTTGTTTTCTGGTCGAGCTTTTTTTTCCGTTAAAATGAATACATATCATTCAAGTTCAATATTTTTGTTATATTTAGACGTAATTTCTAATACATTTACGTATTTTTGACATATTTTTATGCCGAACGCGCCTCCTATTTGTCAAACGTGGGACATAAATGTGATGAAAAAAAGCCAAGATTGCGACAGTCCAAGGAAAAAGAAAAGCACGCTATGTTTGAAGGAATCATCTCTCTATTTATCCAAGACTTTTATACATGTATATTGTCCATATACAACTTCCTTTGGCGACAAAATTAACTTTATGTAACAAAATGAGAAAGAAAAAGAAACATATATGATATATATGTATTGCAAGGATGCACTATTGACGAACTTGAAGCACGCTTTATAGCACAATCCAAGTTGTGTAGTAGATAGCAGTCTGTCTTCTCAATTTGGTTCGATGAGCTCGATTCCTAGCGCCATACCCGCCAAGTTTTTTTCCGCGTGAGAAGCCATAGGTACGATCATGCTGGAAGATAGAAAGGTCGCATAGCCATACACGAGTCTCAATTTTGGTTCGATGAGCTCGATTCGTAGCGCCATATAATCCCGCCCACCAAGTTGTTTGCCGCGTGTGAAGCCATAGGTACGACTATGCTCGAAGATAGAATGGTTGCGTATCCATACATGAGTCCGATGAAAGTTGCCCTGAGAAGCATCAAAGGAATAAAACGAAGATAGTGACATGACGAAGTAAACATGTGGGTAATTGACTTTGTTTCTTTTTCTTTCAGAGATTCAGAATTTCATTTGAGTACAACACTGTTTGCAACTGTCATGTGAACTGAAGATATACTTTGCAACTTAACAGTGGCCTGAAAAGACTGGAGAAATCCCATTTTGCTCAGTTTCAGGAAGGGGAAAAAAAAAAAAAAAAAAAGTGCTATTTATTATACCATTGGTGATATACGTGTCACATTGTCACTGCATCAAAACTGCCACATAGCAGTGTGACTGAGAAATAGTAATTTTATTTTTTCACATATGAAAATTCTATTTTAATTTCACATGTATAGTGATGCATCACTAAAAGTGATTAATAGCAGTTCTCAAAAGAAAATTGGAAATGCGGGGATAAGGGACAATTAAAGTTTGAGTGAACTAGAGAAATAGGAGAGGAAAGACAAAAACATATTAGTTAGAGATTAAAGTCTAGAGAGTAGTTACCAGACAGCAAAGGAGTACTTCCTGCCACCTCCGAGGTGTAGAACACCGAAAATGGCAGCAACCACCAAGACGCTCTTCCAATCAAATCCAAAAAGTGGCAACAATGCACCACGAAAAAGAAGTTCCTGCCCAATAATAATTCCTTATCTATTTAACTCTGCCAAAAAGAAGAAAATAGATCTGTTATGAAAGTTTTATTTGCTTGCCTCGCTAATCCCAGGTAAAAATGCAACAACCAAGTAATCCAACGGCTGTAGTGAACTAAGGACCTGTATTCAAAAATGCGATATTGTCAGCACATACACAGGGATGACCAGGAGCAGCAGACTTGGAATAAAATCCAGCTATTATGCATGTTGTGAAATAGAGTTTCTTTTGTTTGGTTGATAAGAAAAGCTTATAATCCCATGGAATTTTCTAAACTAATCACTGAAATATGTCACTATCTAGCCGTTGCAGATATGACCATTGACCACAAACTACATTTATCAAGCTCTTATGAGTACCTAAAGAGCTCTGAAAGAACAGGACATGGAGCTACCTGCTGATTGGCAGCTTCACAAGACTCGGCAAAGTCTGGCCACGTCTTTAGTAATAGATATCGGCATGACGATATCACTACAACTAGTCCTGTAATCAACTCAAGATGCCACATCTCAAAATCAACTGTACACAAGGGGAGAAAAAAAAAAAAAAAAAAAAAAAAAAAAAAAAAAGACGCTCTTTAAATGAAAAAGATTATTCCAGCTACAACGCAAAGGGGACCTAACAGAGAAAAAAAAAATAGACTTTGAATGTGATGTGCATCAGCATGAAAAAGGTTATTTCAGGATATTAATATCTATTTCATGTATAAAATCACCTCTTATTCAGACATAATTATCTTCAATAATTATACATGTTAAATGATCATCACTACCACATTTGATTAGCTTCTCCACACTAACATATTATAGATGTCCTCGTTGTCAAATATGTTGGATGTTCCTTCTAAGAGAATAAAAGTAAACTTTTGAATCACAAATTTGTAATAAGTAAAGCGTAAATACATACACGATACTCTCAAAGAACAGTCGAGTATTGGCAATCCCTCTGCGGAAGCAAAATGAGATACCTACCCAAAAGATACGGGAACATTATGCAAACATGGGCTAAGTAGTATACCAGTATAGTGAAGCATTAATGTAAATCTACCTGTCGAAGTACCACACCTAAAGCAGCTATTAACGCTGAAGTAACGGCACATGCCTGCAGCACCATACTCCTAGAAGGAATGCTATTCAATTTCTTCCCAACTGAATTATCAGAAGGGTTGAGCTTGTTGTCTTTTTGACTATCCTCATCTTTAGGAGAAATGTCAGCAAAACTTTGACTTGTTTCTGCAGCCTTTTTCAGTTTCTTAGCTGAGTTCCGTCTAGCAGAAGCCACAGGGTAAAAGTTAAGCCCCTGAAAACAAAACAGCATGAGTAAAAGGTAAAGAAAAAGAGAAATTTCAACTGAATTTTCTCGAAAGGTTTATCAAAGTTTGAGAAGTTAGGATCTCACATTGCATAATCTGGGATGTAAAGCCTTGTGCATATCATAGATGACTTTAAGCTTCCCACCTGATCACACGTTTCAAGTTTCAACCAGATCACGAAGCACTCCGCCGTATGTAAAGAACATATCAAAAAAAACAAAAAACAAAACAAAAAACAAAACAAAAGCAAAAACAAAAACAAAAACAAAAACGAAAACAAAAAGGCGTGAAATATTGCATTTTGAGCTCAAAATAATCCTATTTTTACATTTTTAACCTAATTAAAAAGAGGAAAAAAACAAACAAAAAGAAATTCCACAATCTATAGCAGCAACTTCAAGCTTTATGGTCTCTGATTTGCGTTGTATGCAAAACACATATTACCAATTACCATCCAATTTTCCTTTAAAAAAAAATCGAAATATTCTTCTGCTAAAACAAGTTATATAGAGCCCTTAACAAATTCAAAAAAAAAATAACTGATACTTGAAATCAGTTTAAGTAGTAAGTTTTAGCTCGAAACACGGATAATCAAACCTTTTCTTATGAAACATCTTAATGGGTCAATCTCAAAATATCAAAACATACGATAAATAAACACATAAATAGAGCACTAACTGATAAAGTTGGAATTTCTCCAATGCAAGGAGTTTGAGGAAGCATCCATGGTTCTGTACCACCAATGGCTTACAGTAAGCGACACCATAATTGAAAACAGCTTCAAATTCACAGTGGCTTCTTCAACTGAACCATTAAAAGAAAAGTTTCAGAAGGATTAAGGAAGAAAAAGCAGTTTACATGATTGAAACAAATGGAAACCAACCCAGAAAAAAACCCAACCTTTATCTTTCCGTTTTTCTTTTTGAAGAAATATTATGCAGCTTTTTGTCCTGTTGTTAAGGAGTCCCCAGAAAAAGAAAATTAGGTGATAGACATGCCCGGAAGCATTCAAAGCATCGGAGCTGAAGTCCACGGACAGTCGGACGGAGAAAGAACCGACGAAGACGAACAAGAGGACTCTTATCATTTAGAAATTTTATCTGTACAACAGTACAAGTTCGTGTTTGAATGTTTCTATGAATTAAACGACATATCGTTTGGAAGTTTGGACGTTCGTTTTCCCCGAAAACGCAGTCGTTTATGATAGAAAACGACGATTCGTTTTTTTGACGTTTCCAGTTTAGTTTGATGTCGTTTTTATTAGAAATGACATGCCGTTTCACTGAAATGGTGCTGTCTAATGTACTCAATTCAAAATGTCTCTGTCGTCTAAGAGCTGCGGGCTTTTAGTACTAAAGGACATATTCAATTAATTTTTAAGAATAATAATTGAGATACCAACTCAAATTTTTATTTTTGTGTACAAACTGATATGTCATATGAGTCGTCACTTTTTTTTATTAGTAGGTGACTAAAATATTCTAAAAAAATATTAATGTGTCCATTAATAATAAGAGGTTACATCTAACATTACACAAAAGTTAAAATTTAAACCGGTGTCCCTAGTACTACTCAATTTCTAATTGATTTATTAATGTCTCTTCGTTAGTTTCAAAGCTTTTGTCTGTCGTTCAAGTGTATGAAAGGACATTTGTTTTAAAATACTAAAATTTGCAGTCGTTTTATGGAAAAACGGAACGTCTTTTCACGGTTTTGTGGTTAGGTAAATGTACGAGTCGTTTTAATTACACATATTTCAGCGTTCATTAATAAAAAAGACATGCCGTATGTGTTCTTAAGTTTTGCTGTCGCTCCAGTACGAGATGCCGTTTACATTTTAGAATTTACTGTCGTTTGTACTTGAAAACGATACAAGTATGGTCCTTCCAAAAATTGCTGTAACCGAAAACGGCATCTCCAACTAAGGAAACAATGTTGAATTTATATTTGATTTCAGAAAGTAGGTTATTTTCTCTAAAACACATTTTAGATTGGTCAAATTTTCTGTAACAAACAAGAAACCGCATGAACCGTATAATAACACTAAGAAAATATAAAAGCAGCACAGCTCAAATTCAATTTCAGGGGAAAAAATAAAATTAAAAAAAAAAAAAAACCTTCGGTAGTTTAGGTGTGGATTCCTACATTCTCAATATATATATATATATATATATATATATATATATAAAAATAAAATCACATATAAAACGTATCTAAAAACATTAGAAACTATTCAATACAAAGATTTCACGGTCACTTATCACATGAGAAAGTATCGCTCAATGCTAAGATAGTATAATCTGCAGAGCATTCTCCACAGGCAAACAGGCTTTGATCCTCTGAAACCTTAAAATGTGATTGCAGAGGGTCAATAGCGCTTTATGATCATGTTAATCAAAAATAAAAGAGTGTTACATAAAAAGAATGGAAAAGAAAATTGACAGCTATATGATGTATCTATCGTCTATGATACAATTGACGTGGGCTAGAATGTAGTAACACGATCCAGGATTCCTATCGAGCAGACGATAAGCAACTTTTTTACAAAATGGTTGCCAATAGCCATAGATGCAAAAGAAGACAATAGGTGATAACGCCTAGCCTCGCCCTGGGACGACTCATTAAAACCCGACCACTGGATACCCTGCATACAAATCGACAAATAAACGCCATTTTCACTCCAAGTCGGTTCAAATCATTGACACTACTCACACGCACAAGGTTTTTATCAGAACTGAATGGCACTAGATGTTAGCCACCCTATATACAGTTATTCTTCTATGATTTGATTCAGAGATGATTTTGTAGATCATAAAAGGGAAACAAATGTAAATGCGTAAGCATTAGATTTAGCAGTTTACCAAATTCCATCAATTCGATCTGCAATCGACTTCCCTTGTTTTGGAACGAGACCCGAGGTGTTAAGAGACTTGAACACATGACCTGCAAAAGGAAGAGGAAGGAAAGTTGTAAAAATCTTTTTCAAGCTTAAGAAACTACTTGGGATGCTGGGAAACATATTATGACGCAAACCTTTGTCCTCGTCAGTTTCTTCTCTGTTGATTAAACGATTGGACTCTAAATCAATATCGAGAGCTAGCTGGTCAGTTGAACCCTTTCGCATAGAACGCACGTGGGCTGCTGAAGGGACAGGAGATATTGTACTCTTTCCAACTGGTTCCTGGATAAACATTAAAAGCAACATGTTTATGTTTAGATATGCAGCTTCTATCTCCTTAACAAAGTACAGCTAAATCTTTATGACCCAATCATAAGCTTATACATACAAGCATATTGATGTAAATGAGAGAGTGGCTTTACGCTTTCAAACAAAAGGCGTCATCAAAAAAAGTCATGTTAATCACCAAAACAAAAATCTAGGGGAGAGAGAGAGAGAGAGAGAGAGAGAGAGAATCTGACATTGCAACACACAAAGCTAAAACTTGAGATCCACAAGTACCTTTTGCTTTGGAGATCTATTACTTTCGACAACCTCATGTTAAACAATGCAGAAAACATAGAACTAATAATCGAAAAACATAGGAATATTACCGCATCTTCAATTTCTGATATTTCTGGACCAATAGGCAATGAAGGTGCTTCAAAAAGGCTCCTTTCATGGAGAATCTCAGGCTGAGCACTCCTGCCTTGAATGGAATCTTCGAGCAATTTAACCTTGGTCGATAATTCATCCACAATCTTCTGGCTCCCCACCAACTTGCTACTAAGATCCTGTGCTTTTGATTTTGAACTATCGTATTCCACTAACAAAGACATAACCTGCCTTTCTAATACTGAAAGAGGTCCCTTAACACCAGCAGAATTTTGGTCTCCAACAAAACTATCACCTCCTAGCATAGCTATAATCTTCTCCAAACCATGTACGAGTTCTGGGAGTTCATTCTTCATCTTTTCTGTTGCTTGTTTATCTCTGAAATGTTGTTCAATTTCCTCCTTCAGCAGCTGAATTTCACGTGTCTGCATCCCAAGGGTTGACTGTAACTTTTCTTTCTCGCCATATAGTGAATTTATCTGATGTTGCAGGTCAGTGACATTATCAATTATGAAAAAGAGCTTTTTTACGTGAGTGGAATTATGGGGCTCCACGTCTCCTACTTCGGACTCTGCCATGGGAATCTCAATCTCTCTGATCTTGTCAAAGAGGTTTTTGACTTGGGATGCTGACAGGAGGCAATCTTCAGACTCTGGAACAACAAAAAGGGGAAAACAACTAATTAGAACTCTAGTGAAAGAAAAAAAGTCAAACTAGTTATACTCACAAGAGAAAAGAAAAAAGACCTTGTTCTTTCATCAATAACGAATTGTACAATGATGAAACTTCTGCCTCTCTTTCCTTTAACTTAACCTCCTCGGCTTGATAGTCCTCTATCATAAGCCTCATCTCACTGCATGAGCTTTTTAATGCTTCTACTTCTGCTTCTCTTTCCTTTAATTTAACCTCTTTGGCTTGATATTCCTCTACTAGATGCCTCAGCTCATTGCACGTGTTTTGTAATTCTTCTACTTCTGCCTCTCTTTCCTTTAACTCAACCTCCTTGGCTTGCAATTCTTCTATTAAAAGCCTCAGCTCGCTGCACGAGTTTTGTAATGCTTGCACTTCTGCCTCTCTTTCCTTTAATCTAACCTCCTTGGCTTGATAATCCTCTATTGACAGCCTCAGTTCGCTACTTAAGTTTTGTAATGCTTCTACTTCTGCCTCTCTTTCCTTTAACTTAATCTCCTTGGCTTGATATTCTTCCATCAAAAGCCTCAGCTCGCTGCACGAATTTTTTAATGCTTCTACTTCTGCTTCTCTTTCCTTTAACTTAACCTCCTTCGCTTGATAATCCTCTATTGAAAGCCTCAGCTCACAGCATGAGTTTTGTAATGCTTTTACTTCTCCCTCCAACTTGGAAACCATATTTTGTTTCAGATCACTTTCTTCAAGGGTTTTCTCATAACGTGTTCCAGCTTCTTTTAAACTATTCTGCAAATCTACAATTGTAGAGGCTGCCACGTCAGTCGTGCTCTCAAAATGCTCGCACAGGGCTTTAACTTTTCTGCTAGCAAGCAACAAAATCTCTGATACTTTACCACATTTGCTACCTTCAATGACTGGCTGAGCATCTTGTGAGGGGACCCCATCAATTTCTCCTGAGGATAAAGCAGTTCTCAGTTTTTCCAGCTGAGGAACAGAACTGAGCTCCAACAAATTGTTCTTTACTTCAAATTGCAGTTCTCTGGTAGCATTAGTACAGGCATCTAATAAAGTCATCACATCATTTTCTAACAAGGTAATTGTAGTCCCTTGTTCCTGTTTATACACCTCCAAACTATTTACTTTCTGTTTCAAAGTCTCAATGTGCTCAAACACAACCACCACTTCTTCTTTTGTTGCCTGTAGTTTCCTCAAGAGGGCTGCAATAAACTCATCTACAAACAAAGAAAAACGTTCAAACCTTTCAGCAAGAATTTTGTTTCTCAACCGGAAACCTTCGACAGTCTTCCCAAAAGATGAAACATGGTCACCATCTGCAACACTGACCTCGCCGTTTTCCTTTTCAAAGTTAAAAGTATCATCCAGACTGTCTACGATTGGTGGTGGTGGGGGAAATACCTCAATGTCTTCTAAACCCAAGCCAACAAAACGGTCCTTTATGTGTCCAATAATGTCATCCATATTTTTAAGGCTGTCGAATTTCTTCTCAAACCCTTTCAATAAGGACAGCAGTGTGCTATCATTCATAAGCACTTGAAGATCACAAAGGTAACCAGAGAGCTCAGTGGACCTGCTCTCTAAGCTGCCATTAGTTCCAGCCAACTCTTCCATAGACGCCTTTAACTTTAAACTCAACGTTAATATCTCCTCCTCCGCCTTTTTCTTCTCACCTTCAAGCACAGAGACGCTATTCTCTGCCTTCAGTAATGCATCTTCCAGCGACTTTATAGTCGCGGTCGCATCTGCTAGCTTGCTAACCTGGGACCCAGCTTCTTCTTGTAGTTTCTTCAGCTCATTTTCCAAATTGGTTCTTTGGACTTCAACATCACTATTTTGCTCATTCAGTACATTCACATTGTTCCGAGCCTCAGATAATGCATCTTCAAGCGACTGTATGGTCTTGTAGGCCTCTGTTAATTTGCTGGTCTGGATAGCAACCTCCTCTTTCACTTGCTCTAGCTCCGACTCTGCAGTAGCTCTACTAACTAAAGCACTTTCTTTCTCACTAATGATTGCTAGCATATTGTTTTCTGCAAGTGATAACGCCTCTTCCGTTGACCTCTTAGACTCAGAGACCTCAACATACTTGCTACTATGCAAAGAAACTTCCTCTCTTACTTTCTCCAACTCTTTTTCGACATTGTCCTTAGCAACTTCTATTTCCCCCTTCTCCTCGGCAAGTCGAGAAAACTCATTCTCTGCAACTGATAATGCATCTTCCAATGACTTAATACTTGCCTCAGCTTCTACGAGCTTGCGAGAAAGGGTATTGGCTTCCTCTTTTACTCTCACCATTTCTTCTTCTACAAGTGCCTTGCCATCCCGGCATTCATTGATGTATTCTGCAAGCACGCTTACCTTCTCTACAGGCTCTTCAAAAACAGAATCAACGGGAAGATCAATTTTATCAATAGATCCAATTACCCTTTGTAGCATGTTGTTGCTCTCCAACAAAAACTTTTCAAGTTGATCCCTTTCTTCTTTTATTGCGGCAAGATGGTCCCTTTCTTCTTTTATAACAGCAAGATCCATCTCTAACTTTGGAATGCGCTCTATATCAACAGACAAACTACTGATCTGCTCCCTGTGGTCAGCAAGTTCCAATTCTTGCTGCCGGAGATGAAGTTTGAGTTTCTCAATCTCAGACTTCTTTTCATCCAATTGAAGTTTCAAGTTTTCCCGATCCTGAACCAGCCCCTTTCCTTTCTTCACAGCCATAGATAACTTCTCCCTCAGCAAGGCTGATTTCTCCTCGGATCGTTCGAGATCTTTCTGTAGAGACTCCTTTTCCTCTTTCACTGCCGCTAGTTCTTGTGATACCATCCTCAACTCGTTGGAAAGATTAATGACTTGTGATCTCATCAACATCTCTTCTTGTAGTACAAGCTCACACAGCACCAACTCCTGACTCCTCACATACAAGTAGCTCTGAACTTTTTCAAACAGTTCGGAATCAACATAAGAAGAAGTGGAAGAAACACTACTATCTTCTTTCATCTTCGCACAACATCTTTCTACGAGTGTGACATCGTCAGAGGATAACTGAGATACTACTTCATCGTCCATTGCAATTCCTGAGGCTTCAAGTAGCATTTTGACTATGTGATCCTTCTCTAGGGAAACTCGATGCTCCTTTTCAACAATCTCTCTGTACTTGCATGTCAGATCATCCAACTCTGTTTGAAGATGATCCTTCGTCTGCAATTCAGCTGAAAGTGAAGCAGTCAAGCGGTCTATCTCTTTTTGTGCAGCCTCCCTTGTCGTAGCAATCTCATCTTGCATTACATCTAACTCGGATTTGGCCTGGTGTAACGAGTCTCTAATCCAATGCACTTGAGATTCCAATTCAGAAGATGAAACGGTTTCCGGTACATGAATCAAAGACAAAGCATCTCTTACTTTGTCGAATTCTATGGAAATACCCTTCAGTTTATCATTCTCATCAATAAGCCATCTACACCTCTGGATAATTTCCATTGATTGAAGTTCATCGGGCATACCACTCTCAGAAAACATTTCTTCGATTTTCTCAATAGCTGCATTCCTCTGGAAAAGTGTTTCCTGCAATGAGACAACCAAATTTTCACTTCTAAACAACTCCTCTTTATGTGATTCAGCAGCCTCCAGAGCGCTCGACTTCTCCTGCAATTCAACCAAGCATTTCTCAAGCTCACTCGTTTTTTCAGCCAAAGACTGCTTCAACGACTCCCTTTGTTGCACCAATGCTTTACCTTTTGTCACAGCCATGGTAAGCTTTTCTTTGGTATTACTGCTCCTAACCTTTTCCTGCTCAAGTTCTACTTTAGTTTTACCAATTTCTACATTCACTCTTTCAACCACCGCCCTCTGCTCATCAAGTTGTTTAACCAATTTCCTATTTTCCTCTTCTAGATGGCTCAACTTTTCAGCAAATTCTAATTCCCTTCTTTTGAGTTCAACCAACTCACTGCGGGCAACGGTGAAAAATGTCCCCAAATCCTGCAACCCAGCATCCAACCTGGCCTCAGAAAAACACTGCCTCAGTTGATCAACCTCATAAAAGATCATATTATATCTCTCAGCCAACATATAAGCGCCTCTCTCAATAAAAACTAATTTCCCACCAATAGAATCATCTAACTGTTCTTGTTGACCAAGTACCCCAATAAAATAAGCTAACAATCTATCCGTTACCATCTCAACATCCGATCCCGGGAATTCTTTAACCTTAGCATTGAGTACCTCTATCTCCTGATCCTTTGCAAGAATAACATCATGAAGCTCTCTTATCTTGGCCTCAGTAGCCAACCTTTCTTCATAAGCACTTTGAACAATCCGAGACGATTCATTCATCAATTCATTTAGTGAGACACCAGTGCCCTTCTCCTCTTCACCGCCACTGCCACCAAGCAGCAATGACTCTCCATTGGCGAGGGCTTTGAGCTGGTGCCTAAGTTTAGCAAGTTCTCTAGCAAAACCCTCTCTTTCTTCCTACAAAACACCAACAATCAATACCAAAAAATAAAAAATAAAAAATAAAATTTGCATCAAAACCTTCCCTTTAACAAAAATAAACAAATCCAATCCACCTCGTGATCACGCGAGTCTCGTTCTTTCTCACGGAGAGCCTTCTCAAGCTTAGCTCGAAGACGTTCCACTTCGTCGCCGGCAGCGGCGAAGCCATCTTGACCTCCATTTGCCTCTTCCAAACTAAGCTTTTCCTCCGAATTCTCTTCCATTTCCGTAGACACCACCGCTTCTTTACCATCGGCATTTCCAACCAGCTCGTCCGGGCAATCGACGAACATGTCTTCCTTTCCCGCGTCCTCTGCAAATTTTGCTTCATCTTCATCATCTCCTCGCGAAGAGCCCTCTACGAATTCCTGAAATTCACACGTTTTCGCATCAACCAAACTGCACAATACCTAATACAACACAAAAGATTTCCCAAACTTCCCATTACCTGATTATCATCTCTGTGAATCGCATTCGTTGAAGCTTCAACATGAGTAAATCCATCTGAAGATTCACTCGACTGGATTGGAACCAAAACGGGCTCCGAAAAGCTAAACTCCGCTGAACCAGAACCTCCCTCGAGCAACTCGGACTCATGATTCTCAGACATGTCGACGGCTCATAACCGATTCGCTTTCTCCCTCCACTTCGAATTCGGAGCTGAAACTGCACGAAAATACGACCTTTGAGATCATAATTAAATCAGTTGAAACCCCGAAATTGGGAAAATAAACCCTAGAAAACGGAAATTGAAAGAGGGAAATGTTAGATTTTGAGGAGAGAATGGAATGAGATACCGGAAATTGAATTATCCAAACAGTCTAAGAAATCGGAATTGGGTTCGAATCGACGGAGGGGAACAACTTCCGGCGATATTTCCGACGCTGCTGAGTCGCTGCCCACCGGAGTACGTATTGTTTTCACTCTTTTCTCTCTCTTCTGGTTTTTTGTTTTTTAAAGTTTTTAGTTTTCAGCTTTTTGTTTTCAGTTAAGAGTCTTGAGACATTTTTTTCTGTTTATTTTTTTTTTAGTGGGGTTTCTTTATTTATTATTAATTAATTATTATTATTTAGGTGGGAAACATATTGGGACAGGTCATCCACACGAAACATGTGTCGTTCTTTCTTCTCTGGGTTATATATTATATGCCGAGTTTCAACTTCCAAGACAAAATAAAACATGTGAATTCTTTTTTTTTTTTTTATGGGATAAAACATGTTGAATTCGATTTCTTATTAAGAAAAAAAAAAGAAAAATATAAATTCTTAGGAAAGGACTTGAAATTTGATTAAGCCAAATCAGCCGAGATACAAACCTTAGAATAGCCTCCCATTGGGTTAAATTAAGGGTCTATTTGATTCATAAATTTAAATTATGTGATTTAAATTATTTTTAATTTATATATTTTTTTTTTATAAAAAAAAATATTATAATAAATTACAAATCATGATTCAAATTAAAAATTAAATTTAAGAATTAAACGTCCCCTAAATCTAAAACAGCATAGGACGCTAATCTAAAAAGAAATATTCCGTAATCAATTTTTTTTTTTTTAATAAATAAACAAACTATCAAGGTGCAAACCACGCACCAAAAGAAACGGCAGAGATTGAAATAAATTTATTTCCTGAACTTCTAAATGGCTTCCAAAATAATCATGAGCTTGACAAGGGAAATAAAAAAATAATAAAAAAAAAATATGTACCATGATTTTGTGAATAAAATCTTTATTCACATTAAAAAAGTAACTTATCAAAAAAAAAATAGAGAAGTTTGGTTTATGGATTAGAATTATATGATTAAAACTATTTTTAATTTATGTGTATTTTTTTTTTAGAAAACACTGTAATAAATCATGAATCATGATTCAAATTATAGTTTGAATCTTCCAACTAAACGTCAACAGGGTTAAGTTTGAGCATTGGCTATTATAGAGTACAAATTTTTTGTACACTTTAAATCTTATAGGAGCATGTTTAGTTTATTGATTCAAGTTTTTAATTCGAATCTAGCTGTGACTTTATGTGAGAGCTTTTTACTGTAGTAAAAAAGTTATATGTAACTGTTTCTTATACTTTTTTACTGTAATAAAACTCGAATTCTAAACTCGATTCGGTGAAATGAACGAGGCTTTAATTTGTTAAGTTCCAAAATAAATTGTGTATCTTTCTGAATAAACCCAAAATATATTGTACATTTATATAAAATTCACAACTTTAAAATCATAAATGACCTATGGTTTCTATGATATAAATGAGAGTAAAATTTTTAACCCAAAAGCCAAAAACGTAAACGACAAGTCGGTTTCATAACATAAAAGGTATGAGTATGTCGTTTCCGGAAAAATCCAACAGCTTTGACCTATAAACGACCTGTCACATGCCAAAAAAAACGACATAAAACTTTACATTTACATATTTAAACCAATTTAAACGACAGCGAACTTTAGAGGGAGAAAAACAAAAAACGGAATGTCGTTTCCCCTGACGTAAGACAGGAAACTTCAAAAACATATACTATATGTCGTTTGACGACACCAAGCATAAATGATAAAACTAACTTTAAAAACTGACAGGTATGTCGTTTTCTCGACACAAAATGAAGCAACTTTTAAACAAAATGACATGACGTTAAATCTGCTAAAGGCAAATAAACGCCACGTTCTTTCAAGAAATTCAACGACAGCAAAATTCTGGACAATTGACATTTGACAGTGTGACGCAAGAAAACGACAGGAAAGTGTAAATAAATAAACGACAGAAAAACTTTGAATACAAGTGTACAACACATCATTTTTTTTTTCTTTTTTCAAAATACGCATCTCATTACTTTTCTTCCTTTTTTTCGAGGATCGTTTTCTTTTCTTCTAGTTGCAACACTCTTTATTTTCTCTTTTTGTAAAAAAAAAAAAAAAGGAATAATAATTTTCGTTTGGTCACATGGGGAATGGCTTAATCTAGGGACCCAAAACTGATTCATTATATATCTTTAAAAAAAAAAAAAAAAAAAAATGATTCATTATCAACAATCAACTTTGCAAGATGTACTAACATAAACAAAGATTGCTCTAAGAAAGCAAATAGATGACAAATAACGAGCAGAGAAATGAGACAAATATTCTTAAAAATATATGTCAGGATTTTATTTTTAATTAATAATCTTTTTAATTAAATAACTATACTAATAAAAAAATATTAATTAAAAATGAAGAGTAAAAATTCAGATTATATATTTTTAAGGTTAGATTCTGCAATTTTCTCGTAATAATAATAATAATATGCAAAGATTGGGCTTACTTTGAGAGATTTATCAAGAAAATGAAGGTAGGAAATGGCAGAGAAAAAAAAATAATCAAACAAAGCCCGCCATCTAATTTGATGCTATGAAGAATTTCCGTGAGAAAAAAAAAAAAAAAAGGAAAAAGATAACAGAGTTTAAATGTGAAACAATAGATAAAACAAAGTAGGGGAAAGTAGAAATGTGAAGAGGAAAAAAAAAAAAAAAATCTATGCAGCTATGAAAATAGGAATTGTCAAAAAGAGAAATAAAGAATCAATAATATGAATTTTATATAAACCGTTAGATTAAAACTATGGGCGCGATTACTAACCAGGAATCTAATTTCAGAAATGAAAATTAAATTCTTGATTTTAAATTCTTGTGTTTATTTTTGTATTTAGTAATTAAATTACGTGGATCCTATATATAAATGAGGAATTAAGTTTCTTGATAAGGGAGAACTTATATCTCACCTCTTACTTAGGGAATTTAATTTTTCCCCTAATAAATAGGAACTAACTAACCTATTTATCAAATTTACTCTTATTTAAGTTAGTTATTCACTTAACAAAAGAGTATTTTTTTATAATTCTTACATTTATTATATTCTTATTATTTTAAATTTTTATCTAAAATGGTAAACAATATAATAGAAAAACGGACCCTTATTTCTCCTTATAAAATAGAATAACAAACATAGAATAACAAACACATTTAAAGTTAAGTTTTGAAACTCGTTTTAAAATGATTTTTTTTTTTTTATGAAAAAATGAAAATAAAAATGTTTTCAATCTCAAACAAAAATTATTTTTAAAATTGCGTTTGCATTTTATCAAGTAGTTTTATCAAAAACTCATTATTTTCAATATAAAAAAAAAACTCAAAAAATAAAAATAATTAAAAGTCTTTTTTTTTCTATCTAATCAAAAAAAATCATTTTTATTTATGTTTTTTGTTTTATTAGAGAAACGCCATTTTAAAAACGTTTTCAAAAAAAAACGTAAAAATAAAAAATCAACTAAAAGTTATTTTTTTTTTCTCTCTCATTTTACACTAAATCAAAAAAAATCGGCCAATTTTTTTTATTTAAGTTTTTTATTTTTATTATGAACAAACTTGTCAAGTTATAGTTCATTTTAAAAATGTTTTTAATTTTTTCTTACTCAAAAAACGTAAAAAATAAAAACCGAATCAATTCTAAACACGGTCTTAATTTCTTTTTTTTTAATTTATTTCCTATTTTTTCAATTTCTGATTAGTAAACACAATCTAACTCGACAACAAAATAAGTATTTTGGTCCAACCAAGCCGCTTCTACGTATGGTACATGTAACGAGAAAAGTACGTAGAAGCCTGTTCTCACACACAAACAAAAATAGATATCAATGTCCAAATCATACCAGTTTTTTCCGATTGGAAGCAGAACTTAAAATTCCCAGGAACATTTCACATTTTTTTTATACCAAAGACATGTTGAAAAGGCATTACTATGTCTAATAATAAAATAAACAACGATTTATAATTAAGTAAGAATGACCAAAACAGCTAAAACCAAAATTAAATTTTAATGAAATT
Organism: Morus alba; assembly: GCA_012066045.3. Taxonomy (NCBI): domain Eukaryota; kingdom Viridiplantae; phylum Streptophyta; class Magnoliopsida; order Rosales; family Moraceae; genus Morus; species Morus alba. The sequence continues at coordinate 1,740,368 of CP050237.2, read as the reverse complement.
GGGAATACTACGGTCGTGTTTAAAATTAATCTCATTTTTATTTTTCATATTTTTTAAAAAATAAAAAATAAAAACATTTTTAAAACGGCATTTGACACAATAAAGATAAAAAACATAAATAAAAATAATTTTTTAATTTAGTATAAAATGAGAGATAAATAAAAAATAACTTTTAGTCATTTTTTATTTTTTATTTTCATTTTTTTCTCTCTCAAGTAGAAAAAAAAATAGAGACATTAATAGATTATTTTATATTAAAAATAATATTTTAATAAAACTACTAAATGTATTTTAAAAATAATTTATGTATGAGATTAAAAACATTTTTATTTTTATTTTTATATAAAAAAAATAAAATTATTTTAAAATGAATTTTAAATTCGTCATCCAACTTCTTCAACACAAAATTCAGGTAGCAACGTAGAATGTAGATTAGACTGGATCACATGGTATTCTCTTCAGATTTTTTTTTTTTTTTTTCCCTTGTGGACGTCAATTTTTCCTAATAAAAGAAACAACTATAGATAGATCGAGTCTGGAGAAAAAATCCATGGACGTGGCATCTAGTTAAAGAACTTCTATTTATGACATTTGTGAAGTTTCGATGATGTCTCCAGAAATAAAGGGCTAATCACGTAAAAGCCTAAAACTTTGTTTGTACTCTGTGTTTTTTGGCCAAGCAAATTCCGACCTAGGATTCACCTTTCACCTTTCCTAAGAAAATGGAGGTTCATCCATAATCCAACATAGGCATAACTATAAAATGGCAATTGGACACAACATTCTTTCACTGAAAAGTTAACCCCAAAAAAAAAAAAAAAAAAAAATGTCAACCTCAAAGCGTTGGTTCCTTCAAAGTTCACTTCTCGTCCTCTTCATTTCCTTCCCTTTGTCTTGGGCTCACAACAAGAGCCATGAAAAGGTGGTTTCGGTACCGCCACCCTCCCAACCCACCGCCAATTACAAAAGCTGCTTCTCCAAAGTCTATGCTTTCGGAGATTCGTCTACTGATAATGGCAACAGCTACATGCTAGGCAATCTCCAATTCTTTTCGAGCGGCAGCGTAAGCTCATCCCATTCCAAGTCATTCAAAGGCTCTGGCGGCGGCGGCGGCGGCGGCAATGATGGCTCGTCATATTCCAAGTCCTTTCGTAGCTCTTTTGGCGGCAGCGGCGGTGGCCGTAGGGGTCAATGGTCATATTCCAAGTCATCCCATGGCTCTGGTGGCTATGAGTTGTCTGGGCATCGACTTACAAATGGCCGTTTAGTGGTTGATTACCTCACGCAAGGCTTGGGCTTGGAGACCGTAACACCTTACAAATCACTTTCCAAGGAATTTTCTGGATATGGTGGTGGCAGCGGCAGTGGTGGTGGTGGTGGAGGTGGTAAGAATGAATGGTCGGCTTCCAATTCCATCCACGGCTCCATTGGTGGAGGTGGCGGTGGTGGTGCAAGAGGCAACGGCGGCGGTTATGGTAGTGGTGGTGGTCACAGTAGTGGTGACCGCCGTTTGACGTTTCTCCCCTTTTACGAGGCCATTAATGGTGGTGTTGGCGGCAATGGAGGTGGTGCTGGCTCTGGTTATGGTAGCGTCAATGGTGGTGTTGATAAGAGTTGGTCATTTTCTAACTCTTATCAAGGCTCCGTAGGTGGAGGCGGTGGTGGCTCTGGTGGTGGAGGTGGAGGCGGTGGTGGCTCTGGTGGTGGAGGCGGCGGCGGGGCAGGTGGCAACGGTGGTAGTGCTGGAAGTAATGGTGATAACGGTTCGTCGTTTTTCAAGTCCTTCCAAGGCTCTAATGGTGGCGGTAGTGGTGGTGGGGGTGGTGACGGTTCTATTAGAGGTGGCAATAACAACGGTGGCGGCAGCGGCAATAACAACGGTGGCGGTGGTGGCAAAAAAAGAGTTGACAACAGCTGGTCAGTTTCAAATTCTTTCAAAGGCTCCATCCGTGGTGGTGGTGGGGGCACAGTTGGGAGCACTGGTGACAACAATGGTGCAGGTAGAAAATATTCTAGTGGTGGCGGTGGCGGTACTGGAGGCGGCGGTTCTAATGGTGGGGGTGCTGGGGGCGGCGGTTCTAGTGGTGGCGGTGGCGGTACTGGAGGCGGCGGTTCTAATGGTGGTGGTGCTGGAGGCGGCGGTTCTAATGGTGGCGGTGGCGGTTCTGGTGGTAGGGGCAGTGCTGGCAGCGGCGGTTCTAGTGGTGCTGCTGGCAGTGTCAATGCTGGTGGTGGCAGTTCTGGTGGCGGTGGTGGCGGTAACGGCAGTGGTAACAACGGTCGGTCATCTTCGAAGTCCTTCCACGGCTCGGTTGGTGGAGGTGGTGGTGGCGCCGGCGGTGGCGGTGGCGGTGCTGGAGGTGGTCATAATAGTGATGACCGCCATTTGACATTTTTCAAGTCCGTCTACAATTCCATCGATGGTGGTGGTGGCGGCGGCGGCAGTGTAGGCGCTGATGGTGGCGGTAGAACCAGTGCTGATGCTGGCGGCTATGCTTCTGGAGGTCGCAGTAGTGAAATTGATGGTAGTGTGAACTTCGCAATAGCAGGGGCAACATCCCTATCAAAAGATTACTTTGTCCACAAGAAAGTGGGACACTCTTTCTTACCGGGTAAGACGCCGGTGACATATGAGACTCAAATAGATTGGTTCAACAACGTTTATGCAGAGAAGAGTAGGCGAAAAGGGGAGAGAGCGTGCCGGGCTGATATGGCCAACACCCTCTTCTGGATTGGCGGCATTGGCAGTAGTGACTACTCCCGCATGTATGGTTCTTCCATCAAGTCTCAATATCTCAACAAGCTCTCTGTCATTCACGCCTGCAAAATTCTCAAGGTAAGATTTTATGTACAATATGAAAGTCTCATCCATTTCACCGATTCGAATTTAAAATTCAAGTTTTACTACATTAAAAAACTATCTGAAACAGTCACATCTAATTTTTTTACTAAAGTAAAAAATTCTTACATAAAGTCACATCTCAACTCGAATTAAAAATTTAAATGAGCAAACTAAACGGGCCCTAAATATCTTGCATTATTGTTTATTTTGTTTCCATGCCATGACTTTATGACACTTTTATTTTCTTAATAATTAATAGTCGTAAAAGTTTCATCTCTAGACATAACTAAATTAGCTTGCAGCATTAGTGTTACTTATATAACCCACCTTAACTCTTTCGCATCTTTCACTAAATTGATACAAATAGTTTCCCAAAATACCAAAATATCGAAAACTATTGGACTCTAAAGGCTCATAGGATTAGTATGCACAATTCTCTCTCAACCTACAACCAATATTTACGTCGTTGCTTGTGTTGTGTGACAGGCATTGATCAACAACGGCGCCAAATACATCATGGTTCAAGGGCTGCCACCAATGGGCTGCCTTCCATCCCAACTCTCGAGGTGTTCACCATCAGACCGCGACAAATCAGGGTGCTCGGCTAAGGCCAACGCGGTGATCATCGCCCACAACACCCTCCTCCAACAGAAGCTGGAGCACTTCCGACACAAGCACCCGGACCGCATCATCTCCTACGTGGATACCTACGGCGCCTACCAGACCATTCTGGCCAACTACAAGAGCTACCACTTCGAGGAGCCCTTCAAGGCCTGTTGCGGGGCGCACGACAGCAGCAGCGGCTATGACTTTGACGTGAACAGGGTCTGCGGATCCTCCGGCTCGTCCACGTGCCAGGACTCTAGCAAGTATATCAGCTGGGATGGCATTCATTTCACGGATGCTATGAATGCACAACTCGCTGACCTCTTCCTCAACAAAGGGTATTGCCAACCCTCGTTTCAGGACATCCTTAAGGCGAAGAAATGCCAATAGAATATAGAACACAATAAAAAGCGTTGTTACTAGCTAGGACTATTTATCTAAGCTCCGGATGGGAACAACATTCAGAGAGCCTCAGTTAATTCCTCTGGTTTACTAACTCTGTATTCTACTACTTATATAGTAAAAACACCCGTTATTATTTGAATTATTGTTCTTGTATTATTTTTGTTGTTTTGTTTTATTTATGAGAATGTAGAAATACCATAACAACACAAAGTTCAAGGATTTTATGCCTTGAAATATTATTTATGATATCAAATACAATTCTTCATACTAAGACAATTGATTGAGTACAATTAAATACGGTTCCATAAAGCTTAGAAGATATTATATCATTACGATACATGACATAGCCAAAATAGAATAAAATAAATGTATGTTTAGTAGAGAAATTCGTTTCTTGATTCGAATCATGATTTGTAATTTATTATAATATTTTCTCTCCTAAAAAATACACATAAATTAAAAATAATTCAAATTATATGACCACACGTAAGTGCCTTCCGTAAAGAAGGGTTTAAAGTTTGGAATCAATAGGAATCAGTTTTCGTCTTTCCATGCCCACACGCTAAGAATCCAAAATAGAATTCATTAAAAGTCAATTATATACTTCTTTTGTCGGGAATGCACGTTGCTCATAAAACGACATGCCGTTCATCCTAAGAAAGTTTGATGTCGCTCAGTAGAAAATGAAAAGCGCCTTGCCCTTGGCTAATATAAAAATAATTTTCAATAATTGTACTTAATTTAGTACGGCTCCACGATGCACTCTACATAAATCTATATGATAACTTACCAAACACGTGATAGAATTTAACATAATCTTATCCAATCCAATTAGGACCCTATAATCCTATCCACTCTGACGTGCCAAACAGGAGCTAAGAAAAAAGAAACAACATGATAATATCTCACCGATTTAAATTTTATTGTAGTAAAAAACTCTTTAAAATAATCACATTTAATTTTTTTATTACAATAAAAAAATTTCACATAAAATTACATCCCAACTTGAATTAACGATCCAAACCAACCCTAAATTTTAAACAATTAATGGCGTTGTTTCGTACTTCTTATTCTAAAATTGGTAAAGAGTTGAACGAGCATTAGATTCTTTCAAGAGGTAAATAAACCATAAAACTGAGTTAGGTAATTTCCCTTTCTTATTCCTTTTCTAACACCTTCCTTTTCTTTCTTAATGCCTTTCCCTTTCCCATGTTTTTTTATTATTATTAGGAACTTGGAAGTTTGAGATTCAAAATCTACACCTTGTGGAGGAGTAATTTTTCCCATCTTTTTCTCATGAATTATAATCATAAACACGCTCATCCCTCACAAAAACTGCATCTACCGTTGTTGCATAACCTAGAGAATATTTGGAAAAAGAAAACCAAAAAAGAGAATAAAAGGAGTGGCAGAGACAACGAGGCAAAGAGAAGAAACAAATTCTACACTCACGGCCACAGCAAAAGCCATTCCTGCTGAAAACAGGGGGGAAAAGGCAACGCAAGATGTGTGAAGCTGAAGCAGCAGGAGCAAAAACGGCAATCCCACTAACCAAACATAAAAGTCGCTGCGGTAGATAGGGTCCGTCTTTGGTCCTTGCAGAGGACAGACCCTACACCATAACATGTATATTCGCGGAAGATGTAACATGACATTTATTACATGTAACAATAACAAAATGTGTGCTATTGGGAGAAAGTCATTGTTACACAAATAAATTTTTCAGGTCACATCTCTGGAGCAATGTTAATATATGTTCAAAACAATATGATAGAGGGAGGGAGGGCGGATTTTGGTAAGAATCAACTATGCTAGACCAAGTTGTAATAACTAGTCTCAACTAAGAGTGAAATTAATTGTGCTTTTCTTAATTTGAAGTTTGCTTGCTCATGGAATTGCAGCAAGTCTTGTACATGAAATGTGGAACTTTGATAAGGTTCCATCGCATTACTACATAAAATTCAAATAAGCGTGTTATGGGAACTGTTATTTTTGCGAAAGAATCCGAGAAAGAACTTTCCTTACCAGACTCTATGTACATTTGGAGGGTCGGCATTGCTTCTGTCTGTACACAATCTCCCACTTTCTTCCAATCAAATTAGATACTCATAGTATACTAAGAAAAGGGCATCCGGATAAACCTTTGGCAGGCTATTGATATAGAGGTAGAACCGCAACAATTCCTCCTTAGAAACCGTTTCGTTGTCGACCACATCGTCATTGCAAGTAAGCACCCATAAGTCTTCTGAATTTACCCTCTTCATACTACCGCGGCAAAATGGGCAAGACTCCGACTTCACGTTCCTGTGGAAATCGGAAACTGGCCCTTATAAGTAGAAGAACCAATCTTCAAAATCCAATTCCAAACCATCAAAAACTCATTGGAAAAGAGCATGAAGAGACATACACAACGTGTAACTCATGACGTCTTAACTTACCAATTGCGATAGCATTTGATGCACATTGCATGACAGCAATTAGGCAAGACCATTTTGGTGCAAGGCTCTAAGCAAATCCCACACTCATCTTCTCTCTCCATATCAACATTGGTAAGACCACTTTCTCCTTTAACCCTCTTCTTACCAGAAATCTCAACGCTTAAGTGCCCCTTTTTAGGATCATCAAACTCCCCCAAGTCAGTGTGGAGCCGCTGAAGATATGGCAATATAACAGCTGAAGTTCAGTTTTCGATGAAACAAACAAAGTCAGAATTATTCAACCCAGCTAAATATTAAAAAATAATAATAATAAATAAATAACTTAAGAGTATTTGTCTATTGACGTACCATAGAAGTCCCTAATACTAGCCTTCCTTCCGTGTGTAGAAATGTTTGGCCTCCCATCTGTATATACCTAATTTTACATAAAAATAAGTTGCTCAAGTTAAACTTATTACAGACAAGTGACAACATAAGCAAACTCTTTCAAATGATCATCAAAATTACCAACCTTGTAAACAAGTATGTGGAAAAAGTTTAGGTATCTTGGTAATAGACATGTGCATGAGCAATCCAGCCATTGTAACAAAAACAGAAAGATTGGAGCCCAGTTATTGTAAACCAATTTCATTTGAAGACAAGCACCACCTTTGGCTCTCGGAATTGCAGCAGCACTGTATGCATAAGTTAAACCAAATTCATAAATATTCAAGTTAAAAAGAAAAATCATAAATGCGACAGTAGAAAAAGGTTTAAAGCATTATAATAGCATATCCACAGTTCACAATCACAAGCCACTTAGTCAATTAATGACTCAAATCAAGAAGAAAAGACACAATTTTTTGTTACTAAATATTAAGGGGAAACTATAGACTGCCACAAGTCTGGCACAGAAAATCCCACGACGGCCCGGCCAATTTTGTTTTCCCCTTTAAACTCCGCAGAAAAGAGATTTAAGCAAAAACGAGATTTTAAAAACAAACTGGTAAATATTTTTTTAAAAAAAAAAAAAACTGGTACTTGGGTTCCTACTATTTTCCTAAATAAAAATTAAAAATCTTTGTTTCCTCCTCCAATTAGCAGATTATGATGTTGATCATCATCACCGTAGTGATCAAGTCGCCTACACATACAAATTCAAAGGAAACATAAAAAAATAATAATAATAAAAACAAAAAAAAAAAAATCACTTTCAGAAAAACCCTGAAAGGAAACATATTTAAAAAAAAAAAAAAAAAAAAAAAAAAGGAAGAAACTTAAGAAAAACTTGGAACAGAGCAAAGCGAAACAGGAAACAAATTCATGATAAAAAATTAATATTAATGAATGGTTTAAGAAAAAATAACCCACAGAGCATTTGCGTGCTGAATATCAGCCTCCAAAACCTTCAACGAGTCCTCGGAAGAAGACCTAGCAAGCTGGTAATACATCATCTCCATATCTCTCTCTCTCTCTTATCCCTTTCTCTATCTAGGCTTAACAAACAAAGGAAAAAGAAAGAAGACAGAGACCTCTCAGACTTCAACTGAAGAACCCCAAAAGTTTTTTTTTTTATTTATTTTCTTTTTTCCCAAGACAAGAGAACCTAACCGCTAGCTAAGGCAAGTATTGAAACAACAAGAGAAGAGAGGAGGAGAGAGGACACAGGACAAACGGGGCCTCCTTTTCTTTTCTCTTCTTTTGTTTGCCTCTTTAATCATTTTCTATGAAATTTGGGACGGCTCTGAATAGAGACTTTTTTTTTTTTTTGCTTAAAGTCTCTGAATAGGCTCTCTGTTTTGGTTTTTGCTTGCTCTATACGGCCACGGAAATCACACTAAGAAAAATGTTTTTTTCTTTTTCTTTTTTTCCCCCTTTTTTGAATGATAATATGAAAAAAGTGTGTGTTTGTGTGCTTCTCTATCAGTAAATTGCACTATTAACTTTAATTTTTTAGTTTTTTACATAATCACTTTACATTTTAATTTTAATAAATTGACAGTTTAAAATACGAGATTCGGATGTGACATAATTTAAAAAATGACGAGTTTTATCTTTTATGTATGAATCTTGTATCTCAACCCATCAATTTGATAACCGTATATTAGATATTGGCCCTAAATTGTTATTAATTTTAAAGTATAGGATATAATTAATTAAAAATTTAAAATTGGGGTGTGTTATGTAAAAGATAAAAAATTTAAGGTGTAACTGTATATTATACTCTTTTTAATATATATATGTACACACACACATTTTGAGAATAATGTTTTTCAAATATCTTGTTCTTATCATAATCTTGCTTTTGCGGTTGGTTTTCTTTAAATATTGCCAAACTGTCTTTTATGTTGCGTTTTATTTTTGTCTATAAAAGCGCGCCAGACCACATTATTAAATGGTATGATCTGTGAAGATTTATTTTATATATTTTTAGCTGATTTAATTTGTGAAAAGTTTATAAAAAGTTTTTTTTATTTCTCTTTTGATATAGAAATTATCGATTGTGGTGGGTTTCGTTTAATATATAATACAAGTACAATCACAGTTCATCCAATTGATCAAAGGGGGCCCCTTTGGGGGGTTTTGGTCCACTTGTTGAACGGTTCAGGGGAAGGTTTTATGTGGACCCATCATAAGAGGTGAATTATGGAGTATTATTAGGTGACTGTTGGGTTTTGATACTAAAGAAATCCATTATGATGAGGTCAAATTAATTTAATTAGAATTCCGTTTATTTTATCGATTTGAGTTTAAAATTTAAGTTTTATTATAGTAAAAAATTTTTTAAAATAATTACATTTAATTTTTTTATTACAATAAAAAATTCTCACATAAAATCATATTTTAACTTAAATTATAAATTCGAATCAGTGAAATGAACAGAAATGACGTATTAAATTATGGTTTTGGGATCTTCAGCAGGGGATTCCTCTATTTCGTCATAGTATCATACGTCTATGATGTCTTGCTTACATTATTGGTACATATATTGCGTACAATATTAAAATATGCCCTATCAAAAAAAATGTTAACATATTATTAAAATCATATGCAGTAAAATATATTTCTTTTAATATAACTCCTATTATTGTTAAAAGAAACAAGGTTTAGTTTAAATTAACAACAAGGTTTTTTAGCCTTATTCAACAATGTCCTCACAGCTAAACCACTTTTCTTTAGGACAATATTCTTCACCTTTAATGGAGGGAAAAATGAGAGAAAAAGTAATTAGGCTAATAATTCTATTGAACAAAGACTAACAAAGTACCAAGCGATCTAACAGTCAATTGTGGACACTTGACGGCGTTCTTTTTCTTTTTCCGCCAGCCTTCTCGGCTGACTGTTGAAATTAATGGATTACTTTTTCGTCTTAAACACGAAAGAGAAATAGAGAAATTGGGACCCTAATCATCAGTATTAATCCAAAAATTTTAAGGGTTATTCTTTTACATTTTTTAGTTAGGATAATTTGAGTGATGATTTTAAGTTGAGTTTGTGTTATAACTTGAAATTGAAATTATAACTTGAGTTTGTGTTTAGATGTGCATATTTGAGTTATGATTTGAATTGAAAATCTTTTTGAGTTTATATTTGAATGGGTTAAAACTTTAAATTTGTATTTAGATAGTATTTTAATAAAAACTCAATGGTGATAAAAAATTTTAATAGGGTATATCATATAAGGGTGGGTTTTATTCATCTTTTTATTATGAATGCATAAAAAAAAATCATCTCAATCAAAATTTATAACGAAAAAGTTATAACATTTTTAAGAATGAAAAAAAAATACTATTTATTAACTTGAGTTTAAATTTATAAACTCGAGTTGAAGAGAAAATCTTACTCGAGTTTAGTCTCAAACTCGAGTTTAAACTCAAGTTTTATAAAAGAATATGAACTCGAATAAAATTGTAACTCAAGTTCAAATTTTTTTTTAATTTTCGTCATAAAAAAAGAACCCCTTAATCTGCTATGAATATAATACAGTAGCGTTCTTACAGTAGTGCGTTTTGAAAATCACATTAAAATGAAAAAACATGCAAAGCTAACATAATTTAATATCACGTTCTGAAAATTTCATTAAAATGAAAAAGTATGCAAAACTAACAGAATTTAATATCGCGTTCTGAATATTAAACCATATCAAAATCACATTACAATGAAAAAGTATGCAAACCTAACAGAATTTAACGCATATTTTGACGGTAAACCTTGGTATCTTTTCATGCCACGCCGTAAAATTCTCTAATAAAACAACCCATCTATAATAAGCTCTCTATTAAGCTGTGCAACGTCAAACAGAGGCTTTTAGAAGCTGATTTTACTTCTTGTCCCATGTACATGTGCAAAACTATTGCCAACTCCATCATAAAAGGAACAAAAAGAGCTGTAGTTTACATGTGGAAAGTACTGTTCGATGGTGTTAGAAGCAAAAAAAAAAAAAAAAAGCACTCGCAATATTAGTGACTGCATATATACTTTGATCATTAGATGTATTTTTAAGTCCTTTGATGGCTATCTTGCAGAGGGGACTAGGAAGCCATTAGACAAGTCAGGAGGCTCAATTTCAAGAAAGCTGGTCAGTAATGTTTTCCGGGAAGATTGCGCTTTTGAACCGCTAGGAGACATCTTTTGGTTTCCTTCAGTTCCTTTCTCGATCTTCATAGCATCTTGTATGGCCAATATTATTTCCTGCATTCTCGGCCTGCAAACTCCGTGCTGTTCGACGCATTGGATTGCAACTTCTGCGACTCTCCATATCGACTCGATTTTCACATTCCCTGTTAGAAATGGATCCATTATGCTTACCACGTCCCCCTTTCGAATCAAGGATCTCGCCTGCAAAACAGCCGGTTTGGTGTTGTTAAAAACTCAAATATGCAATTATTTTAACTACTACACTAAGAGGCTGAAAAAAACCGCAATCAGGTCCACACTTTCGATGCAAATCAAGGGTTTATTTAGTTTTATGTCTTTTCTTTTCCCTATTTTAGATTAAAAAAAGTATATGCCTGCGCAGCTATGCTGCAATAATAAGAGTACCAGTACAGTTGAAGGATTCCAAAACCAAAACATAACATTTTTTATGTGTGGCCCGTACTTTCATTTTATTTATTGTTATTTTGTGGGCTAGGGATTCTCATTAAACAAAAGAACACATAACAAACAACAAACTAGCCAGACCCACGTACAACTCAGAAGAAATGGGTTTTAAAGTTATAATTCAGATGAGTTTGAGCCTTTGAGAACAGACAATTTTCTCTTATCTTTTTGGTGTTGTCCAGGCTTTTGCAGATTACATCCAGATTCTTCTCCAGATATGCGTATTCTGTTAATTGGCTTTCTAGTTTTCTTCTGTTTGACTTTTTATTATTGTATTTTTAAGTTTTGTTCCGCAGCTTAGGCACCACAATTATTCTCTCCATCTGGAAGTTTACTCACATCCTCTTTCTCATTAAGATGCCATGGCATGGTGTACAAGTTCACAATCCTCTGTGTTTCTATCCAAAAAAAAAAGTTAAAGCATTTTTTATAATCCTATGTTGACTTTAGCTAGAGCACGTTTTATTCTTCCGAGTGAACAGCAGTATTAAAGGTATAGTTGCTTCTCTACGTACCCAGTGAACAATGTTCAGCTCTGCCCCATAGTCTTCCTGCGAGACGGGCTTTCTTCCCGATATCAGTTCAAGTAGCACAACCCCAAAACTATAGACGTCACTCTTTTCTGTCAATTGCTGACAAGCATAGTACCTATATTGGATTGTTGACATGATTAGCTTATCAAATCCAGGAAGGAATCAATCATTTCTTAAAAGGTATATTGTCACTATTGACTTACTCTGGATCGAGGTAGCCAACGGTTCCCCTTGCCACACTAGAGATGTGGGTCAAATCTTCCTCAGCCTGCCTTGATAGTCCAAAATCTGAAACTTTAGCCCTCATATTGATATCTAAGAGAATATTGCTTGTTTTCACATCCCGGTGTATGATGCTGGGGTTGCATCCAGTGTGTAAATACTCGAGCCCTGCAGACACCTAAATTTGTGTTTATGGAATCAACTTGGATAAAGAAGTGTGCAAAAGTTGGTCGGAAGTTCAGTATCAAACCTTTAGCTGCATCTTCTGCTATTCGAAGGCGAGTTAGCCAGTCTAAACGCTTCTGATCAGCACAACCTGTCAAGACATGGCATCATGGAATTCAGCGAAGTGGGTTTTATCTCAACGAAGCAGTTAGATGGAAGGAAAACTTTTATATAGGGGAGTAGACCATGTATGTGATCCCTCAAGGTTCCGTTGTGCATATACTCGTAAACAAGGACACATTGATGTTCTTCTTCACAGTATCCAATCAAAGGTACCAAATTTCTGTGATGAATCCTTGACAAGAGCGCTACCTGCAAGTGAACTCTTATCTTTAACAAAGTGCTCTGTCCTGATAATGTGATATATAAGACATTGGCCAAAACAATAAGCTAGCATCTCTAATACAAAACCAAATTTTCATACCAATGCTAAAGTTTGGCATTTGGTTAAGATAACTAATGTGTTGACTTTTTCACTAATTCAGTTTTTGAAACTTAAAACTTTTTTCCTATTTTAAATTCCAAAGCTTGAAACTTTATTTCGGAAATTGGACATAGCATTTAAAAAAGCATTATGCATTGAGAATAATATGTTATATATGTTAACTTTACACTTTTTTAAGCCAAATATATCATTGGCATTGGCATTTGCATTGGAGTTTTTTTTTTTTTTTTTTTTTTTTTTTTTTTTTGAGGAAACATTGGAAATAATTTTAGCTATAACATAATATGTGACATATCCAGTTGAAATGTGCACATATTCAAAAACTGAAAGGGTTGAGCACAGACATTACCTCAGTCACAAATTGCTGGTCCCCATGGCTAGACGAATCGGCCATGATCTTGACTGCCACCTCTTTTCCATCTCTCATTCTTCCATAATATACGGATCCAAAACTACCTTTCCCAATTTTCTTCGAAAAGTTATTAGTGGCTTCTTCCAGATCAGAGAGGGTGATATAGCAAGCTATGCCTTCATCCCTCAAATGACCTCCCCGTGAAATCGAATAGGCCGTTGAAGCTTTGGTGCTAGCACGCAGAGAGTAACCTAACATGCAAAATAATAACATATTGGATTGCGAAAACCTCAACAACTTAATTCAACAGATTCTCAGCATTGCACATACCTTTTCCGTCACTGCTTTTTGACCGAGATGCCTTTCTTCGGAGAGTACGGATGAGTAATAAACCTCCCACCAATAGTATTATTAGAAGGACGGAAATCCCAACTGCAGTTCCAATGACCAAATTCAAGTGCTTCTTCTTGCTTTGTGACACCTTATGTAGGCCAGGGTTGTCTTGGTATCTGTAAGAATTAGTATTGTAAAAAAATAACCAACTGATGAATTCTCTATGCTATGAGCTAAGGACTTTCTTGTTCTGATGGTTCTTATCAGTGCTTGATAAATCGTTTCAAAAGAAATGTGCTTACTTGAAAACAATTTTTCGAGCTAACAATCCTGGAGGGATCTCCCCAATGAAAGAGTTGTTTTGTATGTACCTGCCATATAGAGAATTTACATTTACTGCATATTCTTCAAAACACATACCAAGTAGGCATGACAATATTGAATCTGGTCTTTAATTTATTACGATAGAGAAGACGTAGATTGGTACATACAGTTCCTGTAAACTTGGCAAGCTGCCTAGATAAGAAGGTAATGGGCCAGTCAATTTGTTGTTCTCTAAATGCCTGCATTTCACCATGAAAAGTGGATAACGAAAAGAGAAAATATAATTTGGAGAAAGTGTTTCCCTATATTTTTCCATTCGTAAAATTGAAAAATTAACTTACAGAATTTTTAGATCGATAAGATTAGCCATGTCAGGTAGTGTCCCTGTAAGAGAGTTACCATCCAACCACCTAATAGGAAAAAAGAAACGCAATTATCTTTTGAAAAAAAGATCTAATGAATTAAAAGAAAATGCTGTTTTTGAGTAAAATGGCACTCACAATTCTGCAAGTTCTTCCATATTGTTAAGCTCAGATGGGATTTCACCCTTCACATTCTTTGCTGAGAGGTTACTGTAAAACAAGTCAGAGAGTTGTATAAGTATTGCAGCTACTAAAAGTCAATATCTTTGACTTTAAGTAGAGTTTTTATTCAAATAACTTAGAGCAGCTTACATTACTGTTATTCTCGGTGGTGCATTGGCGCTACAATTCACCCAATCCCAGGGAGTTGGAACACAAGGATCGCCTTCGTTTGTCAACGCTATTTCAGGAGACATCAAGCTGAGGGCAATGAGTGCAGCCACTAACAATTGCAAGCAAAAACACTAATGAGCTAGCTGATCAATGACTTTGGTAAAATTCAGGCAACGTGACCAAAAATGCTAAAAACTTACGATCTTGCTTATCCGTCTTTGCACCAATCTGAACATATTTACTAATTTCAATCGCGTTTAGTAGCGGCCCTCGGGTCGAATCCCGGGTCTTGGCGAAGGAAAACGAAAGAACAAACTGCAGGCTGACATTCATGTAACTTGGCTCATAAAGAGTGTAGCTTCCATTGGCATTCTCAGCAATATTCACAACTGCATTGCTGTAGTCAAGAAAATAAGGCTCGTCCAACTTGAATTTCCTCGTCTCATTTGGACCCAAGTCCTCAATCTCAGCAAAATAGGCATAGGCTCTAGCATTCCCAGGAAAACCTTCTAGATTCAACCTATAACTGAGCCTTCCTTCTGTGCCAACAACTGCCGTTTGCATCACTTTAACTGGTGGGTATTCCCTAGTATTCACATCTATATTCCTCAACGTTTCTATCCTCTTTGTCCCTGTAGCCACACCCACTAAAAAGTTTTGCCTCTTTTCAAGATCTGAATCCCAAATTCTGTCATAAGGGTCATCTGGGTACCTGTTAAAAACCCCAATTTTCCCAACATCCTTAAATTTAAAAAAAAAAAAAAAAAAAAAAAAAAATCCATCTTCGTTTACTACATATAGCATACCTTATAGCATCTTTAGAAGTGGCGCCAAAGTTCACTCTAGCGGCCACTCTCAAGAAGAAACTGTCCTCGAAATCTGTGGCGTACATGGAGAGATTGAGAGGCCTCAATTCAAGAGTGGAAATAAACGGAGAGCCGGTCGTTGCACAGCAAATGCAAACGTCAATGGAATCAGAAGTTGCCCGGATAATCATTTCGTTGACATAAACTCTCGCGGCATCGAAAATGGTGACGGTCGACCACTCAGTGGCGTCCAGGTAAAGCTTGAATTTTGGGTAAGTGTCTTCGTCTTTGAGGCTTCCGTACTGAAACGTTGCACGGACCAAGTACCTTCTCCGCTCTTGGGTGTTCAAAGAGTAGCAGTACTTTTTGCCGTCTATGGGGAACTCTCGGCGGTTCAGATACTGGGTTGAGTTTGGTTTTGGATTTTCTACTTGTACAGAAGTTCCATGGCTCATTAGTCCCGTGTCTGAAATCCATGCCAGTCCTGTACTTTTGTCAGTGAAATTTCTTGTGCCTCCACAGTCTATGCTGATAAAATCTGCAACAACAAAAAAAAAACAAAAATGAAAAATGGAAACCTTTTTATGTGGTCTTGGTTTCTCTTCACTTAACTACATACCATTTACTTGGCAAAGAACGGATGGTGCAAGAAGAAGGAAAAAAACCAGGTGGTGAGCAAAATATAAGCCCATTTGGTTGAAGATGAGGAAAACAAGAGAAACCAATGACGGTTTAGATGTTTTTTTTTTTTTTTTTGTTTTTTTTGTTTTCATAAAAAAGAAAAATTGTGGAAGTCGAATGTATCTGAAACC
The DNA here is from genome assembly GCA_012066045.3 of Morus alba. Lineage (NCBI taxonomy): Eukaryota > Viridiplantae > Streptophyta > Magnoliopsida > Rosales > Moraceae > Morus > Morus alba. Next base: position 1,724,248 of record CP050237.2, on the reverse strand, counting down.
TGTTTTTTTGCTAATCAGTATGCGGAACTTGTTTGTTACCTGTCTTTAGTCTATACCTCTTTAGCTTTCAGCTTTCACTTTTTTTTTTTGGGTGGGAGCAATGTTCACTCACATTTCGTATCGTTTTGAGGTTTTTAGGATCTTAATTTACCTTTAAAAAAAGAAAAAGAAAAGAAAATATTTCTACTTCATTTTTTACTTTGACGATAAAACAATAATATGACTCATTAAAATGGTCCGTTTAGTTTATAAATTTAAATCATGTGATTAAAATTATTTTTGATTTACGAATATTTTTTATGAAAGAAAATATTATAACAAACTATGAATCATGACTTGAATCAATGAGTGAATTTAGAAATTAAATAGACCTGTTTACAAGAATTATGTGGAAGTGGAAGGGGAAGGTAAACTCTATCAATAGATTTGAAATCAATTGTCCTGTTTTTCTCCAAAATTTTATTGAATTTACAAATTTTAAAAAAAAAAATTAATACTAATCTCAATGTAATTTATTCATTTAGATTATCTTAATGGGGGTTTTTTTTTTTTTTTTTTTTTAACTCCATAACAAAAATTGCTTGACAAGACATGGGGGAGAAATAAATCTTCTTATCTTTTTGATATGCAAGTGCAATCCAGCATTCTTGTGATTTCAATTATTATTTTTTTTTTCTGGGGAATAGGGAAGTGGAAGAAAGATCCTAGGCCTCCCATAAAAGCATCTCTAAATAAAAAGCAAAAGCAATAACATCATCACAATCTTGGGCATTTAAATGTGAAAATATCTCCTATGCTTTAATTAACTTTAGCTTTTGCATGCAACAAATCTCTTTCGGACCAACTCATTTTCAGCTTTTAAACTTTGAAAAAGTATGCAGGTGATGCCCCTTTTTTTTCGTCAACACAAATACAGAAATGGTCCCCCATTTGCATCGTCTTCAATGCATGTTCGTGCACAAATTTACCAAACTTAGGGGTCAGTTATTGGAGCTTTCATTTCATTTCATTTTGTTGATTTATTTTGTATATTAGACGGAATTAAACCCATATCCTTCCGAAATACTACTTCACCCAAATCCTTGATGCCACTAATCTAATTAGTCGAGAACAAAACTGATGTAGAACCGGGTAAAATAAAAGAACAAAGATAGAATTTAGACAGAGAACATAATTAATAAGAAGAAACAGAATTAAGATGGAAAGAATAATCAAGAAATAAATAGAAATCCAATAAGAATAAGAACTCAAACGGAAGAAACCAATAATCTTAATATCATTAATTATCAAAAGTCTGAATGAACATAACAATCACTAATCTAATTTTAGAGAATGAAATCCTAATCCTATTATAAAAAAGAAAAGATAAACATAAATAAATTTAAAATAATAAAAAGATAAAGATAATCTTAAAATCAAAAAACAAATTTAAATATTAAAATAATTATAATCTAATTCGTCATTGTTCTCAAACTCAACTCATGCCAGTTGTAAACTAGAAAAAAATCATGAAGCAATAATATGAAAAGCGAGAGATCTCTCGGTTTTAATACTAAATTCTAAAACGAGCCATTGATGCTTGAAAGTTGATTATAAAAACATTCTCGTTATAAAAAAATATCAAGAACACTCGAGATTTTTGATCACCATGATTAACAAATATCTTGAAAAAGTTTTCCACGAGAGAATGCTGTAACACGAACAATTTGATGGAATTGTGCTTGGGGAAATCTAAAGATCATCATATTCATTTGTAGGTGAGATAGGTAGAAAAGTTTCTTATAGAGGTTCATGGGATGGAAAATAATCTGGAGGCTGGTTAGGCAACAAAGTTTCTTCCAACAGTTGATCTTGTTGTTGTACGATCTATGAACTGATAATGGAGCCTGTATTAGCATCTTGTGCTTTCGGGAGATTAAGATTCACAAAATTCGTCTCTTAATTGTGTCAACATGTCAAGAAGTTGACTAAATCAATCGTCTATTCGATTAAATCGATAAGAGCATTCAGTCTTGATTTCGGCTACTTCAGCAGCCAATTGTTATTGACTCTCCTGAAGTGCTTGAAACTGTTGTTCCAAATCTTTTTTCATCATTGTAAGAATTTATTTATTTATTATTATTTTTTCACGTGATGGAACTCAAGACAAATGATAGACGGCAAAAGACATATTATTTTACTTATCTTAAATCACAACTTAAATATTTAATTACAGTATTTTTTTATAAAAATTTAAATTTAAATTTTTTTATTATAATATTTTCTTTCAAGTTCATAATTCAATTTTTTTTTTTAAAAAAAAGATACCCAAAGTCTCGGCACAAGTTATTTGGGCTCCAACGTATAGTCAGCTGCATTTCTTCATAATAGGCCAATAGTACCAATACTTTCTTTTTTTCTTTTTATTTTTTCTCGTTTATTTTACTAATTTGAGTTTAAAATTTAAATTTTATTATAATAAAAAACTCTCAAAAGTAATCACATTTAATTTTTTTACTATAATAAAAAATTTTCATATAAAATTATATCTCAATTTAAATTAAAACTTTAAATCAGTGAATTAAACGGGATATACAAATGTCACTTTGTAATCGAAGCGCGTAGAAACAGAGAACGTTTTTTTTCTTTTCTTTTATTTTTTTATTATTATTATTTTTTTTTTTACTTTCTTAAAGGTGAACGAAAAAGTAAAAAGAGAGATTTGGCCAAAGAAAATGTCTCCACTCTGATATTAATTGATGTAGGGCCGGGTATAATAAAAGAACAAAAATAGAATCTGAAGAGATCACAGAATTAATAAGAAGAAGCGGAATTAAGATAGAAAAGAATAATTAAAAAAGAAATATAAATCTAAGAAAAATAAGAATTCAAAAGAAAAAAAAATTAATAATTTTAATATCATTAATCATTAAAAATTTGAATAAACATAATAATTACTAAATGAAATCCTAATCATATTATAAAAATAAGATAAACATAAATAAATTTAAAATAATAAAAAGATAAAAGATAATCTTAAAATCAAAAATCAAATTTAAATATTATAATAATTATGATCTAATTTGTCATTAAAAAATTTTATTTTCACTTTATATTAAATTTGTAATTTTTTTTTTATTTGAAGGGTGGGGTTTGTTTTTTCTGGTTTTGAAAATGATGCGAAATATGAGTTTTTAGGCATCATCAATATTTCATGGTAAACCTGCAACCACGTATAAATTTTTTGATTATTAATCTTTCTACACGAATCTGATTTCATTTTAAGGTGTTAAGCCATTAAGGGCTTGTTGGATTGAGTAATTAAAGGTCATATTGTGGCCAACGATTCTAGGGATTAGAATTTCTAATTTTGGGATTTTAAATTTTCTAATTTTTTATTTATCAACACGTATATATATTTTTTAGTTAATAGATACATTTCTACTTTATATTATTTAAAATTTTTATTCCTAATAATTACGTTAGTTACATATTTATTTTAAAAAATAATTATTTCCTTCACATTTATCAAATTTATCTTATTTACTTAAGATTTTGCTCAGCGTATTTACTGATGTTTATTCCTAGAAAATACATTAATTATCTAAAACTGTTAACTGGTTTTTATTTTTAAAAGAAAATACTCATTTCTATTTTTTAATTTTACTTCAAAATTTGTTTATTAGCCAGTAAAAAAAAAAAGTTTTTATTAGCTTTATAATTGAATATTATACCATTCCAAATTGAAAACCTTAACTCCTAATCATGACTCTCCAAATTGCATTTCACCGATTCAAATTTAAAATTTAAATTTTATTACAGTGAAAAGCTCTTAAAAATAATCACATCTAATTTTTTATTACAGTAAAAAACTCGAATCAATAAATTAAACAAAATGCTAGTATCGAAACTCACTTAATTTTATTGTGGTCACCGTTGCTACTAGAGGAAGCCTCCATTGGAGATTACAACAATGAGACCAAAAAAAGACAATCTACTAACGGTTGGAGCCATGATAAATAGACAGAGAATGTGTTGCAAGCGATAATGAGAGCAAGAGAGATCCAAGGAGACGAGGCGATGGAGGTATTTCGAGATTTTTTTTTTTTTTTTTTTTTTTTTTTTTTTGTTGTCTAAATATGACCATTAATTTCCAACCCCCTAAATTCAGATATTTATTAATTATCATTTCATGTAAATTTAACTACTAAAAATATTTAAATGATTTATAAGGGGTCCAAATTTAATTAGAAAGACAATTTACGAGACAAAAAATTGAGAAAACGCGTCCCAATCCCAACTCAATAAAGGAGTAGTTCACTCAAATCACATTTACAGAGTTTTTCATTGGACAGCCCACAAGTGACAAAAAGTATACATTAAAGTGGGTTAAGAAAAAAAAAAAAGGAAATATATCTCTTCTTAACTCACCTTTTCATTTTATACATTTTTATAAAGTTTTTGACATTTTGTGATGAAGAGAGGACAAAGTGGGTAAAAGATGCCCTCCACTTGGCCCAGATTTTAGAAGTCATACCCAATAAGCAACAAAGCAATGAAGTGGCATCATCTAGGACAGGAACAACATGAAGAGATTAAGCCTAAGCTTTTAGCCTACATATATAAGCATTTAAAAAATAGGAAATTTATCTTTAAAATATATGAATCTCGACTTTTATTCTTTATTTTTGATAAATATTTTTTTATTAATGTAATTATTTAACTAAAAAAATTATGAATTAAAAATAAAAAGTAAAAATTTCAACTCGTATATTTTTAAAATATATTTATTAAAATTACTCTTTAATCTTTAATATTGATAAATATTCCTTAAAAATATATAAATAATAATTTTTATTTTTTATTCTTAATTTATAATTTTTTTAATTAAATACTTATAATAACAAATATGTATTTATCAAAAATAAAAGATAAATATCAGACTATCTCTCAAGGAAAAATCTCTATTTTTTCTCAGCCTTTTAAGTGTGTATGGCTAAGCAATGGGCTGATTAGATGGAAGTCCATTTCTCGGGACCCACAAGATTCGATACCCAACCCATCATTTAACGCGGATACGTGTGTGTATATATGTTCGCATATAGTTTCCTTTTAGAGGTGTATAAATATAGTCGCGTATTAATTAGAGATTGGAAGAATTATAAGTCCCGTTTATTTTATTAATTTAAGTTTAAAATTTAAATTTTATTATAGTAAATTTTTTAAAAAAAAATTTTTATTAAACATAAAATATATTTAATTTTTATAAATTTAAATTAACGAAGTGAAACAAACACTTAAAAATATTAAATCGTAAAAAGAAAATTTTTAAATAATGGATATTTAATTAATATCACACGGCAATTATTTCGTTTTATTTATTTTGCTTATAGCTATCAATATTATTATTGTTTGAAGTTGGTCAAAAAAAGCTCAAAGATATTAACTCGAATTATAAATTTAAATTAACGAAGTGAACGAGACACTTAATAAATATTAAATCCTAAAAAGAAAAGTATTTAAATAATGGAATATTTAATTAATAAGTTCACACGGCAATGGCGAAAGGCTCGGTGTCGATTTCGTTTTATTTATTTTGCTTATAGCTATCAATATTATTATTGTTTGAAGCTGGTCAAAAAAAGCTCAAAGATTTAAATTCTTGCCGCCACAATCATATTCTTTGTTTTTAAATCTCATTCATATAATACAATCATGGCTAATAATAAAAGTCATATTGAAACGAAAAAGTATCTGAAATGAAACCATATAAGTTTTAGAGGATGTTTACCTAGATTTGTTTTCTGATTCGAATAATAGTTCGTGGTTCGTTATAGTATTTTTTTCACAAAAAATACATGTAAATCAAAAATAATTCTAATCATATAGTTATAATTCATGAACCAAACGTCTCTTTAATTATCAAAACTAATATAATATTGATAATTTTATTTTCACTATTCTTTCTACCACATACATAATTTGTAAATGACTTTTTTTTTTTTTTTTAAATATGCGTTTTCCACTTATTAATGCATTCGACTTTAGTCACCACCTACTGAATGAAATTTACAAGAGAGATGCTCAATGCCTTCTATATTTAAAACCTAGAAACTCCACTTAGCATTAAATTTAGAAAGTCATCCAATTGAAAATTGGTAGTAGTTGATGAATATAAGTGATACGTCACCCGGATATTCATTTGACTGAGTAATTCAAATCCAATTTTGATTTCTTCTTAGAATTCATCTAGTGTAGTGTCGTAGGTTGGGTCCACTAGTTTAGAGAAATCTATGTTGAAAAAGTTTACATGTTTTTTTTATTGATTTATAGTTTTAATATGTTTACATGTTTTTATTGATTTATAGTTTTAATTTATTCTTAATTTAAATCATTAGTGACTTTCAAAACATTCTTTGTTTGTTGCCTGAAATTAAATCACATCATAAACGATTTACAACGTATAATTAATCGTCATCTATTGAAAACTCATTTAATTTACAGATTAAAATTTTTAATTTAAATATATAATTTTATGTGAGAATTAAATATAATTTTTTATAAACATTTTTAACCCTAATAAAACTAAAATTAAAAACTCTTTTCTTGAATCCAAGAAGAAGAAGAAAAAACCAGCGTTCGGAGTTGACAATTTTGGACCAGGTTCAGCCAATGGCCTTAAGGACTGCTGAGCCTCATACAGTCATGCTCATTTAGCCTGGCCCAAAAGCTAGCACGAAAATGGAAAAATGAAGGTGGTAAATGACGAAACTCGAAAGGAAAAAGAGAAATAAGATACACACCCTCGCAAGGGCAATTTGCACTAATGACCCTTAATTTTTTTTATCATTTGTAATTAAATTCGTCGATTAATAGCAATTCAGTCCACTAATCAGACAATAATCAATGGATAATAAATAAGTCACAAAATCCCAAAATTAAAAAGTTCAAGGGTCAATATGTAAATCAAAAAGAAGTTTGACAACATTTATAAAATTTTTAAAGTTAACGTTTAATTAGAAAATTTAAATTAAGTTATGATTCATAATTTATTAAAGTTAACGTCTCTTAAATGTATTTTTTCTCCTTTTTTTTTTTTTTTTTTTTTTTTTTTTTGAGAAAGGGGTGTAAATGTAAAATCAGGATGCATTTGTAAAGATGAAAATGACCACCCTACAGTACCCCAGCCCCACAACATAATTACTAGAATTTGCTTTGCGACAGATGAGTAGAGCTGAGTCAGCCGAAAGTAGGGAAAGTAAAAGTCAGAGTTGGGAGAGGCTGAGGCTCCGTTCATTTCGCTTATTCGAGTTTAGAATTCGAGTTTTACTACAGTAAAAAGCTCTCACAAACAATCATATCTAACTTTTTTGCTACAGTAAAAAGTTCTCACATAAAATCAAATCTCAACTCGAATTAAAAACTCGAATCAGCGAAGTGAACGGGCCCTTGAGAGACGAAAAGCCCCCAAAGAGCAGTTGAGAGAAATAAATGACAAAAAAAAAAAAACATTTAATATTAAGATAACATTAACATGACAAAGAAAGAGAAAGATGATGAAGATATCCCTTTCTTTTCTTCTAGTCCCAAAGGTTTCAAAACTAAGCAAACTTTCCTCTCTCTCTCTCTCTCTCTCTATATACATATATATGTATATATTTATATCTATACATCTCTCTCTTTATCAAGTTTTCTCTATCTTCCTTCAATCTCATCTTTTTAAACGAACTATTCTTCTCCAACATTCTCTCAAACTATAATCCTTTTGTTTTTGTTTTTTAATCTTGTTCTCTTTCCTCGTATTGTCTTTTGTTGTTGTATTTGGTTTTCTTCCTTCTCTCTCTGTGTTTTTTTTTTGTTCTTCCTTAAAGGGTGAACATATGTGGCAAAATCAGGCGAATAAATCTTCTTACAGAGAATCTCTCAAAGCTCTTGAAGCGGATATACAGCATGCCAATAACTTGTGAGTTTTTTCCTTCTATTTTTGGGGGTTAAGGGTCTTAAAAATTTGAACTTTGGTTTAAATTTCCAATTTTTATATTTTTTTTGCTGTTGTCTGTGATCAAATTCTCTGATATACATTTGCCTTTTTTATGCTCTTGATCAGTAAAGCAATCGTTTTTTTTTTTTTTTTTTTTTTTTTTTTTTTTTGCATAATTGAGTAAATTGGGTTGTTAATTGAACGGAATTGTGGTACTTTCTTGGATGATATATGTCAAGAAGGGTTTAAAATTCACTGTGTATTGATGACTTCTGAATGTTTGTTTTAGTGAAATATGCATCAACCAATCAATCATATATAACTTACGGCCGTTTTGTTAAAAAAAATTTGTCACTTGTCCAGTCTTTTCATGTTCCTGCACAGGTTGTTATTAAAGGCAAGATATTTTTTCTTATAAAAATTGTAAAGGTTGGTTAATAAGTTTTCCAAGGTTGTTTGGTTTAACAGTTTGGTATTTTCAATAATTTATTTATTTATTTTTTATAAAGCTTTATGTAATCCATTTCGTTTACGTTTCTCCTTCGTGGGCATTGACCCTGATGAGTTGACCATCTTGATTTTGATTGAGGATTTGCAGGGCTGCTTCTCTCCCCAGGGATTATAATGGGGATTGTGTGCAGATGAGATTGTCTTACAGTCCTTTGGCCCCGCTTTTCCTGTGTTTGATTGAATGGATGGACTATAGTTGCACTGATTCTCTGCCTAGCTATTTAGGCCTTCTCCACATACTAATATACAAGGTTTTGTTTTATTTTTTATTTTAAATTGTTATCTTGTTTCTTAATTCCAAGATTATCAATTCAATGGGGCTAGTTTAACTGTTTAAGTGATTTTGCTGTTTATTTATAGTTTCTTAAAACGAAAACTAAGCCTTGCATATATGGTTTAGGTATATGTTGATGGAATTCCTTCAACGTCTTCCTCAAAAGAAAGGAAAGCCAGTTTAAGGGAATTTTATGGTATGTTCTTTTTATCTGTGACCTTTTAAACACTTCCGGGTTACCACATTTTTGCGTCGTAGTTTTTGATTGAAATCCTGTTGCAGCTGTGATATATCCTTCACTCAGGCAACTTCGGGGCGAGTTTATTGAATTGGATGATGATGACACTAGAAACGAGTACACAGAAGTTTTAAGCAGGAAACGAGAGGAAAGCCGAAAAGAGGTTTCGGATAAAGACCTAGAGAGAGATGATGAATGCGGGATATGCATGGAAAATGGTACGATGATGGTGTTGCCAAACTGTGGGCACTCTATGTGCATCTGCTGCTTCCATGATTGGTATCATCATTTTCTATTTTTGCCTTTCAAGTTAATTTTGAACATTCATGAAAAATTGTTGATTACCCGTGGAAAGTGTAGTTAGAGAAATGCGCTTTCTTGTTCTTTTTGTAACTAAAAAATGTACTTCAATCACAGGAACGCACGATCAGAATCCTGCCCGTTCTGCCGCGGCAGCCTCAAGAGAGTTAGCTCGACAGACTTGTGGGTTCTCACGAGCAACAACGATGTGGTTGATCCAGTAACTCTTGCAAAGGAAAACCTGAGACGCTTCTATCGTTACATTGAAAACCTGCCTTCTTTCGTTACACCAGACACACATGTATTATTATTTGATTACATGCTCTGACCTACGGAGGAAGACTGGTGCAACAAATCATGCAATGCTAACTACCCCCTTGTATATAGAGTCCTGTAAATAGAGAAGTTTGGCGCGCCTACCGCTGACTATGGCTTGTTGTGAGCTGTTTCATGGTGGCTGTACATGGTCAAGGAAGGAGCTTTGGAGACTGTAAAAACTAAGCATGGAGCAGCCTGGATAAAAGCAAGGATTATGGGACTACATCTTTATTGCAATAGTACATAATGTAAAAAAAAAAAAGAAAAAAAGAAAAAAAAAAGGTATGCCTGGCATTTAACTCAGCTTTTTTGGAACCTGAGTTTGGGGTGCAAATGGCAAGAAATTTACCTGTATCTGGGCTTCTGCTTATTACTTTTCCATACATGATTAAAGACGTGGGTCAAATATATAATAATACAAAACTTGATTCTCTTGCAATAATGAGTCAATACTGATTTTTATAGTGATAGAGCCCCACTTCCTTCGCTGTTTGATTTGGTCATGAATCAAGAATTAGAGGCGCTTTCTTTATTAATATTAATGTCATTGTCAAGCTTTGATTCTTGTTGGTTGTTTACCTCTTGCAAGCTCAATGAAGTGGAAGAGAAAAGCTGGTTTGACAGTTGCCTGTAACTATAGCCTTAATAATTGGAGAGAGAGAGAGAGAGAGAGAGAGAGAGTTTATGGCAAGAATTGAATATGATTTCTTTGCCAAAGTTTAGTATCGCGATGATACCTCTTTAGTATAGTCGTGTAACACAGAAATTGCTTTTTATTTTGCATTCAGAGTTAGATAAGTGGTTCATAGGAATAGAGGTAAGTAGTCCCACGTTCTACAGACATCTGCAGGCTAGATATCCCATCCTTGGTATATGACTATCGTAGTAGGTCTGACTCGAATACGAGGTCTGACTTGAATACGAGATCTTACAAAAGAGAACAATTACTCCATTAAATGACTGTTGACTAATGCGAATTAATTTTTTTTTTAAACCAGGCTAGTACATTTAGAAGTTGATTGTTTGTAACAAATCTTTGTTTGAAAATTTTTTTTTTTTTGATTGTGTGTAAGATTAGGATGTGCATAATGCTACTCATCAATATTCTTTTTGTAGCATTTTCAAGGATGATTGAACGCTTACCATCCCCATTCCATCCCTTTACTGCAAGCAAAGATTGAAGCTTTTGTCGTAATCTTTTTCTGTTTAACTCCCTTTCATGTCTTAGATTTCCTTGATTAAGTCTTTAAGGAACTCCAATCAGGAGCTTTATATATACTATGGATGGCTTGCCATGGTAGTTAACTTAACTCATCTACATTAACAAACTTAGAAACCAATTCAGATCAAGTTATTCGTAGTTGTTCTCAGGACTTTGACAGGACCCATCAAAGCCCATTTATGTAAAAAGGTGAAGTTGAGTATTGGGCCAATAGCCAAAGATGAGAGCCATATACTGACGGTGGCTCCGTTCATTTCGCTTATTTGAGTTTAGAATTCGAGTTTTGCTACAGTAAAAAGCTCTCACAAACAATCACATTTAACTTTTTTGCTACAGTAAAAAGCTCTCACATAAAATCAAATCTCAACTCGAATTAAAAACTCGAATCAACGAAGTGAACGGGCCATAAATATTAATTAGAATTCTTCTTATCCGTGCTTCTTATTTTTTAATTTTAAAAACTCTCAATTTATCCTTTGGTCTCACTTTAACTCATTTATGTTAGAATTTCTATTAAATACAGATGAAGAAAAGGAGACAGTAAGATCATGCGATTTTTTTTATTAGAACTTCCATTAAAAACAAATGCAAAGAGACCAATCATCATACTTAACCCTTTTTTTCGGCTGATTTTAACAAAATGTTTAACAAAAAGGATAAAGTGGGATAAATTTTAAATTTAGAAGATAAAATGAAAGTGACAAATTGCGAATGATCTCAAAATTCAGAAGACACCAACGACGTTAACCTTATAAATTAACATGAGCATCTATCTCAACAAATTCATGTTAAAAACCTTGAAGATGTAAAAAAAAAAAAAAAAAAAAAAAAAAAAAAAAAAGAATAAAATTAGGTGTAAAGGTCCATACCAAACACCCTCAAGGCCTCAAGTGGGGTGCCAAACCATAGGGTTTGGCATATTCTTGGAACAAGAATGCTCATTGCATTCTTCAGCATCTGAACATAATAGTTGGAAGAGAAGTACCAGTGAAAATTTTGGAAATGAAAAGGTTAAAAGAGAGAGAATAAACAGGTAAAGAACAAGAACAGCTGAAGCATCATAGGAGAGCATAAGGCATAGCCATATTCCAACCTTTAATTAATTTAATCAAAAAGCATTCTCCACTTAAGAGAAGTTGCATGAAGTCCATCCTCCCAATTTGTTAATCACCAATCATGCTCATCATCTTTTTAAGTAAAAAAATGCTCCTTCACATAAAGAATTTGTAAGTGGGCATTTCCTTTTAGAGCCATTTAGTTTTTTTTTTCCTCTCTCTTAAAAGCCCTTCTATGCCCCACTCTCAAAAAGTATGCCTTTAGGCTCCTATTATTGAGAGTTGAACCGCAATAAACAAATATCAATTACCCATTTAAAAGAAACTGATAAATTTACACCGATAATTACTCCATTAATACTTGATTAAAGTATGGAGGATGACACTAAAACTTCAAATGGGTTTGCCACTTATTCTTAGGCTTAAATCACATAGCACAAAGTGCGCTACAAAACCTGCTCTTGTTGGTCACGAAACTTAATTAAGTGATCATTAGCACATGGAAATAACCCTTTTCTCTCCCTGAAAAATGGACCTCAACAAGAATATGCAACTTTCTGTGGCACCAACATGGAACAAATGGCACATTATGGTCTTAAACCTTTTTGGCTTTAATTTTTAATTTTATAGTGGCCTCAATTAATAGATAGGAAATTTTTTTTTTATAAATTCTCCTTACAATTTGAACCCTAATTTTCATTTGTATCAACCGTTTTCCTCGTAAGTTTCAAATTATAACATAAATACCTTTTTGATTAATTTTTTTTTTATTGGAATATACCTTAACAATAATGATAATGATAAGTCTACTACTTCTAGAGATCAGAACATAAGCTTTGATTATTTTTATTTTCCCAAATAGTATTTTATCAGTAATACTCATAATCCCTCTATATATTTACGCATGGATGTTATGTCACTAGAGGTGTCACTAGAGGTTAAAATAGAGCAAAATCATAAAGCAATTGGAACCTTCTTCCTTTATAAAGCTAAAAGTTGCTTTCATATTTAGTATATGGTGCTCTTGAGAATTGAAAAACATTGCATGCAAATTTAAGTGCGGTAAGTAATTAACATTAAAAACTTAATTTAACTTTGGAATCTCTCTAGCTCTCCATTTTCATGCTTTAGAAGAAGATACTATCAAAGCGTGAAAATCACGCACTAATTAATTGGAGACAGAAGAAAGCTATGTGATTAAGTTGATAACTTGAATTGATAAGGATATTTTGTCTCTCTGAGATTGGATTTGTGTCATTTAAATATATATATATATATATATATATATATATATAGTTCTTAAGAGAAGAAGAGGTTTTTATATTTAAACATTTTGCAATAAAATATTGAGCTAAAAAAATTGAAACCTCTCTACCAAGTACATAGAGATGCTCCAAACTATGCAAATTATTGGGCATCCAAACATGAAATAGTTTTTTTTTCTTATTGCTTCCACTTTTATTATTTTAGAGTTTTTTTGAAAGGACTTATAAAAGAATTGAGTAAGATCAACTATAGTTGAGCTTGAGTGCATGTCATGCATGTATTGGTTGAAAGTATAACAAATGTCAAAAAGAAGAAGAGAAAGCAAAAAAATAGTGGTTTTTGGGTCAATTGGATTTTATTTTGTGTTCAAGTACAGATGGTTTTGGCTTCTCCAAACCACTACTCTTCTTATAACACTTTCCATTTTGTCTCCTAAATGTATTCCACGTGCCTTTCACCAAACAATAAAGGCTTACACATGTAATTCCTTTTTTTTTTTTTTTTTTTTTTCATCTTCCTCTAGTGGTTATCAAAGGGGAAAAAAAAAATCTGTTTATTCTCATTGTCTTAGGAAGGTAATAATATATGCCAATCTTCTTTCTCTTGATCTCTCATTTTTTTTTTTTCTTTTCATTTTAATCTCAAAGTTCTATTGAGATGCCAGAGATTCTTAAGATGTATCATCATCATTTTTTGACGGTGTAAATTTAAAGATTCATAAGGTATTAATTCCTTTTTCATTTTCTGTATTTGCAGTTAAAATAAATAAAAAAAAAAGGTGAACTGTAATGTTTCTTGTATTAAATCATATATTAGACAAAATGATTGGAGACAATATTTTCCATTGTGATAAGAAAAATGAGTAAAGTGTGTTTAAGTAAAGACAACGAATGATGTTGCTTTTGCCTCAATTGAATCATGGCCAATTGCCAAATTTAGTCATAAAGCTTTTTTCAATTTTTTTTTTATTTGGCTGAAAATTTAGTCATAAAGCTTTTGAAAGAATGTGATGAATGAGGTACAACATGGTACACAATAAACAACATAAAAGGAAAGAGAGCCTTATCTTCTTTCCCTACTATTTGGATCTTGTTGTTAATTGCACATTCTCTGGGATCCATACCATCCTTCCACTTTCTCTTTTCCACATCAAGAATTCATATTGTCCATAAGTAAATGATTTATACCTATTCCTTTTACACAAAGGTGAAAAAGAAAAAGCTTGTTTTTTTAGGTGGAATCTTTTTTTACCAACAACTTGTATTAGTGCTTTCAAGTTCCAAGTAAAAAGTACCACAACCATGATAAAATCAGTATCTCTTTACGTGAAGATTATGACTTTAATATGCACATATAAATAATCAAATTAAACTTTATAGTTTGTCCAAAGCAAATTAAGATTGCTTCAATGTGATGAATTCATGCATAAGTGTTTTTTTTTTTTTTTTTTTTTTTTCATAAGATGCTTTGCTTATTCAAACATTCTTCCTCTCCCCACCTTTAGATTCTACCCCTTTTAATTATCTCATTATTCTACACCCAATATCTCAAAGTTACTATTATTTTTTTCTTAAGCCTGAAGATTGATATAAGAAAATAGTGTTAAAAAAAAAAAAAACAGAAAGGTGGTTAGAGGCTAACAGTCTAACATGAGGTACGGAGACAGTTAGTGATCCAGGCGCTAATATTCTATCTGTCAGCTTCTGTTAAAATCCAAACAAAACCGTATATATATATATTTTAATTATAATTTTTTTTTTTTAAGAAGTTAGTGACATATATATTAGTCTCACATATGCTAAAGTTCTACTCTAACCCCCCTAGACTTCAATACTAACCTTTTGTTCTTTTTCTTTCAACTCCTTTCACCATGGAGAATGGTTTTTCTTCTCCTCGGAGTGATGCTTTTCCTGCCGGGCTCCGAGTTCTTGTTGTGGACGACGACCCGACATGGCTTAGGATTCTAGAAAAGATGCTGAAAAAGTGTTCTTACGAAGGTAAATCATGCCTTACAATATGAATTCACTCTTGTCACTTTGGTTGTTTATTCTTGTGTAGTCTTTTTCAAGTTATGGATTATTGATTTTTGGACTATTTTTGTGTAAACGCTCTGTGGGTGTGCTTTCAATTTTTAGGAAAAAAAAAAAAGAAAGAACTTTATTTATTTTTTGTTTTTGTTGCTTTGGCATGTGTTTTGTTTAGCATCTATGTAGCTATTTGTCTGTATTGAATCAGGTGGGTTTTCAAGTTATGAAAATGACTAAAAGTGATGTTTGTTTGTGAATCACTTCCGTGTTCTTCTCTGAAGTATTGCTTTTAGTTCTTACTTATCTAGAAGATTGGTTTCCTCACCCAAAGAGATGGATTCTTTTAAGTACATGACGTTTTCTAGCAATATAGACTTGGAATTTACCAAAAATAAAAATGATTACCATTCAGAATTGTACATGATCTGATGACCACTGTATTGAGGATAAGTTGAAAGCAATTCAATTGGTTGAAGCTATTCTCTTGATAAGTTAGTTTGATGAAGGAAAATAAAATCTCAATCAGATTAGAATTTATGACAACCCCTTGGCATAATGTAGACCGTTAAGTTAAATACCACCAAGAAAATCTTCGGTTCATAAATAGAGCAACGAAGCTTTAGTCATAATCAAAATCATGTTAAAGAAAAATACGATAATTTAGCAGACCTTAATGAAGATCGAGCAGTCTGGAACTATGTCCAACCGGTAGGGTACCATAGAACTCTCCACAACATAATACAAGAGATCTCAGATTGTCGTAGTGTTAATAGAATTAGCTGTTCTCTGCCAAATTTGATATAGAGACACCATAGAGCTGGACAGACCTTTTCGTAGGCCTATGTGTTTTAGAAGTGTGGCAGAAAAATAAGTTCTGTATTTTCTTTGGCTTTGCGTTTATAGTTTTAATCTAGATACTGTAAAAATGGCTCAATTGAAAAGTTTTATTAGCAAAATAACTTTTGAAAAAAATTTATTTGCAAAATGACTATGGAACAATCAGAAACAGGAACGACCATTTTTTACAAAAAACGACGAATGACTGAGTGGTTATTTTTTTAAAAAAATGAAGAAAATCATTTTACTAATTTGACTTTGTTAGATAGTCACTCTAGCAAATTTCTTGCAAAAGGGCATTCGTTACATTTGAAGACCGATTGATAGATTTAGCCCTAACCGCTCCAACTTGTTCTATCAATCAAGGTGATAAGTGTAGGACTATTACTCAAGAGTGTTCTCTTTTTCCTTCTTCTAGACTTATCTCATGCCAATATAATCAAATAGCTTCCGAAATTGTTACATTTGGCTTTAAGAAATCCATGGTCGCAATTGGTTATCTATATTTTTCAAGCCAATGTTTTGAAAGAATGTAGCCCAGTTACTTCTCATTCATTTTGACATCATTTCCCCTGCTTCTCTCTTACAGTTACAACATGCGGCTTAGCAACAGACGCGCTAAGATTGCTCCGCGAGCGAAAAGATGTGTTTGACATCGTTATAAGTGATGTCAACATGCCCGACATGGACGGTTTCAAACTTCTTGAGCATGTTGGACTGGAGATGGATCTCCCCGTGATCAGTCAGTTCTTTGCCACATGAACAAAAAAAAAAAAAAAAAAAAAAAATGAAGCTTTGTCCTAGATATTCAATATTTACTTGGCTTGAGTGCTTACAAGTTGTGTTTTTGCACCTATGCAGTGATGTCTGTAGACGGCGAAACGAGTAGAGTAATGAAAGGTGTACAACATGGAGCCTGTGACTATTTGCTTAAGCCTATACGAATGAAAGAACTCAAGAATATATGGCAACATGTATTTAGAAAGAAAATACACGAAATAAAAGATATTGAAAATCACGAGAGTATTATTGAAGGTATGCATTTAACAAGAAATGGATCAGATTATTCTGATGATGGCCACTTGCTTAGTGTGGACGATCTCACTTCTGTCAGAAAAAGGAAAGATATGGAGAAAACCCATGATGAGAAAGACTTTAGTGATGCTTCTTCTGCCAAAAAAGCTAGAGTAGTATGGTCAGTTGATCTTCATCAGAAATTTGTAAAGGCAGTTAATCAGATAGGATTTGACAGTAAGTCAATCTATTATTTTTCAAAGATTGGTCATTAATCACCATCATTGAATGGGGAATTTTTCAAAATGGATGCTAAGCTATATATGTTTGGATGCATAATTGTCATTAATGTCATTTTTTTAATGATATAGCCACCATTTTTATTATGCTTCTACAGAGCCATGATGTGTAATGTCTGTTTGGCAGAAGTTGGTCCCAAAAAAATTCTTGACCTGATGAATGTGCCATGGTTAACAAGGGAGAATGTTGCAAGCCACTTGCAGGTAGCTCTACCTTACTTTTTAGTCTTCCTCAATATATGACTAGAAAAATTGCTTCTAATAGGCTTTGTACTGGCGCAGCAGTTTGCATGAGATTATTATGGTTATTATTAGGTTGTTAAAATAAAACCTTCTGTATGATTTACAACCTTTTTCTATTTCAAGGAATACTGCAACTTCATGGGATCAATGGATATGGGTTCTTAATTACTTTTGCTTTTATTTTATTATATTTGCTGGAAAAAGATGTGATCATGTTTAGTTTTATTGAAATTATCTGGTGAAATTAGGTGAAAATTGAGAAGTTTCCAACTGCGCAGAAGTACCACTTTTACTTCAGAAGACTACAAAAACTAAAAGAAACAAAACAAAATTTTCTTTTTGTGGGATGAAGCATTATGATATACTCGAAAATATTTATTATATATGATCTTGCTATTGCTTCTATATTTAGTTCCCTCTTTTCTTTTTTTTCCTTTTTTTTTTCTTGTTACGAATACCAAGAAGATTTACAAACTTCTGCCTCTTTATTTTATTTATTTATTTTATTTTTTGTGGCTGGAATTAGATGTGATGATGATTGGTTTTATTAAAATGGTTCAGTTAAAACAAGGGAAAACTGTACTGTGATAGCTGATATGTTTGCATTGAAATTTCAAACAATACAGAAGTACCGCCTTTATTTGAGCAGGCTACAAAAAGAAAAGGAGAATTCTGGCATGAAGCATTCTGATGCATCTCCAAAAGATCCTCCAGGAAGCTTTGGCTCCATTCACCAAAGTGATGTTGTGAATAGCAGCTACCTATTTTCTGGCAATAGCTTGCTTCCCAGGACTGTGGACCCCAGCAGCCATGAAGATGATCTGAAGAGCATAATCTCAGAGCCAGTCATGGAACCCAAGCGATCCCCAGTGAACCTTCCTGATTCTCACAAGACCAAGAATTCACAGATGGGCTTCAACCGTTCTTTCCAACCATTGGAATCTGAAGTCGACTTTGCAGCCTTCAATTCCGGTATCCCAACAAAGTCTTATTGGGGTGAAGTACCAGATGTTCAATTTAGACAAGAACATACGCCATTTATCCACTTAGAAAATGGCTTCACCAAGCTGCCACTGCCTGATCCATTGAACCATGTCAATGCTGATTCTCTACAGTCAATTCCTTGTACTGCAGAGAGAGGCATATCTGGTCCCACTAAGAGTAAGCCTCCTTGTCCTGAATATGGAAGCAACCAAATCAGTGATCCTAGTCCAAAAGTAAGTATACTTGATCCCTTTCCTCAAAGTTCCAAGTCCAACACAGTAAACCATCAACAAGCTCTTGAGCCCATTTACCCTTGTACATCATCCCTTACTACACAAGCCTCTTATTTAAGTGGCACTGCTGATATAGAGTCTGCTCAAAGAGATGTCCTAAACTTAGCAAGCAGGTCATCTTCAACTCTTGCCTCTTTTGAGGATGACTTGCAAGTTTTGTTTCAAGGGGATTCCTATGGAGACCCTCTAGGAGTCAGAAACTTAGGATTTTTGGACTATATCGATGCAGGGCTCATCAATGAAGTTCCCATTCACTTGTATGATTCACTGAGGTTCGGCTACGAGTATCCCTGTGATACGACAGAATATGCCATATTAGACCAAGCCTATTGACTTGACTGCTCAGCCAGCTCTTTCTGCTCAGTCTTGGATGAAGATGATCTTTTCTGTTTGTCCCTAAATGATGAACCGGTTTTTAAGTGGATCTTTAAATTAATGGATCGAGATATTATTTCTCTGACCAGTTTGGTTTTTTGATGTTGAGATGTGTATGATAGCAGTGATGGCAACCATAAAGCATCATAAGCTTGCTCCAATAACTTTGTACTCCAATCGTTCTCATCAAACCAGAAAACTGAGAGTAAAAGTTAACTGCAAAATAACAACAAATATGATATTGCCCTTGTTGACTTATGATTTTTTGCTTTAACTATTAAGTAGACGTTTAGTTCATAATTTAGAATCATAATTCAGAATCATGATTCAAAACTATTCTCAATTTATGTGTATTTTTTGTGAGAAAAAATACTGAAACGAACTCACGAATCATAATTCGAATTATGATACGAATCTAGCAACCAAACGGAGTCAAGTCTCTCAAGTTAGTTTCCACTCATGCTTGGAGAACATAATAAATCAGGCTTGCAAATTCAGGTTTGTGCTAAAAAAAAAAAAAAAAAAAAAAAAAATCAATTTTCTTCTAATGCAAAGTTGAGCATTTTAGTATAAAACTCCACTCTATACGAACTTTTGTCTGGTTACACCAGAAGTTGCTTTTTCATGCTATAAATTTCAAAACTAGTAAGAAAGAAAATTTCTATGCACTTTCCACGCAGATGAAATCCTGCAAAACTTTCCTAACTGATGATGGATCAATCGCTACTTCAACTGTACTTTCCATACAAATTTCTTACACGGTTGTCTCCCTATCATTTTAGTGCTGAACTCTGGATGTTTGGAGATGCATTCTCGCGTGCATTCTTCTGCAAGCGAGAAGTGACTGGCCAATTCGTGCTTCGTTTATTTTCGACGCACTTGGAACTTTCGGTATTGGCTAAAGAACGAGAATTTGCATCCGAGATCTTGCTGGTAGTTGTCTTCCTTCCAAGCAACGGTGATCTAGGCCGCGTCGAAGGGATCTGAAGGACAAAGTTATTCTTATGTTAAATAGAAACAGAATAGTATAAAAAATGGAGGTGAAAAATTTGGAGGGATGTATAAGTTACATTCAGAGACCTACAACCATACAGCCAATAATGAAGAAAAATGAGAACAGAAAACTAAGAAGCAAAAGTGTTTAGTAAGAAACTGGTAATTGAACGTTGAGCACAACATATCTATTACCCACATGTTGTCTTCGACGTTGACTAACCGAAACGATCATAAAAACCATTCAACATACCAAATTATGGGGTGTTTTTAACCTACAAAGGAGTTTAAAAGAAACGCGTGAGTACCTTCTTTATGTGACTCGTTGACAATTGTGATCCAGGACACAAACCTTCATTTGGTTTGGCTTTTGAGCTGGTTCTTTGCTGCACTTTCTTAATGTCCTGCAGAGAAAATTTTCCGGATCCAACCTTTAACCATTTCAGCTAAACAAGGTTGAATGACTGCTTTTCTAAGGACTAGATATAGAAAGGTCATGTTTCGAACCTGGTATCTTGTTTGCAGATGCTTCTTTTCGACCTCCTCTGCCTTCCTTTTTTGTTCGAGCTTCTCATAGAACTGCCGTGGAAAATGACCCCAAAAGGAAGTGTTAGCACAACTGTAAATTACAATTATAAGGACTGAATGAAAAGTACAATGGTCTTTAATCTTGCCTCTTTTCGTTTCGCTGCTCGCTCTTCACTTCTAAGGCTGAAAGGAGAGGTTATTATAGAAGACCGTGGTTTGCTTCCTTGGCCATTTGGGGATTTGGAGTTTCTGCATAGAAACAGTTTTTAAGGTAAATCCAAGCAGTCCCTTTGTAATTTAGTGAAAATTTATCAATTTGGAAAATAAAATCAGAAAAATGTGAATATAATGTGACATGAGATCAATGAACCAAGATTTACACGAGTAACAAGTGATGGAAAACAGGAAAGTAAAATTGACATATAGTACTGGCAAAATAAATTTACACAAAGGTGCAGTATTCTTACTCTTTTGAGGGGGATTTCGTTTCTGATCTGCTATTATTCCTCCGGCCACGGACTTGTTTAACATTGGCCTATTACTGTAAGATACATATATCATGTCAGTGTGAATAAGTCTTAGTGGCACAAAGGGTAAACGAATTTTTAATGGAAAGAAAGTAAAATACCTTCTATCTTCAGACTTGAGGTTTAATGATGGTCTCTTTAATTCATTTACAGATGCCTAAAGTTCGCAAGTAAATTTGCGTTAGGCCACACAAACGAAGGAAGAAATTGGCATTAATCAAACAAATGTTGGAGAAAAAAGTAGATACCTTTGTTTTTGTTTGTGAAGAAGCTGAATTATTCTTGGAGACACTGAGTGAAGCTGTGAAATTTTTCAAGCTTTTGATTTTCTGTATAATAGGCGAAGTTGTCTTGCTGCTTTCACCACCAGAGTGAGAAGAGAAATGAATTGACATGTGAAGTGATTTTGCGTTCTTTTTATTAACCATGTCTTCCACAAAATTCTTACTCCTTGAAGCAAGATTGTTCGCTTTCGTGGTTTGTACATGGGTCATTTGTTTGGCGGGAGATAACACGGTCTTGTATGCTTTGTTTTGGGATGTTGACTTTGATGAGGAGCTGGATGACCTTTTTTTGCTTGCTGAAGCTATAATCTCTTGATCTCTAGCTTCCTGCATAGTTAATGAGATACTAACAATTAAACCCCTAAAAGCAAATCAACAGTCTTCAAAAAAGAAAGTGAAAGAAAGAAAGTTTACCTCACTACCAAGCATATTCTCTTCTGTGGTAGATTCAATCTTATTGAGGTCTACATTATTCTCCGGCGGGATTGAAATTTCAACTGGATTAGAACTCTCCACGTCCATACTTTCTTGAATTGCCACCCCTCCCCCTCCCCCTTCCAACTCCGAAACAGCCGGTTCATTCCTTTCGACACACAAATTTGAATTGGAAGGATAAATTGCGACATTACTTGCAACATCTTTGTCCTGTTGTTCTCCCACATCGATCCCTCCTTTCACCACATCCGACTCCATTAAAGAGTCATTGCGTTTCTTGTCCTCAGTTGCTGGCCGCTCTACAACATTTGAAGTGGTGACCACATTTGCAGCCTCGAGCAAGGCTGCCGCTCTTTCTGCCGCTTTTCTCTTGTAATGTGCCTCAAAGTAGGCTTTCTTCTCAGCAACAGAACCCGGTTTAGCAAATTTCTCAACTTCTTCCAAGTACCGATTGTGGGAGAATGCCGACCATCTCTCCCAAGCCAGGGAGTCTGTCAAAAACCTACCGAAAGAGACGGATTCGCCTAGTGCGCGGAAGGGGTCCCCCTGCAATAACAAATGCATTCAATTTTCTCACAAACTCTTCAAAAGCCAAGTGCTCGTGACAAATAACCTCACACAAACACAAAAAAAACACAAAAATTGCTTTGATTTTCATAAATATATCGACCCATAACATCAAAATCTCATCACAATAAAAACAATAATAATAATAATAATAATAATAAAAATAATAATAAAAGCTAACAAACATTATAAGATCAAACCGAGAACCACCAACAGCCAAGAACCACCAAAGCAGCATAAGTTACGCTCAAGTCCATTTTCAACATTATAAGATCAAACCGAGAACCACCAACAGCCAAGAACCACCAAAGCAGCATAAGTTACGCTCAAGTCCATTTTCAAGCTGCTATTATTATTATTATTATTATTATTATTATTATTATTATTATTATTATTATTATTATTATTATTATTTCCTTCCATAAAGTCTCAGCAGCCAAACAAATCATAACGGGAAAAGGAGAAAAAAAAATACAGAGAGAGAGAGAGAGAGAGAAGTTGGGCAAAAATACTGAATACCTTCAAAAGATTTCTTGAAAGTATGAGAAACCCATTGCGTGAAAACTAATGAAAAATCCAAGAAAACACAAAAGTTTACATTTTTGCAATGCAATACTAGTGGTGTTGCAAACTAACCTCTTTGGCTTCACGAAAACCCCCAGAAGGCTGAGAGAATGATCTCCTGAGACATGGCAACTCCCCCATTTTTCTGTCGTTTCAACTTAATTTGTTAAAAGAATTAACACACAAGTTACAGCTCACGACACAATAATCTTTCAACTTATCTTTTTTTTTTTTTTTTTTTTTTTTTTTTGGGTGATATCTAAGCCTCTTTTCTAGCACGCTCCGAGACCCTTTACGACTCTTTAAATTTGAATCACTACAAGCTCCCTCTTGGGTCCATTTCACCGTTGAATTGACACCCAAGAAATGCAGGAAAAAGAAAAAAAAAAAAACTTTGTTTTTTCCTTTTCCCAGGAAAAAAAAAAATTACCAAACGAATCTATGAAGAAAAAGTTTGAAACTTTCTAATCAAGTGGAGTGTTCAGAGTCTGAGTGTGAGTACGAGTATGAGTGTGATTTGTGAATTAATTGGGTCCCATTTGATGGAAATAAAGCTCTTTTTCAATCCCAACGTCTAGTTCCTTTTTATTTTTAATTTTTTTAATTTTTATATAGTAATAATGGTGTACTTGGATGGGAAAGTCGTGGACTTTTTTATGTGCAAAGAATCTCTTGATTTTAACTTAATTTGTGTGCTAATTTGGAATGGATGGACAAAATATGCAAATTTGTATTTATTATTATAGGTAATTTAAATTTTAAACCAAGGAAATTAATAGGGCAGTCTTGTCCAAACAAGGGGAGATTTTGCAACGGCTTCTTTTTCTTGCTATGAATATGTTTGGTGTCGGTTCAAGATTCTTAAAATAACGCCATTCTTGAGCGTTTTTGACTTTGAGAGAACCGTGTGTTGGTGACATAAAGTAATCATCTTTGTTTATAATGGAGAGAGAGATTCCGAAATCTAATCAAGAAAAAGAAAACAAAGAGCTTTTATCAAATTTCAAGAGAAAGATAAATAGGGATTAATGTTGGTCCAAATAGAAATTATATGTTAATGAAATTTTGTAGAATAATTCAAAAAGAAAAGGAGATATATTGTTGTTTTTGTTTTTCAGAAAAAGAAGATATTGTTGTTACATCACCAAGAAAGTTGAAGGACCCCGATTTTTTCTGTTTCTTTCTTTTTTTTTTTTTTTTTTTTAAGGATCTTCCTTTTTTTTTTTTTGGGCAATGAATTTTCTTATTTATTTATTTTTTATTTTTTAATTTTATTTTCTAGGGACAACGTCTCCTGTAAACGACAAGATATTTACAGACAACATGTTCGAAGAACAATTTCCTATTCAGCTATAAACGACAGCATATTAACATGTCGGGAAAACGATATATTCCCCAACGTCTCCTTGATAAATCATGAATTATTCGCAACAACTACAAAAGTATATAAAACGACGTAAATTTTACAAACGACAACGTCCCTTGCAAAACTCAATAGACTATAAACGGCAACCGCCATCATCTCTCATTCACAACAAGAAATCTATCAATGAAACATTGTGGGAAAGCAACTTAATTTAAAAAAAAAAAAAAATTACTAGTAAAATCATATTAAAAAAAAAAAAAAAAAAAAAAAGTAAGATCGCGTGAAATATTGCTCGGGTACAAGCCTTTGTACGGCATGTTGTTCATGACAGAAAGCGTTAGCTTTGCTTCTAATGCAGAGATTCTCAATCGGAAATATGAACGATGTAGAAAGAAAATGGTGCGTACACACATCCGTAGGGCAACTTTTTGAATAATTGAGAAAGAGAAGAAAATAAACGTGAGCAATGTTCTCCATTAAAAAGGAAAAAAAAAAAAAAAGGAAATTTTTGTTGCATCACCAAGAAAAAAAAATGCTTTAATTGGTAGTACCTCCATTTTGAACTGTTAATTTTTCTTTTTTGAGAGATTGAACTGTTAATTTCACATGCATGGTTTAAAAAGAAAAAATAAAAAGGAAAATTAGTTGCCGCTGCTGTTCTTGTTATTCCTTACCTGTTGTTTCTTATCATAAACGACAACAATAAGTATAGAAACGACAAAAAAGGGCAATATTCATAACACGATTGAAGCCTCAATAAAGGATGTGACATTTGACACCACACTACAATGTCGACACAATAATGAACGACAATAAGTATAAACGACAACTTCTAAACTTGAACGGCGAGAATGAAGAAACGACCACATCCATAACAAACTACTACGAAACCTTAAAAAAATGATATCACTTAAAGAAATACGACAGTAACTTCTACAAACTTTTAAAACCGCATCATTACTAATCGTCAGGATCTCTCATAGTTGAATGCTGTTATTTACAAATGGCAGTAAACGACAGCGTCCAACATAAACAACATCGCAATCAATATCTTAGAAAAACGACAACTTCCATTACAAGCCACAATAAAAGATATAAAGACAACCCAGTCAAACCAGAGGACGACAACATCTGTATCAGCGGCAATAGCTTTAAAAACGACAACAATACATCATCATCTGACAATAAAGATTTTGCTAACAAACGACAGTAGATATAATAGACAACTTCATAAAACGACAAAGTTTATGAGAGAAATAACTAACGATATGGTTTGATACGAACGCCACTAAACTAATTTCTCATAAATGGACAGTAACTTTAGAAAACGGATAAATGTCAACAAACGACAAAGCTTTAGAAGAGAAAAACAACATAGAAACGCGAACAGCCTAAGAAAACAATAATGAGTAGGGCAAGGAATTGACAATTAGTTTTAAAGCGGCAATATTTATTATCTCTTAAAAACGATGATATCGTATATAACCAACTTTAAAAAAATCGTCGAACGACAATATTGAGTAAACGACAACTGTTCATCATTAAAACAACGAGAAATTAAAAAACGACAACTGTTCATCATTAAAACAACGAGAAATTAAAAAACGACAACTGTTCATCATTAAAACAACGAGAAATTAAAAAACGACAACGTCCATAAATATGAACTTCAAAAGCGTGAAGGATAGAAGCTACAGTATCTCCCATTTGATGGTTGCTGTCGACAAACACAGGCCTCATTCAATGTCGATTCACAATTTGATTTGAACGACATTTTTCGATTTTACGACAACTTTTAAATTTTCTCGGCGACAATGAAGAAAAACCTAAAACTAAAAACTACGAATCGGTGAAATGAAAATGATATCAACAAATTATACATATATTAAAGGAGAGGGCAGGAACTTCTTGTTCTTTTAAAACCACAATGAACATTACTTTCCGTTTTAACCCTCTTTTTTTTTTGTTGAATGAAATTTTGTATAAACTAGAGAGGGGGATTCGTACAACATAATGAACAACATCTTCCAACCCTATTTTTTTTTGTTCTGATGAAATTTTAATTACCGTTATGTCCCAATTGTAAAATTACGATTTTGCCCTCCTTTCCAATTTCCTGCACGTTTATTTGCTATGACCATTTTGGTCATTTATTGGATCTTTTGCTTATTTCGTTTGTTCTGCTTTTATTCACTTTCTTTCACTCTTTTTTGTTTATGTTGCCATTTATGTTTTCTGTTGATTTGTTTCTCTAATCTTGAGCTTCCATTTTTTTTTTTTTTTTTTTTTCTGAAATTGGGGGGTTTTTTTTAGATCTATTTTCCTCCTTTTCTTCTTTTCCCTTTCGTAACCTTTTAGATTTGACATTTTTCTTTTTTTGTTTGTTGATTTCAAACGTCATTTTTTAGAGAGAAAAAACAACATAGATGTTTCCCGCGATTTGCTCCTGTAATAAAAACGCCTTTTTTTTTTTTTTTTTTTTTTTTTTTTTTTTACTGAGAATGGGGTTTTTTTTCGACAATCTATTTTCTTCCTTTTGTTTTTTTTTTTTTCCTTCTTGCAACCTTTTAGATCTGCTTATTTTTCTAAAAATTTGGCCACATTTTTTTTTTGTTTGCCGACAACTTTTGCTACATTTTTAAATTTTTCTTCCTTTTCTAGATCTACTTTTGTTTTTATTTTTCCGTACCTAGATTGAAGAGGAATAGGTTTATTTTTTGGGTTCATTCGTTTTTATTATTTTCTAGATTTACGTTTGTTTTTCTTTTGTCTCTGGATCTATATTTGTCAAAAAAATTTCCCCTGCCTGCAATGTTTTAGATTTGTATATTTTTCTAGGTTTTTGGCCACATTTCTTTGTTTCTTATTTTCCTTCTTTATTAAAGGAGATCATTCTTTTCCTTTGTTGAACAGTATCTTTATTCTCGTTTTTTTTTTGTGTATAAATTTTGTTCCTTTCCCTGCAATGTTTTAGATATGTATATTTTTAGGGTTTTTGGCCACATTTATGTAACACCTTCAAGAATTAATTGAGATTAATTAAGGCAATTAAGATTATTACAGTGTGCCTTCCTGATTTAATTAATTTTTTTTTTGATTCCAAATTTTAAATTATTTACGTTTATTTTAATCCGTAATGTGTATGGGCGCATTTCAATCATTTTTTTTGCCATCCATTTTTTCTTTATTTTTCTTTTTCAATTCTTTTCTTTTCTTTTTCCAATTTTTTCCTTTCCCTTTTTGGATCTTTTGCTTATTTCCCTCCCTTTGTTCTGCTTTCTCATTTCCTTCTCTCTTTCCTCTCTCTCTTTTTTGTTTTCAAATCAAGACCGGATTTGAACCAAGAGTTTTCAAAGAGTTTTCAAAGATCAAGAGAAGGATTCTAATCTTTTGTGGATTTTTTTTTTTTGAGGAAGCGGAAGCCGGAAAAGGCAACGCTTTTCCCAGTCTTGATTGTGCTCCTTTTCTATCCCTCTTCTTTGTGAGCCTGTTTTCAAAAAAAAAAAAAAAAAAGATTTTGGCCTTTTGTTTTTTTGGGGTTGGTTTGCGAAAAAGAAAAATATTTTTTAAAACCATGGCTTTTAGTTTATGGAAATCCTTGGCTTGTCCCCCATGGAATCCATAGCTTGTCTAGTCATGGAACCTATGGCTTGTCCAAATATGGGGCCCATTTTTTTTTTTTTTTTTTTTTTTTTTTTAATGAGAATGGATGATTTTTTAAGAAATCTTGTCCTAAAGAGTCCATTGTTTGTAAGCCTTAGGATCTTGGAGAGTGCATTTTTTTTTTCGGTCTTGCAACCTTTTAGATTTAATTTATTTTTCTAAAATATGGATTATTTATCGTTATATTTCCTTTTTTTTCCTACTTGCCATGTTCCTTATTTATTTTATTATTTCTTATTCATTTGTTTATTTTTTTCAAATTATATCCCACTGGGCCTTTCGCTTTCATTTTCAAATGTTTAAACCCCTCCCGAGATTTAGGAGCGGTGCATTTTTTTTTTTTGGTGCTCTGGATTGATCAAGTTGAGGATCGCGTTCATCCTCTGTTATAAATGTTTTAAAATTGAGAAAAGTTATGTAAACTTATTTAATATTTGGATTTACTAGATTGTGGATGATGTCCATTTGTAATTGATTATTTACATGAACATGTATTTTCAGATGTTTGCTCGCCAGGTTTATTCGAGGCTCTGAATTTTGTAATTTATTTATATTTTAATGCCTTTCCTGGGACCCGTTTTAGATTTGTATTTTTTTCCCTAATCGAGTTTTTGGCCACATTTATTCGTTTCTTATTTTCCTTTTTTTTGCAACCTTCTAGATCCTTCTTTCCCTTTCGTCGCCAGGGTTATTCTTATTTTTTTTTGTTTGTATATATATATATATATATTCATAGATGTTTTATATATATATATATATATATATTTTCATTAGGTTGTTAGTTTTGTCCGTAGTTCATTTTGTTAAATATTTTTGTCTTTCTTCCATGATTTCATTTGTGTTTATTAAATCTATGTTTCGATAACTTTTTTTTAGGCTGTTGGGTTATTTATTTTATATCTGTGTTTGTTTTTTTTATGGTGTTCTATTTTTTTCCTTCCTAATTTGTTATTCGCATATTATATTGGTAAAAAAAAAAAAAAAAAAACCCCTTAATTAAAACAAATGTATAATATTTGTCGTGCTCCAAATATGGTGATATTTATATTAATCTTTTACTTTGACATGTGTATCTTTAATTTTCCCGTTTTGTATAATATCTAACCGATTAATAAGTGTTTATTATTTGTTGGTTCTACCTTGTGGTGCTCTTCATGCATTGTGACAGCTGTTGCAAACTAATCATTACTTTTTTTGGTTTCTGTTTGTAGGGATTTGTATCCCAGGTTAAGCAAGACATGGGTAACTTTTTCTATATATATTGGATGTTACTCTTTTACTATTGTTTTGTCTACATTTCTCAACTTATATTGTCTACTATATTCTGTTATCTCCACTTTGCCACTCTTTAAAGACCATAATAGTACTACCTATTTCTTACTACTCTTATCGCTTCCTTTAGATATCTTTGTTCTATTCCTGCTGCTCAGTAATTTTCGTTGCTTTCTTTCATCCATCGTTTTGCCCATGGTCTGCTCAATCAGGTAATAACTTCTTCAGTTTAATTCGGTTGCTTTATTCGGAATATAATTTTGTAATGTTATGTTTGTTCATTATATGAAATATTTTATACTGAACTTTACTTTTTTCCTTTTGTAATCTACTATCGGTTACCTGTTTATGTTCTAAGTTGATTACCTGATATTTTATGTTTGCAAACTTTCCTAAATCTTATTAAGATATAACGCGTATCTTTATCAAAAATTCAGTTTTTTAATTTTAAAATATTTTCTTCTCTTCTGGTTATGATGATGTTATATTTATTTTGTTGTTAATATGTGCTGGGTAATTTTTACTGCAAGTATGGCTGTCATTGATGTTGCCCTTATTATTTAGGATTTATGCCAATATATTTTAATTGGTCATTTGTTTTAATTTTATTATATAAAAGTTGCTTTTTGTCTACACTACTATTTTGTACATATCCATTTGTTTCTTCTGTTGTTTACTATGTTTTTTTTTTCCATTGTATTTTGCATAATTTACTGTTATTTTTATACTATTCATTTCATAATTTATATTTTAAACGCCTTTATTTCTATTAGTGCTTATATTTACAACTCTTTTTTACCTTTCTAATACTTGCAGCTGATAAAAATGGTATAAATATGTTTATACAAATTTTATATTTATCATATAATACAATACTATATAATATATGTATATATATTAATGTACTTTCATTATAACTACCATTGCGTTATACTACATTCCGCGGCAACGCGCGGATCTCACACTCGTATCATCCTAATGAACAACTTTAGTCGTACAGGTGATAGCAAGTAGCAACATAGTGAACGACAACGTCCCTTATAAACGACAAAACAATATAACTACATCGTCCGTTTAAACGACAAGAAGTGTGCAAGCGTCAATATCTTAAGAAACCAACACTTCCTCGCAAAAGGTTAAAAAAAAAAAAAAAAAAAAACCCCTGCAAAAGGAAAATAAAATAAAATTGACGGTAAATCAAAACGACAATGTCCGTTTCAAAGGACACTAAATTAATAACAATATCTCTTGTTAACGATGATAAGGATGACCAAAATAGAATAAGATGCTTTTCAACAATCGACTTTTAGTTTTGTTGCACAATTGTGAAAAAAAAAAAAAAAAAAAATCATTCAACTTCTTAGAGAAAAATAAAAAATCAATTAACAACTTTAAAAACAATTATAATGGTAAGTTTAGCCTAAAGATAGATTGAGATGTATAGGGTACAAAAAATTAACAAACTTCACTAGAAGTTGGTTCTCCATTCTCAATTACAATTGGAACAAAAAGTGTACAACTTTGATTCAAGAACTTCAAGACCACAAAAAAAAAAAAAAAAAAAAAAAAAAAGAGCGACACGCTCTTGGTAGAGTGAGAATTACATGCATCCACAAAATTGAGAAACCAAAACAAGTAGAAAAATATGATTATATATATATATATATATATATATATATATATATCATTCAACATTGATATCCAAAATCTTGGAAGTGGTGGAGGCCTTAGGAATGGTGATATACAAGACCCCATCTTTGACCTCAGCCTTAATCTTCTCAAGCTGCACATTCTCCGGCAGAGAAATTCGGCAGCTATACTTTCCATAACTCTTAGCCGACCATTCTTTATCTCCTCCTCCTCCTTGTTTCTCCTCCTTCTCGGCCTTAACGACCAGCATTTTCTCCTCAACCCAGACTCTAACGTCCTCCTTGGTCATCCCTGGCATATCAAACCTCATCTTGTACTCCGTTTCCCCTTCCTTTATCTCCCACGGCGTCCTTCCTCTCCCAAACGTACCCGCCGGCGACGGCCACTCGCCGGAGTAGTCAAACGGGTCGTCCGTTATTCTCTCCATCGTCTCCATCATCTGCTGCACCGTTCTCGCCGTGGGAAACCGGTCCCACAATCCTGCAACAAAACAATAAAAATAAAAAATTTGATTCAGTTTATGGAAATCCGAAAGAAAAAAATTTTATTTATTTTTTTCGTTGGGGGTTTGAATTAGTTACCGATTGGAGGTGTTGGGGCGGTTCTTTTCTTTGGCGGCGGTTGCTTGGTGACTCTCTGCAGGTTGTCGAGGTTGTCTCTGGTTTCCCCTGCCCTGGCCATGACCTTGTGTTTCTTGTGGCTCAAGCTTCCATTTTCGATCGGTTTGAAGAAAGATTGGAGCTTGAGAGACTTACTGGCTTTTTTCTGTGATGATAGAGGAAGAAAAATGCCCAGGTTTGACAGAGCTTGAGACATTTTTTTTTTTTTTTTCTTGTTTTTTTTTCTCTGCGTTTCTTGGTGGGAATTTTGTTTCGTTTTATGTAGGAGTTTTTTTTGAAGTTGTGAAGAAAATAATGGGCTGTGGGATTTATATAAAGGGGAAGTGTCGGACGTTTCTGGATGGAGAATGGAGAGGGGACGGGAGTTCTGGAGGAATCCAGAAACAACTTGCCGTGGATAAGGGTCTAACGGGACACTGACATAATCGGGACGCAGCATACGACGTCGTTTTATGTCTGTATTCGTCATTCCTTATTCGGCAGTGTATTTTCATGTGTTGTTTGCTTGGAGAATTTTTTTGGTATGAAAAACTGCTCAATTCCCATTTTTTTTTTTTAAACTTTGAGATTACATCATAATTGTATTAGAGTAAAAAAAGAAAAGACTAGTATAATTTAATGAAATTAGATGAAATTTCACGATAATAAACCTCGGTTTCTTTTTCTTTTCTTTTTCCCCCCTTTTTGATTCCAAATTTGGAGCTAATTCATATTAATCATGGTATGTATTGATGAAGCATAAGCTTTCTATCTCAATATAATCGTGTGATAGAGTCAAATTTATTTTTTTAATAGAATCATTTAGTGAAAGCATAGTTATAATTTTTCTTATTAATAAAATAGATGCACAACATTTTTTATTTTTAATTTCAAAGTTCAAAATCAAAATTTTAAAATTTGAGTAAGCTATTGGGATGTTTATTTTAATAATTTTTTAATTTTATAGAGCATTTTTCTTTTACAAACATATTAAATTTAAAAAATTAAAATTATAAATTATAATTATAAATTCATGAATTAAACGTCTCAATATCATCTACTCACTATCGATACTCCGCTGCTAAAGTATATCTTGCTTTATGATTTCCAAAATCATGTATTACCTCGGGATTATCTAAAGTGAGATGCTTAATGATGAATTTTGAGTTAAGCTGGAAAAGAAAAGAGCAACTTTTTGTTGCCATCCAAATATGTCGCCGCATAATGAAAAAGAAGGAAAAACTGAAAGATGTACAATAATATTCAACTGACCAAACTCTTAACTGTATATATCTCCAACAGAAGAAACATCTTCAAGGCTGTTAAAGCCGTCCCATGAGAGCAATCGTTCTGTACAGTCTTCAACTAGTCCTGAAGAAAAGGCGTTGCCAATGATGGGAAGCATCAGATTGGAAGATCATGGACGCTCCGGAGATGCTCCCAATTAGATTGTCGCTTCCACTTGATCCACAAATGTCGTTTCCATTTTCTCTCTTCAATATATGATTTTCCTTATCAGAACTTGGATAATTAGTACCGTGTTCTGCTTCTAGTGGGGTGAACTTTACTTGTTCTTCAGTGGAGTTCAGATTTAGTTCCTTCTTCTTGGTCATGCTTTATGGGATTGTGAGTCTGAGAGTTTAATCTAGTTAGCTTTAAGGGATGTTTATTTTTTATATTCGTCTCTGATTTTGAATTATGATTCATGATTCTTTACAGTATTTTTTCTCACAAAAAGTACACATAAAACAAGAATGATTCTAAATCATGATTCTAAATACATAAACTAAACGTCTCTTTAATTTCTTGATTTTGCTGTCCCAGTAATTTTTTATTTCATTATCTGTTCGACTGGGAAATTGTGCTGCTTTTTTTGACCACCTATCCAAAGAGGGGGAAAAAAAAAAAAAAAAAACCATCACATGTTATTATGTAAAAATGCAATGGTGAAGCAATAAATCAAAGAAAAATGGGGTTATAATGCTTTCTTATGGGTTGTTTATTTTTTCTTTGAACTTGTTCTTTGCCTTTTTAAGCATTGGGATCCTTTTTTTTATTTTTCCTCTTTTCTTGAACGGTTTATATATTCTTTTTTCATTTATTATAAAGTCCGCCTGTTGTGAAATAGAGAGTGACGGGACTAATTTAATTGAGATTTTTTTTTTTAATTTCCTCTTGATTATGGTCATCACTTGATTTCTTATTTATAAAAAGGTGATAAATGAAGAAAAAATAAAATAAAATCCGGCAAGAGTACCTGTTGCCAAGCTGAGAATGAAGTTGTATTATCTGGTCTTCTTCTTGTGAAAAGCTTCCCCTTTTAAGATCAGGCCTCATATAATTTATCCATCTCAATCTACAACTCTTTCCACACCTCTTCAAGTCTAATACATCACGACCATATAAATGATATTAATCACATATACAAATATACAAATATACATATAATATAGTTGAAAAAGATTTTGACATTTATGTGTAAATATATATAGTACCTGCAAGCTTAGGAACAAGTCGCCCGCATTGGATGCCATTGTTGAGAATGAAGTTAGCAAGCTTTCGGTCTTCTTCCGCAGCCCATGGACCTCTCTTCAGCCCAATCTTGTCACAATAAGGTTGTCTTCCCATTCTTCAGAGTTCGTGAAAAGATTAAGGGTCCGTTTAGGATTCGAATCATGTGATTTGAATTATTTTTGATTTACGTATATTTTTTATGAGAGAAATTACTGTAGTGAACCATGAATCATGATTCGAATTGGGAGACAAATCCCCCAACCAAACGGACCCTAAGACCTCGTTCATTTTACCGTTTTAGATTTTTAATTTCAGTTTTGTTATAGTTAAAAACTCATAAAAAGTCATTTTTAACTTTTTCTGCTAGAGTTAAAAAGTTCTCACATAAAGTCATATCTTAACTCAAATTAAAAACTCAAATCAACGAACTGAATGAGGCTTAAAAGATTGTTGATAATTAAGCAGAAAAGAAGAAGACTTATTGATGGATTAAAACTGATATCAAAAAGCCTTGTATAAACCCCAAGAGAAGATGTTGTCACTTCATATACGGAATATAAAGAAAAATCTGTTTAATTAAGGAGAAGACCAATTATTAGGAGACGTTTCATGATTTAAATCATAGTTCATGATTTGTTACAGTATTTTTTTCACAAAAAATACACATAAATTAAAAATAATTTTAATCTCATGATTTTAATCTATTAACTAAACGTTTCTTAAATTAGCCTCAACTTTACATATTTGATTATTATTATTTTTTTAAAAAAAGTTGACAACTATTGTAATGAATGTCTTGCTTACGCACAAAATGTGAACAATTAAAAAAAAAAGTGATTAAACCCATCACTACTTGGATAATCAAAAGATTGCACGTGTGTCTAAGGAAAACGAGGGGAAAAAGGAGATAAGAGAGTAACGTGACTCATTGTCCTTGATAATTTTTATTTCCCACTCTGAACTAGTTATATATATTTATGTATACATATTTATATAATAGTCTTTGTAAAAATAACCTTTTTGAAAAGTTTTATTAGTAAAATAACTTCTCAAAAATTTTTATTTGTAAAATGACATCTTTTTATAAAAAATGAGTAAATATCTTTTTTTATAAAAAATAAAAGAAAATTATTTTACTAATTTTATTTTGTTGGATAGTCATTTTAACATATTACCTCTATATATATATTTATATAAATATAAGAGA
Source organism: Morus alba (assembly GCA_012066045.3). Lineage (NCBI taxonomy): Eukaryota > Viridiplantae > Streptophyta > Magnoliopsida > Rosales > Moraceae > Morus > Morus alba. Next base: position 1,688,864 of record CP050237.2, on the reverse strand, counting down.
GGGAGATATTTTTTTAGTAGATTCTTCGATATTTTTGGTAAATCGTGAAAGGAAAAAAATGAAGGAATTAATTATGGGAATAAATTGGATGTCCCCACTTTGAAGTTGGCAGTGATCAGCCAATCAGGTGATCCTTTTATTATCGTTGTATTATTATTATTATTATTATTATTATTATTATTTTTTTTTTTTTTTTTTTTGGACTGGGAGAGCTTTTGCTTCGAGTTTATAGAATGATATATTATAGTATATCAACCAAAAAATAAATTAATTATAGAATTGTAGTGCTTTATAATGCTTTTTCTTTATTTAATTTTAGAATTGGAGCCGCAATATTTTCTCAAGATTGCACAACTTAATCTTCAGGTAGTTTTCCTCCTCTTTATAATGTTTTTTCTTTATTTAAATCACGAATAATAAGTTAAACTATTGTTATTCCTAAAATTTCTAACTTTTTTTTTCCAAAAACACGATCCATGATCATTCCATTCACCATTTTTAAAATTAGGAAAATAGTAGAAAATAGGCTAATATAAAAAGTTTAAGAAAATAAATAGGTTAATTTTTAATTACAGAAATTAATAGGCCATAATTTATCAAGTTATGGTTCATAACCAGATAAGTTATGGACAAATTTGTCAAGTTAAAGTTCATAACCTGGACAAGTTATGGACAATTATGAATAATAACTTGTCAAGTTATGGTTCATAACTAGACAAGTTATGGACAAAAATAATAATTTGACCTATTTATTAACTTATGTAAACTATTCACCTATTAATTTTAATTCATCTCAAATTTTAACTTATTTTCCTCTTTCTCCCTTAAAATTATTCAATTACATCGGTACGTTTGGACTGAAGACCTACGCCCGGCCCGGCCCGGATACTTGGGCTGGGTCCTGCACCCTGCCGAATAGGAGGCCACTGGCTGGCCTATTATAGGTATACCCCTAATAGTAATATATAATAATCACCGGTGGCCATCGGTATTTAGCATTTACCATGATATTTGAGGTATCCAGCCGTGACACTAAAAATTTCGACAACAGGAGATGACCTATCAATGGTCACCGATATCCTCTCATGTTACTTTGAGGTAACCCACCATGTTACAAAAATTATGGCAACTGATAATAGTCAGCTAATGACCATTGGTATCCTTCTGTGATACTATGCAGCCGTCATTCGAAGACATCAGATATTTTAGTGTGATACTCTATGGTTTATGGATCAGTCACTGGTTGATTTAGTAATTAATTACTGATTAATCGGATATGATTGACCATTCACAAGTTACATTCATTAAAAAAAAAAACCTAATATTTTTTTCTTTAAAAAGAGATTTTCAAAACCGGTTGGCTCACCTAATTTCTCTATTTTTTCCCCCCTCTTTGAAGCACAATAATTAAGAGACAGAGACAATAAAAGCTGTTATCCTTGCAATGTCTTTTTCGATCTGGAGTCACTAGTTTCTACTTGTCTACGGGTCTTTTTTCCTTGCCCCCTTTTTATCAATGACCAAAATTGTGTGCGTATGGAATTCATTTTTACTTGTTTATAAAAACGTTTTTTTACACCTTTTGAGGCATGCAAATCGCGTTGTTTACTTAGTAAATATTTTAAAATGAAAATGAAAATAAATTCAATAAGAATGATTTTTGTAAAAAAATTAAAAAACGATTGAAAGTTATTTTTCTTTTTCTGTTTTTATTTTTTAATATTTATCAACAATGTTATAATATATTAATTAATAATTATAATCAAATATGATTTTTCTTTTTTATTATACTCAAAATAATCTCTTAAAAAACTAACTAAACACAATTTCAGAATCAATTTTATAATAATTCTCAAACTAATCTCATTTTTATTTATGTTTTAAAAATAAAATTATTTTAAAAGCGATAACAAACGGGCCTGTACTTTAAAAACAAATGGGAGATTTTAGCTTGATCGGGAAGGAATAGAAACTAGAATCGAGGATGATGGTGATATCAACGTTTTAATTCTAATGTTGGTATGCTATTTTAAGAAAGCATCCCTTAATCGTACGTAATGTGACGTACACGTAAGCAATTGTAAAAAATAATCGTGTATAAATATAAATATATATATATATATATAATTTCAAATTGTAAGAAAAACATCTATAGTATATGGATACACATTACACGCTATCGGTGCATCCATAAAACACTCTCCGACGAGAAAACAGAAACAAGAGATCAAGCAAGACAAATGGACAATTTTACCCCCGAATCTCCCTTCCTCACTCTCCTGCCCATCGTCTTCTTCTTCATCTTCATCTTCAACATCCTCCGCCCCCGCAAAAGGCAGTACATGAGTAACACTGAGCCGCCGTCTCCGAGAGGATTTCCGATCATCGGCCACCTCCACCTGGTAACCGACATGCCCCACCACTCCTTCGCCCGACTCGCCGAGCGACTCGGCCCGGTTGTACTCCTCCGACTCGGCCGAGTGCCGACCATCATCATCTCCTCCGCCCGACATGCCGGCCTCGTTCTGAAGACCCACGACCACGTCTTCGCCAGCCGCCCTCAGCTCGTGGCGGCGCAGTACCTCTCCTTCGGCTGCTCCGACGTCACCTTCTCCCGCTACGGCCCCTACTGGCGCCAAGCCCGGAAGATCTGCGTCTCCGAGCTGCTCAGCCACAAGCGGGTCAACTCGTTCCGACTCGTCCGAAGCGAGGAGATGAACCGGATGCTGACTCACCTGTCCTCGTCCGGTTCAGACGATCCGGTCGACATGAGCAAGGTGTTCTTCACGTTGGCGAACGACATCCTCTGCCGAGTGGCGTTCGGGAGGAGGTTTATCAAGAAGGAAGGACAGAATCGTCATTTGACGGGGGTGTTGACGGAGGCGCAGGAACTTTTCGGTGGGTTCTGCGCTGGGGATTTTTATCCCGAGTGGCAGTACTGGGTTGACTGGGTGACCGGGTTCAAGAAAAGATTGGAGAAGAACTTGGAGGATCTTAGAGAGGTTTGTGAAGAGATAATACAAGAACACGTGGAGAGATCAACGGATCGGATTAGCAGTACAAATGGTGAAGATTTCGTTGATGTTCTTCTTCGTGTGCAACAAAGAGAAGACTTGGAAGTGCCTATTACGGACGATAATCTGAAGGCTCTTGTTCTGGTAATTAATTAAACTAGTACTATCTACTTCTGAATCTGATCTATTACATCTTTTTCTCCTTACACTGCTCATGTTGGTTTAAATAATTCTACGTGAACTAACACGAGTGTGTGTGGTGACCTGGCGGTAAAAAATTATTACGGTTGGGTCTGTGGTTAAAAGTACGAATACCAATGTGATTTTTTCTAGGGTTTTATATTTGAAAGGTTGTTTTAAGTCCGTTTATTTTATTTATTTAAGTTTAAAATTTAAATTTTATTGACTAAAAAATTCTCAAAAAAAAGTTTTTATTTAATTTTTTTATTACAGTAAAAAATTCTCACATAAAATTATATCTAAATTTAAATTAATAAACTAAACGAGCTCTTAATATTTAGAAACATGACATATTCATTGAGGTTGAAGGGGCTCATTCTTCGTCTAGATGAAGAGCTTTGTTTTTAGAGTTTTTAAGGAACATTTCTATCACTATCTAGACAGCTCTTTTAAGATCTGTTTAGTTTTATTAATTTAAATTAAGGTATAATTTTATGTGAAAATTTTTTTATTGTAATAAAAAAATTAAATATAATTATTTTTATTTTTTTTATTATAATAAAATTTAAAATTTAAATTTAAATCAGTAAAATTAAGGAAGTTTTAATAACGTTAGGAGAGTGTGTTAACTCCAGTTATAACCTATTATGCCATTTTTTTTTCAGAAAAAAAAAAGAAAGAAAAACTACGTGGACGGTGAGTTAGCTAAGTGTAAACTCGGTCCGACTAAGAGATTTGACGCTTTGACTTTTTTGGTGGACGTACTATTGAATGGAGTAGGATAATGCATGCGGAAACTAACGTCATATACATGGCAGTTCGCATCACAACTTAACAATTTGGCGTGAATTTTGCTAGACAGACTCACGTGGCTTTTACTACGCTCATTGCATGATAAAGTCCTTCGTTTTATTATTGTCAGACAGTTGCCACCTGTGTGGCTAGATTTTTGCATGTTTGTGTAGTTTTTTGTCGTTTTATATAGGAATTATATTAAGCTAAATAATACGGTAAATTCAACACACATTGATAAAAATTTATGGGTTACTTGGTTAGGAAATTTATTTTTTAATTTGTGATTTATTATAATTTTTTTTTTTATAAAAAATACACATAAATTAAAAATAATTTTAATCATATAATTTTAATTTATGAACTAAACACTCTTTTAATAGTTGAAAAACAGATCTTGTAGGGAGGGAAAAAAAATCATAGTACCTGTCAACGATGACTTCTGGCTGCTTTGAGGTGAGAGTATCGCGGAGTTTCAATTATTGAAATTTCACTATACTTTTCGGTTATGTGATTTTAATCTGATTATGAATATTTAATTTAATTTAATTTTTTTTTAAATCTTGTGCATGCATATAAAGCAACTGAAACCTTCATTTGTCTAATTTTTTAACTATTCTTTTCCCTTCTTACCAAACTAAGTATAAGTGATATGATATGACCTTAGTTGAACAAAGACATTTTTTACGTATTATTTAATAGATGTTTGGTTCATGAATTTAAAATTATAATTTAAAATTATTCTCGTTTTACGTGTATTTTTTTGTAAGAAAAAAAAATATTATAGAGAATTATAAATCATGATTCAGAATCAGATACGAATATAAAAAATAAACATCCCATTAGTTGAAATGAAACAGGAACCCGACCTCCACCTGGTGAATGAATCATGACATGTGATTAGGAGTGATTAAAGGATTGATGATGATATTCCCAGTAGGCCTTCTTAAAGAAAAAAAAAAGTGATGCGATATTTTTAGGGAAAATAAATCATCAATTTTAACTGTTAAATCTTGCTCAGTCTCTATCCCTGTATATTTCATAAGTTTGATGGATTTTGATCAAATTTAAGAGACAAAAATAGACACTAATAAGAGATTCTACCGTCGAAGAACGACTTGTTTGGGCCATGGAATTTTAGTAATATGGTCTTAAAAGACGTTGACTGTACTTTTACGAGTTAGCTGGAGAGCACATGAGGCATTAATTATTCTCTGAAGAGCGACACCGTTGCCCCAAACTTATACCCTCCACCAATTTAGTCGGCGGTCGCCAAGTTGGATTCTAATGTAATTAGCATTAAATCCGTATAGTGATGTTTATGTGGATAGGGTGTTTGACTTTGTCCGACCAAAACTTAATTACTAAACCATATCTTTTAACTATTGCCCGTCAAGAGACGACTTTGGTAGTACTTAATTTATGTCCCTTGTCACACAATCAATGTACTAGTGGCCATAACGCAAAACTCATAAATACACCACCGATGGGTAGATCCCAATTTCTATTATGATTTATATTCTATTATTAGAATAGATAAGTTTAGCATTTTTTTTTTTTTTTTTTTTTTTTTTTTTTTTTTTTTTTTTTTTCAAATAAATATAACAGAATATGGTAAAGTCAAAAGAGTAAAAAGTTCATTCACGTTCAACATTTGGAACTTTTAGATTTTTATTTTTTATTTTTTCTGTAGCAGACGTTTTTCCTGACTTCTGGCTTTTCTTTCCTTCCTTTGTTGTTAGTTAATGAATGTTATGGCTGTATTTAGGCCTTTCCTTTTTTTTTTTTTTCTTTTCTTTTTTGTCTGACTGTTTATTGATCTTGAACACAGGACATGTTTGTAGCTGGAACCGACACGACATCAGCGGTTTTAGAATGGACAATGACAGAGCTGGTCAGACACCCTAGAGTGATGAAGAAAGCTCAAGAAGAGGTTCGAAAGATCGTAGGTAGCAGTGGGAAAGTGGACGAGAGCCACCTTCAGCATCTTCATTACATGAAAGCTGTTGTTAAGGAGACAATGCGATTGCACCCGCCCGTCCCCCTGCTTGTTCCCCGAGAATCCATGGAGGACTGTGTTCTGGATGGCTATGAAATACCAGCGAAAACTCGGGTACTGATAAACTCATACGCGATAGGAAGGGACCCAAAATCATGGGACGATCCATTGAACTATGATCCCGAGAGGTTTGAGAATCATAACATGGATTTTAAGGACCAAGACTTCAAGTTTCTACCATTTGGTGGAGGAAGAAGAGGCTGCCCTGGATATGCCTTTGGCTTAGCAACAATGGAGCTTGCTCTAGCTCTGCTCTTATATCATTTTGATTGGGAATTGCCTCAAGGAGTAGGCGCCGATGATGTGAATCTGGACGAGATTTTCGGTCTTGCAACAAGAAAGAAGACTCCTCTCATTCTTGTGCCAACAGCAAACAAAGATTATAAGTTTTAAGGGTTTTTAGTGATGCAAAGCACTGTGTTCCTATGTTTTAATTAATGTCTGTTAATGTATTTATCATCCCAGTACTAAAACCGGTCATATGTAGTCCTCAAGAAGAAGCAACATGAAAAAAAAACCTAAAAAAAACAGTTGCTTCATGTAAACCATGTTGTATTCTACTCCATTTCAGCAGTCTCATATCTTACGGGGGAAAAAAAAAAAAAAAAAAAAACGTCTAGGAACTGGTGAAATTAGTAAACTGATATCACTGACAAAAGGCATAGAACTTTCTTTGCAAATGACAGATATTTATGAACAAAACTGGGGTGAACGAACTCTCCGAGGGCAGTACCAAATGATCCGATCCATCTCCCAAATACAGTGGCTATTGCGACATGTCAATCAAATCAGTTCTCTATCTTCAGCTTTTAACCCTGATAAGTGAATCATACCAGTTATTTTACCCTTGGAAGGAGTTGAAGTCAATATGAGATATAAGAGTGTTGAGGGTGAGCCGAAGATTAAATGTTTTCTATACAACATCTGCAATGGCGTGTATATAACTCACTTGGCCTTTTCTTCTGACTCCTCAGTTGCGGATGTATTAAGCGTTGTCATCTTCCCAAAAGAATCCTTGGCATCCCCGAAGAAATCTTTCACTTTGTCCAACACTGTCCTGAGCTTATCTTGTGTTGGAAGCTAAAAGAGATGTTAAAGGGAAACAATTCAATCAATCTGAATGAAAAAAGTAAAATAAAATGCAGACCACATCTCTTAAGTATATAAAAAACTTTGGACGCTTAAATAATCCAATACGTACCTCAACAACATCATTGGTAGCAACTGCTGCTTTCAAATTGCCATTTTCCTGTATGTCAAGAGAAAAAAGAAGTCAATATTGAACTGGAAAAGTTCAAGGTATCTTTGAGGATGGGACAAGACAAAATCATAAAAATGCAATTCGTCACTGTAGAGGTTAAAGAACATTACAACAATCTTGTAGCCATATCTGAATTCTGTAGCAGTCCGCAAAATTTTGAACTGCTTAAATGCCGACTTCTGTATCTCCTTCTCATCCTATTTCATCAAACAACCAGCCACTAGTAACATGTATACGAGGATGTAGTAATTCTAGTGAAATTTTTTGCAATTACTTGTTTGTCAGGGACTTGATTGTGTAAACCAAAAATCTCAGTGTAAAGAACAAAACTTCACATCTTTGGTTACCTAAACTTGCTTGAAATAATCATGTCTAACAGGATAGTAATAAAATGAAGAAATGATAACAATTGGACAAAGAGGATTCCTGTAGGGAAAAAGGTAGCTCATGATATTTTAGCTAAAACTAGTAGGAATGAGATAGAGTTATCCCGTCAAGTGGGAAAACCAAAAGATGAAACCAGTCTTAAGTTAATTTACCCTATCAATTTGAGAGTTAGTGGAAGCTTAGAGGTCTTGTCTTAAATGCGACTCAAAACCTTACCTTTATAGTTGGGAATCTAGAAGTGCAAAAGTTTGTATTTAGTATTTGTATTTATACACTTTTTGTATTTGTATTTATTTTGTGGAGCTTTAAAAGTTTAAAAGTTTTGGTTTTACTATTGTATGGAATTTGAGTATCTATAAATAGCCCTGTCATCTTTTATCTGAAATCAAAATATAGTAAGTTGTGTTTTCTTCTAAAATAAAGAGTTTTTACTTATATTCCATTGAAATCAACAGTTCAGGAATTACTCGTAATTTTCCTCATTTCCATCAACGCCAGAAAAAAATACTATTCTTCTCGTAGCAAGGAAACAATTAGATTTTAAAATTTTAGTTCATCAAATCATCAAATTTAAAGATAGAACTCAGAAATCAAGTTCACAATATCACAAGAAGCAGGAAACTTACCCGGTATATAACTGCTGCAAGATTTTTATCAAGCGTGTCTTTGTAAATGTACTTCCCCAGAAAATTATCTTTCGCTGCGAGCATGATTTTCGCAGTTGTGCCTCCCGTTATTATACTAAGCGGGTACCAAAAACCAACCTGAGCAAATCCAAAATCCATAGCATATCCGAGATCAACATGAATTTAATCTAAGTAAGAAAAATAATAAAATGAAAACAAAAAAGGAATTAAAGGGAAAAGGAGCGAACATTGGCCATACGGATGAAGATAACGAAACGTGGGTTTCCGTCGTCTTCGATCTTGGGCATCGGAGGAGGCGGGGGTCTCTGAAACTGGCGAGCCTGCATCCCCTTTTTGCCTTTCGCCTCAACCACCAGAGTCTTTCTTTGTCTCTTCTGTTCTTGCTTTTGCCTCTGAGTCGACCGAGTTGAGAACAGCGAGTGCCTGACCAGGCCATCTTCGAGTGTCCGAGATTTCGATAACGGAAGACGAACCACGGCGTTCAGGGACATACCCACCTCCATTTTCGCTTCTGATTATGGTTTGCTTTAACTGTACTTCTTCGGTTTTCCTGTGTTTTTTCCTTTTCTTTGTCCGAGAGAGGCTTATCCACACGCTCGGAGAGTGGTTTGGAGCGGGACAGCAAGTGAGTGGAAATTGCCCGCCATACACGTGGCTGATTTCCGTGACTTTGGATTTGACCACGTGGGCCCACTTCCAAATCGGCCGTCGATGCTGCCACGTCGGAACATGACATCTGGGATGATGCTTTCTTCGTAAGGTGTTCGACGGAATGCCTCAGACAAACGTCCTCAGCTCCTTTATTTTTATCATCATTTTTTGGGTGTCTTTGGCAAATTGTTCATTTGAGGTTGTTATCTGTCGTGAGTTGTGAGAGTGGAAAATGAAAAAAAAAAAAAAAAAAAAAAAACATAATGCTTAAGAACGTGGGGTCAGCTTACAGCTAAAAAATCCCTTACATGTCTTTTTAATGTTATTGTTAACCATCTGCTAGAACAACTTCTAAATGAAAGCAGTCACCTACACATTTTTACACACAACTTGCTACGTAATTTAAATTAAAAAAAAAAATGAGAAAGAATGGAATTTGATACAAAATGAATAGCTCTGTACGGAAGATCTTTGAAGGAATATATCTATAAACAACCAACAAAACTGGAGCAACATGATGCTGGTATCCACAAAACTGTTGCTCCTAGCGCTAAATCTCTGCAATCTGCTTACTAAAGCCAGTAAATTCTCTCTACATTTCTAATGAAGTCAGTAAGAAAACTCATGGCCTCGGAGCGAGATATGCTTCTTCATCCATATACAGATATCCTCGGCGCAAGCCAGGGCTTGTGGTGTGTGGAGGAGCACATCAAGAGTAGCAAAGTCATGCACAGCGTCCTTGTATTCAAGAACAGGCGCGTCCACATTAGCTTTCCTCAACTCCTCCGAGTAAGCGATGGCTCGGTCTCGCATCAAGTCTTGTTCGGCAACAACCATCAGTGTTGGGGTCATGTCTTTCAGAGGTGGGTTTGTGGTGGGGAGAAGGGGGTTGGCCGCGGGGTGGTCCAGATTGAATTCGTTTGCAGGTAAAAACAGCTTCCACACCAGAGAGCACATTGCCTTGTCGTAGAAATATGAGTTTGACATTTTGATCTCCGATTTAGTAGGGGTGTTTCCGGCGAAGAAAGGGTACATCAGGACTTGCGCAACCACTTTAACAGGGTCCAAAAGCTTCCCTGCCATTACGGCTTTTCGTGCTACATAATCCGCTATGTTTGCACCGGAGCTCACTCCAAGGAGTACACATCTGTTGTAATTACAGAATTGTTGTTGTAAATTAGCACAAGTGAAACACAAAAAGGGTACTACATAACTACCTCTCATTAGATATGAAAATGATTAAGATTTAGTCTCCATAAATAGATTGAGGTTCGGTTCCTTCAAAAATGTTTCTTAACCCTTTTATTAATTCATCAAATCTTAGTTAATAGTTTACTTTCTCAGCACCGGAAAAACTTCTGTGATGGTATTTAGCAATGAAGACAACATTGTAAGGGAAAAAAAAAAAAAAACGAGACTTTGCAAGAATTCACACATACAAAGTTAAAAAATTTATCATTTTTTTTTCCTGGGAAACATTGCATTAAGAAATTTGCTAAGAAAGGGCAAACTTGAAACCAAATTAGTGAAAAACTTCCACAAATGAATTAAGGAATCAAAACTTACCTAGACGGATCCCCATGAGCAGCCAACCAAGGTTCAGCCATGGATTCCCCAAAGCTATCAAACATTCGGCGATTGACCCCCAAATTCCTCACATTCTTCAGGGACGCCAAATTGGCCTGCTTCCCGAGCCAATTCAACACCTTAACCGCGTCCTCGAACGCCGCCGGGAACCGACTCTCCGGCGCCAATCTGTACCCCACCGCCACCACGATCGCATCGCAAAGCTTCGCCATTCGTCTACAAAACGCGTCGTTCGCCGCCGACACGTTGCTCCCGCTCACAAACCCCCCGCCGTGGAACTGCAGCATCACCGGCAGCTTCCGGCACCGCTTCCCCAACGGCGGAGGAGAATATCCCCTGTAAACAACATCGTTTTCTGAATCGCCCCCCGGAGAAGAATTGATCGAAGATCTAGCGCCGAGGACGGACTCGGGGAGGAAAATTCGGAGGGAGAGAGAGGACAAGGGGTCGACGTGGATGTCCTTCGTCGCGACGCCGTTTTGGAAGGTCGGATTGGCGGCGGCGACGGACTCTCCGGGCCGGGAAGTGATTCCGAACGGATCGGGAATGGAACGATCGGCGTCGGCTAGGGCTAAGCTCTGTAATTGCTTTTTCAGGAGGTACTTGTAGAACAAGCTGTAGACTTTCACCGCAAGGCTCGGCATTTTCTTCTTCACGATCAAATTCAGAGAGAGAGAATGATTAAAGTTTTAATCTTAGCTTAGAAAGACGCCATTGAAGAAGAGCTTGTTAGAGAGAGACAAATTCAATTCAAAATTGTGAAAAAAAAAGAGGCGTGTGGGAGTGGGACTTTCGGTCGCCAGAAACGAACCTTCGAGGTTTAAAAAGGTTCCTTCTCATCTAGATGGATCGCTTTCCGAGGTTGTACGTTGGCTTCCACGTGGAATATTAACTGTACAATAATGTTAATGCATGGTACGACGTCGTATTTGGAGGTTTTGAAGTCCTTGTCATCACCTGCCGCAGAAGTGGACGCTGACCCGTTCGGTTTGTTCGTTGGTGCTGGCGTCCTCACGCCGCGCGCGCAAAACGCGCACGTAGCAAACGCTATTATCTTTTAGCTTAGCACAATGCACAAGCGTTTTAGTAATCGGGTTGCCCCCATTTTTTCTCACTGAAGTTTAGACCTTCTATTGATTCGTTGAAATTGTGTCGTGTGTGCCCCCGCCATCCGCTGATGATCTCCCCTGCGCCTTACATCGACCGTTGCTATAGATCCCTTGTCGGAGGTCGCAGTCCTGTGGCAAACCAGCGAGGAGATTTTGTCGACAAGATTCCACATGTTGTTGTGAGGGGAGATCTCGCTGTCTCTTCTTGTCACCGGATGAGATCAATAGACCGCACACCTGCATGGTAGGAAACCAAACTGCAGTGACACCCCTCCAATTCTTCTTCTTTAGTATTTGGTTAGAAAACAAATGGTAGCATGGTAAGAAACCAAACCATAGCTATCTGGAATTTTGAGTATCACAGCGCATTACATGTAATATGACTATAAGATACTTGATGAGGAGGTTATTTACCGACAAATTAAGTACTTTTGAAGTTCAAATTATTTATGAGTTTTCAAGCATTTTTGTTAGTTTAATATGTTTTTAGTATTATTTTGTAGGAAAAATAATAAAATTGGACTTAGTGGTATTTTAGAGTAAAAAATTAGAGCAAAAAGCACTCAAGGCCACACAAGGGTCCTCTTGGGCAGAACCACCTATGCGGGCATGCCACTTGAGGCACGTGCTCGTGCCACACCCCGTGCGGCTGCAAAACATTGGGCGCGCTGGCGCACCACTAGCCCCGTGGCCACGCCACAAAGGAGCACGGCCAACCCCCGCCCCCGCATGTTGTTGACAAACTTTGGGCCATTTTTCAACCCTTGATCAATATGGATGGCCAATTTTAGATCCTTAGATGAGTTTGGCTGTGATTTTCTCAATGTTTGAGCATACTTAAGTAAAAGAAACTTTAGTTTCCAACTTAGAGAGGATGATAGACACAAAAATTCATAGAGAGAGAGAGAAAATTGAGTTGGAGATTCTTGAAGAATGCTTAGGAGATATTCTTGACGATTTGAAGACTTGAAGCTCAACTCAATAAGAGTTTTCTCTTCCTTCTCCCTTTTTGTTGTAGTTTTTTAGTTTTTGTTCTTAAATTTGTGATTTTGGTTATGGATTCCTCTGTGTTGAGCTACACTTCATATTCTAGAGCTTGATGTAGCTTTATTTGAACCGTGTTTGATTATCTTGTCAATTATTAGTTTAAATTCCATTTTAATTTATTTATGTTTCTCCATGCCTAATGTTTCTAATTTATGTGGCCAATAAGTTAGATAATTTTAGATTGTGATTTTGATGCCTGAGAGAGATTGATTTCATAGTCCGAAATTAAGAAATATAATTTAGGTTGTTGTAAGTCCTGAAGGAGATCGATACTTAGATAATCTTGTTGAGAGTTTAGGATATTGTGAGAACGAGAGGTGATCAAGTCTTAGATTATCAACTAGGATTTCTATTGTTGTAAGGCTCGGAGGCAATCGATATTTGATTTCCAATTTAAGGGGTAAACTTAATGAGTGTATGAGTAAACGGGTTAGATAGGAGTATTGATTAAAGTATTCATGCATATGACTTCGTTTGATGCTCGGGAGAAGCAACGAGGTTAGATTAGGTCCCTTGATTAATGAATTGAGTGTAATTGGCTAACAATGGTTTGATAGGATGAACATAAGAATGATAAGGTGAAGTCAAGTCTCTAATACATTTGTGCATAGAAATTTTCATATTTTATTTTGTTTTTGTATTTATATTTATTCTAGTTCTATTTTTATTTTATTGAGTTCGGTTGTTTAAAAAAAAATTGAGTTACAATAATCGCGATACTTCATGATAATTTAATATTCAATTTTTGTAAAAACAATATTCACTCACCTTTTATTATTAAAATTTAACACCATATATTTACGGGCGAACAATACCATAAATTATCGGTCGCCTATAATCAATATCTTCGTATAATACTGTTAAGGATATTTTGATATTTTAAATACGTCAGGATAAATTTACTGCAATGATCTCTTCTTGTGAAAAAAATCACAAAACTAAAAACAATGAGTTAAGGGTGCACATTCCCGAATCTTCTCTCTCTCACTCCTTTTTTTTTTTGGGTAAATTCCCTTGATCAAGTTTATGGACTCTAGTACAATGAAAGGTGGCCCAAGTGTGGAGAAATGATAAATGAAAAAATTACAAATTTTATCTTTTTAGGTATTTAACTTATAAAAAATATATTTTTAAAAAAACTTATCTCTGATTAATTATAATCTAAAAGGTAGAGATATATAAATTAATATTAGAGGGTAAAAATAATAAGGACTCTATTTTAAAATTGACGTCGGTGAATAGAGCAGCCATATAAATAAGGCTCATCAGGCGGAGTTGCAATGTTCAGCATGGGCCCTCTTTTTGTGTGATCAGGAAGCAGCACATATTGGGCTGTTCTGGCACTTGCAGTCAATTGCAAGTCCAGCTAGCTTTGTCCATTTTAAAGAGAAAGTCCACGCCATTAGTCGTTGTCCTTGGTCTCTGTCTCTGTCGCTCTCTGTGTTTTTCTTTTCTTCAGTGACCTACATGTCTACATCTTGTCATCCATTAGATGACCCAAAGACTTCTTTGCATGTAATTTTCCAACCTCGCTCGAGTTATTTCAGGCAAGATAAATGCAGAAAAATAGTATACGGTGTTTTTCTTTTTTAATTTTATTATTTTATTATTTTTTTAAGACACCATTGAATCCAACTATCCAAGTTTAAATAATGTAGGCCGCTTGTAATTAGGCCCAATTTATTTAACTGATTTAAGTTTAAAATGTGAGTTTTATTACAGTAAAAAATTTTCAGAAATAATTATATTTAACTTTTTTACTACAGTAAAAAATTCTTACATAAAATCACATTTTAACTCCAATTAAAATTTAAATTAATAAACTAAACAGACACTTAATGTCTCTAAGAAAAATGGTCTAGGCTTTCATGGAGCTTATGAGAGGGGGAAGTAAGATCATGCATCAAGCAAGTCTTACATAACCTAATGGATCAAGGATTATTAACCGTTTAGATGTAGGGTTGGGCACCCAATAATTATGCTCTCATTTTTCTCCTTTTATATATTAATTTAATAAGGACGGAATTCTAAGAGAAGTTACAAAACTAATTAAGGGATGAGATGAGTTTAGAAGACACATTCTCAATCATCAATCCATTAGGTTGATGAGACTTTTAACACAACCGATATGAAGTTGTTCAGTTGTTAAATACGTATCTCTCGTTATTCGAAAATAGACATGTCCACAGTCCAATAGCTTCAGTTGCATATTCATTTAATATATATATATATATGGACAAATTTTTAATAAGTATTTCAACCGATATATGAAAAATTCTGTACATTGTACCACGCCTCTTTATCGAATACAATATTGATATTAAAAGTTGAATTTTTGTAAACCTAATCGATATTATATTGAATTGCATAAAATTAATTCCTTGGTAAAAATTTATTAATTAATTAACTCGGTTGTTTAAAACTTAATAACCAGTAATTAATAAATGATTAACCGATTTCATTAAATAATTTTTCAATTAATCGTGACATATCATAAATTAAAAAAGTGGAGCAAAACCGGCATCCGTCTAATTTTCTCTATAAAAAAGAAACCGACACTCCTTTCCACGGTTCAGTTTTCCTTTTAATTTTGAAGGGGATGAAAGCAATTTTTGAGTTTTTTTAATATAAGGTAAACTGAAACTTCCGTGGTTTCTAAAATTCAAGTAAGACATATACGTTGAATTACATTTGATCTTTAAATGACTTTTGACATCAAATCCATTTTGCTACTTTATGGATTTGGATTGTTCTTGAGTTAGCTTTTGATTTATAGGATTTTTAAAATTAAATTGAGATTACATCATTGAAACAAAATTTGATGAATTACTTTCTACTAAAAATAGAACTAAGAACCTATAATCATTTTTCGTATAAAAACAGATATGTGCAAAAATGACCGTTTAAGCAAAAATATATTTTTTTTTTTTAGTAAATGACCTAAAAAATAGGAAAATGGTTTTTTTTTTAATAGTTAATCAGTGATGTAATAATTCGTAGTTTACCACTGATTAACTGATGGTTTATTATTGTCTAATTTAGTCGTTTACTACTGATCAGTCAATATCTGATTAATAAATATCAGTAACAGTTAACAAATTTCAATTCATAGTTTATCAAGGCATCAATCATAACCTATTAATTTAAGAGGGCCATTCTATGGTTCAGTTTTGAAGGGGATAAAACTTGAACATTCGCAAATTATGAGGGATATTTTTGAGTTTTTAGAGAACAATAAGCTCAAAAGTGAAATTAAACGCCCCCGTAGTGGTTGGTAAGTAAGTGCCAAAGCCAATTTAATTCGACATAATTAATTAATTATATACTGATTAACTTTAATATTCGTCAAATATTTCAAACGTTCTCCACTCCGGCCGGTCTCCGGCCTTCCATAATCCATTGTAGTCTTCCAGATAAGAATCCAATAACTCCTAATTATTTAATTATACGCGAGGTATATGCGTTAAATATATATATATATATATGTGTGTGTGTGTGTGTGTGTGTGTGTGTGTGTGTGTGTGTGTGCGGATTCTCTATTTATTTTTTTTCTTTGTCTCATCTGGATTAAGTCTTGTATTTATGTAATTTGTAATCAAGCTTGCTTTGTCTTATGACGGTTCACCCCTGGTATTTGGTTGGTCTTGGCTCTTGGGACGTCTCACTTTTCACTTCGCTTTTGTTGCAATGCAGCGAAGTTTTGGTCTGCACAATATATGAAAATGTATGATCCTATTGTGTTTTATCTAGAGATAAAACACTTTAATTAATATTTAATGGCTTGACAGAATTTCGCTATATATTTCGATTTTACTAGCCCTTGGAACAGCATAAAAGTAGAAAAGCATTTTACAAAAAAAAAAAAAAAAAAAAAAAAAGCAAAGAAAACTTAAAACTTATCAACATTTTTGTTTGTTATATTAGCCATCTCTCCACCATTTATTTATTGTGTCATTCAAATTTAATAATTTGACTAAATAACGAAATAGAAACTAAATAATTGAAAATACTTAAGTAATTAAATAAAGTGTTATAATTCAATTGAAACCACAATCAAACATAAAAACAAGAAAGAATCTAATTTGAACTCTTTTGAAGGGACACTTAAGTTTTTTCCCCTCTAAAATTTTCCCTTGTCTAATATACAAAAAGAGAGCATGAAATCGGATATCTCATATCTTTAGAGAAGAAAATCGGACGTCGTTGATAAGTTGCCTTCACATGTGGTTTATTTGAGTGTTGATAATTTGACTTCACATGTTGTTTATTTGAGTTCAGATTTTTGAGCGTTTACTATTCTTGATTTTTGTGCACAGTTGCTTAATAGGGACACGACTGGTCTCCCTAATTACGATCTCTTCAGGTGATTTTTACTTAGAAGTAGTTGTTGAGTCCTTCTAATATTTAGTGCGTTGCTATACAATATAAACATAGACACTTTTTTTTATTTCTTTTTTTTTATTTTTTTTTCCTTTCTTTCTAGGTTTTACTAGAAAGTTTTTTTTTGAGGCCTTCTGGAAGCTAATTTTCAAAGGTGTACAGGCTTAGGGCTTATCCTTTTGGAGATTTAATTTTATGTTTTCCGCTTTAGATGTTTGTTTGTGAGAGTTTTTTTACTAGAGTTCCTTAGATTTTTTTTTTAGCTTATCCTTTCTTTTTTCCGCTTGTATTTATTTAGCTTCCTAGAGTTCTTTAGATTTTTTTTTTTTTTTTTTCTTTTTAAAAGCTATGTATTGGCTTTGCTAAAATCATGATCTTTTGTTAACTTTTTAATTTTAATTTTAATAATATCGAGTTCGGAGCTTAGTGTTTGACAAGAACTTTAAGGGATGCCAAAATAGTTAGGATTGTGTTGTTTCATTTATTAGAGAGAGAGAGCATTTTGACCTTGACTTCCTTGAGCTACATTTCTCTCCACTTATATAACCCTTATATCATCCTCTTCCCACAAAGACATGAGCTTCTCTCCACCTATATAACCCTTATATCATCCTCTTCCCCCAAAGACATGAGCAATATTATTCCAATTAGTATCATTTCTTTTACATATTGAGAAAAAATGAAGCTTGAAGTCCCAGTTATCTCGGAGGAGAGAATTAAACCCTCATCTCCTACCCCAGATCACCTCCGCCACTACCAACTCTCTTTCCTGGACCAAGTTTCACCTCCGGTTTACATGCCAATGGTCCTCTTCTTCCCCAAAGAACCCGAATATTATCTCACCAGAGACCAACGTCTAAACAAAGTCAAGAAATCCTTATCCAAGGCCTTAACTTTATACTATCGACTAGCCGGGTGTGCTCAAGGAAAACCAACTCTGCGTCGACTGCAACGACGAAGGCACTTACTTTGTTTTAGCTCAAGCCAACTGCAACCTCTCGTGTGTTCTCGATGACCCGAACCCTAACGGCATGAACAAATTCCTCGCATTGGAGCTCGACGACGAGCGACTTTCCGAGCTTCCCGTCGGAGTCAAAGTTACCTTCTTTGCCTGCGACCGCATGGCGATAGGTCTCTGCCTCAACCACAAGCTCGCGGACGCCTTGTCCCTCTCCAATTTCCTCAACGCTTGGTCCGCTCCCTCCGGCGGTGAGACGGATGTAATCCCGCCTTAGTTTGGCGTGGGGAAGCTCTTTCCGGCGAAGGAATTGGCGGGTTAGACGGCGAAACATGGTATCATAAAGCCCGACATTTCGGTAACGAGGTTCATCTGTGACGCTCCGAAGATCGCCGAGTTGAGAGTGAAATATGAGGACAAGACCAACGTTGAGGACCGACGACGTCCGACAAGGGTTGAAGCCTTGTCGGCGTTTATATGGAGCCGTTTGACCGCGGCGACGCAACCAAAAGGTGACAACAAAGACGGCAAGAGAATTTGTCCGGTTATTGTTCACGCCGGTTGTGAATCTCCCGTACACGAATTGTCCCTCCATTGCCGGAGAATTACTTCGGCAACATAAGCTGGTTCGCAGTGGCTGCGCCGCCGGTGGAGAACTGGAGTTACACCATCGTTAGCTACGTGAGGGATTCGATAAAGCGAATTGACGCCGAGTTCGTGAAGAGGCTATGTTGTGTGATTTGTGCTCGCAAGTGCACGAGTCGCCTCAAGTAATAAAGTGTGAATAAGAGCGTCGATCCCACGAAGATTGAGTCACTCATAACTGCATATAAAAGTCACCTCAAACACGAAATTTGATAAAAGAATCAACTAACTACAATTCAATAAACTAATGAATCAATGATGGGTAAGGGCTAGGATTACTGATTTTTCCTCAGTTGCAACTCTGACCGCAATTGCTATAGGAATGCTGCAGCAAAGTTCAACAATGTTGTAGCAAAGTTCATCAATGCTGTAGTAAAGTTCATCCAGCCAACCTAAAATTCTACATATTCCTCTTTCGATAGATCTATGCCTGTAGTTCCTTAAACCAAAATTAACATATTCCTATGCATTTCAGTTTTCAAAACTTGAAGTTAAGCACCAATCTTAATGGGTCGTACAATGCAATAATATATTCCTATACCACTCCCTTATATTATCCAAGATAGCTCCAACTAAAACCAACCTTTCCAGATTTAATTTCAGTTTATGTTTTCCATTAAATGATGGTCTATCACTTAACAAAAGTTAAATAATAAACATACTTGAATAAACCTAATGAAAATTACACAAACAATTAGAATAACAAATAAATCTTCATTTGTAACTTTAGTTCCATCAATAGATCTAACTTAACAAATTAGTTCATGATGATAATTACAAGAACCAGATTTTCAGTAATATCCATATCTTAATCAATAGAAAAAATAAAAATGACAAAAGATTCAAGCTAACAGAGATAGGAAAAATTGAAGAGCTGGATCATGGATTTCTGGATTCCTCCTTGTCCTTCTCCATGGATTCACCCTCTGCAGCTCTCTCCCTTGATTTTTCTTTTCCCTTCCTCACGTTTCTGGTCCTTGTTTTTCCTCTCTTGGTAATGTACTATGTGTTCTTTCTCTTTTTTTTTTTTTTTTTTTTCCCCAAAAATGGCATGAAGCCTTATTAATGATTCTCCTTTCTTTTCTTTTGGTTTTCTCGTGCTCTTTGTGCCTTGGCTTCCTCCCCTCTGGCAGCTGCCAAAGGATGGGATATATATCCCTCTGAGAACCAACGCCCATGACAAAGCCTTAGGGCTGGTGATGAAGCTCTTCCACATGGTGAGAACTGAGTGGAAGGAGAGTATGGTGGACAGGTGGCGACGTGAGACCGGTGAAATGCATAGGTGCACGGAATCAGATGAGGCACAATGCAAGTGATCAAACAAGTTGGAACCAGTTCCCAAATTTAATTCCCTTGATATTTTTGACCCATTTAAACTTTATCTTTTCAATTTGGCTCCTTTTTTTTGTAATTTTGACCCTATGTCATTTCAAACTTTTCACTTAAGCCCCACTGTTACACAAATGAGAACACTAATTATTTTGGAAGGAAAACTAAAATAGAAATTACTAAAACTAAAGTAAATAACTAAAATAAATTAAAATAAATCTAAAATGAAAAGTAAATTCATTAAAATTCAAAATAAAGTAAAGTAAAATAAAATAAGTTAAAAATCTCAAAAACTAGTCACTTTAAATGCACAAAAATAATGAAATAACTCTATTTTTAATTGAGTTATTAGGCTGCAAAAGGAAGATGAACATTTGAGCTTCTTCAAGAAGAGATTGATTGGGGCAAAGAAAGGGGAGGTGGTTCCTTTCAGCTTCACCAGCCTTTGTAGGTTTTCGATACACGAGGTTGATTTTGGGTGGGGAAAACCAGCGTTTGTCAGATCGGCGAGGGTGGCATATAAGAATATGGTTTATTTTTATGAAACAAAATCTGGTGATGGAATTGAGGCTTGGGTTAATTTGAGGACATAAGACATGGCTAAGTTTGAAGTAGACGAGGAGAGTCTCTCGTATGTTTCACCCAAGTCCCAACTAGTTAAATAAGTCCGTCTTATAGTTATAGTTTCAAATTATGGCTTTGTTTATTTTATCGATTCAAGTTTTGGTACAGTAAAAAGTTTTTAAAAACAATCACATTTAATTTTTTTCCTACAGTAAAAAGTTCTCACATAAAGTTATATCTCAAATCGAATTAAAAACTCAAATTAATAAACTAAACGTGCCATAAGTTATTTCATTCATTTTCCATGCTTAAAGTTTTGAACTCTTAATTCTCTACGTGTTTGCTTCGTTATGGATAATTTATGGTGCGAAAATGATTTATTTATGTATGAATTGGAAAAATCAAAAAATTGTCACATATTCTATAATTTGTTCTTCCATTTTTGATGTTCATTTAATAACTGCGTTTAGCTTGTAGCTTTAGTAGAGATGTTATGTTACATGCATTAATTACATAAACGGTCCTTTCATAAAGTATTTCTGCACATTCTCACGAGGAGATTTAAAATTTAAGTTTTATTTTTTAAAAATTTCTCATTAAATTTTAATTATATATAAGTAATCACATTTTTTTTTTAAGAAAAAAAGAAAAGCTCTCACATAAAGTCACATCCTAACTTAAATTAAAAACTCGAATTAGCGAACTAAATGGACCCTTAGTATTTGATTAATTTCGTGGACAAGAATATTGGTACTAAACGTACGCGGAAAACAATTTAAAAAACAAGATGGGCCCTGTCCATAATTTCCTTATTTTTAAAAATAAGAAATTAATGCCTCATTTATTTCACCGATTTGAATTTTTAGTTTTAAGTTTCTATAATAAAAAATTCTCAGAAAATGTCTAATTTAATTTTTTTACTATAATAAAAATTTTTTAAAAAATATCACATTTTAACTCAAATTAAAAATTTAAATTTAATTTAATTAAATTTTTTTAATTAATTTGTTGATCACAAAAGAACGTCGGAACGTTATAAAAGTACAATTTTCAACGTGGCATAATTTCATGCGCCGTCATAATTTAACACTCACAATAAGTTATAGTCACGTCGGTCAATTCGACATCGATTGTTGTCTGTTTCACACTTACAATAATTTACAGTCATGTCGGTCGATTCGACACCGATTGTTGTCTACCGCATTGGTTTTAGATAGCGTGGAAACTGGAAATTCCTCCTTGTTGTAGTGAGAACTCTGAGAAGAATATGTATATTATTGTACCTCTGAGTAATTAATTGGCAATAATTAATGTCGCTAGTAATAATTAGTCTATCCATTATTAGTATTGATGATAAATAATTGTGAGACTTAACGATAAATATTTTTACATATTCAATTTTAAGCGTGCACAGAACCGGCAGTATGTAATTAATTGGTTATAATAAGTACTGTACTTTATTTTCTTATTTGTAAGTAAATTTGTAATCATCTCAGTAGTCATATATACAATCTAATTATTCCCTAAATGTTCAGATTCTTAAATATATAGATCTTAAAACTGCATATGCCCTAGTTTCTTTTCTTAATTGTCTGTTGGTGAAGAGAGTTCTTTTCTGAGAACTACGACAAGCTTTCATCCGCATATATAGGGGGCCTGCTTTTGTTTCTCATGCATTCATTCGAATAAAATATTTTCAAAACAAAGCTCAGAAAAAGATCGGCTCCTAGTAAATGCCTGGCACTTGCCACCAAGCCGGCCAACGGAGGAAAAATCTTGAATATTTTTAAACTGGCCTGCTCCAGCCTTGTGTTCACAAAGTACTTGTGTGATGTTTGACAGAGAGATTCGTTCCCTGATTCGAATCATGATTCATGATTCGTTACAGTATTTTTTCTTATAAAAAATACACGTAAATAAAAAATGATTCTAATCACATAATTTCAAAAGACATTTTAATAATGTACTTGCCTGCTTTGGCCATGACATATTATTGGGAGTTATTTATTTATTTATTTTTATTTTTTAAATGATAAAGCGTCTCTACAAATAATGTATGTTTCTAATATTACATCCGTTTAAAATCACATAGAAAAGTACCGTGGTTCAAAGTTAGTTATTATTGGAGCAAAATTTCGTCTGAACACTTATCTAACATTCTTAGACTAATAATTTAGAATGAATAAGTAAATTATTTAAGAAAATTAGAAGAATACTCGAAAAATACAAAAATCCTCTAAAGAAATAATAAAAACAAAATGAAGATAATCACAAGACAATTATATTCAGAAATGAGTGTCCGTCTTTTCTTCTCAAATTGAGAGAATTTATAGTACATTAGATTGAGGGAGTTTAATTCTCCCATTAATTTGAGAGTTTATTCTCTCTTAATTACAATGAGGCTCTTCACCTTTTTGTGAGTTAAAATTGATAAATAATCAATGAAAATTGATTTTCAATCATTCAATATCTTCAATTAGCGTTGGTTACTTCACTTGATGATATCATGCGACTTTTAAACTTTTAGCTCGGGAGAACTTGGGCTCTGGCGAGCTTAGGGCTCGGGAGAGTTTGGCCTCCGGCAAGTTTGGGCTTAGGAGAGGTTGACCTCATATGAGATTAGCCTTAGGCGAGCCTGGGCTTAGGAGAGCTTGGGCTCTGGCGAATTTGGTCTCCTGCGAACTTGGGCTCTGAAAAATTTGGGCTCATGAGAGCTTGGGCTCTGGCGATTTTGAGCTCGGGAGAGCTTGAGCTCCAATGAGATTGACCTCAGGTGAGCTTGGGCTCTGACAAGTCTTTGAATTTATTGCACATTTAATGATTTTGAAAATGCTGCCCAACAGTCATATTGGTGAGATATTTTTTCATTCCCAAGTAAAATTTTCTATCTTGATATTGTTATTGTGTTTGGTTTAATTGATCTTAGATGTAATGAAAGTGACCACCATAAGTTACCTCCTCCAAAGGTAGGTTAGTGGCGTGAAAAAGAGGTATAAAGGTCCACTTGCACAAGAAAATGAACAACCCCCCACTAGCAGATAAAAAAGATTAGTTCATATGTAAACATCAGAGAGACAAAAGCAGAACGATATATAAAGCTCTACAGCTATACTATATAATATATATATTTTGAAGATACGAATTATATATGAGGGTAGAGTCGTGATCATCCACTGATCATAATTGCGTTGACTATAAGTAGAGCATATAACTTTCAAACTTAGGCGTTGTGCTCTACAGCCCATTATATAATGCAAATTCAATGTCCAGCATGATCATATATATATATATATATATATATATATATATATATATATATGCGGAGTGTACATTCCACTTGCAAACCACAATATCAGATCATTTGCTTCGCTTTTACGCAGTATGAACATTAATGTTTGAGCAATTTAGATCATAAGACGACCCTTGGAAATCAGAAGCGCAAATATTGCGATACTTGAATTTGACTTGAAGTTCCACTATAATAAGATCACCGTCGAGGTAACTAGTTATTAGTAATCCTTTGATGTAGTACTGGCTTTTCTATTCTGAAACCAAATTATAATCTCAACAAGAATAAAAATAAAATAAACAAAGCAAACATCTCCATCCAAGGAGGGAATCATGATCATGAAAGCTTACGGATGAGTTTAACAAGATCAACCCTTGAGTAAATTTGAATGCCATCGCGTCAAAAATACAATAAAGAACTAAAATTTAATACATACATACATACATATATATATATGTGTGTGTGTGTGTGTGTGTGTGTGTGTGTGTGGAATCACAATGAGTACATTGTCTAGAGAAAACAGCGTCAAGATAAGTACTACAAGTGATTGATGATTAACCATAAGATTCGTATTGAATCTTTGACAAGACGCTGCTTCAATGACTTCCACAAGGGCTAATAATTAGGGCATTTTTAGTACTCATTCCTAAATTAGTTTTATGGTTTGAATAATAATAATAATAATAATAATAATAATAATAATAATAATAATAATAATAGTGAAAAATAATTTGAATAATATATAATAAATCAACAACCATAATATATTGTTTCAAAATTGAGATGAAAATTGTTATTTGTCGGTCTTCAAAAAAATTTGCAGATTTTAATATCTTAAGGAAAAAAAAAAAAATCAGCAAAGGATTTTAAATGAGAAAATCTTAAAATTTTCTTGCAAGTTTGTTTTTTCTTTTCTTCTTTTGTTTCCCTATCATTTAATTTTGGTTTTCGGTTTTTTTTTTTTTAAAGTTTTGTGAGACTGTTTTTCCTTTGTTTCTAATAAGGTTTTTGCTCATTAAAAAACACAATATTAAAGAAATGAAAAAGCACAAAATATGGTTCTCTTCCCCTTCTTCAATTCTTCAATTGTTTCTTCATTCCCCTTCTCTCTTTCACAAAATATGTTTCTCTTGCCCCCGAAAAGGTGAATTCTATACTGTTGAGAATATTGATTCGCATAACACACGTGCTTTTCTGTTAAAAATTAGATAGCCATATTATCAATTTTATGCGGTTTGCACTAAATTAAGATTTTGAGGACTTAATGTGAAAATTAAAAGCTGCAAGGTCGACGACGAGAAACTGTACTCATGACGCGGAACACATGCTTTACTAATTGATGAATATTTTCTTTTTTCTATAATCTATGACTTGCTTTTGTTTTCTTATTATTATTTTATCTACTCGAACAAAGTCTACCATAACATTACACGTCCAAATGGCGAAAAAAAAAATCCTATAGTGATGAACCATAGATATAAATTGTAGGATGCTGGTATCTATTATTATCAATTAGCTTGAATTATTTAGATTAGGACACTCAATGATGTCACACCTCTCAGTCTGCATATGCTACAATGACCATTACTATATTGCTAATTCTATATATTATCCGAAGACTAATTATTTTTAATCGTATCAGACAAGTGGATAATGTTTAGAGACAGACCGCCAAAGACTTTCCCGTCCCTTCTTATGGCTAAATATAACGTAACATTTGTCATAATATTAGGAACATGATGAGGGATGAGTCAAAGCAGGTAAAGGATTATCATTTCACGGGCCCAAATCGCACTAGACATCATTCAGGATTTAGTGGATCACAACAAGAACTTTTCTTTTTTGCTTATAATTTCCTTGTTGACCTTGTACTATATATGTTTCACTAACTTTGTCACTAACGTTATATAGCTCTCAACACACACACACACACACACATAAATACCATCACCACCACCACTACCAACAACTTACTCTACTTTGTCGTAAGCTTAAAGAAAAATTTTAGCCAATGGAAGTTGAAGTAATCTCCAAGAAGATTATCAAACCTTCTTGTCCAACTCCGGAAAATCTCCGCCGTTACAAGCTCTCTTTCCTTGATCAATTATCACCCAAAGCCTATGGTCCTTTGCTTTACTACTATTCCTTAAATGACCATACTATAAATGAGCCAAATTATATTTCGAAGATATCCAACAAGCTTAAGAAATCTTTGTCCCAAGCCTTAACCCTCTACTATCCACTCGCCGGACGATTTATAGACGACCGTTTCCTCGACTGCAATGACGATGGAGTTCCCTACTTTGAAGCTCGAGTGAAGACCAAACTTTCGGACGTGCTCGAGAATTGGATCCCATGTGAACTCAACAAGCTTCTTCCATTTGAACTCGACGAAATCGCTGAATTGCCCCTCGGCGTCCAACTCAATGTCTTTGAATGCGGGGGAATCGCCATTGGCATTTGCCTTTCCCATAGGCTTGAAGACGCTTTGTCATGTCTAGTGTTCGTCAAAAGTTGGATGGCCATTGCTCGAGGTGAGAGTGACACTGTTGCGCGTCCTGAATTCATCTCCGGAGATCTCTTCCCGCCGAGGAATATGGGCGGGC
Organism: Morus alba; assembly: GCA_012066045.3. Taxonomy (NCBI): domain Eukaryota; kingdom Viridiplantae; phylum Streptophyta; class Magnoliopsida; order Rosales; family Moraceae; genus Morus; species Morus alba. The sequence continues at coordinate 1,662,359 of CP050237.2, read as the reverse complement.
ATGATCCTTCCCTCGTCATCAAAAAGAACATGTGCACTACAAACATAACAAAGAGGTTTGTGTTCGAGGCTCGAAAGATTGAGGCTCTTAGGTCAAAGTACGAGGAAACAAAAAGGGAAGAAGGAATAATAAAAAATCATAACGTCGTCTGGAAGCGGCCACGGCTTTCGCGCATTGCAGCCCTGTCCGCTTTCCTATGGAGCCGTTACATGGCTGCAACAAAGTCACTCGAAGCCGAAGCTGGAAAAAACTATGTCATTCTCCACCCGGTGAACATTCGTCCAAGATGTGATCCGCCGTTGGGTGAACATTCTTTCGGAAACTACTACACCACCGCCGCAACAGTCGGAACCATTACAAGTACTTGTACTGGGGATGAATACTGTTACGGCCTGGCGAGGAAGATAGGAGAAGAGATAAGAAGGATTGATAAGGAATTTGTGAAAGACAATATTCAAGAAACGGGAGATGAGTTGGTGGAGATTATCAAGAAAGAAACGGAAAGACTCATCAAAGGAGAGGTGATTGGGGTAGTCATAACAAGTTTGTGCAGATTTCCTCTCTATGAAGCTGACTTTGGATATGGTAAGCCGACATGGGTGAGTTCAGCTGCAAGGGGTTTTATTAACCTATTTGCTTTTATGGACAACAAAGCTGGCGATGGAATAGAGGCTTATATTTGCTTGAATGCAGATGATATGGCCAAACTTGAAGTTGACAAAGAAATTCTTGCCTTTGTGTCTCCAGATGTGGCTGCTCTTGATGAGTTCACCAATCTCAATGGAGCGTGAGTTTGAAAACTAGAAAAAATGTTCCCCGTGTGTTTTGATCAGTTTTTTTTTTAGTAATTTATTTGCTTTGGTGTTATTATCTTTTAAGTTTCCTTTCTTTTATTTATTTTTTTTTTTTTTATATTTTTGTTGAGATTATGTGATGATAATAAGAGGCTTCCTTACTTCAAGTTTTGATAAAAGTGTACTTATAGTTTAGGGCAACCTCTTTCCAGCTAATACACTCGTGGTTTTTCTTTTTATTAACATACAGTTTATGCCTTTTTTTTTCCCTAAGGAAAAAAAGAAGTTTTTGGCATCCGAGAACTTAACACATTTCAGCAAATTTGACACCCACCAAATTTTTTTCATCTTACATCAATTGTTCACTTAACATCAATCTCTCCCACCCTTTTTATGCTTAATTATAACATTCTTTGTGTGAACAATAATGGTAAAAAAAGGAAAATTATTGGAAGATAATGTCTATGGACTTTTTTTTTCCCTTTTTTTTTGTCTTTTTTTGTTTTTTGTTTTTTTTTTTTTTTCGGTATGGGCATTGGTCATTGAATTCACACTAATTAAGTAACACTGTTGGTTGTTTCCGTGCTTGATAATTGCCTAATCGTAAAATTGAGATAATTGAGTAATGTACTATTCTTTAAGTGGAGAAAAGTGCTGTACTAGATGTCACTTCATTTTCTTAAGTGGAGAAAAGAGAGAGTTGCACCAATTACTTGCACGCCACGTTAGATACTTTTTCTTTCTATAATAAACAGATCGCCATCTCTATATATAACACTGCATGTGGGGCAAATGGCCATAAGCTAGCTTCTCCCCACTACACACACAGATATATATATATATATATATATATATATTCTTTCGAATAGTACATTACTACGAAGTTCTCTAGTTGCTCGGATTGGTTAATTATAAGTTATAATCTATAATTCCCAGAGAAATATGAAGAATGTTCTATGTGTGTGTGTATATCTTATGTATGTATGTATACATATGTATGAAGGTTGAAAAATTGAAATGATCTCTTCAGAGGTCATCAAATCCCCTATCTACAACAACCCCACATGACAAACGCCATTATCTAGCTCTCTTTCCTCCCCCAACTTGCATCTTCATCTTTCTTGCCGCAGGGATATGCGTGTGTGTGGTGATACGGGTAATGACCTCTCAATATATGCCATGAAAAAACCAAAAATGACACGTTAAGATTTAGGAACAAATTAAATTGGGAGAAAACTACAGACTAGAATCCCGATTACTAAAAAAAAAAACGTAAATAACCAGTACTACTTGAGACGACAACAAAATCTGTTCAGCCGTTAATCTTAATTTGAAACCGTGAAGTAATATAGGTCTCGTTCATTTTACCGATTTAAATTTTCAATTTTAAGTTTTTACAGTTAAAAGTTCTAAGAAAATGTCACATTTAACTTTTTCTGTTACAGTTAAAAGTTCTAAAAAAAATATCACATCTCAATTCGAATTAAAAATTTGAATTTGTGAAACGAACAATGCTATAATCTAGATTTCTATTTAAAATCTCACTCATGTCCATTAAGGCAATTAATTAAGCTAAACCAAAAAGCTTAGTCCTTTGTTTTAATTTTCTTGCATCCAAGGCAAAGAAAATCTTATAAAAAATTAAAAATTTATAAACTACTATTAATTGTGGCATTATAAGTGACCTCAAGAAATAGAGACTGTAGCCAATAATAATAAAGGTGGTCAATTGCCACCCTCCGTCTACTTTTCCCACTTTCTTTTCAATAAATTATTGGGAAATAGTAGAAAATATGTCAATATAAAAAGTTTAAGAAAGTACATAGGCCAATTTTAATTTTTTATTAAAAATTAATAGGTTATCCATCAAACCAGATAAAATGGACAAATTTATCAAAATGACAAAACCGGAATTAAAAATGGACAATTATGAATAATAGCTTGTCAGACGATTCATAACCTAAAAAAAAAAAAAAAATTTGGCCTAAAACAAAAACTATTGGCCTAAAATTTTAATTTCTCAAAAAGCCTTATTTTCTTCAATTCCCTAAATTATTTATTACTGAGTTATCCATAAAAAAAATGACTTCAAAAGAGAAAAGGAATTAAAAATATTATCAGACGCCTATTAAAAAAAAAAAAAAAATTTTAAATTATTATTAATTTGTGCTTTATTATATATATATATATATATATATATAATTTTTTTTTTTTTTAAAAAGAGAAACAATGGATTCCAAGATATGGAAGGAATATCCGCACAAAAATATACGCGTTTCTTTTTTTTTTTTTTTTCCTTCAAATATTTTTGTTCTTTTTTTTTTTTAATTCAATTCTTATTTTTTATATTAAAATTTAACTTCTTTTTTTATGGGATAAAATGGATTTCGGACGTTGCTACTAAAATATTGGGGTGACAATAGATCCACCCAAATAATAATACTAATAACAACAATAATAGCTATGATGGTGACAATGATATCATCTTATTACTCTGTCTACAAATTTTCCAACTCATCTTATTTCACCGTTTATTTTCTATGGAAAATGCAAAATTATAAATAATTAACCCCTTTTTAAAAAATGGCGGCTGCAATGGATAATATCAGATGTGTGAGAATATAAAAATTTTATTGATTCACCTCTTAATAATTTAATATAAAATTTTTATTAATTCACCTTCTAATAATTTAAATTTTAAATTTTTATTGATTAACCTCTTAAAAATTTAAATTTTTTAAAAAAATTAACAAAATTATCATGATATCAGAATAGGAGATTAAGAGTTCAAACTTTTTACACATTTTTATTTCTTTAAAAATTGTCATTGCATCAATATGTTTCAGTTTCTTATTATATTAAGCTTTCTAATTAATATTTACTCATATGTTTGCTCATTGTTCCACCTTATAGGCATTAAGAGAAAGACATTAATTAAGAGAAGTGTTAGTAATTAAAAACTATCAGGAGCGATACATTTTCTGCACATACATTCTTTCCATTAGCTAGGTCAATGTACGTCAATTAGCTTGGTCTTATGTATGTGTAGTGTGTGTATACACACACACACACACACACACACACATATATATATATATATATTAATCTCCAACGAGTTCATCAAACCCGTGTTGCTTCTTATCGCAAAGTAACTTGTATAATACTGCGAAGATAAGGGATAAGTGGAAGTAGGTAAGGAATGTAGACGCGGGTTATTATTACACACGTCCAAATCGCAATAGACATCAGCAGAGGACGTATAACACACAACAACTTTTTTCCTCCTTGCTTATAATTATTTCCTTCTTGACCTTTGTCGGACAAGCTTTATCACAATAACGTACACGTACTCTCAAGATAAGAACCACGTACTTATATAAATACCACCACCACCAACAACAGCCAGTTACTTCACTTTTACCCTCTCAACTTAAAGTTAAGCATGAGACAAATGGAAGTTGAAGCAATCTTCAACGAGATCGTCAAACCCTCTTCTCAAACTCCGGAAAATCTCCGCCGTTACAAGCTCTCTTTCCTTGATCAATTATCACCCAAAGCCTATAGTCCTTTCATTTACTACTATGAATTAGCAGACCATACCACTAATGAGCCAAATTATATCTCGGAGATATCCAACAAGCTTAAGAAATCCTTGGCCCAAGCCTTAACCCTTTACTATCCACTGGCCGGACGATTTATAGACGACCATTTCCTCGACTGCAACGACGATGGAGTTCCCTACTTTGAAGCTCGAGTACTTTACACCGAACTCTCCAGCGTGCTCGAGAATCCGATCCCATGTGAACTCAACAAGCTTCTTCCATTCGAACTCGACGAAATAGCTGAATTTCCCCTCGGCGTCCAACTCAATGTCTTCGAATGCGGAGGAATCGCCATTGGCCTTTGCTTTTCCCACAGACTTGAGGACGCTTTGTCATGTCTAGTGTTCGTCCGAAGTTGGATGGCCATTTCTCGTGGAGAGAATGACGTTGTCATGCAACCTGAATTTATCTCAGGAGATCTTTTCCCGGCGAGGAATATGCGCGGGTATGATCCTACATTCTCCATCAAAAAGAATATGTGCACTACAAACATAACAGAGAGGTTTGTGTTCGATGCTCGGAAGATTGAGGCTCTCAGGGCAAAGTACGAGGAAAGAAAAAGTGAGGAAGGAATAATAAACAATCAAAACGTCCGAAATCGGCGCCTTTCACGCATTACCGTTGTGTCCACTTTCCTATGGAGCCGTTTCATGGCTGCAACAAAGTCACTTGAATCCGAAGCTGGAAAAAACTATGTCATTCTTCACCCGGTGAACATCCGTACAAGATGTGATCCGCCATTGGGAGAACATTCATTCGGAAACTACTACACCACCGCCGCAACAGTCGGAACCATTACAAGTACTTGTACTGGGGAAGAATACTGTTACGGCCTGGCGGGGAAGATAGGAGAAGAGACAAGAAGGATTGACAAGGAGTTTGTGAAAAAAAATATTCAAGAAAAGGGAGATGAGTTGGTGGAGCATATCAAGAAAGATACCGAAAGTTTCATAAAAGAAGAGGTAGTTGGGTTAGTCATAACAAGTTTGTGCAGGTTTCCACTCTATGAGGCTGACTTTGGATATGGTAAGCCCACATGGGTGAGTTCTGCTGCCAGGGGTTTTATTAACCTAATTTCTCTTATCGACAACAGAGCTGGAGATGGAATAGAAGCTTATATTTGCTTGAAGGCGGAAGATATGGCCAAACTTGAAGTTGACAAAGAGTTTCTTGCCCTTGTGTCTCCAAATATGGCTGCTCATGTGAAGACTGTTAAAAAAAAAAAAATGTCCAATAATTAACGCGGGTGTGTTTTGATCAGTTTATCAGTTTAGTTGTTTTGGTTTGCTTTTTTTTTTTTTTTTTTTTTTTTTTTTCCTGGTTGTGATTATGTAATAATAATTAGTGGCTTCCATGAATACTAAAATTTTCTCTTCTTACATTAATTTTCACTCATCTTACATCAGTCTCCCAGCCTTTTTATGTTTAATATTATCCGATGTTTTGTGTGAACAAAAAATGATACTCCAGCATAAATAGTGGCCGGAAAAAGGAAAACTATCTGAAGATTATGCAGTATGGACTTTTTTTTTTTTTTTTTTTTTTTGGGTTCATTTTTGCCTTCATCTATGTTTTTTTTTTTTTTTTTTTTTTTTTTTTTTTTTTTTTTGTCTAGATACTTTTTTCTTTCTATACAAATTCTGAATTTGGCATCGTTTTATAACACTGCATGTGGCAAATGGCCATAAGCTTCGCCCCATGCACCTGGCATATAAATCTTTTCTCGACCACGGTCAACAACCAAGCTAATTTGTTGTAATTCTTTCGAATACCACAAAAAAGTTCTCTAGTTGTTCGGATTGGTTAATTATACGATATAATCTATATTTCCCAAAGAAATACGAAGAATCATTATTCCTTTTATATTTGTTAATTAACTCATAATCAGAACTATGGCCAAATTCTAAAACCATAAACCCAGACCCAGTACGCTTCAATGGGTTGATAACGAAGAAAAGGTGAGAAGGAGACCCATACCCAGTAAGCTTCAATGGGTATATAACGATGGGAAAGTGAAAAAGGTAGTATGAAAGTTGGGTTTTTGAATTAATTGGATCAGAGGACAAAGAAGAGCTTTTACCGATTTGATAATACTTTAAACAAATCCCTAGAAAATTGAGAATCAAAAAACGCTTCCAGCAATTACCTTTTTTAGCTTCAAATTTCCATGAAAGTGATGTGGTGAAGCTCAGAGTTGCCACAACAAATAACTCACCATGAGGTTCAGGTTCCATGGCGGTGTTCGACTGGTCTCGATCGGAATTTCAAACCCAGTGCCAACGTTGCCGGAAGGGGAAGAGACCGATTCTTCTTTCCATATGAAACGTTTTTATCATTTAAAGAATTTTTTCTTATTTACTATGAAGGATAATTCAATTTTTTATCATTAATGATAATTTTTTAATTTAAAATATTTTGTTTATTCTTTAAATTGGTGACACGTCAACTTACAATAGACGGAGTATAATTGAAAGAGTGTTTTTGCCAACGTTTTAAAGTTCGGGGTAAATAGATCAGCTTTTAAAGTGGAGTAATATAATTAATTGTCTGTTTGTTTTCTGTATTTATTTTTGATTCTGAATCATGATTCATGATTTATTATAATATTTTTTCTTATAAAAAATGAAAAAAAATAGTTTTAAATCATAATTCTGAATACACGAACTAAACGAACACTAAATGATTAAAGATTGAAGGGGAAAAATAAAATTTATCCTAAAACATATAAATACGTACACAGATACTAAAACTACAAACCCTGCATATATATATATATGTATGTACATACATATATATATATATATAACTGTTGTAAAAGCTGTATATAACTCAGCTCAAAATGTAACCAGTGAGGGTATTGTTAGGCCCTAAAGAGGGTGATAAGTGGCGATAATTAACAATTTTTTCAGTTAAAATAAGATCACCATACATTGGGAAAAACCAAGTTTTTACAGGTTTTTTCTCTATGAATTAGCTAACTTTGGACGGGGAAAGCCCACACGGGTGAGTTCAGTTGACCGCGGTTTTTGCTAATGTATAGCTCATTTCCAGGACAACAAAAATGGCGGCGGAGTACTGGGGGCTTACATTTGCTTAATGATATGGCCAAGTTAGAAGTTCAAAAGAGTAATTTCTCGCTTTTATTTATCTTATTGTACTCTGATTTGAAAAAGATATCTGGTGGCAGGTACCATCATAATGTTAGGTCCAATTTCCATTGCATTTCGAGTTTTATTCATTGGCTTTCTCAAATAAAGATCTCCGTAGTGTTGAAGAGACATCACATATAAAATTAGCTCAACACACTTTAAAAATTTAATTTGACTTAAAAAGTTAATCTATTAAGTATTTAGTCATTTGTGTATATAAATAACTTCACATTCTTATCCACTTTCTATGTGGGATAACACACACATGTATTTTCTTAACAATCTCTCCCTTATGTGTGTGTTCACCGAGCTCCCCATCGAATTAAAGTTTCAAGTAGCCGGCACATCTAAGCATCACACTCCAAGCGGGAGCCAACTCAAGCATGGGAAAGAGAGCCGAAACCATGCACCAAATGCTCCACTATCCACGCACTTGCGGGAACACCAACTCTCTACAGGAGGCAACGTGAGAACTACAACTGAGTGTGATCGCTTGACCCATATGAACCTGGCTCTGATACCACTGTTACAAAAGTAAAGAAAGAAATAAATAAAATTGAAAAGAATAACACGAGGGAGGAAAATGGTTTTTCTGTAGTACGTTTCCATTAATTGAAGAGCCTATATATAGGCAAATACACCAACAACTAAAAGTAAAGGAAATGGAACAACTAAGTCTACTACTCTGGACACTACACCATGACTCCACGTAATAAGCACTAACCAACGGATAAAAGAAAAACAAACTCCTAAAGAGTAGCCTGCCAAGACTACCACTTTCTGCAACAAACACCAAATAACACCAGAACAAATAAAAACAATTCCTAAAGACTCAGTCAAACAATGACCATGACTACTTTATTCAACAATCCCTCCCTTAAACTAAATGTTTGAAAACTTTTAGTTTAATAGGTTCTTCAGCATGCAAACACCAAGCAGCTTCCTTAACTTCAGAAATCCAGCCAACTTGAGAGGCTTGGTAAAAATGTCAGAAATCTGATCTTCACTTATATAATAGATGAGATCAATAACTCCTTCCTTTGTCAGGTCTCTTAGGAAATGAAACTTCACATCTATATGCTTGCTTCTTCCATGTAAGACAAGATTTTTGGAGAGCTTTATTGCTGAATTGTTGTCACAATAAATTGCAATGGCTCCTTCTTGCTTGAAATGCAGCTCTTCAAGAATTTTCTTAAGCCAAATAGCTTGACAGGCACAAGTTGTTGCATCAACAAACTCTGCTTCAGTTGTTGACAAAGTGACAATTGCTTGCTTTTTTGAAGACCATGAAACAGCTCATGAGCCCAACATAAAACATATCCTAATGTGCTTCTCTTATCATCTGGATCTCCGGCATAGTCGCTGTCAGCAAAGCCAAGCAAATCTCCCTTTTCTCCATCTTGTAGAACAGCCCAAAATCAGTCGTACCTTGCAAGTACCGAAAAATTCTCTTTGCAGCAACAAGATGCATCTCTGTAGGATTTTCCATGTATCTGCTAATAAGACTTACAACATGCATTATATTAGGTCTTGTTGCAGTTAAATACATCAAGCTCCTAACAATCTGCTTGTACATCGTGTTGTCAACCTTTTTTCCTTTAGAATCTTTTACTAGCTTCAAGCTAGCATCGATTGTGTGCTAGCAGGGTTGTAATTCTTCATTTAGAACCTGTCCAAAATTTCTCGCACGTATTTCCTTTGTGAAATAAAAGTTCCTCCAACAGATTGAACAACTTCTATCCCAAGAAAATAATGCATATTTTCAAGATCAAACATATCAAATTCAAGCATCATAGACTGCTTAAAATTTTCAAACATGACACTATCATTTCCAGTATAAATCAAATCATCAACATATAAGCACACAATAAGCATCTTTCCTCCATCTCCAATTTTTGTAAAAAGTGTATGCTCATATGGACATTTTAGAAAACCATCCTTAGAAAAATAAGCATCTATACGACTATACCACGCTCTTGGAGCTTGCTTTAGTCCATATAGTGTTTTTTTTTTTAATTTATATACCTTGTGCTCATTTCCAAGCTTCACATAACCGGGAGGTTGATCAATAAATATCAGTTCTTCCAAGTTGCCATGTAAAAATGCCGATTTCATGTCCAATTGGAAGATAGGCCACAAGTTTTGAGCTACTAATGCGATCACCAATCTGATTGTATCATGCCTTGCAACTGGAGCGAAGACCTCTTTGTAGTCGATGCCAAACTCTTGCTTGTAGCCCTTAGCGACTAAGCGTACCTTATACTTATTGACTTCTCCATTCTCCTTTAGCTTCGTCTTGTATACCCACTTTACACCAATGGTTTTTTGCCCTTTTGGAAGCTCTGTCAAGTCCCAAGTGTTGTTTCTTTCAATGGCAGCAATTTCAACATTCATAGCCTTTCGCCACTTCGATTCTTTAACAACATCTTCGAAAGCTACATGATCACAATCTGAAAATATAGCAAAATGTGTAAGTGGATCCCCGAACTGATCAACCCTAGTTACCTCATAATCCTCCATCCATGCAGGTCTTCTTCTAACTCATTGAGGTTGATGTTCATCGTCTGCTTCAATTGCTGGAATGTTTTGAGTGACTGATGGTTGTTACTTATTCTCTACGGGCTGATGTCGTCTATCTACATTTTCTCCATCAAAATCAACTTGTATCTGTTGTTCGGCATTATTTTCATCCCAAATCCAGAACCGTTCTTCATCAAAAATCACGTCGCGACTAATGACAATTTTCTCGGTACCGGGATTGTACAATTTGTACGCTTTTAACTGCTCACTAACACCAAGAAAAGTGCATTTTTCACCTTTGTCATTAAGCTTGCTCCTCTTTTGATCTGGAATGTCCGCATAGGCTATGCAACCGAAGATTCTGAAATGCTCGACGCTTGGCCTGTGTCCACTCCAAGCTTCTTCAGGTGTCACGTTTTGAACAGCTAGAATGGGACTTTTGTTCAATACGTGAATGCTCCAATTGATTGCTTCTGGCCAAAAACTTCTTGGAATCCCGCTTCTTGTCAAAATAGTCCGCACCATGTTCAGAATAGTACGGTTATTTCTCTCCGAAACACCATTCTGTTGCGGTGTATAGCCTGCTGTAAGTTGCTTTTGAATTCCGTGCTCCTCACAGAAATTTACAAATTCTTGTTAGTTGTATTCTCCACCATGATCATTACGAAGAATCTTTATAGGCATGTCCACTTCCTTTTCAACTAGTGCCTTGAAACTTTTGAAAGCTGAAAAACTTTTAGACTTCTCCTGCAAAAAATAAACCAAAGTTTACCGACTATAATCATCAATGAACGTTATAAAATAACGTTTACTGCCATTCAAAGTCGGATTGATGGGTCCGCATAAATCTGAATGAATCAGTTCCAACACCTTCTTCGCTCTCCATAATTTTCCTTTCAGAAATTGATCTCGATGTTGTTTGCCAACAACAGACTCTTCATAAACTTGAGAAGGACTTTGAATTTGCGGCAGACCTGTCACCATATTCTTCTACTGCAACATTTTTAGACCACCAAAATTCAGATGTCCGTAGCGAAAATGCCACAATCATGCCTCATCCTTTACCCTTGAAGAGAAGCATGATTGAGTAGTGCTATCAAGATATAATGGGATCATCTGGTTTTGTCATGTTGACTTGAGCAATCAAGCCTAATTTTTCATCTTGAATGTGACAAACTCCATCTTTGATAGAGATCTCATATCCCTTCTCTTAGAGCTGGCCAATGCTAAGCAAGTTAGTTTTCAAATCTGGTACAAAGAAAACATTAAAAATAATCTGAGTAGAGTTCTCCTTGATGTGGATCTTAACATTGCCTTTGCCCATGACAGAAACTGAAGATTTGTCACCAAACGTCATAGTGTTGCGGAACGATTCATCTAATTCTGAAAAAACGGACTTGTCTCCACACATATGGTTGCTGCAGCCAGTATCTAAGTACCATAAGTTTTGATGAATATCTTCTTTCGCATGACAAGCCATCAAGAGAGAAACTTCTTCTTCTTTCTCTGCAAAATTTGCCTTCACACCACGATTTCTGTTGAAATTAGTCCTGCATTCAGACTTATAATGGCCATACTTGTGACATCAAAAACATTTGACATTTGATTTGTCACGACCTTTTCCTTTCGACTTGGAGTCAGTTGCATGATCTCCATCTGCTTTGTGGTGTGCGTTTTTGTCCTTCCATTTTCCTTTTCCACGGCCAGGACCACTGGGATTAGTTGTTGCCTTCAAAGCTTGTTCTTCATTCTCCTGTCGGACAACTTTCTGCTCATGAACTAACAAAGAACTTTGTAATTCGTCAAGTGAAAGCGTATCAGCATCTTTGGATTCTTCTATAGAACAAACAATAAAATTAAATTTTGGTGTCATTGATCGAAGAATTTTCTCAACCATGGTGACATGCTCCATCTTCTCGCCATGGATTCGCATCTTGTTAGCAATTGTCATCGTTCTTGAGAAGAAATCCGTAACCGACTCTCCCGACTTCATGCGCAAAGTTTCAAATTCAGTTTGAAGTCTTTGAAGCTACACCCGTTGTGCCTTTGCATTCCCTTGGTGCTTCTTCTTCATGGAGTCCCAAATCTACTTAGAGGTGTCTTTGCTAAGAATTGTCTCTAAAGTTGCTCAATTAATGGCCTGGAAAGGATAGTTTTTAGCCTGAAGGTCCTTCAGCTTCAATGCTTCCAACTTTACTCTCTGTGTCTCCGACAATGCTACTCCGACTGCTGGTTCTAGTACTCCAGACTCAACAACTTGCCAATACTCCTTGGACCTCAAGAAATTCTCCATCAGCATACTCCAATGGTGATAGTGACCATCAAAGTGGGAAATTGTCGGTTGTACAAATATTGTTTCTGACGCCATTTGCTTCTGCAAAAAAGAAAACAAGTGCAATAAAAAGCTACTACTGTCACTCTATTTCACTCTCCCTTTTTCTTTTTTTAAACCGTGACCTCACTCTGTCTCTATCTTTTTTCATACTCTTTCACTCCCGTACTTACTCACGTGGGTTTAGTGACTTTTTTTTAATGTCTCTGATACCACTTGTTGGCGTGACATCAAATGCGAAATTGGTCCAATACACTTCAGAAGCCTAACTTGACCCAAAAAGTTAACCTATTAGGTCTTGAGTCCTTCTGTGTATATAAACAACTTCACATTCTCATCCACTTTTCATGTGAGACAACACACACATGTATTTTCTCATTGGCTTTCTCAAATAAAGATCTCCGTAGAGGCTCCCTTATTTATATGCCAAATAGTTAAAGATCTCTTCCTATCTTCCATTTCTCAATCAAGTCAATTTTGCTATTTACCAAATAAAAAAAAAGGTCAATTTTGCTGAATGTCATGAAGGATGAAAAGATCGATATGAATGGAAGATGCCTCTGGAACTTGTTTTTCTCGGTCAGTCGAGGTATTTATTGAAAAGTCTCCTCACAAGGAACTAAAACATTTCTTTGATAGGGCAGAGAATAAGCGGTCCCATCGACATACCATCAATGTATTAAAAGTGGAATCAAAGGAAAAGCGGAAAGTGTGATATTAATTATACGTTGAGGGCTAAGCTCCTCTATTCTATTAACTCTTTCTGGTTCAATGGGTTGTCAATTTGCAATGATTTATATGATATTATATCCAAGTGTGTGATAAATGGCCTGATACTATTTTTCAACACCTCTTTTCAGTATTCAGCTATCTACATATAGAATTATAAATGCTTTAAAAAATATAGCTAATTGAAGGTTATTTTTGTAAATTAATTAAGAATTGATACTAGATAGACCATGCTATTTATAGTAAAGTCGTAATGATCGGCTTCGATATACTAGAAAAAAAAACAAAAAAACACAAAAAAAAAGTTTGATATAAATCAAAGAAATTAAATCCGTTAAGTCTTGGTGGGTTTGGCATATTTATGTTGGATCCCGTTTAATACCTTCCTAGTGTAAATTCAAAAACATTTTGTTCAATCGTTTCAAAAATCACACGTTGAACTTTTAACACAATCCCTGATAAAACCTCGGTTTCGTTTTCAGTTTTACAGATTTTTTTCGAGATGAGTTACTATTCATCCAAAAATGAAAACATGAAATTCCTAATAAAAAATCTGAATTCTTACCTTGAGAAGTTGAGATTCTCCGCTAGAATGCCTCGGGTTGCGTTTCTACCGGACTAAACGGAAGAAATTCCAATGAAATCGGTTAATTCCCTTGGATTTCCCTTGGTTTTCTCTCTTTTCTCTCCCTTTTTCCTCTTGGTCGGCCTCACTTTGCAAAATAGAAGAAAAATGCTTCTAATTCTCTTTCTTCACGTTTTAAGACATAAATGAGTATTTTAATAATATTTCTAATAATATCTCATATTACTTTCTAAATGAAGGAAATTACTTTAATTCCCTTAATTTAATTTTACTAATTCTACTTAAGTGTAACACTTAACTTGAGTGGTTCTACGTTCCCCACATTTTTCTTGTCGAGACTAAACTTTCCGTTTCTCAAAACTAATCTCTTTTCAGTACTGATAATTCCACAACCAATACAGGTTCTATATTGCTTTTTAGACTGTCGAGTATCATGGGTCAAACTTCTCATGTCCAACCCAATTCTCTTAGGTATCTCATTAGTCAATTTCTTTTTCTGAAATTTTCATTTTAATTAATTCAGAATTACCCAAAACACGTACCCTTGCGGTACTCATTTTTTTAGCAGTTTCCTGTTTTAACTAACTCGGAAAAATTCTATTTCAGAAACTTTTGCTATTTCCTTCTAATATTACTACTCTTTTTCTAACCAATCATTTGATCACAAACTAAATATTTAAGTTTTTCATAACTAAAATATATCCGCTAAAATTTCTAACTTTTAACTTATATTTTAATATTCATAATTGATATTTACGAATATTTTTTGTAAAAATATTCGTATTATAATTTTACACTTTTCAAGAGATTTTACCTTGTATATATAGTTTTTACATAATATTTTTTTAATTAAGTTGAAAATTTTACTACTTTCTATTGTGAAAGAAATTATGATTAAATATCAAACTGTCTGGATTATACCTAAAATTTTTCCTGTCGGTGGTCAAGTTAGAAGTTCAAAAGAGTAATTTCTCGCTTTTATTTATCTTATTGTACTCTGATTTGAAAAATATCCGGTGGCAGGTACCATCATAATGTTAGGTCCAATGTCCATTGCATTTGGAGGTTTATTCATTGGCTTTCTCAAATAAAGATCTCCGTAGAGGCTCCCTTATTTATATGCCAAATAATTAAAAATCTCTTCCAATCTTCCATTTCTCAATCAAGTCAATTTTGCTATTTACCAAATAAAAAAAAGTCAATTTTGCTGACTGTCATGAAGGATGAAAAGTCAATTGTTTTATAAGTTTTGTATATTACTAATTTGGTTTATTAATTGATTTGATGGGTTGTCAATTTGCAATGATTTATATGATATTATATCCAAGTGTGTGGTAAATGACCTGATACGATTTTTTAACGCTTTTTTTCAGTATTCAGCTATCTACATATAGAATTATAAATGCTTTAAAAAATACAGCCAATTGAAGGTTATTTTTGTAAATTAATTAAGAATTAATACTAGACAGACCATGCTATTTATAGTAAAGTCGTAATGATCGGCTTCGATATACTAGAAAAAAAAAAAAACAAAAAAAACAAAAAAACACAAAAAAAGGAGGTTTGATATAAATCAAAGAAATCAAATCCGTTAAGACTTGGTGGGTTTGGCATATTAATGTTGGATCCCGTTTAATACCTTCTCTACTATTCATCTAATATTTCAATCCATCCGATGCGTAGTTGAAATAATGATCATAAGAAATTCACAGTGACTAATACGATTACATTTCTTTATAATTTGAGCAAAATGATAATATACATATATAGCACTCAAGTAATAGTTTTGAACTACCTACCGTTAATTAATTAATCAAATTAAGAGATTTCATTTTCTCAAGGAAAATGTTGGTTTTTTCTACACTTCCAAGCTCTCTTCTGCAAGAAATTAAACACCTGTCCCATTTAAACACTTGACGTGAAAGCGAAAATCTTTACCGATAATTCCTGGTCAGTAAAAGATCGTTGAAAATTTATATCCGAATATTCGAATTATATTATCATGTATGTATATTAATTTGAAGCCGAGAAGCAGCATAATATTCCAGATCCCTATTCAAACCTCACTCATGTCATCCACCACTAAGGCAATTAATTAAGCTAAACCAGAAAAGCTTACTCCTTTGTTTTAATTTTCTGGCATCTTAGGAAAAGAAAATCTTAAAAGTTAAAATTTATAAACTACTACTGATTGTGGCATTATAAGTAACAGCAAGAAAGAGAGAGTATTATAGTCAATAGTAATCATGGTGGATCTATTGGCACCCTCAGTTTAATTACTTCTCACACACTCTTTTTAATAAACTTTTTATTGCTGAATTATCCATCAATTTTAGCGACAAAACGATTTAAAAAAATAAAAATTACTCAGCAGACATCCCACATCAAAAGAAAGAAAAGAATATTCCATTCTAAAACTTATTGTGCCCTACTTTCTTTTAGAGAAAGTACTTAAATTATTTCTAGCAAAAAAAAAATAAAAGACATAAATTATTGACGAGAGCACAAATATAGTCGCAAAAGGAAAACATTTGTTTGTTTGTTTGTTTTTTTTGTTTTTTTGTTTTTTTTTTTCTAAGTAGGTTTGGCTAGTTAGTGGGTGGAAAAAAAATATAATTTAGTTATAAGATTTTTTTTCTTTTTGGAATTTTGAAAGGGGTATAACAAGTAATAATCTACATTTAAATTAATTGATGGATAGCTTAAGAAAGAGGGTGAGAAAAGTGGAATGGGATGAAAAAGTGGACTTCAGTGAAATAGATCCACCCTAATAATAATAATACAATAGAAACAACAATAATTATGATGATTATGATAACGGCATAATCATATTAATATATATCTACTTCAAATTTTCCAACTACCAAAACTGCAAAATTCTAATTGATTAATCCTTTTTTTTCAAAAAAAAAAAAAAGGCGGTGCAAGTGAATAATATTAATTGTGTGAGAACATAAAAATTATTATTATTTAATCATCTCTTAATAGCTGAAACTTTTTAAAGAACTAGTAAATTAACACAGTATTAAAATAGCAGAGTTCAAATTTTGTACACATTTTATTTCTTTGAAAAGTGTTATCATGTGTTATGGCTTCAATATATTTTAAATATCTTATTATATTGAGCTCTCTTATTAATATTTACCCATATATTTGCTCACTGTTGTACCTAAGCATAAAAAAGTCGTGTAAGTAAAAACTATTACTGATGTACCTCCTAATTTAATTTCAAAGATGTCAACTGGGCATTAGCTTCTAGTGCAAATAAACAATTCTTATGTTTTATTTTTCTCTCCCTCGATTAAGACCTGTCTACATGTATTATTACCCTCGCATTTGGAAAATCGTGAACCACAAAACATACACACACCAAACAATCAGGAGAGATGCACTAAATCTCTGCACATACATCTCTTTCCCTTATAGCTAGGTTAATTTACGTCAATTAGGTTGGTCTTATATATATATATATATATATATATATATATATATATATATATGATTAGTTCATCGAACCCGCGCTCCTTCTTATCGCTAAGTAACTTGTGTAATACTACGAAGATGAGGGATGAGTCAAAGTAGGTAAGGAATAAAGACGGGCTATCATTTCATGCGCGACCAAATCGCACTAGATATCAGTCCGGGGACGTAGAACACAACAACTTTGTTTCCTTTCGTTTATAATTTCCTTCTTGACCTTTGTCGCACAAACTTTATCGCAATAACGTACACGGAGTCTCAAGATAAGAACCACGTACTTATATAAATACCACCACCAACAACAACCAGTTACTTCACTTTTACCTCTCAGCTTAAAGTTAAGCATGAGACAAATGGAAGTTGAACCAATCTCCCACGAGATCATCAAACCCTCTTTTCAAACTCCGGAAAATCTGCGTCGTTACAAGCTGTCTTTCCTTGATCAACTTTCGCCCAAAGCCTATAGTCCCTTCATTTACTACTATGCATTAGATGTCAATCATGAGCCCAATTATATTTCGGAGATATCAAACAAGCTTAAGAAATCTTTGTCCCAAGCCTTGACCCTCTGCTATCCACTCGCTGGACGATTTATAGACGACCATTTCCTCGACTGCAATGACGATGGAGTTCACTACTTTGAAGCTCGAGTGAAGACCAAACTTTCCAGCGTTCTCGAGAATCCAGTCCCATGTGAACTCAACAAGCTTCTTCCATTCGAACTCGACGAAATAGCTGAATTTCCCCTCGGCGTCCAACTCAATGTCTTCGAATGTGGAGGAATCGCCGTTGGCCTTTGCTTTTCCCACAGGCTTGAGGACGCTTTGTCATCTCTAGTGTTCATCCGAAGTTGGGTGGCCATTGCTCGCGGAGAGAATGACGTTGTCATGCAACCTGAATTTATCTCAGGAGATCTTTTCCCGACGAGGAATATGCGCGGGTATGATCCTTCATTCTCCATCAAAAAGAATATGTGCACTACAAACATAACAAAGAGGTTCGTGTTCGATGCTCGTAAGATTGAGGCTCTTAGGGCAAAGTACGGGGAAAGAAAAAGTGAGGAAGGAATAATAAACAATCAAAACGTCCGAAATCGGCGCCTTTCACGCATTGCGGTCGTGTCCACTTTCCTGTGGAGCCGTTACATGGCTGCAACAAAGTCACTTGAGCCCGAAGCTGGAAAAAACTACGTCATTCTTCACCCAGTGAACATTCGTGCAAGATGTGATCCGCCATTGGGAGAACATTCTTTCGGAAACTATTACACTACTTCCGCAATAATCGGAAGCATTGATAGTATTTGTACCGGTGACGAGTACTGTTATGGCCTGGCGAGGAAGATAGGAGAAGAGATGGGAAGGATTAATAAGGAATTTGTGAAAAACAATATTCAAGAAAAGGGAGATGAGTTGGTGGAGAATGCGAAGAAAGTTTCGGTAAGACTCGTAAAAGGAGAAGTGGCTGGGCTATACATCTCAAGTTTGTGCAGATTTCCTCTCTATGAAGCCGACTTTGGATATGGTAAGCCCATATGGGTGAGTTCGGCTAATAG
This sequence comes from Morus alba, assembly GCA_012066045.3. NCBI lineage: Eukaryota > Viridiplantae > Streptophyta > Magnoliopsida > Rosales > Moraceae > Morus > Morus alba. The sequence goes on along the minus strand of CP050237.2, from coordinate 1,643,615 downwards.
AGGTGTGATTAATTTAGTTGCTCTCTTGGACAACAAAGCTGGAGATGGAATAGAGGCTTATATTTGCTTGAGTGCAGATGATATGGCCAAACTTGAAGCTGACAAAGATCTTCTTGCCTTTGTGTCTCCAAATGACGTTGCTGCTCTTGATCACGAGATTCCTTTTCTCTATGGAGCGTGACTCTGAAGACTAAAACAAAGAATGTCCACAAAACCCTGTGTGTGTTTCTATTAATATATTTGTTTAGTTTGGTGTGATTATCTTTTTGTGGCTTGGTTTTTTTTGATTGTAATGTGATAATAATAAGTGGTAACCCGTGAAAAATTCCTATTAGTTTGTGTATGGTTTTAGAACAATTTATAAGACAATATGAATAATGCAGAAACATAAAATAAAACCCGAAAATGGAATAAAAATATCCTATTAATTGTTTGGACTCCCTCTAAAAAGACAAACTTGCAATTTTCCCAATGGACTTGAACAGCGAGATCCCCTTTTAAAACATTGAATCCCTCCAACAAGTTTTTTCCCGAAAAACACTCAAATCATTTCATCACACACAACCCACACAAGAGGTGTACAATTACTCCGAGAGACTCTTTCAATAAATTTTTCTTCTTTTTAATATTGTGCAACTTAAAACCAGTGTATGATGTATTTCCTGGAACAATTGTAATCAAATCAATTTACCATCTTTGAATAATGGTTGACTTAGAAAAATAGAAACGTTTCTGGATTTTTTGCAAAAGAAACTAAAAATTTTTCCAAACGTGCATTCCCAAAATAATGTTACAATCAATGTTGGGAAATAAATATCTATTGGCATTTTTTGGGCTAAAACATTTTTTTGCATGTTTTGTTTTTTACTCCCCTTTTGTTTTTGAAAATGAGCAACACCTTTTTTGCTTTTTTTTTTTTTTTGGTATTTTGCATAATTTTTATCACCTTGGTTACCACAATACTCGGAGTTATTAGGAACATGCTTTTATAAGTTGACATTAAATCACATTTCCTTACCCACACACGCCTTGAAATTTGTATTGCAAAACCTTCATTTTAGGTGTCCTTCTTGTGAATGTTTCATTAAATTCAAGTATTTGAACATCCAGTCTAATGACGTCATGACAAAACTTGTACAACAACCTTCTTGATCAGATAGATAAGTACTAGAGGCTCCTTTTATAAAAAGACAGTCTCCCAGTTCTTGGACCAAATGAATGATCACCACAAATTTTTGTTGTGATCCATTTTGACCCGAGTTTAACATCCTTAAATTCTTCCGAGTCTGCTCAGATTCGAGTCTAGTCTCAGAAGCTTTCCTTGATGCTTTGTTGCCAAGATTTCATAATTTGTTGCAGCCTTCTTCAACTCATCTCTTTCCTTAGTTAAGACACCAATTTCTTCAAGCGATTTGAAACAACAAGATTTGTTGTACATCTTCTTAAAGCTCCTGATTTCCCAAGGCTTAGGTCATCATTGTCACCGCTGTCATCTTCGGGCATCCTTGAAATCAACATTCCACGAGTTGTTGCGAGGACAAACCAAGGTCCTTTAGAAAAATAAATTTTTATCGTTGATTTCTTCATCAGAATGGAGGATCATCTGCATCCTCTTGATTTTCAATCATCATCCATGACTTTATTTTTCTTCTTGAGAGCATCCAAATCCTTCACATTCTCGGCATTGTACTCCCTCTTTTCTTTTCTTCTCTTTAAACTGAGAATTAAAATTCTTCTTTTGAGAATTTTTGTTCTTTGAATTATCTCCAAATCTCCCTTTCTTGTTGATCTTTCTTAGCATTTCATTGAATTTTTTGGTGAGTAAAGTAAGAGACTCACTCAAGTCCTCATTTGACATCTTTGGTGGACATATCATCATAATCTGCATTAAGAGCAATACCTCTACTTTTCTTTTTAGCCTTAAAGTTCATCTCAAAGGTTTGAAGATTACCTATGAGTTCATCAAGTCTCATCTTCTCCACATTTTTGCTTCTTCAATGGCTGTCACTTTGTAGGCAAAACGTGTCGGAAGTGATCTCAATGTCTTTTTCACCAATTTGATACCAATAATATTTTTCTCCAAGGGCTAAGGCTTCTGGGCAATATCACAAAGTTTTAAGTTGAAATCGGCAATGCACTCATCCTCCTCCATTCGTAACGCTTCAAAGCGAGTTGTGAGCATTTGAAGCTTTGAAGCCTTCACAATATCCGTACCTTCATGTGCGCTTTGAAGAATGTCTCAAGCTTCTTTTTGGTTTCACACGTGGAAATCAATTTAAATTGATTAACATCCACAAATTGAAAATGGCATTTAAAGCTTTTGAATTCTTGTTTGCAAGCTTGTCCTCATCGTTGGACCATTTCTCTTCTGGCTTAGGGACGGAATTGCCTTTATCATCTTTAGTTGTTGGATGACTCCATCCGGTTAAGATAGATCGCCATGCCTTCTCATCAATAGCTTTAATAAAAGCTTTCATGCGAGCCTTCCAATAGGGGTAATTGACACCTTCCAAAAGCGGTGGTTTGTTCACAAATCCTCCTTCTCTCAAGATATTCATTCTGCAAAATCAACCAAGACACCAGGACCTCACCAAAATACACGCCGGTGACCCGCCTCGATACCAATTGTAAGGCTTGGTTTTAGTCTTTTAACAATTTATAAGACAATATGAATAATGCGAAACATAAAATAAAAGAACACGAGAGAAATGGTATCGGGGTTCGGTAACACCCTACTAGATGGGCCAACCAATGATGAACAATCCACTAAGAACTCCATTCAATTGGTTTAGATGGGAACTTGCAACCCATGGACTTGAACAAAGAGATCCCTCGACTTTAAACATTGTAAGTTTTTTTTTTAAAAACACTTTTTTTATTTTTTATTTTAAATTATTTTTCAAAAATAAGCAAGTAAATAGCTTGACACATAATTAATTCGCTAAACCACCTCGTTTGAATAGTGCAATGTCAAACTCCTACAAAAAACTAATAAACGAACCTAGACTCATTCCTAAAAAATCTCAATCAAATCAATTTACCATCTTTGAATCAATAGTTGACTTAGAAAAATAGAAACTAAAACAAGTTTCTTTTTTGAAACTTGCCAAAAAAAACTTGCCAAATTAAACATTTCCAAACGAAAACATTCCCAAAATAATGCCAATCAAATTTGATTACAATCAATACACAAATTGGGAAATAAATCCCAACAGTTTGGAGCAAACCTCGCTGCAACTTTGTATATATATATATATATATATATATATATAGACACACACACACTCTAGATTTTTCTTTTTAATATTGTGCATTAATTGTATGTGTGTATTCTGTGAACAATTGTAGATGGCCCGATAGCGGCAAGATAAATATTTTTCGAATATGCCGTTGTGATATCTATAGGCTTTTTTTGGGCTCATCTATGTTTTGTTTTGTTTTTTTTTTTTTGTTTTTTTTTTTTTTTGTATTTTTCAATTTCTTGGTGTTAGGAATTTTACGTTGGCATGTTCTTTTTGAAAGTGAAACTGAGTTTCATTAAATAGAGGCAATGACGTCATTACAAACTTGTACTGATCAGATAGATAAGGGAATCTCAGTGGACCAAATATTATCCATAGACGAGTACGCGGGCAGAACAACACACGAGTACCACCAAGGTCCTTTAGTAAATCGTTGATATCAGAATGGAGGGGATCGATACATCCATCTTTAGAAGCTTGATTCAGCAAGTCCACCATTTTCTTATGAGCATCAGACTATTATCACAGACTAGCAGTTGCCTAATTGTTTGACATTGGGGATACCACAATGTTTGCCTAACAGTTGCAATATATGCAACTGTTCACTATTGGTTTGATACCAATAATGGCAGTCGTTTCTAGAGAAGCAAAAACGGGTCGGCCTGTTCTGTTCTCCTTAGGCCCATACGGGCCGCGGGCTGGGCTGGCTGTATAAAAATAACATCAGCTTAGCCCACATCACGGGCTAATTTTACGTGGGCTAGGTTGGGCCGTGCCATGGGTCAGGATGGACCGTGCCATGGGCCTTGACTAGGCCGGCTCACTCAAGACCAATCTTGTCCCATCATGGGTTTAGATGGGCCAACCCATCTTGGCCCATCATGGGTTTAGATGGGCCAACCCATCTAAGTATGTAATTTTAAATTTTTTTTTTTTTTTTTTTTAAATTTTTAAACAAGTTAACAAATATATAAGTTTGAATAGTTAATGAAAATATGAAAAATGATATTTTATTTACGATTACCTCATTAAATAAAAATCTTTCTAAGCAAAACGCAGTATAACAAAACCTTGATAAGAAAAAAAGAATACAATAAGGATAATTATATATAAGATGTTTACAAAATTACTAAAAAAAAGAAAAAACATAAAAGTACTATGGGCCTAGATGGGCTGTACTGGGCCGGGCTATTATGGGCCTAGACGGGCCGGGCTGGGCCAGCCCATCATGGGCCTAGGCGGGGTTTGGCCGGGCCGGCCCAAGCCCAAGCCCGGCTTGGCCCATAGTTTTTCATAGGCCGTGTCGGACCGGTCCACAGGCCGATAATGTTGGCCCAGTCCAGCCCACTAATATTTATGGGCTAGGCCGTGCCTTGAATAGTGACGTACCGGCCTGGCCCGGCCCGTCACTATATCAAGATGGGCTTGGGCCGGTTCACGGGCTCTGGTCCATTGTTGCATCTCTAGTCGTTTCAATACGGTACGGATACATGTGTATCCGCAATCTAAAAATGAACTTAAGCGTGTGAAAAAAATTGAAATACGGATTGATTTTATTTCCGTACTATATTGCATATATCAAGACAAAAAGTGAAACAGTTGCCTAAATGTTTTAATTCTTATGAGCATCTTTAGAATTAAAATCGCCTAACTTTTAGATCGAAGGCAAGCAAAAGATTTAGTAGGACGACGAGTCTGAAGGTGAGCCACGTGAAACAGGCCTCGGGTGTTTGGAATTGGTGTTAGATTCTTATCTTTCTTTTAATTCCAATTTCTTATAACAATAATTCGGCGTCAATGAAATCCTTTACTTTATCTTGTGTGAAGGTTGAAATCGAAGTGATCTCCTCGGAGGCCATGATAAAACCCTCTACTCTAACCCCACAGCCATTATCAGGTTTCTTTCATTGACCAACTTGCATCTCCAAATCTTCTTGCCTATAGTCCTCTTCTTCCCTAAGCAATTCCAATGATTATCTCACTCGGGAAGAAATGTCTTCGCCCAAAAGAACCTCTTCATGGATTCGCTTTTGCTTCACAGACGACACTCGAGGGGAAGAATTCAGTGCTAAGTACGTACGTCGTTGTTTGAGAGGCACAAAAGGACCAAGTCAAAGTTGTCCTGCGTTCATGACCTGGCTGTTTTGTGGTTTTGCGTAGTGGAAATTGCATGGCCTTAAAAAGCTCACATTTTTCTATTTGGTGTAATATTGCATTTGTGTGCTTGATCTATTTGGTTTAATACATTTTTGGGTTTGCGATATATGAGCCTCAGTTGTTATTAAACCATGCATTATTTCAGTCTTTAGGTTGAGGATACAAGAAATTAAACTAACATATCAAAGGCGTTGGTGTTAGGAGATCATGACTCCCACTCGCCAGGGGTGAAAGGGTTAAAAGGAAGAGAAAGCAAAAATATACTGTAGATCGATGCCATACAGAAACCGAAAATGACATGTCAAGAACAAAATTGAGAGAAAACGACAGACAAGAAACCTGCATAATGATTACAAGGGAAAAAAAAAAAAAAAAAAAAAAAAAAAAGTAAATAGCCAGTTAAGAGTTAAAGACCACAAATTTATAAGAAATGGTAGAAACAACAACACAATCAAAACAACAGTAAACATAAGAACGACAAAAAAAAAATAAATAAAAAAAAAACAAAGAAAAATGACAATAACCAGGAAAACGACGACAAGCTAATAAATAACTAAACTAACGAAGACAACGACAAATATAAAACTGACAACGAAAAAAAAAAAAAACCGACAACAAGAAAAGATGCAATAAAAACGACAACAATAGAGAAATTCCAATGAAACATAAGTGTAAAGAACGTTGGGCCATACAAGAAAGTGATTGTGATCATGTGAAAATTCGCAGGAAGTATGATCAGTATTCTCTATAAGACAAGTAATTAATTTGCTGCCAACCATATTAATCACTTATTAGTTAATCGATTAAGAGATTTAAATATTCTAAAAAATTGAGATATTTAATTTTCCCTTTGTTAATTATTAATTAATGAATGGAAAAGGTTTGTTTTTTCTACACTTCAAAGCGCTATTCTGCAAGAAAACACCTGTCCAACATTACCGACAATGCCTGATTTAGGGTTAGGAAATGTCGTAGAGAATTCATATCCGAACAGATGAATTATGTTTCATGTATATCCACACACACACACACACACACACACACACATAAGAATAGTACTGTTCAGCCGTTGTTAATTTGAAGCCGACAGAGACCCCTATTGAAAATCTCACTCATATAATCGACAATGAAGGCAAATAATTAAGCTAACCCAAAAAAGGCTTCCTCCAAATAATTTGTTTTAGTTTTCTTGCACCCAAGGAAAAGAAAATCCTAAAATTTCAAAACCTACTACAGGTGACCTTATAAATAACTGCAATAAATTAATGAAGAATACGGCCAAAAGAACAATATAATAACAATACTAATGACCACGACGATAAAGACATGATCATAATCTACTTAAAATTTTCCGACTGATATCTTATTTCACTGTTTATTTCCTATGGAAAATTTGAAATATAATTTTACAAAATCCTTTTTTTTTTTTGTGGGAAAAAAATAGCGGTGCAAGTGGATAATGTTACATGAAAAAATGTTATCCTTAATTAATTATCAATTTTAAAGATATCAAATGGTATCAGCTTGTAGCGGGAGGCAAATCATTTGTCCAAGTCTTAATATTTTAAATACTGTTTAAACAATTATATTTTACCATGTCATTTAAGAGACTCAAACATTAAAGTATGAAAAATCAATCAAAAGTGTTTTAAAATGTTTAAATGACGTAGTCTCAATCCGTCCAGTGCAAAATAATAATACTTTTATGTTTTTGATATTTTTTTCCCTCGATCGATCAACACCCTGATCCACTTGTTGTTTGGCGCTCTATAAGTACGAGCCTCGCCTCTGGAAAATGAAATTCAAAACATACACAGTACACAACCAAACACTTTTCTCAAAAAAAAAAAAAAAACAAACAACAACACTTTCCCTTAGCTATATACAATATCCTTTCCCTTAGGTTAGTTTATGTGAATTAGGTCTTGTGTTACTTATGGAGGTCGAAATCGAGTTAATCTCCAAAGAATTCATTAAACCATCGTCTCCAACACCTGACCATCTTCGCTATTACCAGCTCTCTTTCCTTGACCAACTCTCTCCCAAAGTCTACAATCCTTGGCTTCTTTTCTACTTATTAAATAATGATGATCATGTTCATCATAGCGAGTTTAACAATATCACCAATATTTCCTACCACCTCAAGAAATCCTTGTCCCAAGTCTTATCCCTTTACTACCCTCTAGCCGGACGAGTCAAAGATGGCCTAAATATCATCGATTGTAACGACGAGGGAGTCCCTTTCTTCGAAGCGCGAGTAAAAGGAAAACTTTCCGATGTGATCGACAATCCAAACATTAACGAACTTGATAGGTTCCTTCCGTTTAAGCTCGACGACGTCACCGAATTAGCCCTCGGCCTCCAACTCAACGTCTTCGAGTGCGGAGGAATCGCTATCGGCGTGTGCAACTCGCACCAACTCTCGGACGCTTTGTCGAACATCACGTTCATCAAAACCTGGGTGGCCACCGCTCGCCGAGAACCCGACATAGTCCGCCCAGAATTCATCTCCGCAAAGCTCTTCCCGCCAAAGAATTTGGTCGGGTTGAACCCTAGTATTGGCATCACGAGGAAGAACATCATGACAAAGAGATTTGTGTTTAAGGCGGCTACCATTGAGGCTCTGAGAGCGAAGTACGACGAAAACTCGCTCGGAGAAGACCGGGGACGGCCCTCGCGCGTTGAGGCCTTGTCGGCCTTCATTTGGAGTCGGTTTGTGGCTGCAACAAATGGAGATGAATCAGGGCACGATGGTCAGAAGACATACATAGTACTTCATGCTGTAAATCTACGTCCGAGGTTTGAGCCACCGCTTGGAGAAAACCACTTTGGAAACTATTTTAGAGTTGCCATTACAGTTCCTTCGTTAAAAACTGGTGAAGATCTGTGTCATGGTTTTGTAAGACAAGTAAGAGAGGAAATAAGGAAGATTGACAAGGAGTTTGTGAGGAAGCTACAAGAGGGAAATGAACACTTGGAATTGCTGAGGGATCGTAGCGAAGGATTCGTCAAAGGAGAGGTGATTACTTTCGCATTCACAAGCTTGTGTAGGTTTCCAGTTTATGAAGCGGATTTCGGGTGGGGAAAGCCCACGTGGGTGGGCTCAGCTGCGTTGAATTTCCCCAATGTGACTGCTTTCATGGACGCCAAAAATGGTGATGGAATAGAGGCTTATCTCAGCTTGAAAGATGAAGACTTGGCTAAATTGGAAGTTGATAAAGAGTTTCAAGCATGCGTTTCTCTGAAACAAGTAGAGTAATGTATATGTAATCATGACACATCGGTATAAATAAACAATGGTGAATAAAGTCGATTAATCCATGCTTCTATGACATATATATATATATATATATATATATAAACAATGGTGATAAAGTCGATTAATCCATGCTTCTATGACATATATATATATATATATATATAATGTGTTTTCTAGGTTCCAATAAAAGAAACTTCACTAACACCGGAATGAAAATGATACGTCAAAGAAAAACTAATACATTAGATATTTGTATCTATATATATTAAAAATAAAACGTAAATTCGCTGCTTGAGTAAGCGTCTCTTGTATTTTTTTTTTATTTCTTCCTTTTGCTGAAAAACTATATCTGTATATTTTTTCTTTGTAATTTAAGACACATAATTTATAATACACGAAATTAAAGTAGAATTTGGATAAATGTTGAAAGTGGCAAAGTATGTGGGACTTTCAATGCTAGTGCTACCATTTGGTTGTTAGCTAGCATTGAGAGGGTCTAGAACTGCAATGCATTATTGGCCAATGTAAAAAGGTGTTTTCCTATCATCAGGCAAACAAAAAACTAATCCTAACTAATTAATGGGGAAAAAAAAGTTATTCCAATCACAATATATAGCATATTCTTGCACGTTCTATTAATAGGCCATTATATATCGTATATATTCATCCACGCCCGGAGAAGATGTTACTTATTAAAGCAAGCAAATATAGACTGGGGCCCTGATACATATATTATATAAGTCAGCAAGAGCACCACAAATTAATATCAGGTAATCAAGTTTTGAACCACCCAAGGAATAAGTTATTACTTAACAGATAAGTACTCTAGTTTATGTTTCTTTTGCATTTTCTTGTTGCTTCACAAAAGTGAATTTTTCCTTCCACGTGCATGCACCAATTAGCTGATATCTTGATCTGCAAGAAATATATGATCCATACAATATCCAATCTAAATATTACAAATCAATGCCTTATAAGATTTGGTCTTTTTTTTTTTATCACGTGTATAGATTTTTACAAGAACCAATAATTGAATAACGTGAAGCAATCAGACGCTCTCACAGTATACACACACACACACACACACACACACACACACATATGTCACAGAGATTATATGATAATCGGTCAGTGGGGGTTTATTAATTAATTTACTCAATGTATTTTCCCTAAACTAAGAAAAGGAAAATCCAAACATTCAAAAGCTACCAATTCATTTGCAATAAAAAAATATATACGTCAATATTCATATATAGATTAACGGCGAACAATTGACTTTAAATGAATGACCTTTTCTGTGCGAGTAATGCTATAGGGCATTAGTGGTGCTAAGTATTACTATCTAATAAAAAGTAAATTCTGTAGCGTAAGACCCACTTTTTATTAGATGGTGGTGCTTAACATCGCTAATGCTCTTAAGCATTTTTCTTTCTATGCTAAACATTTAGCATATAATGAACTTGACTTTGTTAAAAAAAAAAAGAAAAAAAAAAAAGGAAATTGACGATCAAACACTTTGGGTACTAGTAATATACAAATATGCACTAGGGTTGAACGTAGCCGAATCCAAAAGCTCGTTGTCGCGTTCAAATATGGCCATTTTTTCTTCCTCCAACGTCACCCAAGCTTCTATTCCATCCCCTTCTCTCGTGTCCACCAGAATTATAGAATTTTTGAACGTTAGATTTGCACTACTGACCCATATAGGCTTTCCCCACCCAAAGTCTGTCTCATATAACGGAAATTTACACCAACTTGAGCAGCTATAAAACTCCATCTCCTTAAACTCTGCCCATTTCCCAAACTCACCAAGTACTGACAAACTATCGTCTTTGAACTTTTTAGCTTTCTCATTGCAAAACTCATTCACCAACCTCTTCATCTTGTGGACCATTGAGCGCAAGTCCATCTCGCTCTCTTCTATCACCACCGGAACAAACCATATGAGGTTGCCGACCGAGTTCTCGGGCAACGGCGGGTCCGTCCTCGGGCGCAGATTCACCGAGTGGAAAAGAACCGACGTCTTAAATGACCCCGTTACCAACCGAGAAGCGGCGATGGCGCATTTGAAGATTTGAGCCATAACCACTTCAACTCGGGACGGGTATTTGTTGATCATCTGGATGTTGTGATCAATTGCGCCCACTTTGTCCTTGAGATTAGAAATCTTTGAGGCCTCGAACACAAATCTCTTCGTGATCAAATTCCCGGATTTTATGTCGGTTCGCCGCGCGAAGGATAAGTCCCTCGGTGGAAGCAAAGAGTCTCCGACAAACACCGGGGAACCTGCTTCACCGGAAGAGGTCCAGCCATGGAGGAAAGTAATGAGTGAGGAAATGTCGCCGATCTTGTGGGAAATGCAGACACTGACGGCTGTACCGCCGCATCGAAAACCCGTAATCTGAATTAGGGTTACGCAGCCTTCCGACAATTGAGCGGTTACCGGATCGGTGGTTGGAAGGAAGTTGTTCAACAACTCACCGTCAGGTTTTCGGAGAAAATCAGAGAGCTCACAGTCCATCTTGGCTTCCACAAAGAAAGCACCGTCGTCGGAGCAGTCGATGGAGGGTTCAATGGCGTTTGTCCGACCGGCCATGGGGTAGAAAGTGGTTAAAGTTCGAGAGAGAGATTCCCTTAGGCGAGAGGACTGTTTTGAAAAGTTTGTGCCGGTTTCTGCAGGGTAGAAGAAAATTATAAGGCCGTACATTGGAGGAATGATCTGATCGAGAAGAGAGAGCTTGAAGATTCTGAGGTGATCCGGCGTTGGAGAGGACGGTTTGATTGTATTTCTCGCGATGATATCGACCTTACCAATACCGTTCATCTTTTCTTTATCTGAAATTCTTTTTTTCTGACAAATTTGTGATCCGTTAAGAGCTAGAACAAGCCTATTTATTTATGTGCAGGATTGTTCAATTTGTTTCTTGAGTCAAATGATGATCAACAAGGAATTTAATTCTTTGTTTTTCTTTATTGATCAAGTTGTCTTCTTAATTTAATAAAATAATAATCATAATGACAATATTTATTAAAAAAAAAAAAAAAAACATAAGTTTCTTAATTCAAAGATTGTTGCCTTTGATCTTCCGCAGCCAAACCTTTTGAGGGAAGCATGCATTTGCCTCCATTGTCTCACCTACTAATTTGAGTTTTTAAAAACTTTATTAAGCGGGTCACAAGTTTCTAATTAACATGGTCAAAACTCAACTGCAATGCTTTCCTTCTTGAAAATTTTGAGGTTCTAATATCCAGATGTAACTTTGCTTGTTTAGGGGTTCAAAAGAAATTAACAATGAGATCAAGCCTTATATTATAGTTATAGAGTAATTAGGCTGTGGATCTTCAGCGATTCATATCGTTCTAGCTAGATGCCCGCATGAGGGAAATACGTTGAATGCGTTGGCCATGTGACCTTCATAATTGCATTCAATTGATTAAGAGACGCTAAGCTGTCACCAAGTTAAGTGCGCTAGTCGCGATGTTTGAATAATATTATAGCTAGGCATGATGAGGAGCATGCTGCTTCATTTATTTGTTAATTCATTTTTTAAGCAAAATTTCATTTTCAAACTTAACAAGTTGCATGTATATATACCTAAACATAGTCTCAAATAGCCATTAAATATAAAAGAGTTCAACCCTAGATCATATCAATTAGATTCATTACGGATGAAACATAAGGACCACACAAGTGTCGAGATCTAATGGGAAAAAACCTATTAGGCATATACAAAAATAAATGAGAACAAAGCTCGTTAGAAAGAATCATTATTGTCAGTGAACTAAATCAGTTAAGCGAGACTAAACTCTTATAAATATTGAGAACACAAGTGACACAACTTAAAAACAAATAAGAACGTACAGAGATAAGATGACAAAAGGAGGACACCTGCATGCTATCCAACTATCCAACAAAGACATCTTCTTTCTCTCGATTCAGCATCCCACCATCATTGAATCATCTCCCACCACCGATCAACGCTGGTCGTCAGCGCTATTCTCCATCGATCCCAATGTTCCCTTTCCTAAGCTACAACGCTTAAAAGGATCCTTGGTTCCTTGCGACAATGCGTAGGTGCAAATCGCGCCTCTAAAAGCATCCAAAAAGACCCCAAGCGCCCAACTGCCTGCCCTCACGCACGCATACGGTGCATACTAGCAGCATACACTCTCATTGCAACGAGTATTAAACACATCAATTTCCATATAGAATATTAATGATATTAGGCTTTTGGAGAAAATCAACTCCGCTTGGTTCTGCATTTCCACGTTTATAAAATGACAAAAAAGTACAACACAATAACTTTTCTAAGTAGTGGGCCTATAAATATATATATATATATATATATATATATGTATATGTATGTAGGTATGTGCGCGCGTGTGTGTGTGTATGTGCAATTTAATTAATTGCAAATAAAGTAATTTAAACTTCTATTTTCTTATCAACTCCTATGTGGTATTTGAAGAGACTGTTGTTAAAATCAATTTCAGAGTATTTTTTTGCTAAATAATTGATAATCCAAACCAATATGTTGGATAAGATTGGATTCGGAGGCATTTTGAATTGACAACAGACTGAAAAAAATCTTAATATGAAGATTTTGGACTGATTTACAGCTTGAGTATTTATCAATCTGTGAATCCGAACTATATATTAATTAATTCTCTTTTGATTTTTATTTAATCTAGTTTATTAATAATTGATTAGGCTGTAACATATTACATTTTATTAAATTATTTTATATATAATATTTTTATTATAATTCCTAGCAGTGAGCAAAATGAGCCTTCAATCTATGGAATTTGAATCTACAAAATTCGATAGATTCATTCCCCGCAGGATGGAGCCCATGGGCTCACCCCGAAAGGGACGGGGATGGGAACTAATCACCAAGCATCCTAGCTATTGTATCTCCCGAGTAACTAGTGAGGGCTTTGATGAATTGGGAAAACAAAGCCAAATCCATGAAAAAGGAGAACCCCAGAGACACTACAACTTTAGAATTTAATGCCACAATAATCAAGTCTAATTAGTACAATAACTAATGAGGTATATATAGATTATCCAAAAAAATATTATAATAAAATAACTATGAAGATGATATTGACATGTTGAACAGTAACGAAAACACATAACAAAGCAAAGTTGATATGCTGAAAAATGTCGATACAAATAATAAAAGAAACGACTATTAACTAAATTATATATCAACGTATTATAGCATGTACCATCCTACAAATAAAGAAAAAAAAAAGAATTTCAAGTTTAACTGTTTTTTTTTTTTTTTTTATTATTTATGTTATTACACAAAATTTTAATGTCATAACGAAAAACAACTTGCAGATTCCATATATATAAAAAAAAAAACCTATAAATTATAAAAAATAATCTGTAGGTTACGAAAGATAACTTTTAGATTATAAAAATAACTTGTAAATTATAAAAAGATAACTTGTGAGTTATTAATCGTATGAGATAAATTTACATGTCAGAAACAAAATAATTTTATTTTAATAATGGCATTTTTGGTTTTCAAATACAAATTCACAAGTGGTGGGGGGTGGGGGGAGAAATGAGATGGGTAATAAAAGACAATGCCAAGAAGACTCAACAAATTGATGCCGGGACGACCCAAAAAAAAAAAAAAAACAAAAACAAACTCTTATTGAGAACGCTTGAAGTATTTAGGATTCCCATTGACGGGTTCCAAAGAATTAGAAATTAATTTGAAGAAGCCAATGAAAGAATCTCTAGTTGATTCTCGAATAAGGCCACATTTTCTTTACTCAAAGTGAAGATGACTTTCACTCCATCACCATCTCTGGTGTCCATGAACAGAACCATGTTCTCGTACGTGTTACTCGGGAGAGTCACATAAACAGGCTTTCCAAAACCAACGTCAGATCAACCTCGTAGAATTGAAAGTTGCACCAATTGGTACAAAAAAAGTAGTGATAACTCTAAGAAATTAGAGTTATCCACTGGTTTTATAGCCTAAAATTGTGTGTCCTTGAGTGATTGTTCTCATTTATTGTATGTTTTAGAGTAGATTTGTAAAGTTGCATTTACTTTGGCCTAATTTCGTACTGCGGTTCCTCCTGGAGTGAAAGTTGGTAATTTGGATGTAAAATGAGGTGAAAAACTGGCTAATGCTGTGTAAGTCCTTGCAGGAATTTGTTGAACTAAAATGTTTCAAATAAAAGAATTCATTGATGTCAACGCAAGTTGGGCAAAGGCGACAGAGGAATCTATGTGAGCTGGCAAAAATAGGTCCACTATGCACATCGGCATTCACCATTTGGGAAGGAATGTTTCTCTCAGGACAAATTAGCAACCGCAAAAAAAAAAGAGAGAGAATTTGGCAATATAAAAAGAAAACAATTGCTCATTACAGACAAACATCTGCGATAGTACCACGACATCAAAAACACAAAAAATACATTTCAGAGAGGAAAAATTCTTAGAGAGTCGAGGAAAGCGCTTTTAACATGTGATTCTCAAACTAGAAGGAGAATTCCCCAGAGTTGGAAGTTAAAGGACATTGTTGGCGGGTTCAGGAATCCAAATCCAGCCGAACTTGTTCTTCTTCTATTAGCTTAATTATCTTTTGTCATTTAGCTACTGATTCTAGATATGGATTGTACTGAAGCTTTGGATCTTGTAACTATCATTATGAACTAAGTTGTTGTAGCTAGGTTTGCTAATGGAACCAATATTGTAAGAATGACAAGTTATTTCTGAAATGCTATTAATCTACTATTCATGTTCATTCATGTGAGCTAATATCTAGTTCTATTCTTGACTGGCCATCAACTTTAAGATACAAGATTGAGATTAATACTAGAAGCGTTAGTTTTAATCGGATTAGCATGAATGATGCTTGTTCAATGAACTTGCTAAGTTATTGATTAGTGGATAGTATAGGAATATATTATTCACCTTGCACAACTTAATGAAACCTGAGCTTAAAATCTGCAGTCCTAGAGCTGGATTCACATAGGAATGTGTTGGAATTAGCTTAAGGGACCACAGTCATAATCAACTCGGAAGAACTTTATGCATCAATGAGTTTTACGTAATAGAATGCTGCTACATTCTTGGTAACATTCTAGTCAACTTGCAATAAACAGGCCTTTCACTAAATCTCATCATTACCTTGTTAATTTAGCTATCAGTTGCATTTCATTTACATTCATTTCTTACATCATCTTAGTAAATTTTGCCAAATTTATTTCTTGCAATATAAACTGGGTGATTCATTCCTCGTGGGATCGATATCCGTACTTGTGTACACTTTATTACTTGTTAGCGACACGTGCACTTGCGAGCATAATTATCACGCAACAAGTAATATACATCATCTCTTGTAACTAACTTCCTTCCTTCCATAAAATGCTCAATAACAGCTTGGAGTCCTTCCTCCCCGCGGAACCTCTTCGCTTTGTTTTCGGTGAAGTCTTTAATTCCTTGCCTCAGTTTAGCCACCAAACCCTGCAGCTGACACTCCAATGGCTCAGTACTACCCTCGTAAATGTTATTCTTTAACTGCAATGCAAAGTAACTCACGAGGTTTCCCGCGGAGTTCTGCGAAAATGGCGGCTCAACTCTTTTGCGCAAGTCCACACTTTGTCTCACGAGAGAATACCTTGGCGTCACCTCGGCGGATGATGAAGCTCCCATGAGGCATCTCCAAAGGAGGGCTGTCACTACTTCAACCTTAGTAGGTTGTTTCACGCTGTCACTCACTAACTTGGCCTTTAGAACCGCAATCGTTGATTTATCAAACACGCATCTCTTCGAAACGCCTTCCACCCTTTTCAGCTCCAGCGCAGCAGGAGGCGCGAACGAGAAGGTATCTCTGGGAAGGTAGTAGGAAGCCGCTTCAAAATCCGGAACTGCAGTGTTAGCCCACGTCTTCAAGAACACGCTCAGCGTCGCTGCGTCGGCCAACTTATGCGACACACACACGCCTATTGCCACTCCTCCGCAGTCGAAAAAAGTGGCTTGAACAATTAATAAAGGCCATGTGCCTGCTTCTGGCGATTCCATCGCGGCAGGAAGGAAGCGCCTTATGATTGCCTCATTTTTGTGTTGCTGATCTAGAAAGATGGAGAGGAGGCAATTGAATCTCGCTTCCATACTGAGCTCCGTCGTCGTGGCATTCGATGACGGTGTTGTCCTTGACTCTCCCGGCAAGCGGGTAGAAAAGAGTTAAGGCCTCAGACAGAGATTTCTTAAGATGGTTGGATGTTTTGGTCGGACGTGAGGACATTAATATTAGGGTAGAAAAGAACCAAAGAGGTGTAAACTGCAGGAACAATCTGATCGAGAAAAGAGAGCTTAAAGGTTTTAAAGGTGAAAAGGAGTTGGAGAAGATGGTTTTATGATTTCTCTTCCAATGATTTCAACCTTCATGGTGTCCTCTGCCATATCCCACCTGGTAATTAATGATCAATTCTTCACGCAGTTTGTGTCGATTTTTTTGTGGCACAACGCTTAGTGGAGATACTGGTTTAAGGGACTAATTGTTTTGATCACCCTCCATTATCCTTTGATATCTTTTGAAACATATTTAAATCCACATGTTTTTTTAAATCTTTTGACGTCCCCAAGGCGAAATAGATTGATTGGTTAATATTATTGGTAGGGAACTAGCAGCCCGCCATCTTTTGTACTTGATCGCTTTGCAATCTATTTGGATTGATCTGAATGTTTTAGTCTTCCTAGAAGACATATAAAACAGTCTGAGAAAACGAAGGAGGTAAATAATAGAATAATAGAATACTATAACAAAAAAGTTAGATGTGATTATTTTTTAGAGCTTTTACTATAGCAAAACTCGAATCAGTGAATTGATTAGTTTGTAACCTTCTAGATAGGGAGCTAGCTATTGTATTTTCTATTGCCATCTATATGGATCAATCTAATGTTTTCAATAAGGAATACACTTTCGAGTTGTTTATTTCAACTATTGGGACCTTTCGGTCCAATTCTAATCGTTCTTAATGATTCAAATGGACGTTTGGATTAGCAAAAATAAAGGGTCATTCAAACTACTATGGCCAACTCAAACCATTCTCAAACTATTCAAATTAGAATTCATACCCTCCCTTGAATTCAAACCATTCGAATGGTTTTGCTAAACTGAAATAAACATTTTTTTGTTTTTTCTCTCTCATCAACTTAAATCTTAATAATGTCATAACTTTTTTATTTTAATTCTGATTGAGATCTTTTTTTAATGCATTTATAATGAAAAGATGAACAAACCTTCATTCATATTGCATATTTTTTAATGTCATTTACAATGAGATTTTGTAAGATTTATTATAAAACTCTAATGATAGTTTTTATCACTTTATCTAAACACAATTTAAATTTTATTTTTAATTTAAATTATAATTTATTTATGTATCTAAATAACAATTTAAATCACAATTCAAATTATCACAGTTCAAATTTTACAATTCAAAACAAAAGTTCAAACATTCACGGTTTAAATTGTTAGAACCAAAAGAAGTGGGCCATATTGGAACTATTCTAACGACTCATGACAAAAACGTTCATTCATCCATGTACCAGTATTGTGATGTGAACTCTTAAAATTTTTTTTTCTAAAACTTATTCTCTCTCATTTTTTTTTTCTTTTCTTTTTAAAGCATCCAATAAAAAACGAATAAAAGTTACAAGTGATAAGAGAAAAGAAATGAGATATTTAAAGAAAGACAATACCAAAATGACTCAACAAACAATGATCAAAAAGGCAGAAAATTAACAAACAAACGTGGGGTATTTGGGTCCCTAAGAATTGGAAATTAATTTAAAGAAGCGAATGAAAGAATCTCTAATAATCGATTCTCGAATAAGGCCATATTTTCTTTCCTCAAAGTCAAGACGACCTCCACTCCATCCCCATCTCTTGTGTCCATCATATAAATCAAGCTCCCGTAGGAGTGAGCTGGAACAGTCACGTGAATTGGCTTTCCAAAACCCAAGTCAGCCTCGTAGAATTGAAACTTGCACCAACTTGAAAAAAGAAAGAAGTGTGCATCATCAAATCTTGCAAAAGTTTCCTTTCCTTTCATAAAACTCTCAACAACAGCTTGGAGTCCATTGTCCCCTCCGAACCTCTTCGCTTCGTTTTCGGTGAAGTCTTTGATTTCTTGTCTTAGTTTAGCAACCAAATCCTGCAGTTGACACTCCAGCGGCTCAGTACTACTCTCGTAAATGTCATTCTGCACCAGCAATGGAAAGTACCAAGCAAGGTTTCCTGCAGAGTTCTCTGGAAACGGCGGCTCAACTCTTTTACGAAGGTTCACAGATTGAATGAAGAGAGAGTACCGCGGTGGCTTCACCGGAGCAGCGAAAGATGCGGAGGTTGATCGTGGAGCTCCCATCAGGCATCTTGAAATGACGGTGGTGACTACTTCAACCCTAGTAGGTTGCTTGACGCTGTCACTGGCGAATTTGGCCTTAAGAGCGGCAATCTTTGATTTATCAAACACGTACCTCTTCGCCACCCCTTCCACCCTTTTCAGCTCCGTCGCAGCAGGAGGCGTGAACGAGAAGGTATCTTTGGAACGGTAGTTGGAAGCCGCTTCAAAATCCGGAACCTCATTGCCGGCCCAAGTCTTTAAGAATACGCTCAACGTGGCCGCGTCGACCAACTTATGCGACCCGCACACGCCTATTGCCACTCCGCCGCAGTCGAAGAAAGTCGATTGAACAAGCAATAAAGGCCATGTGCCTGCTTCTGATGATTCCGTCGCGGCTGGAAGTAACCGTCCTATGAGTGCCTCGTCTTTGTGTGACTGATCTAGAAAAGTTGAGAGGAGGCCACTGAATTTCGCTTCGACAAAATGAGCTCCGTCGTCCTGGCATTCGATGACGGTGTTGTCCTTGACTCTCCCGGCCAATGGATAGAAAAGAGTTAAGGCTTCAGACAGAGATTTCTTCAGGTGGTTAGATATTTGGTCGGAAGTCATGAAGACATTATTATTAGAGTAGAACAGAACCAGAGAGGTGTAAAATGCAGCCTCAAACTGATCGAAAAAGGAGAGATTAAAGATTTTAAGGTGGGATGGAGTTGGAGAAGAAGGTTTTATGGTTTCTCTTCCAATAATCTTAACCTTCATTTCCTCTGCCATATCTCTCCTAGTATAACTGAACTTATTTCTTACGCAGTTTCTATGGATGTTTCTTATGGCCGCCACAAAGGATTTGCAGAGATGCTGGTGACTAATTGCGTTGTTTTGATCAATATTTATCACCTCAACTTCTTCAATACGATCTTCTGACAAATATTATTTGATATTATTTGAATCATAATTTAAATTATCACAGTTTAAATTTTACAATTCAAGCCAAAAAAATTCAAACTTTCACGGTTTGAATTGTTAAACTAAATGAAGTGGGCCCTACTGGAACTTTTCTCCAGTATTGCCATGTGAACTCTTTAATTTTTTTTTTCTAAAACTTATTTTGTGGGCCCTCCATTTATTCTCTCCCTTCATTTTTTTTTTCCATCTTACTCTTTCGCTCATTATTTTTTTCCCTAGTTATTCTCTCTCATTATTTAAATGTGATTATTTATGAGAATTTTTTACTATAACAAAACTCGAATTCTAAACTCGAATAAGCGAAATAAATGAGGCCTTTATATCTCTCAATTTTTTCTTCAGTTGTCCATTTTTATTTTCAAAAGTTAAAAAACAAAAATAGATTCAAGTCTCCTTTGTCCTATTGTGTTTTCTTTTTTATTTTTATTTTTTTTGTTCTGGATAGTTTAATTAATTATGTAATGACTTGATGTTTTATAGGACGTGTAGTTTGTAAATTTAAAATCATAATTTATAATTTTAATTTTTAAATTTTAAATTTTTTATAAGAAAAAAATATTATAAAAAGTTAAGAATCATAATTTAAAATTGAAGACGAACCCTTAAAATAAATATTTAAGTGGATGTTAATGATTTAAAACGTAATGATGCGAAGAAAAAGGAAAGGGAGGGAGATTTTTTTTTTCTTTTGTTTTTAAAGCATCCAATAAATAACGAATAAAAATTACAAGTGATAACAGAAAAGAAATGAGATATTTAAAGAAAGACAATACTAAAATGACTCAACAAACAATGATAAAAAAGGCCGAAAATTAACAAATAAACGTAGGGTCCGTTTAGTTCGCTGGTTCGAGTTTTTAATTTAAGTTAAGATGTGATGTTATATGAGAGTTTTTTACTGTAACAAAAAACTTAGATGTGACTGTTTCTGAGAACTTTTTACTGTAGCAAAACTCAAATTCTAAACTCGAATCGGCGAAGTGAACGGGGCTGTAGTCTCCGTTTATTTCGCTGATTCGAGTTTAGAATTTGAGTTTTACTACAGTAAAAAGTTCTCACAAACAATCACATTTAACTTTTTTGTTACAGTAAAAAACTCTCACATAAAATCACATCTAAACTCGAATTAAAAAGTTGAATCAGCGAACTAAACGGATCCGTCGGATATTTAAGTCCTTAAAATTGGAAATTAATTTGAAGAAGCGAATGAAAGAATCTCTAGTAATCGATTCTCGAATAAGGCCATATGTTCTTTCCTCAAAGTCAAGACGACCTCCACTCCATCCCCATCTCTGGTGTCCATCATATAAATCAAGATCCCGTAGGAGTGAGCTGGAATAGTCACGTGAATTGGCTTTCCAAAGCTCAAGTCAGCCTCTTCGCTTCGTTTTCGGTGAAGTCTCTGATTTATTGTCTTAAGTTTAGCAACCAAATCCTGCAGTTGACACTCCAACGGCTCAGTTGACACTGCAATACGATCTTCTGACAAATATTATTTGATATTTTTTGTTTGCAAAGATGTCCACTTGTTTTATATAAACAAAACTAACATTAAAAAAAAAAAAAAAAAGATACTGAACAGAATAATGAAATAATAAAGCACTCAGAATGCATTTATTTAGTGCAAGATAAAAACGACCAAAAAAAAAAAACGATTAGACATATAAATATCCTTTTATATGGCGCACTTTGTTTACAAATTAATCAAATGCACATTTATTCTTGAGTTCTATCGAAGCTTTCAAAGTTCTGGGACATCACATAGCAAGTCATGTTCAAATTTTCAGAAAAAAAAAAAATAAAAAAAAAAGGAAAAAGAAAAAGTCTTCAGCACTAAGGAACATATTCTAACAAACGGCTAGAAAATCTGGTTAAGTTCTCCAACTACGAGTACGTACAGTAGAAGAGTCAGAAATTTTTTTTAAGGGGGGGACGTAATGGAACCAAATTTTAAAACTGAAAATTACAATGCAAGTATATTTTCTTAATTTAGTCTCTCCTTTTACCTCCATTTTATCTACTTTATTGCCTTTTTATTATTTTTCCGGATAAACTAAGCTTGTAATAGAATTTAATCCACTTTTTAAAATTAAATCCCAAAAAATATAAGTTTACAAGTACTATAATTGATTTTTAGTTTATTTTAGGTTTTAAGATTGTAAATGAGTATATTTAAAACTCAAATATTAGGGCATAACTGAAATCTTTTTGAAAATTATATTTTGTTATTGCAATATTAAAGTTTTTAAGGAGGGAAAATGTTAAGTAAAAAGGTAAAAGATAAAAAAATGGCCAAAAATGAAAGGAGCCATTGGGACCAAGGGCAGCTGCCCCCTGGCCACAATGTAACTCTGCTCCTGAATATGTACATTATTCTCAGCTTTCTATCTACCCTACTTTGTTTGGTCACTTTCCTTTAATTTTTATATTTTTTAGTCCTGCATAATTTAAATTCTCATGAAACAATTTGCAATAATTATAGGAATAATTAACTAAAAAAAATATTAAAGATTGACAATATATGATTTGTAATAATTATAGGAATAAATCCCGTAAATCTCTCAAATCTATCCAATTTAAATATGGAATAAATTCGATTTATCTCCTATTTATTTCATTTAGTTATGGACAAATCCTATCAAGATATAGTTATATATGAAGCAGATGAAGAGTTATTTGTTTATGTGTTATACCTTGGCTCATCACATTCTTTTTTATGTGCCACTTTGGGATAATTATTGTTTTCTTGTAATATTTTACAAAGTTTGCCCTAAAAATTTTTACCAGATCATATGTTCCTAAACATGCATGGTCAAATTAAGCTCAACTATACCATTTTCCTTCTTGAAATTTTAAGGTTCTAATAAAATCCAGTTGTAACTCTGCTTGTTTAATTGTTCATAAGAAATAAACCATGAGACTAACTCGATCTTCTACATATAGAAAGCCCTTTTTAGGAAAATTGACAGATAAAAAAGCAAACAATATATCTTCATGACGTTTGAACTGTTAATAATAGTTCATTCAATTGTTATGTTGGCTGCTCTGTTAATTTTCTTTCACACGCTGGATGGAACATTTTGAGAAAATTCTCTGCTCTAAACCCTAGATTCTAATTTTCAGAGAGATTTTTAATGACTTTTGTTTGTATGCTAACAGAGATGGCAAGTGTTCAAATGTTTAAAAAAAAATCACTTGACTGCTACAGAACATATTCTAACGAGTAACAAGTGCTAGAAGTTTCCCAATTTCATCCTTAATCTGTTATACTCAAAAGAGTTAAGGTTTCAAGAAGATTTCTTCAGGTAATTAGATTTTTGGTCGGACGTGAGGACATTATTAATATTTGGGGTAGAAAAAAAAAATTCAGAGAGGTGTAAATTCCAGTTTTAATCTAATCCAGAAAAGTGAGGTTGAATAGTTTATGGTGGGATGGAGTCGGAAAAGATGGCTTTATGGTTTCTCTTGCAATAATCTCAACCTTCATCTCCAATCTGCCATAGTATATATCCCTCCTAATATACCTGAATTTATTTTTTACGTAGTTTCTATGGATATTTAAATACCTTTCACATCCTTTGATGATCGTTTGACAAATATTTAATAATGTCCACGTGCATTTTTTAAAAGAAATTTTGCTTCTAAAATCCCAACGCAAGTAATTGAAGAACTCTTTTAATTCACTTATTCGAGTATTTAATAATTGAAGGGCCTATTTTTAAGAGATTTTTACTGTAACAAAATCGAATCGGTGAATTGATTAGTTTATAGCCTTCTAGATAAGGAGCTAGCTATTGTATTTTCCATTGCCATCTATATGGATCAATTTAATGTTTTCAATAAGGAATATACTTTCAGGTTGTTTATTTCAGCTATTGGGAATTTGGGACCTTTCAGTCCAATTCTAATTGTTCTAATGATTCAAATGGACGTTTGGATTAGCAAAAATAAAAGGTCATTCAAACTACTATCGCCAACTCAAACCATTCTCAAACTATTAAAATTAGAATTCATACCCTCCCTTGAACTCAAACCATTCGAATGGTTTTGCTAAAGTGAAATAAACGTTTTTTTTGTTTTTGTTTTTTCTCTCTCATTAACTTAAATATTAATAATGTCATCACTTTTTTATTTTAATTCTAATTAAGATATTTTTTTAATGCGTTTATATTGAAGAGATGAACAAATCCTCATTCATATTACATATTTTTTAATGACATTTACAATGAGACTTCATAAGATATATTATAAAACTCTAGTGATAGTTTTCATCACTTTATCTAAACACAATTCAAATTTTATTTTTAATTTAAATTATAATTTATTTATATATCTAAATAGTAATTTAAATTACAATTCAAATTATCACAGTTGAAATTTTACAATTCAAAACAAAAGTTCAAACATTCACGGTTTAGAACCAAAAGAAGTGGGCCATATTGGAACAATTCTAACGACTCATGACAAAAGCGTTCATTCATCCATGTACCAGTATTGTGATGTGAACTCTTAAAATTTTTTTCCGTTCATTTTGCTGATTCGAGTTTAAAATTCGAGTTCTACTATAGTAAAAAGCTCTCACAAACAATCACATCTAACCTTTTTATTATAGTAAAAAGTTCTTACATAAAATCAAATCTCAACTCGAATTAAAAACTCGAATCAGCGAACTAAACGGAAAATTATTCTCTCTCTCATTTTTTTTCCCTAGTTATTCTCTCTCTCATTATTTATTCTACACATTTAATTTCTTTCATTTTATTTTATTTTTTTCCTGAAACTCGGATCATTCTACTTTTCATATCTCTCAATTTTTTCTTCGGTTGTTCATTTTCATTTTCAAAAGTAAAAAAAAAAAAAAAAAAAAAAAAAAAAAAAAAAAAAAAATTCACGTCTCCTTTGTCCTATTGTGTTTACTTTTTTATTTTATTTTATTTTTGTTTTAGATAGTTTAATTAATTATGTAATTATTTAAAGTTTTGAGACATTTGATTTATATACTCATAATTCTAATTTTTGAAAAGAAATGAGATATTTAAAGAAAGACAATACCAAAATGACTCAACAAACAATGATAAAAAAGGCAGAAAATTAACAAACAAACGTAGGGTATTTGAGTCCCGAAGAATTGGAAATTAATTTGAAGAAGCGAATGAAAGAATCTCTAGTAATCGATTCTCGAATAAGGCCATATGTTCTTTCCTCAAAGTCAAGACGACCTCCACTCCATACCCATCTCTTGTGTCCATCATATAAATCAAGATCCCGTAGGAGTGAGCTGGAATAGTCACGTGAATTGGCTTTCCAAAACCCAAGTCAGCCTCGTAGAATTGAAACTTGCACCAACTTGAAAAAAGAAAGAAGTGTGCATCATCAAATCTTGCAAAAGTTTCCTTTCCTTTTATAAAACTCTCAACAACAGCTTGGAGTCCATTGTCCCCTCCGAACCTCTTCGCTTCGTTTTCGGTGAAGTCTTTGATTTCTTGTCTTAGTTTAGCAACCAAATCCTGCAGTTGACACTCCAGCGGCTCAGTACTACTCTCGTAAATGTCATTCTCCACCAGCAATGGAAAGTACCAAACAAGGTTTCCTGCAGAGTTCTCTGGAAACGGCGGCTCAACTCTTTTGCGCAGGTTCACAGATTGAATCAAGAGAGAGTACCGCGGTGGCTTCACCGGAGCACCGAAAGATGCCGAGGTTGATAGTGGAGCTCCCATCAGGCATCTTGAAATGACGGCGGTGACTACTTCAACCCTAGTAGGTTGCTTGACGCTGTCACTGGCGAATTTGGCCTTAAGAGTGGCAATCTTTGATTTATCAAACACGTACCTCTTCGCCACTCCTTCCACCCTTTTCAGTTCCAGCGCAGCAGGAGGCGCGAATGAGAAGGTATCTTTGGAACGGTAGTAAGAAGCTGCTTCAAAATCCGGAACCTCATTGCCGGCCCAAGTCTTTAAGAATATGCTCAGCGTGGCCGCGTCGACCAACTTATGCGACCCGCACACGCCTATGGCCACTCCGCCGCAGTCGAAGAAAGTCGATTGAACAAGCAATAAAGGCCATGTGCCTGCTTCTGGTGATTCCGTCGCGGCTGGAAGGAACCGCCCTATGAGTGCCTCGTCTTTGTGTGGCTGGTCTAGAAAGGTTGAGAGGAGGCCACTGAATTTCGCTTCGACAAAATGAGCTCCGTCGTCCTGACATTCGATGACGGTGTTGTCCTTGACTCTCCCGGCCAATGGATAGAAAAGAGTTAAGGCTTCAGACAGAGATTTCTTCAGGTGGTTAGATATTTGGTCGGAAGTCATGAAGACATTATTATTAGAGTAGAAAAGAACCAGAGAGGTGTAAATTGCAGCATCAAACTGATCGAAAAAGGAGAGATTAAAGATTTTAAGGTGGGATGGAGTTGGAGAAGAAGGTTTAATGGTTTCTCTTCCAATAATCTTAACCTTCATCTCCTCCGCCATATCTCTCCTAGTATAACTGAACTTATTTCTTACGCAGTTTCTATGGATGTTTCCTATGGCCACCACAAAGGATTTGCAGAGATGCTGGTGACTAATTGCGTTGTTTTGATCAATATTTATCACCTCAACGTCTTCAATACGATTTTTTTGTTTGCGGTAAAAAATATACATTAAATTTAACTGGAAAAACATAATTATTAGGCTCCTTTTTATTCTGCTGATGTAAATATCCAACGTGTGCATGAGACATGTTAATTGTTAAAAACGAGTGTGGAGAAACATGAAAAGAAAGAAAGAAAAAAAAAAAGTTGCAGGTGTCTACAGAAAAGTGAAAGAATGAAAGAAAAAAAAAAGTCAAAAGGTGCAAGTGTGTGAGAAACGTGAGAAGAAAGAAAGAAAAAAAAAGTTGCAGGTGTCTACAGAAAAGTGAAAGAAAGAAAGAAAAAAAAAAGTCAAAAGATGCAAGTGTGTGGAGAAACGTAAGAAGAAAGAAAGAAAAAAAAGGGGTTGTAGGTGTGTGCAAAGAAGTAAGAGAAAGAAAAAAAAAAAAAAAAAAAAAAAGGTGCGTGTGTGTTGGTGTGAGGAAAAGAAAAATATAAATCTTTAAAAGTGATATTTCAAAACACAATAAGATAAATACATATTTTAATATTTTGATTTTTTTATATTAATAGTTTTAATTTTTTGTGTTATTAAATAGATAAAGTGTATTAAATCAAGTCTTATATACATTTTAAAGTGTAAAATTGTGATTTATTCCTTGACACTCTTTATGAAAATAAATTTTATATGCGTCTTATAGTGTGAGATTTCTTATTTGTAATGCTTTTAATAAATTCTTAATGCACTCATAGTGTGTGGTTTCTCGTTCTTATCACAATCCTATGATTATCACTAAGACTTGAATTTCTTTTTAGAGATCTATATAAGTCAAGTGTGATTTCAAAAAAAAAAACAAGGATTAAAAGTTTCTCAAATTATTTATTACTATTGTTTTGAGTGCAATTCGAGTGAAAAATTCATATTAATTACACTTTAAGGATCGATATATGAGAAATTATGTGCATATAATCTATATGAAAATATTCATATGAATCACATTATACCCGTTAGGAAACAATCAATGAAGAATTTCAATTCCTTTTGAGAAGGAAAAAGGAAACAAGCGTCACCTTCAATTCGTCTTTGGTATCTTCACAGTGCACCAAAATGCGCGCGTACACACACACACATATATATATATATATATATATATGTGTGTGTGTGTATTTATATTTACTGTATTGTGCTGTGTTGTGTGAGATATGATGCCATTGGTGTGTATATATATATATATATATATATATATATATATATATATATGTCAACCACGTGGGTTTCAATTCCTTTTAAGATTAGTAGATCGGTTAAAACAAATCAAATTATAACAAATTTAATCTAAATGGTGGATTTGATTTTGAATTTTAAAATTAAAAAAAAAAAGGGGAGAAAGACAATAAATTCCAAAAAAATTCATACTCAAAAATTTAAAGTGCACAAATTATGCCCCTTTATGATCCCTTGGTTCAAAAAGATGAACTCATTGTCTCATAAAATCATATGGTGATTAAAATACAATTTTTAAATCCCAAATTCAAATAAATAAATAAATAAATAAAACAAATCTCAACACCAAGTTCAAAAATGATCCTTTTAATTCCCAATAAGGTCATATAACGGGGAATTATCTAAATATAACTTTCAAATCAAAATTCTAAAGTAAAATTCCAAATCAAATTTTAAAATACCTTTTAATTCCCTATAAGGTCATATACCAGGGAATTATCTAAATATAACTCTCAAATCCAAATTCTAAAGTAAAGTTCCAAATGTAATTTTAAAATACCTTTTAATTCCCCATAAGGTCATATACCGGAGTATTATCCAAATATAATTTTCAAATTCAAATTCTAAAGTAAAATTCCAAATCGAACTTTAAAATACCTTTTAATTCCCTATAAGGTCATATACCGGAAAATTATCCAAATATAACTTTCAAATCCAAACTCTAAAGTAAAATTTCAAATTGAATTTTAAAATATCTTTGAATTCCTCCTATGGTCATATATCGGGGAATTCTCTAAAATCTAAATTCAAATTCAAGAACTACGATTAACTTGATTCCTTATCAGATATGTAGACAACCTAAAGTTTAGGTGCAGTTTCAATACTAAATTCAATCCTAAAAATTCTCATAAAAGACAAAGTCAAAACAAAACTAAATCAAATTTTAAAGTTCGTAAATTTCTCATAAGGTCATACACTGAGGAATTATCTAAAATTTTCAAACCCAAAATTTAAACTAAAAATTTTACCGATTTCATTCATTTTACCGATTCGAATTTATAATTTGAGCTTTGCTACAATAAAAAGCTCTAAAAAACAGTCACATTTAACTTTTTTGCTACAGTAAAAGGCTCTCACATAAAATTACATCTCAACTCAAATTAAAAACTCGAATCAGTGAACTAAACGGGCCTTAAATTAACAGGTACTATAATTGATTTTTAGTTTATTTTAGATTTTAAGATTGTAAATGAGTATATTTAAAGCTCCAATATTAGGACATAACTGAAATCTTTTTGAAAATTCTATTTCGATATTGCAATTTTAAAGTTTTTAAGGAGGGAAAATGATAAGTAAAAAAGTAAAAGAAAAAAAAATGGCCAAGACTTGAGATGAATTAAAATTAATAGGCTAATAGTTTACATAAATTAATAAATATGTCAAATTACTGTTTTCGTCCATAACTTGTTTGGTTATATATCATAACTTGACAAGTTATATTCATAATTGTCCATAACTTGTCTAGTTATAAACTATAACTTGATAAGTTTATTCATAATTTATCTGATTATAAATTATAACTTGATAAGTTATAACCTATTAATTTTTATAATTAAACATTAACCTATATATTTTCATAAATTTTTTATATTGACATATTTTGTATTATTTTTCAATAAAAAGAGCAATTGGGCCTAAAGGCAGCTGCCCCCTGGGCCCAATGTAACTCTGCTCCTGAATATGTACATTCATTCTTAGCTGTCTCTCTGCCCTACTTTGTTTGGTCACTTTCTTTTAATTTTTATATTTTTTAGTCCTACATAATTTAAATTCTTATGAAACAATTTGCAGTTATGTGTTATTACTCAATGATTTCAAAACTTTATGAAAAAAAAAAAAGAAAATTATATTGGGAAGGGTAGAGATATTTTTTTATTTTTTATTTTTTTCTTATAAATCACCTATTATACAATGTGTCATCCTATAATCAAGATGACCTCTACTCCATAACCATTTATTGTGACCATCAACAAAATCATTTTCTCGTGGGCCATATTCTGCTCTAGCTAGATGCCTAAATAATTATAAATAAATAAATAAATAAAAACCCAACAAATAACTTTATTTCCTCCTTACCCGCTATACTCCGCAGAGCTTGTTTATAAACTTATATCCTTTTTGCTGGTATATACTAAATCCAACGCATCAAATTTGAAGCATGCGGGGACTTTCTCTCTCTTCTGTATCCCCTATTTTGTTTGGTTAATTTCTTTTTTTTTTTTTTTTGTCTTGTCCTACATAATCATCAAATTTAAAGATAATTTGCAATTAAAGAGAAATTAGGGGAAAACAAAGAGAAAACTACCGTATGTCGTTAATTTATGAGATACTTAAAAAAAGACAATGCAACTTATTAATAGCCCAACAAACAAACAGAAAAACGAACAAAAGAAACGCATTATTAAGAAAACTCTTGAAGAATTTCTGATATTAATCTAAAGAAGATAATGTAAGAATCTCTCTAGTTGATTCTCAAATAAGGCCATATTTTCTTTACTCAAAATCAAGAGAAGCTCCACTCTCCATCACCCTCTATGGTGTCCATTAATCAGGAATTATTCAGTAGACTGAGTGTACCACATCATATTATTTATATGATACACATGTTTAATGAGATTGTACCATTTAGACATTTTATCTAAATAAGTCATTAAAATAAAGAAATTGAGTAGAATAATAAGTGTTTTTGACTCAATAATCAATGTAAATACCTATTAAGAAAGAAAAAAATAAAAGTAAAAAGCTGAGATAATGTCTAAATTGTACAATTTTATTAAACAAGTGTGCTATATAAATAATATGACGCGATACATCCGGTATACTGAATAATTCTCTGTCCATCAACAAGATCGCGTTCTCATAGAAGCTACCAGGGATTGTCACATAAATTGGTTTTCCCAAACCCAAATCAACCTCGTAGAATTGAAAGTTGTACCAACTGGTACAATAAAAGAATTGCACATCATCTCTTATAATTAGTTCCTGTCCTTCCATAAAATGCTCAACAACAGCTTGGAATCCCTCGTCTCCTTGGAACCTCTTCGCTTTGTTTTCGGTGAAGTTTTTGATTCCTTGCCTCAGTTTAGTCACCCAAACCTGCAGTTCACATTCAAATGGCGCCTCAGTAGTACCGCTCTCGTAAATGTCATTCTCTAGCAGCAACGCAAAGTAGGCAGCGAGGTTTCCGACGGAGTTTGGCGAAAAAGGCGGATCAACTCTTTTGCGCATGTCCACGCTTTGTGTCATGAGAGAGTGTCGTGGCTTCACCGGAGCTGTGGATGAGTCCGAGGTTGATCATGAAGCTCCCATCAAGCATCTCCATGTTAGGAAATTTTATTTCCTATCATCAATTGTGGACAACATATTAATTGACAATTATATTACTATTATTATAATTGATTTGAAAAATCAAATGGTTAATTTAAGAAAGTTTAATAAGTTTCCTAATTGAGTATGGACCAAATAAGTGCATGTCAAATATTGATCTAATTAAGTTTAATGAAGCCTAATAAGACTATATAATAAGAAATTTATAGTTATGGTCCTCAATACGTTAAATCATACGGTAGGTTTTCACTATTTCCTATTAAGAGAGAAAGCACTCATTCAAGAATCTAGTGATTTGATTGAGGAAGGCGATAACCTCAAGAACACATTGGTGAAGAGATTTTCTGTTGGAGATTAAGGCTGCACCAATGGAAACAGGTATTTATTCTCACTTATTTTCTTAATAATTTGATGTGATGATTCTTGGTATATAGATTTAAGGATTAAAGCTAACAAGTGATATTAGAGCAATTATCATATTAAATTATTGAGAGAATTTTCATTTCTAATATCTCCAATTGAATTATATATTGTTTGAGTCCTATGATTTTTTGTCTATGAAATTTTTCATATGCTTTTTGTTGAAAAAAGTATGTTTATTGATAATCATATGAATTTTCAGTGATTAAATTTTTAATCAAAATATATTGAATATTTTTGGATTATTTTATTTATATTATTTTGATTTTTTAGAATTAAGGAATTTGGAATGAAGGAATTAAAGAACTTCAGTATTTTGAGAAATTTGGAAACTTTTTGTTTCTGGAAATTTTTGTATAACAGGCTCAAGATCATGGCCGGCAGCTGTGCCTTGTTATAGTGACACATGTAAGAAGAAAGGAAAAGTCTTTGTATGATTCATTTATTAGAAATTTTGCTCCATCTCTTCTTCATTATTATGATGACAGAAATAGGAAAAACATATCCTTGATTATGCTAATAAAGACAAAAAATCTTGAAAATTTAATAATAACACAAAAAACAAAAAACAACAGCTACCACTATATTTTTTTGAATACTAAGGAACATATTCTGTCAAACGGCAAAGAAAGAGCTTGTATAAGTCCGTCTGCTGCCATATATATACGAAATTTGAAGGCATTAAATTTAAGGCCAGCCTTTCTCTGTCTCCTCTCCGGCTCCGCCCTATTTTGTTTGGTTAGTTTCTTTTTTTTTTTTTTTTTTTTTTTTTTTTTTTGTCCTACATAATTCAACTTTTTACAATAATTTACAGTTTTAAGTTGCAGTCTCACTCATCGATTTCAAACTCTATGAAGCAACGAAAATAGAAAAGGAAGAAGAGGAAGATAAATTAGTAGAAAAAAGAGCAAACTTCCATACGTCCCTTATTAATGATATATGTAATTAAGAAAGACAACACCATGTAAGATGTCACAAGAAAGCAAAAACAACAACATATTAAGAACTATTGAAGAGTACTATTTCCCTTTTACTGGACAAGAAGATAATGTAAGAATCTCTCTAGGTGATTCTCAAATAACGCCATATTTTCTTTACTCAATGTCAAGAGAATCTCCACTCCATCACCATCTATGGTATCCGTCAACATGATCGCATTCTCATAGGAGCTACTTGGGACAGTCACATAAATTGGCTTTCCCAAACCCAAGTCAACCTCGTAGAATCCAAAGTTGCACCAACTGGTAAACACAAAGTATTGCATATCATTCCTTGAATTTAATTGCAGTTCTCCTAAATACTCAACGACAGCTCGGAATCCATCTTCCCCTCGGAACCTCTTCGCTTTGTTCTCGGTGAAGTCTTCGATTCCTTGCCTAAGTTTAGCCACCAAATCCTGCAGTTGATGTTCAAGTGGCTCAATACTGTTTTCGTAAGTCTCATTCTCCGCCTGCAAGGCGATGTACGCCACGAGATTTCCAACGGAATTAGGCGAAAATGGCGGCTCAACTCTGTTTCGCATGTTAGCAGCTTGTGTCAAGTGAGAGTACCGTGGCTTCACCGGATCTGTGGAAGATCCTGAGGTTGATATTGAAGCTTCCATCAGGCATCTAAAAACGAGGGCGGTGACTACTTCAACCCTAGTAGGTTGCTTGACGCAGTCACTGGCGAATTTGGCCTTAAGAGCCGCTGTCTTTGATTTGTCGAACACGTATCGTTTCGCCACGCCCTCCACCTTTTTCAGCTCCGTTACAGCCGCAGACGCAAACGAGAAGGTATCTCCCGGACAGTAGTAGGAGGCCGCTTCAAAATCCGGAACCGCAGTGCCAGCCAAAGTCTTCAAGAATACGCTCAGCGTCGCTGCGTCGGCCAACTTATGCGACACACACACGCCTATTGCCACTCCTCCGCAGTCGAAGAAAGTAGCTTGAACAATTAATAAAGGCCATGTGCCTGCTTCTGGCGATTCCACCGCGGCAGGAAGGAAGCACCTTATGAGTGCCTCGTCTTTGTGTTGCTGACCTAGAAAGGTTGAGAGGAGGCCGTTGAATTTCGCTTCGACGTACTGAGCTCCGTCGCCGCGGCATTCAATGACGGTGTTGTCCTTGAGTCTCCCCGCGAGCGGGTAGAAAAGAGTTAAGGCTTCAGATAGAGATTTCTTCAGGTGGTCAGATATTTGGCCGGATGTGATGATATTGTTGTTTGGGTAGAAAAGAACAAGAGAAGTGTAAATTGCAGGAATAATCTGATCGAGAAAAGAGAGGTTGAAGGTTTTTAGGTGAGATGGAGTTGGAGAAGATGGTTTTATGGTTTCTTTTCCAATGATTTCAACCTTCATCTCCTCTGCCATATC
Organism: Morus alba; assembly: GCA_012066045.3. NCBI lineage: Eukaryota > Viridiplantae > Streptophyta > Magnoliopsida > Rosales > Moraceae > Morus > Morus alba. The sequence goes on along the minus strand of CP050237.2, from coordinate 1,609,661 downwards.
CCTTCTATTAGTGAGTTTATTTCTTAGGCAGTAATTTATTTTGTGGATGTTTTCTTATGGACGGCGTATTTGCATAATTGCTGGCTTTTAAAGGGACTAATTGCCTTGTTTATATCAATACTTAAATATGTTTTTGACAGATACGTAGGGAGCTAGCTGGACCAAGATTGTTAATTTGAACGATCTGTTGAGTTTGCAATCTATTTGGATCGATTTGAATTTTTTTTTTCTTAGTACAATTTGAGAAGTTATAGAACTGTTTGAGAAAGAGAGGGAGGCAAATAATAGAACATGAAATTCAGTTACAAGTAGTTGTCGTTATGTGCTCTATAGGGTTTCCTTTATCTTGATGACGTCATTTTATGAGGATAATGTTGTTTTTTTATCTTGATGTCATTGTTAGTTTTTTTATTATTATTATTATTATTTAGCATTGTTAGTTTAAGTTTTCTTGTTCATGTTTTGGATCGAAGTCGTTTTCTATGGTTTTTGTCGTTTTATCAAGGATACGTTGATTGTTATCGCATTTATGTTATTGTCGTTTATTGATAATTTTGATGCCGTTACGATCTTTTTCTCCTTTTCAGATATCATGATCTTTTTCTCCCTTTTAGATATCGTTTTTAAATTCGTTAAATTTGAAACTTCAGTTCGTTCCATTAAAAAAAAAAAAAAAAAAAAAAAAACAAACAAAAAAAAAAAAAAAAAAAAAACTTCAATTTGTCATTGAATATCATTACATTTTCGTATAAAAAAATATTATATGTTTAAAAAACCATATATACCTCCATTATAATAAGTTAGGATCAACATGATTAGTTGGGTGGCTGGAAGCTGACTGATCAACTTAAAAGAAGAACGCAACAAATTCTTAATGATTAAGAAGGGTTGGACCTCTCTTGGTTGACTGAAGGCCCTATTTCTCTTCCCGAGCTCATGGACTCTGTTCAATTTCGTTTCTCATTTCAAAACATTAGAAAAATTGACACATATAATATCACTAGTCCGCAAAGTACAACGAATTCAAAAACTATCTTCAAGACTCTGCAACAATATATTGTGATTCTCCACTCCGTCTTACATCATCGATTACCATTGATTTATCATTGATTTATCAATAATAGACTAATAAATTATTGATTTATCAATGGCTCATAAATCAGTTTACCATTGATTTATTAATGATTTATCAATAATAGACTAATAAATTATTGATTAATAGTAGTTAATTATTGACTGATATTGGCATACTAATGATAAACCACTGAGTCAGTCAATAATTCACCACAAATGAGTCAATATCTGATTAACTATTTCTAAAATCGATAATTTTCTTAATTTAACAAAACTTGGTCAGTTACTTAAAAAAAAAAAAAAAAAAAAAAAGACTTTAAAAACAGTCATTTTCTCCAAAACCCCTACATACAAATATCTGCATTACTCACCTTATCTTGCATTAAATAAAGATGTCCTAGACGATGTAGCAAGGCGAGCTAGAAGAGAGAGAGAGAGAGAGAGAGAGAGAGAGACTATGGCCGATATGGAGTAAGATATTCTGGAAGAAATCTTGTTGTGGGCTACTCAAAGCGTAATGGTATGCTTTATATCAGGATTAGTGAGAATTGGAAACTTATTAGGAGATGTTTGGGTCCGTTTGGTTCATAGATTCAAATCATGTGATTTAAATCTATTTTTTGATTTACGTGTATTTTTTGTGAGAGAAACTACTGTAGTGATCATAAATTATGATTCGAATCCGGGATTCGAATCTAGAAACCAAACGAACCCGTCCGACTATGTTTAGGAATGGAAGGTTCACTTATTGGTGGATATTTCTGATTAACCAAGCCCATAATACGTATATACATATTTCATATTACTCTGAAAATCAGAAACGTGATAGGAGAACTTCAGCAAAAGTAGAAACATGAAAGGATTAGGACTTTTATTTTTAGTTTATATTTTTATTTTATTTTATTTTAGTTTTTACTGGGGGAAAACTTGTTCTTTTACACATAAAACTCAAAAAAAGACAACTCAAGTTTCAACTTTATTCAAGTTCACTTTCTTTTAAGTTTTAACTTCACTTAATTTTACTTAGCTTTATTCAAGTTCTAACTTCAATTCAAGTTATAACTCAAATTCAACTCAAAAACTACACTCAAGTTACACTCCAAAAGAACAACCCGATTCTATTGTTGAAAGAGTCTGAGTTTAAACACAGAAGATTCAGAGGTGCAAAACTTTTAACAAAGTCGAAAATTCCATTAGATACTGCAGTGCAGTGGGTTGGAATTGGATATACAGAACATACTAATTGAGTTGCTTTGTATTTCCCTCTTAATAATTTTTTTTTTTTTCTTGTTTTCAATAACTTGTTGTCACATATATTGTATATGACCTGAAATAACATTGTGCTATCAACAAAGCTACTATTTAATTACCAAAAAAAAAAAAAAAAAACCCCTACTACTTGATATAATAAAGAAACCAATAAGACTAAAATTTTAAATAATAGATCTCCAAGACGAAATCTTCGTTCCATAGAATTTAGTACTTGATGAGTCAAAAGAGATGTCCTTTTTACTCTCATTAGAATCCAAGTGGACACAACATTTGGTAACACAGCAAAATAGCAACTACACAAACAAAACAAAACCAAAAACCTTTTCAAAGTGCATAATTTTGTGTTGATGGATAAGCAAACTCAAGGAGCTCAATGTTCTGCTCAAAGGACATATGTTCTTTGCTCAAAGTCACCCCAAGCCTCAACTCCAACCCTCTTGTGTCCACCAGCATGACAACGTTGCTGTGTCCGGTCGCCAGAATGGTCACCAAGATTGGCTTTCCCCACCCAAAATCAACCGCCTCATACAAATCAAAGCACAAACTGGTGAAGATCAAGACACTTATGTCATCTCTTCTGATCAACTCTCCTCCCTCTATCAAATCCTTGCAGATCACTTCCGACGCGCCATCTCCTCTCAGTCTCTTCGCTTTGTTCTCACTATACTCTCTAATTCCCTTCCTTAACTCCCCCACCAGAGTTTCCACTTCCGGTTTATCCTCATTTGTCTCTGCAAGAAAGTATCCAATAAGGTTACCCACCAAGTTATCTGGCAAAGGCGGGTCAGCCCTACAGCGAATGTGTATAGACTGTGAAAGCACAAACTTTTTTGCGAATCCCAAGTTTGATCTCGATGCAGACATCACGCATTTCCAAATGAGGGCCGTCACAACTTCAACCCTTGTAGGCTGCTGCACACTGTCACTAGCAGTTTTGGCCTTGGGAGGCACAATCTTTTCCTTATCAAACCCATACCTCTTTGTCACACATTCAGCCTTCTTCAACTCAAAAGTAGCCCCTATGAAGGGGAGATCTTTTGGCTGGAAGTAGGACGCTGCATTGAGAACCGGATATACTATTTGAGCAGATCCACTCGAGGCTGCAGCCCAACACTTCATGAAAATTCCCATTGTGGTCGCATCGGCGCACTTGTGCGACAAGCACACACCTACTGCCAACCCTCCGCAGTCGAAGAAAGTGGCTTGAACAACCAATAGAGGCCATGTGCCAGCTTTCTGAGGAGTCAAACGCAATCCGAAGTAACCGTTGCAGTATTTTTCGATCCACGGGTTGCTCTAGAAACCTTGAGAGAAGACCACCGAATCGAGCATCGACAAACTGAGCTCCTCTGTCATCGCATTCGATGGTGATGTTTTCATTGATTCTTCCGGCAATCGGTAGAAGAGAGTCAAGGCTTCCGATAGTGATTTCTTTAGCTGTTTTGATCTTTGCTCAGAAGTAACACCATCATTCTTTGGGTAGAAAAAAACCACCGGACCATAAATTACGGATTGAAATTGATCCAAAGGACAAAGCTTGAAGGTTTTAAGGTGAGGAGGAGTTGGAGAGAATGGCTTTATGGTTTCTGTTTTAATGATGTCAATCTTTATCGTATCTGCCATATTCTTCAACAACAGAAAGACTTGCAAGAAAACAGAATTCACTAGGATTTTATATCACTCTTTTTTTCTTTCCAGTCATATCTCATTTCATTTTTAAGTATCCGACCGGCCCTCACATTGGTCTTCAATATCCTTTAAATTAAATTTCGTTGCGTTGTCTAGTAGTTGAGAATCTTTATTCACACACACACACACATTTGAGAATCTTTATGGGGAAAACTTATCCGGAGACAGTGGTTGCAGTCTTCGGCCAGCAGTTATTCCAAACCAACCTTAAAGTGGAGCTCTATTGAATCATTCATCTCATTCCACGAGTTTTTTTTTTTTTTTTTTTCAGGAAAAAAAAATCTTACAGGTTAAGATTTTGCATTGCCTAGAAGAAAATATAAATATTTTCATCTGTAATCTGATATCTGATGTAACATTTCATGCTCAGTAATGCTTACAAGCACTGAAGGTGTTGCCCGGTCTTTTTTTTTTTTTTTTTTTTTTTTTTTTTTTTCCCTCAAGCCTTGTCTTTTGTAATAGTATATAAGAAACTTATTTTGTTTTCTTTCGGAATATTTAATACGTCTTAATTTTCTTGTAATTCCATTTTTGACTCAGTTTTTTCTTTGTTAACTTATTGTTGTGATAGTCAAACAAGAATTAAACATCAAATTTTGGAAATTAGTATATGTGCTTCCCTCTAGTTATTGCTTGAGACAGAGGTCGTTTGTTTATTATGGCTATTTTCCACACACAAGTTATAAATTGGTTAGACGAATGACGATCATTTTCCTTGACATAAATGGTGGATAGGGTAGGATTGTGTTAATTTATCTTTGTAGAAATATTAGGTGCGTTTAGAATTGATTTTAAAATGATTTTGTTTTCAATAAAAAGTAAAAATGAGATTGTTTTGAGAATAATTCTATGATCAATTCTGAAATTGTATTTGGTTAGTTTTTTAAGAGATTATTTTGAGTATAATAAAAAAGTAAAATCATGTTTATTAATTAATATATTATAATATTATTGATAAGTACTAAAAAATGAAAATAGAAAAATTAAAACAACTTTCATCTATTTTCTAATTCTTCACAAAAATCATTCTCACTGTTTTTGTTTTCATTTTTATTTTCAAAATATTTACTAAATAAACGTTGTTTCATTTTTATTTTCATTTTTTGTTTCTCAAAATACGTGAAAACCGTTTTTAAAAACAAATCCAAACATGCACATTAATTTTTGGGGCATCTCCTTTGAAATATTATTGCAGTCTTCCTTTCTATTTATTTCTATTCATGATAAGTGAGGTAAAGTAATTAAATTAGCTAGGAACTAATAAAGTAGAACAGTTCAGAATACAGTTTCTGTAAGATCTTGGTGTAACATTTTACCTTCAGCAATGCTTACAAGTCAAACTTTCCTCTGACTTTTCTCTTCATGTGTTTTTCTATTTTTGAAAGATTTGTTTCATCTTTCAGAATATTCAATAATGTCTTTAACTTTTTCCGTAGCTCCTCCCAATATTGACCATCATTTTCTTCATTAATTTAGGTGGAAAATAGTAGGTGAACATCACTAATTATCCCAACAATGCAAGAAACATAGGTTGTTGTATTCTATGAGGTTTTGGTTGGATCAGCAATATCAATTGCAAAAATAATTTACCCCAACAATATTGCCTTTTAAGCACTATACAAAAAATAATAAAAAATAATTAAAAAAAGATAAAAGAAAAAACTTGAGGGTGGGGCGTTTTGAAGCCTACAACTTCAAGTGCAGATTTACCGTTACACTATGCCAGCAACCACCTTTTCCGCACCTCATTGAATGGCCTAATAAAAGAAGAAAAAAAAAAAATTATGCAAATGAACGAACTATAAATTAAGCTGAAACATAAGATTGTTCTATATGATACTGTCTATTAATAAAACAAAGACTTTATTAGAGACATAAAGACTCTCAAGATCAAAATCAATACAGGATACTGGGATTGCAGGAGGCAAATGCTAGGAGCTCTTGATCACACTCAAATACAAACATTTCATCTTCCTCCAACGTCACAAATGCTTCAATCCCACCACCATTTTTGCCATGATCCATCAAAATTATAACGTTCTTGTCCACACTACCAACACTAGTCACCCACACAGGCTTTCCCCATCCGAAATCCGCTTCGTAAACCGGGAATCTACACCAGCTTGAAAATCTATACACCACTTGATCACTCCTGCTCAACAATCCTTTATACTCTTTCAAAATCTCCAACATTTCCAAGAGCCAATCTTCTCCTCCAAACTTGTCAGCAAAACTAGAACATAGTTTGGTAAACGCTTCCCTCATTTGACTCACTAATCCACCAAAAAATGACTGATCATCCATTTCAACACTCCCCCATAACACTGGAAAGAACCAAGACGGGCTTCCGACCGAGGTTTCGGGCAACTCCGGAACCATCCTAGTACGCATGTTGACATGTTGGACAAGAAGATGACTTGTAATTTTAGCATTACAAACTACCGCTCTCGAGGCCTTTATCGCGGATTTATAGAGAAGAGCAGTCACAGCTTCAACCCTTGTAGGATTCTCTACTTTTTCCGAGATTACGGCCTTAAGAGAATCGATCTTTTCGGCTTCGAAAACGAATCTTCTAGAAGCGTAATTTCCTTTCCTGTGAACGGCTTCAGGGAACAACGGCAGGTCACCGCGCGGGAACAAAGACGCCACGTTCAAAACAGGAAACGACACGTCCCGGCCTGCGTTTCGACGGTTGAAGCCCAACAATTGATGAAAGAAACGAGCGTGGCTGCGTCGGAGAGCTTGTGCGACATGCAGACGCCGATGGCCAATCCACCGCAGTCAAAGTAGTTGACCTGAACAGCCAATAGGAAGCTGACATCTGTGTATCTCCACTGCAGATTGTCTGGAAACAAGAGGTTAAGAATCTCGGCCTTGGGGTTGTGGAGGAGAGATGAGAGGTCTTGTTTGACTTTGGCTTCGAGAAAGTCAACACCCTCGTCGTTGCAGAGAATGGATTCTCTGTCTATGATTCTACCGGCAAAAGGGTAGTATTTGGATAGTGTTTTAGAGAGAGAGTTTATGAGGAGAGAAGATGTTTCTGAAACGGCATTAACACTCGTGTTGAAAAGGCCATGGCGGTAGAAGAGAAGGATTGGGATGAAAAAGGGAGTAGAGATCTGGTCGAACCAACAGAGATTGTGAATCCTGTTGTGTCTTGATTGTTTCTCTTTTTATGATTTCGATCATATCCATGGAGTTGGGGAAATTGATCGGATCAATTAAGAAATAATGTCCGTGAATCAACCCGGAGAACTGAAACCAGAAAAACAGTAACATCACAAGGCAAAGAACGTGTCCTTGGAAGTCAAAAGAACGCGTCCTTGTGGGGGGGATACAAAGAATACAAACGTGATGTCGTTTTATTATTGAGAAAACGACAAGCCATTAAAGTAAAACAACATCTTTACCAAAAGTGAAGGCATGAAAACCATCCAGCAACGACAAAGTGTCTTTTTTCCCCCTCTCAGGCTATCACATTAGACCTTTCTGTAAATTTACAAAATTATTATAATGAGGAACTTCTAAAGTTTGCTTCTTAGTCAAGCTGTTAATTAGAACTATGTAAATATGTACGTTATGTATTTCTAGGTTGACTTATTTGCGTGACTCTTATCCCTCTCTAGAATCATATTCGGGTTCTATTACTGCTGTGATTAAGTTGGCTCTTTTGAGAAAAAACATTGCTGGAGATTCGGTTTTCTGACGATGTTTTACAAAGGAACAATGTTATGTTCTTTTGTGTTTCTTTTGGCCTTTGGGATTTTGGTCTTCTTTTTAAATATTGAACACGATTTCAAACAAACAAAAAAGCACCTCCTAAATAGCTCAATCAAAGGTACTATACTAATAAACAAACACAGAGAAGATTTGAGAAATTCAACAAGTAAATATTTGCAACTAATTAAAACCATATCCAAGTATGTAAATTTCTCTGTGATTCGTGGTTTCAACATGTTAATCATCTTATGCATTAGTTATAGCTACATTATCCATTCCTGGCAATCTTCTAACTCTTACTTCCTGTGTACCCTGCAATGATATCTGCACAAATTCGAGAATCAGCTTTCATGGAATCAACAAGCATCCGCCTCTAAAAGCATATCAGTCAACTGCTTGCTGCTCACTTGACACCAAAAAAGGAAAATCTAGACTCTTTAACTCCAATGAGTAATGTGTATGACTAACTTGAAAGTGTTTGTGTTGGTTCTGAGGTAGGAACAAGAATTGCTTTCTCAGCAGCTTTTGATGCAGCGATCTCTTCCAAATGCTTCCACGCAGTTTCTTGCTTTCTTCTTGTCTCCGCCAGTTTTGATTGGTCCTCCTGAAATTTGTGAAAACGCTCCTCAAACAGCTCAGGATCAACATCAGAGAAAATCTTGTGGATTTCAAGCATCCGTTTTTTGACATCTTTGTTCCAGTGGTTAAGACCATTCTCCAAGGCCGGGAAAATGATGGGCAGTATCACTTTGTGGTCTTGTCTAACTAAGTTCTTAATGTGATCATTGTTCAACAAGCACAAAGCCCTCTCAGCCACCTGTAGAAATCAAGAAACCCAAAGCTAATTTTTCAGGTTCATAGTAGGAATAGCATGTCTAAGAATCAGAAAGAAAGCAGAATTCATTAGTATAACTTTGGCATGCAAGTCTTAGTTCAGTATTCCATACAGAGAAGTTTCATACACATTACTTGGATTCAGTATGAAATTCCTAATAAGAACTGGTACCTAAGAAGTTTCTAATCACAAGTTTGGTAAAACAAAAATGTAGAATACCAATTGCTCTGAACTCTATAAGTTCTCTGTCTTTCCTAGAATTTTGACAGATTTTGAGTGAGATACATTTTGCACAATGTAAAAGACAAAAACTCATGCGTGAAAGAAGATTTCCTGAAGAAGTGCATTATATATTAAATGGAAAAGGAACATAAATGAAGACCATATTTTATATCTCACAACCTGATAGTGAGAGCTGCTCAAGCATCGAGCAATCTGGCGAAAAATGGGTACCATACATCCTTGAAATTCAGCGGGCTGAGTCGCTTTTAGAATGTCCTCCAATTCAAATAGGAAGACAACTTCCTTTGAACGATTAGTAATCGGCCAATACTTCAACAATCCTCTTATGGCGGTATCCGCGAGCTTGCAGTCTTTCTCCACAAACCGCGTAATGCAGTACGACAACGGCTGATCATACGTCGGTAAGCACTTCGGTTTATGAAGTGGAATCAGAGCCCGGACAAGGAATAGTTTGTGTTCTTTTTTAAGTGGCATGGCAAAGCCATTGATTATACCTCCCAAACTGTCTAAAATATCCGCAATCCCGGCATGCTTCTCCGTCTCGAAAACAAATCGGAGGAATATGTTGTTCATCACCTTCCTTATAAACAGGCGATGCCCCGTAAACTTCCCATATATGCGATGACAAACCGTTTTGACACGCTCCCTTTCCCTGGGATCCTCGGATTCAAAAAGATCAAACAGCTTGCGAACAAAAGAATGATCAATGTACTTCCTGGCCAACTTTACGTCGGTTTGGGGAGACGTAATGAAACTCAATAAGAACTCATACACAACACTCAAGTGTGGCCATGCGGGCTCCACAAAAATCTCTTCCTCTTCCTCATCCAGATCAAAGGCTTCGACGACGACGACGTTGTTTTCGCGCGGTTGCGGCGAGATTGACTGAGACCGAAACAAATTCACGGACACCATCTTTATGGCCTCCTCCATGAAAGTTTCACTGAATTTCGCATTTGCGGATTTGACATAACCCACCAGCTCAAGCAATGTCTGTCGTTTGATATCTTTTTGCTTCAGATGCCCAGCCTGGTTGGCGAAGTCAAAGACAACACAACACAAATTCAGCTTCTCAATGATCTTCGAATCTTCTTCCTCCCCAATATTCTTGTTATTATTATTATTATTATTATTATTTATTATTATTGAATTTTTCTGCATCAACAGTACTAGAAAAATTGTTCGACTCCATCGACATGCTTGAGAGACCAAATTAGAGAGAGAGAGAGAGAGAGAGAGAGTTGAGAGTTTTAGAGAGAGAAAACGCCGACGATATGGCACTCGTGAAGTCTGAATTGTAACGACGATCTTTACTTTTATTTATAGGGGAGAAAAATAACACAAGAAAAGAGAAAACTAAACCCTAAGCCGTAAATCAAGCACTCCCGGGAAAAATAATAATAATAATAATAACAGATAAATGAATAATGAAAATTAACCTATTAATGAGGGGAAACTTCCAGAAATAGTTTTGGGAAATGTATTCAAATTATAATAAAATATAGAAAAGTAAACTATTAATACTGCTTTCTATATTTTCGACTAAAATAGGTGTGCAATTTATATTTTCACATTAAGAGTTTTTTTTTTTTTTTTTTTTTTTTGGTGAAAGCACATTAAAAGCTTTAAGAAGAAAAAAACCTAACTCGTTACTTCGTGGAGTTGAGGAAAAACAACAGAAAAATTAATTCAAAGTTGAAACACTAAGGATCTGTTCACTTTGCTGATTCGAGTTTATAATTTGAGTTAAGATGTGAGTTTATGTGAGAGCTTTTTACTGTAGTAAAAAAATTAGATGTGACTATTTTTAAAAACTTTTTATTATAGAAAACTCAAATTTTAAACTCGAATCGGTGAAGTGAACGGGACCTAACAACCTAATTTTTGGAATGATTGTTTGATTTTTAAACCTAATTAGCTATACAAAAATATATTTAATGAAACTTTTTTTTGAAAGGATATTTAATGAAATTTATGAACAGATATCTGTAATTTTGAGGGGGAAAAAAAAGAAAAGAAAAGAAAATACCCTCTTTTTAAATGGTTACAACTTACAACTTTCCTTAAACGATAAAAAGACTTGTCGTTTTCAAGTACGAGTGTCCTCTCACCAGAAACAAACATTTTGTTCTTATTTATTTATTTATATTGGAGAATACGTGTCCTTTTCACTGTATGATACACTGTAGAAGATACAAACAAGTAGTTTCCACCTTAAACATTCACTTCACCGATTCGAGTTTAGAATTTGAGTTTTATTACAGTAAAAAGTTTTAAAAAACAGTCACATCTAATTTTTTTGTTACAGTAAAAAACTCTCACATAAAATCACATATCAACTCAAATTACAAACTTAAATCAATAAAGTAAACGTAACATGCCCTAATTGTTCCAAGAAAGCTCGCGCATAAGCATAAACACGGCCGAAGAAAAATGATGAAAAGGCCGACACTAGCGATACCCAAACAACACTGTTCGAAGAAAATTTTCATTTTATTGTTTCGTAACTCAAATTTTTATTATAGTATTTTCTCTTATAAAAATTTAAATTTAATTTTTTATTTTATAGTGTTTTCTCTCACATAAATTTTATTTTTTAACTCAAATTAAAAATTCGAACCAACAAAACTAACGAGGCCTAAAATGCTGGTTGCGCCAAAGCACGGGCATTGACACGTATTTCTGCGTAAAATGCCCCAACAAACAAATGAATCAAAGTCATTCAAGCACAAACAGGATTCCAAACAAATTATTCATTCAAATATCGATTTTTGTAAGAACAAACAAGCAGGAAATATCATCTTTGCCTGTCACAACAAACTAGAAATAACAATCCACGACAATCAGTCTGGCTTAAAGCCAATAAGGACCTTATTAGTTTATGTATAAAATATTAAACAGGATTTCACACACAACAAAAAAGAAATCTCCTAAATAGCTCAATCAACAGGTATTATACTACATAACATAGAAGATTTTAGTTCAACAAGTACATGGAACTGATTAAAACCGTATATAAGTATGTAAAGTGCTTGGTGATTCGTGGTTTCGTCATGCCATCTCAAGCATTAGCTATAGAAATATATCCATTCTGTGGAATCTTCTACTCTTACTTGTGGTGTAACCCCCTATGATATCTGCGCTGATTCAAGAATCCGACTTCATATTTTCAATTAAATGTCTCGTGCATTAAGACCATGTATAGAAACATGAACAGCGAATCGTGTGGACAGCAATCGACAAGCATCCGACCTCTCAAAGCATACCATTCATCTACTTGCTCCCTTGACAACAATAAAAAAAAAAAAAAAAAAGAACAAATCGAGACTCTTAACTATGGCGAGTATGACTAACTTGAAAGTGTTTCTGTTGGTTTTGAGGTAGGAACAAGAATTGCTTCACCAGCAGCTTTTGATGCAGCAATCTCTTCCAAACGCTTCCACACAGTTTCATGTTTTCTTCTTGTCTCCCCCAGTTTTGATTGGTCCTCCTGAAATTTGCACAAACACTCCTCAAACAGTTCAGGATCAACATCGGAGAAAATCTTGATGATGTTAAGCATCAAGCTTTGGACCACTTGGTTCCAGTGATTACGACCATTCTCCAAGGCCGGGAAGATGATGGGAAGTATCACTTTACGGTTTTGTCTAATTAAGTTCTCAATGTGATCATTGTTCCACAAATACAAAGCCCTCTCCGCCACCTGTAGAAGGAAGAAAGCAAAGCTACTTTTTCAGGTTCATGGTAGGAATAACAAGTCTAAGAATTGAAAGGAAAAAATAACTCAGCTAGTATTTGATTTTGGCATGCAAGATTTCGTTCAATATTCCATATAGAGAAGTTTCATGTACAATACTTGGATTCAGTATTAAATTCCTACTAAGAATAGGCACCTGAGTTTCTTACCATTGCCAGTAGGCTTGGTAAAACGAAAATATATAATGACCAATTGCTCTAAACTCTATAAGTTCTCTTTTAACCTTAGAATTTAACAGATTTTGGGTGAGATACATTTTGCATAATGGAAAAGGCGAAAGTATGAGCATGCAAGTAGATTCTTTAAAACTAAATCCATGACGTTTTCAACCATATTTTAGGATGTTGCCTTCAGCTATTTATAGATTTGATTTGGCTTATAATGTAACTGCATGAAATGAAAAAAGAAAATAACTGAAGACCAAATGTTATATCTCACAACCTGAAAGTGAGAACTGCTCAAGCAACGAGCAATCTGACGAAAAAGGGGTACCATACATCTTTGAAATTCTGCTGGCTGAGTTGCTTCTAGAATTTCCTCCAGTTCACTTAGGAACATAACTTCCTTTGAACTATTAGTAATCGGCCAATACTTCAACAAACCTCTTATGACGGTATCTGCAAGCTTGCAGTCTTTCTCCACGAACTGCGTAATGCAATATGACAACTGCTGATGATACATCGGTAAGCATTTCGGTTTATGAAGGGGAATCAGAGCCCGGACAAGGAATAATTTGTGCTCTTCCTTGAGCGGCAGAGCAAAACCATTGATTATACTTCCCAAAACCTCTAAAAGCTCAGCAATCCCATTATGCTTCTCTGTCTCAAAAATAAAACGGAAGAATATGTTGTTGATCACCTTCCTTATAAACGGGCGATGCACCATGAACTTTCCATATATGCGATGCAATATCGTTTTGAGATACTCCCTTTCCCTAGGATCCTCAGAATCAAACAGATCCAACAACTTGAGAACAAAAGAATGATCAATGTACCTCTTGGCCAACTTTGCATCGGTTTCGGGAGATGCAACAAACCTTAGAAAGAATTCATACACAATTTGCAAGTGTGGCCATGCAGGGTCCATTAAACTCTCTTCCTCTTCCAGATCAAAACCTTCCACGATGACCTTATTCTCACGGGGTTGTGGAGACATTGACCGAAACAAATTCACGGACACCATCTTTATAGCCTCTTGCATGACAGATTCACTGAATTTCCCATTTGCAGAAGTAACATAATCCACCAGCTCAAGCAATGTCTGTCTTTTAATTTCTTTTTCCTTCACATGCCGAATTGGGTCGGTGAAGTCAAAGACAACACAACACAAGTTCAGCTTTTTGATAAACAAGTTCTGCTTCTCGGAGCTTGGGACATCCCTAAATGCTGTCAAGGCTTCGTAGGAAGCAGTTACTAAGTTGCCATTTGGCTTTGTATTTGCAACTTGGGCAAGCCTACTTCCGTGACTATATCCGAAATTTGAAACAGAATCAAGGCTAGGAAGAGAAATACTATTCGCATTTATTGGCCCGGTACTCGCTAGATCACTACTTCTTGAACTGAAAGAAGCATTTGAAGGAGCAGATGAACCCCCAAAGTCAGATTTTTCAGCTGACTTTGATGGCTTCCGTGGAAGCTTACCGAGTATCTGCTTGATCATGACTTATTAATAAATCCAATCAAAGCTCAAAACTTTGAAAAAGCTGCTGCTTCAGAGCAGAAACCAACCCACCAAAGTGAAAAGAACCCCAACTTCACAAAGTGAGAACAAAACCGGAGGCAAAAATCCCATCTCAAACCAATGAAAAAATATTCCCCTTTTTACAAATTTGATGCCCATATGAAGATTAAACAGAACCCAGAAAGTAAAACATCGTAGCAGAAACTTACTTCATGTATCATTCTCCTTTCCTCTAATAAAGCACGGGACTTTTTCTCAGTAACCCAGACCCAGAAGCTTAAAAAATGACACTTACAACTTCCAAACAAATAAATAAAAACAATTATAACTACCTTCCTTGACAAAGACATATACTAGAAGAAGCTCCAATCTTGTATCATCTTTTCCTTTAAATTACCTGGTTGAAGATCATAATGATCACCAAAAATCAGCAAATCCAAATCTGGGTGTGATCCAAAATGCCAAGATAGAATTTGCCCACCAAATATAATGCAATAATGAAAGGGACAAAGTGGTGAATTAGTGAAGAAACAAACAGGGCAGTGACCAAAAGCAGAACGAGACTAAAGAAAGAAAAATATAGAAAACGACAAAATGCTAGATACTTACCAAGGAAGAGTCGAATTAGTAGAGCTTGTGAGGGCAAAGATATATTCTTTTGCTCTTTTATTTTTTTTATTTTTTTTTTTTTTCTTTTGGTCCAGTTTTCCTTTGCAAGAGAAAGGGAGAAGCAGGACAAGCTGACCAAAACAGCCCTCCTAAGAACAGAACATTCAGTCACAGTTCGTAAATTAATACGAGTCTCTCTCAGAGAAGATAAAGGAAACGAATATTATAATAAATAATAAGATTAATAAAACAAAAACAAATGTTGACAAAAGAAAAAGAAAAGGCTCTCTCTCTCTCTCTCTCTGTAATTTTGTCAAGTGCAAGTTGGAGAGTGGGGAGCCTTTCCTTGCAAATAAAAAAGTTCTTTAAAAAAAAAAAAGGAAATAAGCCAAAAAAAAAAAAAAAGAAGAATTGAATTATGGAATTTCTGTGTAGATAGATAATTTTTTTGTTTGTTTTATGTTTTTGTTTTTAATTTAATTGTAGTCATAACCTTTTCCCCAACGTTAAGGCATTTACAAGGTCACTACTTTTGCCTTTTGTTATCAAAAATCGCCAACTCATTGCCAACTCATGGGAACGGAATCACAGCCTCTATTTTTCTCTTGATGATCTCTTCTTTTTCTTTCTTTTTTTTTTTTTTGTAATATCTTATGTGTTATCTTATTAAGATTAGCTTTTCAGTTCTCCAAATAAAAGCTAAAAGTTGGTAGTGACATAAACCAAGAAGGAAAAGTACATAAATTGGCACTTCCTTTAACGTGAATTTGATCTTTTTCCAAGAATTTATATTTGGAATCTCAAAAATAATATATTAACGAACTTCAAGTTATATATATATATATATATATATATATATATATATATTTTGTTTTTTCCTTACTCTTTTCCAGAGCAAAAACAAAGGGTAACATTTGCCAACTGCGACCTGGGATCAGACAATCCAAACTCCATTGATAGCATTACAGCCACGGGCATCTAAGCAAATAATTCAATTGCCTCTCCAAACTTTTTTTTTTTTTGGTTACTATTCATTAACCCTGAGGTGTTACAAGCTTGCTTATAATTGATTCAAACAAATTATTTTGCTTGTAGTTGAACATGTAATGAGATTTTTTAAAATAATCATGTTGCAGTGAAGATGGACGTTTCATTGTGTCCCAAAAAGATACTATTACTTATCAAACATATAATATTCTATGTCACTAAGGTTTGGTCTAGGAACGCTCTGGCCCAGAGGCAGGAACCTTAGAGAAATTCCCTTCATTTTCTTATAGTGGGTTGCTTTCTATGATAGGTACCAACCCGGTAGTTAAATATAGTCAAAATCACCTCAAAATAAAGAAAATATGTTAAATATAGTCAAAATCACCTCAAAATAAAGAAAATGTGTAAAACTCATCAGGTTCAAACCAACCCTAGTGTAAAATTCCCATTATTGTTGAAGGCCTACAAATGCTTTCCTCTTTTCTTTTGGTGAGAAATTTAGGAAATGTGGGTATTGCATGCATGACATACCCATATCAGTAAAAGACCTTAGAATAAGATTTGAAGGAAAAAGGATCAACAAAATAATTGGCAATGTAATTTCTGGGAATTTGTTTAGTTATTGGCTACTCTTCCCACAAGATATGATCTGAAATATTTCTCTCAGCAGGTGAGAAAATAATTGAATGCATAAACATTAAAACCCCCTGAACCAGTCAACCACTCACCAGCGTCAACAACCCCATCTCAATAAAAAAAAAAAAAAAATGGAGGCCATTGGAACTGTCACCTAGAAACTCCTGCTGCAGCTAAACCGAGGCTGTACTCGGAGGAGCTTTGTAAGGAACGAGCACCGCTTCATTGCTCGTGGCTTTCTTTGAAGCAAGCTCTTCTAGACGTCTCCATGTGGCCTCACGTCTTGCTTTAATCTCTTCTTCCTTCGACTTCTCTTCCTCAAACGTGACCAAGCATTCTTTGAACAGCTCGGGATCAAGATCATGGAAGATCTTACGGACATTTAAGGTCAAGCTATGAACAGCTTGGTTCCAGTGATTCCTAGCATTTTTCTCCAAAGCAGGAAATATTATGGGCAGTATAACATGACGGTTTTGTTTGATCAAGTTCTGAATATGGTCATTGTTCCATAAAAACAAGGCTCTCTCTGCAACCTGAAAGAAAGGAACAAGTTGTGCATTATGTGAGGACCAGGAATCAGCGGTTGAAAAAGGAAGAAGATCCCTTAACTATAGATATCACCAAGGTTGCAACGGTACTAATCAATCAGATAAGA
The DNA here is from genome assembly GCA_012066045.3 of Morus alba. Lineage (NCBI taxonomy): Eukaryota > Viridiplantae > Streptophyta > Magnoliopsida > Rosales > Moraceae > Morus > Morus alba. The sequence continues at coordinate 1,592,504 of CP050237.2, read as the reverse complement.
CTTCTGTCTATTTCTATAGACTGGATTTAGGATGTAAATGTGCGAGTGAGTCTACTACAACACTAAAAGCAAAAATAAAAACAAAAACAAAAAAGAAAAAAGAAATAAAAATTTGCTATTGGGTTCAAACAGACTGTTATAAAAGTTGGTCTAATTGGCCAATTGCCATTAGCATCCACTGTGAAGAGAATTCAGGCAGAAGTTGAAGAATTTTGGATAATAACAAGCATTTCCATAACAATTTACAGCTTTTACTCCATTTCCTCAACTTGGCTCGATGACTTTGTAAATGCAACTAATTGGTGAGCAGGCAAAATCAAAGAAAAAATGGATAAATGTATGGTACAAGAAACCATGTGCCATAACGATACATAACAAGAATTTTGCACGCATACTTTAACATTAAGGATTCACATTCCATTGTCACAGAAAGCTTTGTAAAGGTCATAGATGACAATTACAAATGGCATATTATTATGTTGCAGAATTGAAGATGTCACCGTGAAAGTTCACTCTATGCATAATCAGATGAAAGAATTAAAAAGCAATGTAATCATTAGAGAATTAAAGAAACCAAATTACCTGAAAGTGAAAGCTGTTCAAACAACGAGCAAGCTGGCGAAACAAGGGCACCATGCAACGCTGGAATTCCGGAGGCTGAGTCGCTTCTAAGACTTCCTCCAACTCGCCTAAGAACATGACTTCCTTGTTACTATTGGTGATTGGCCAGTACTTTAACAAACCCCTTATGACTGTATCAGCAAGCTTGCAATCTTTTTCCACAAATTGTGTGATGCAGTAAGATAATTGTTGATGGTACATCACCAAGCATTTCGGTTTGTGCAAGGGGATAAGCACCCGAACAAGAAATAACTTATGCTCTTCTTTCAGAGGCAGAGCAAAACCATTTATAATGCTTCCCAAAATTTCTAGCAGTTCCGCAATACCATTATGCTTCTCAGTCTCGAAGATGAGACGATAAAAAATGTTGTTGATAGCTTTCCTTATGAATGGTCGATGTACCATAAATTTCCCATAAATGCGGTGCAGGATGGTTTTCAGATACTCCCTTTCTCTAGGATCCTCGGAGTCAAAAAGATCAAGCAACTTGAGAATAAACGAGTGATCAACGTATCTTTTAGCCAATTTCGTGTCGGTATCAGGTGATGCAACAAACCTCAAGAGAAACTCATATACAATTTGCAAATGAGACCATGCTGGATCCATAGAAGGCTCTTCCTCTTCCAAATCAAAACCTTCCACAACTTTGTGCTCGCGCGATTGCGGGGTGAAAGACCTAAACAAATTTGCCGATACCATTTTTATGCCCTCTTGCATAACCGTTTCTGAAAATTTACCATTGGAAGAAGTCAAGTAATCCACTAGCTCCAACAATGTTTGGCGTTTGATCTCCTTTTCTTTGAGGTGCTTGGTTGGGTCAGTGTAATCAAATACAACACAACACAAGTTCAACTTTTTTATTAACAAACTCTGCCTCTCGGAGCTTGGAACATCCCTGAATGCAGGCAATGCTTCGTAAGACAACGACGACACCGGGAAGCCATTAGGCCTCGACTTCACATTCGCAATTCGGGCATTTTTGTTACCGTTATTCTGACCAACTTCTAAAGCATAATTAGCTCCTAAATTTCCAGACTTTCTAGTCCCTAATTCTCCACTTCTTGAACTGGTGGAAGCACTACTAGAATCACGATTTTCGACACTCTTAGAAGACTTCCGCGGAAGCTTACTAAGAATCTGTTTGAACATACTCAAACTACACAAAAAACCAAGTGCCACTGCCACCCTCTAAAGATTACAACACGAAATCCCAAGATTTTCAACTACAAAACAATCCGTCGAATAAGAAGAGACCCACAAAAAAGATTTCAAAATCCTGAAACCCCATTTCAAGCACAACACTGAAAAAGAAAATTCTAAAAAGAACCCACCAAAGATTTTCCTTTTTTCTTTCTCTTTCTTTTCATACACCTCCTGAACACGAAACAAACCGAGGGGGTTTTGGGAAAAGAAGCAAAACCCACCTTTTTACTGCTAAAGACCAGACCAAACCGGTGCTTTCTTCGATCACAATCTTCGATTTTTCAGTTCTGCCACTAGAAAAATGAAGAAATCAGAATCAATCAATCTTCACCGTTATTCTCTTACGCTTCCAATCTTCTGATAATAAATGAAAATAAAGTACGCAATTAAAGACAAAAAAAAAAAAAAAAAAAAGTCGAAGCTACAGGGGATTTACAAAAATGGTGGAGAAAATTAAACAAGTGGGGGCTTTGGTAATTACCTCAGCGGAGAAAATCGCGGATTTTGTTATCCTTTTTATTGTTCTTCTTGTTGTTTGTTGACTGATAAAGTTTCCTCCTTTTTCTCTATTCAAACGTAACAGGCCTCTTAAAATCCCTCAACCGTGAAAAATTCAAGTCTTCAATCCGCCCGCAGAAATGAAATATATTATATATATATATATATATATATATATATATATATATATATATATATACACACACACATACATATCAGTTCGAACGACAACGCTATTACTGTCGTTTTTTTTATGCAATTATAAGTTTTTTTCCCCGGAAAACAAAACATACAATTACATACAAGGCTTGGTAATACCAAAAACCAATTCAAGAAATTATCAACAAAATTTGGCTTATTGCAACTGCTTTGTGAGTTGGGAGGTAAGTTGTTGAAATTAAAAAATCAAAGGATAAATTACTAAGGCACGTTTTGTTCACGCATTTATATTATTTATATTAATGATTTTGATTTATTGGCTGAGAGAAGAGAAATTTTTGAATTCAAATTTTTTATAAAAAATATATATATATATATTATTGTAAAATTAAAATCATGAGTTTAAATATATTTGTCAAACGAGCCTTAAACCTTTCCTTCCAAGGCAAATCTGTAAATAATCTAAAAAGACATCCTTAACTTGTATAGATAATTTTTGAAAAATGTTCAGGAACTTTTTTCTTTTTCATTTTCATTTTTTAAAACTTTGGTCATGTTTGTTTTACAACTTAAATTAAGAAGTTGAGTTGTGTAATTTAAAGAAAAATATTATAACAAAAAGGTTGAATTTAATTTTTTCTAATAGAAATATTATAACAATATAATATGAGCTGTGATTTGAATTGTGAAAAGAATATTGATTTTATTTTTTGGTTATACTCAGATATTTTTATAGAAGAACAACAAAATACAGTTTTAGAAACAATCCTAATTTTTTTATAAAAAAAAAAAAAAAAAAAAAAAATCCTGTTTCTATTTCTACATTTAAAAGAAAACCCATTTTAAAAGGCTAATAAGCTTCTTTTCTTCTTTATTTTCTCAAGCTTTTTTTCCCCTTTTTAATGAGGATATTGCTTAGACTTTTCTTTCAGTTTTGTTTTCTTCCACTCATATATGTTTACTTTTTCTTTTTTTTCCTTTTATATTTCTTGTTTCGTTTATACAAGTTCATTGAATTGTTTTTAAAACACCCAAAAGATGCGACAATTTTGATAAAGTATACTTTTTGGTCTACGAAGTCGGTTAAATCCGACAAAAAAGCATTTGTTTTCAAAAGTGGAATGGGCGATTGTAAAAGTTTAGCAGCTCTTTCAATTATTCACAGTTCACACGAACAAACACGTGAGAGAGCCCATCGCCAATCTATTTCTTATGATTATATCCAGCTTAATACTGATGATTTTATCCGTGTTGATCTTATCTTGTTTTTAATTTTTATTTTTATATAAAGAAAGAATGTTGATTCTTCTGATTCAATGTCTTTTTGTGTGCTTGCAGCATTTATGATTTAGTTATGTAGTAAGGATAAGTTGCGTCACTCTTTTAATATGTTTGATTTTACACGGTATTGTGAGTGATTTAGTATTTTAGGTCTTCTCGTTTTGTCGACTGTGTTTATTCTTTGACTGTAATATTTTTGTTAAATGAGTTTTTTTAAGCTCGATTATTAATGTGTTGAATGGGTTGTTTCTAATTAAGTTATTTTGATATAAAAAAGAATAAGAATAATAATAAACTACATACTAAATAAGATTTTAGAGTTTACTTAAAAATCATCACAATATGAATATGTAGTTGGATTTTGATAAAAGAAAATTAAACTACATACTAAATAAGATTGATTTGTTTTGAGGATACTTTGAATATGTGTGAAATTTCTGATGGTAATGGCTATTGCTTTTTTTTACTATATAAATGGATATTGACAACTCAATTAAGCACCAAGTTGAACAATAATACATTGAAGCAGCAAAATAGTTAGAGACCAACCAGAGCAACAGAGAAAAATGATGCTTGTTGTGTACTTGTGTTGACAATGTTGTCGTTGGTTGTGGTGACACAAAGCAGCTCCGCCTCGGAGATTCATCTCAGGTCATTAGCTCTATGTAAAGCCCGTTCGTTGATTTAAATTTTTAATTTAAATTGATATGTGATTTTATGTGATAATTTTTTACTATAATTAAAAAAGTTAGATGTTACTGTTTTTAAGAGCTTTTACCTGTAATAAAATTTAAATTTTAAACTCGAATCGATAAAATGAACATGACCGTAATCTGCAAACATGTGGAAATTTTTGTAGAACGCATATGCGCCCTATTCTTGCTTCATTTCATTGTCTCGAGGGAGACATTTGTGCCTGCGTTGGAGCTCCAGGCCAGTGAGCAGAGAAACAGATTACATGGACCTTTGTCATTTAAGATTGTTTATTTTACTTTAAATAAAAATATCAAATAAAAGCTTATTTTATATTGTGTTTATGTTCACCTCTCTCTTTGTGCAAATATTTTTTAGTGTGGACATTATAAAATATATATATATATATTAGAGAGAAATTTGATTGAATAAGGGCATAAGTATATATTTCATCAATTGTTAAGTTTGGGTACAACTATAATATATCTTATGAAGTGGATTGTAACTGAAATTTAACCAACTTTTTCATTTAGAATTTTAAGTTCTTAAGAGGGATGTAGAGGCAAATGACCCCTTTTTGAAGGATTGTTTTAATAAATGGCCAAAGTTTTGTAAATGGCAAAATGATCCATTTTGTAAAAAATTAAATTAGTGGATACTCATTGGTCGGCATAGACTTATCACTTACTAATTTAATGGTCAGTTATTGATTGATTAATTTATCACTAATTGATTTAACGGTCTATCATTAATTTACTTTAGTTTAAACCTATTAATTCGATGCTTCTTTCCTATTAATCAATATCAATTAATAATTAACTAAAATCAATTAGTAATTAATATAAATCAATCAACAAATTACAATAATAAATTATTAATAAATTAATAATAAATCAATCAATCATTGATTAACCGTAAGTTCATCATTGATTGACTATTATAAAAAAATGACCATTTTCTTAAAATTAAAAAGTCTGGCCATTTATTTAAAAATAAAAATGTCGGCCATTTATTAAAAATGGTAGTAAAAAAAAAAGTCATTTAACTAAATTTTTCTTTTTGGAGTGCGAGTAACGGATATCGCTTAAGCCTAACTTTGTGATCTATATTTTGTCTCGTAGGTGTCAACCTATTGCAAAAGTGGCATTTTTACGTGCCAAATAGACTACAACAAATAATCTTATATTTTCGTGACAAAATAAACAACGTTTGTATGCTCCAATCAAGAAAAGAACCTCGAGCCTTTTGTTACGTAGAAAAAGAAAATTGATTTTATAGGAAGTCGATCTCCCTCTTTTTAAGCAACAAGCTCCAGAAGTTATATGAATTTGGTAATGAAAAGGAATTTACGTCTAAATACGGGGAGAACATGAAAACAAGCGCCAAACAATAACCAAGACTTTACATATATCCTTAAAAAAATTCCAATATCATATAAATACACCAAGCTTGACGTCCATGAAGTTGAGAGACTGATAATTACAGACCGAGCCATTTTTTGGGAATTCTTTTATTCTTTTAAACTTATCCAGATATTATGAAAAGATCAAAAGATTTGAGATTTTTGTTGTTTCCTCTGCGAATGATGTTATCTGTTACAAAAGAGTAATGCTAAAAACACCAACTTAAATCTTAATTTTTGTACACTAACTGATGTGCAATGTACCAACATGAGCCGCTCAAAGGAGGAGAACATAGATAACAAAAATTAGTGTCACACCCCAAAAGCAGACGTGGTTATGACTTATTATTTTTGCCCAAACTTATTTATAGTTTGGATTTATTCGCAGTTAATCGATCTTTCTACTTTGACCACCCAATAAAATTGTCCATATTGAATACTAACCTTACCTTTACAAAAATGCATGTAACGAAACATGGATAAATTGACCTCCCAAACAGCGTGGCACAAAATAACTTCCAAACAAGAGAGGGAAATCTCGTATTACCTATGTCATCTTTAAACTTTCAACTGAAGGAATATAGGAATTTGTTTATATGTGAATTTCTATTCAAATGTAGGACTTCCAAGGAACACTAACTGCCCATAACAACATATAAGAATTATGGAGTAGGAAGGTCTTTTAAGAAAATGACACACACAAGCAGAAAGAAAGGGTAAGAAGTTACAAGAGGAAGGTGTTTCGAATCGTGTAGACAGGATAATTAATACAAAAATAATGTTACTTTGATAAATTATGTGATCCACCAAAAATGTAATGCCATAGGGCAACGTAACGTTAAATAATTCATTGCTTTCATCAATAAATAAGAAGATTCAGGAACCGAAACCAAGAACCGAGCAGGAAAAATTTATAGAGTAGGGACTACATTCAAGAAGTGTGAATCTGATCCGCCAGATACCAAAGTCGCAGAATGCCGAGTGTAGGGAAAGTGAAGGATGAAAGCTTCTGCAATCACAAACTGTATTCGGCTCTGGCGTCAACAAAGGCTTGGATAGATGGTTCTCTCCCAAGAAAATCTGACAGGACTTCAATGGGTTCTTTTGATCCACCAGGGGCCAATACCTTCAAGTTATTGGTAAAATCCCAGAACTAAAAGTTACAAATGAACATTGGCCGACAATTACAAGCATAACTTTCATTCTGTGCCGGTTTTTGCAGTAAACAAGTGTCAAAAGTGTGATGAAGAGCAAAGTTTTACCTTGTTCCTGAACTGCATGCCAACATACTGATTCAAAAGGCTACCACGAAACTTTGAAGAAAATATATCAGCTGCAAAAACCTGTAAGTTTGACGCACCAGTAAACAAATTATAAAGTTCAGATGATGGAGTATGTGTTGCTCAGAAAGACGTGAATGACATGACTATTTCATGTAGTATTGACGAGATGAACCTCGCTCCAAATACGACTATAACACGCAGCTTCATAACCGATAGCACTACAAGGAAAACGTGAAGCTGGATTTGAACCTTCCAACACTGGCAAACCTAACAAAATCTGCACCAGTAATTATTAAAAAAAATAAATAAATGAACAAACTAAAAGAAAGAGACTGCAAAAGATTCATAATTCCTCACAAGTACAATTTGATAAAGAAATTGCTATAGCTTTATGTACCTTCGGATGAAGATGCTTGAATAACTCAACACTATCGACATTGTCAGCAGAATGAATAATTTGATCAAAGAGACCTAACATAAGAGATAATTTTAAGTCATGTAGGAGCCAAGAAGAAAACTATTCAGTAACATGGTTGTAATCAGGCGCATAATAGGATAATGGTTTTTCCAGAAGAAGCAGAAGCACACCAAAAATAAAAAATAAAATATAAAAAAACACGAATATGTTGGAACTCATGGTGTTACGGTGCATAATATGCTAACAGTCTATTGTGCCAACATGACAAAACCGCATCAATCAGAGCCAAAGTGCACACATCCTCATCAGTCATCATGTTGTTTCACGTGTTATTGCACACCCTGTAAACTAAAAAGAGCTTAAAAGTAAAGGACCAGCGCCACAAATGATAGCATACACCTGGAAACCCCTTATTCTTCATTGTCCCACCCAGGTTCAATTGAACTCCATTTCCTTAATAAACCTAAATATTAGATACCAAAAACTCCAACCACTATGGTTGCATTTACCCAATTTATCTAGTAAATAAAACCTATCGTAACATTCTAATTCTGTCATGTAATTGCCACAGAGGGGCATCATATTTATGGTGAAATCATAACACCAAGATCAAGATGAACTAGATTAATGGGTTAGCAATTCAAGAAAAGTTTTGAAACCTACAAGAATCAATCTACCGTTCCAGTTGGAAATATCTGAATGGTCAAAGGACTTACAATAAAGAATTTCTTGCTTCAATTTGAGGGCAGAAAATGAATATCTCCATCTTTTAAGCGATTTACATGTATCATCCTTTATGGGCCTTGTTATATCCTTAAAGTCACCAAAATCAGAAAATTATACGGCTGATGTAATTGACTAGTGGCATTAGAGGGAAGAAAAGAGGAGGGTAAATTAATCCTCACCTGATAGAAGCCAGATATCAACTTCAAAGAAGAAGTCTCGTAACACCTAAAATTTTCGTAACACTTTAATAAAGGGAGAATGCGGTTTAATCCAATCAGTAAAATAAAGAGAATGATCCATGAGTTACCAGTTCTCTAGCATCTGAGCAGGGACCTCAACAAAATCTGGATCATAGCCCAGGCCAGAAAATCTCACAAAAGATGCACGGTTGCATATGTGTTGAACCTAAAAGAAAACAATTAAAGCCGGGTGTTATATGTCACATCACCAGAACCATAAGAAGATATTTCTATGTCATGGTGAAATCTCACGGAAACAATTTGTAAGGTAAAATAACTTCAGTGAGAAGATAATACAACTTTTTCTTCCAGGACACATGGAAAGGAAATAATCCAAGCTTTGCTTCCAGGACATGTGAAAAAGGAAATATAACATACCACATGGCCAAACTCATGAAAGAAATTAACCACTTCAGAGAATCGTAACAACCCAGGTTGTCCTTCCTCATCCTTTTGAAATTGAGATAATAACAAGACCACGGGGATCTGGTCGCAGAAACAAACAATAAATAAATTACAATTGGATTAGCCAAAATAGGATGATAGAATATTCACGATGTATGCAAATTATGAACATGACAACTGAAGAGCTGACAGGCACACAATGATCATGATGCAATATGGAACATATACTGAAATCACCACACGAACTCAAAGAAAAATCTCACTCTAACACACAAAATAAGACCATGACAAAAGAAGGGTCCTTTAACACTATAAAACGTGGGGGAGGAGCCCACATTTGGAAAGGAGAAGATCACCGATGGACAAATTCTCTACGCTATTAGCAAAAAGGGAAAAATTCAGTGGCCACAAAGTACAAAACTTTTACTTTCCATGTGGACTTTTATAGTTTGAAAGCACAAACCTGACGTACACTGTTGGGTGATAATGCACCATTTTGAAGACCCACAACACAGGTGTGATTATATTTTCCTTCTCTGTTCAAAGAAACAGCATCAGTTGATTTCCATCAAACTTGGGTCACTACTTTTGTACACATAAAAAAACAATATACATATATAAATAAACAAAATGAAAATGAGTGCACTGAATAAAATGAAAAATGAGTGCTCTTGGACCTTGTGTACATATCAAGGTAGAAATAGCCCATGAGTTCACCAGAACCTGATTCAAGAACTGAAAATACACGGACATCAGAATGCCAAACTTCAGAATCATCAATTTCCTCAAACCTTAAACCTGCATAAAATAAAGGTAGAAGTAACAGTTTTAGTAACATAAGGAACAAAGTGAATAATAAAATATGGGGAACTATAAACAATATGAAGATTATGTGATTACCAAATAGGTCTTGGACTATTTTGAAAATCCCAGGTAAAACCAAATTGACAGGAAAGTATTGCTTAAGATCCCCAAAGTCTAAATCAAACTCGTGCTGTTGAACCTTCTTCACATAGTAAGGTAAATCCTCAATTCCGAATGGAAGCTCTCCTTCCTCTTTCTTCTGATTTCACATAAGACTTAAATGAATGAGGAACAGAACAAAGCCAATGGATTGGAAATCATATAGCATATGCTAGATATCTAACCTTTAAGTCCTTCAACATCTTGAGTTCCTTAGCGGCCAAGTCATTCAAACTGCTGGAGATGTCCTCTAAGAACTCAAAAACCTGGAAATACACCACAAAGACTTTCAGCTACATGAAGTTTTGAAGCAAAAGAACTTATTCAACCTTTCTCATTGATTTTTAGGTTTCAAAAGTTTTACTTTGGAAATGGGATCCTGATGGAAAAATTAATCTCGAATGCAACATGTGAACAAGGACAGGTTAACGTGAGGACCCTCCAACACATTCTTGAAGCTGCAGATAAGTTAGAGAAAAATACGACCATGCAATTGGTTGATCCATCACTTTGATTGCTTAATCACTGCCTAACCCATAAACGAGAAAAATAAATTTTAAAAAGAGCAAAAATAGGAAGAACTGTGAAAATCTTTCTATAGTTTTATCCCTTTTTTGTAAAGTTACCATTATACATATCATGAGGACAAGAAATGGTAGCGCTAAACAAACCTTTGATGGTGTCTTTGCCATTCTAAGATCAACAGCATAATCAGCATAATTTGAATAACCAAGTAACCGAGCAAACTTATGGCGCAGCTGAACCTAAATCAAGGTAATATAAATAGCAATTAAATTTTGTACACTTTCATTCAGTATAGTATCCCTGTAAATCATAAGAACTGAAAGTGGAAAAGAAGTCAATCTTAAGGTACAGAACAATGATTGTTAATCAACTTTTACAAAAATATGCTAAGGAAAGGGTTGAGCTAAAAACCATTGTACACTCGGTAAAAGTATCTATGACTATGAGTGTTCCCAAGTTCTACCAGTTACACTACACACTTTCTCGATATTAAATAGCCTAAAGTTGCCAAATGAAAACAAAAATACGAACATTGTGCTATTGAATTCTTTCTCATATTCAAAAAAGGAGAGAGAGAGAGAGAGAGAGAACTTGCATTTATATATCTGTGCAAGTTAAACAGTTTCAAGTTAATAGGATTCTGTGCTGAAAATAGTTATTTGTTTCAATTGGAAACAAGGGAATATCTCAAAACCAGTAAGAAATTAATAATAGTTAGTTATGACAAAGAGCAGATATTCAAAAATATTATATATATATATATATATATATATATATGTTTGTGTGTGTATATATATTCTGTAAAAGGTAGAATTGATCCAATAAAAATGTGGAGAAGAGGGGGGGAAACAAAATAAAAAGTTTACCAGATCTTCTAAGACAGAAAGGTTGACTTCCCCGCACCTCTTACTATATGCCACCGCTACCATCTTTCTTGTTTTTCCCACCTTAATACACCAAAAAAAAAAAAAAAAACACTAAAGTATATCAATATCTGCTCACAACTATTAAACAACGTCATTGCAGAAAGAAACTTGACCTGATTCATTTTACAGATACTTGAACACAACTATACAACAGCATACCTTACAAAGTTCCAGTACTACTGCAACATGATTACTCTTCAAACTGACCTTGAATTTACCATTTGCAGTCTTGTTTAAGGTCTGCACAGGAGTAAATGCATCCAGAAAAGTAAACTATTAATACTTTTAAACTTTGAAATTGAGTTGATCTACAATGATGATGATCTGACATTACTTTTACATGGATATCCCTAATATATTCCAAGGTTATTGAAGCTTAAACAATTTAGGCCACTTTCATTTGCTTTTCTGGCCATACTTCAATCTCAAACTATCTTCATAGGTAAGAATGGCTAGCTCAAGTTTAACTCATTCAGGAATTTGCATTATCTTTTTGGCCAGACTTCAACCTTAAACAATCTTCATAGAAAAGAATTGGCAAATTCAAAAGCTTCATGTGCATCAGGGGCTCTTTAACATCCACGTAACTATATGCATGACTATCTCCCTCTCTATGCAAGAAGAATATTGACTTCACAACACATCATAAAATGATCTACTGGCAATAAAAAAAAAAAAAAAAAAAAAACCTAGAAGCTAAATCGACTGTGGCAGCAAAGAAACTGATAAATTTCTGCAGAAGGAAGAGAGAGATTATCAGTTCTCCCTTCTAAACTTGGGAAGGTGCCATGTCAAGAAGGTTTGCTTAATAATAATAAACAAGAGGAAAAGAGATTACTGCACCTTAAGAAACTCTAAAGGTAACCCAGCTAGCTCAGGCTCGCTGAAGAGAAGAAAGGAATTGTCATCGTTCAAGTTTTGGATATATTGAAAGCTAAGGTTATCAATTTGTGTTCTCAACCGCTGCATTTCCTCCCTCTTGGTTGAAGTAAGGTTCAAGCCGTTTCGCTCAAAATCTCTCATCTGTCACTGATCAGGAAATAATCAATATACAGTTTTCTTCTTCAAGCTTAAAATAGAAAGAACTATCAGAATACATAACCTAAGAAAAGAAATTTTAGTTGCGTATTCAACAGTTTCATTGGAGGATCATATGCTCAATATGGTCAATGGTCAGACTTTGCTCTTACCAGGCAGAGGGCGTAGCGCTTTGCTTCAACACTCATCAATTCCCCCTTTGACACAAAAGCTTTGACAACACGATATACATCTTCACGCTTTCTGAACAATTTTGAACATTATGATGTTATTTCAATCCTATTCTTCGCAGAGCAAGTTGAAGATTTTACTTCACTTTGGTTATCCTCCAGATATTTGCATGAAACTTCAAGTTGAATGTCATTGCGTAAAAAGTATATAAAAGATGGACCATTGCACAATGCACATATAAAAAAGCCTCGAGTATTCTGTAACAAAATAGGCTGTCCCTAACATAGGCTATGAACCACAAAATCTTGATGCCTTTATCCTAAAAGGCGATGCACCATGCCCATATTTCCTATTATTTGCTGATATCAAATAAACTCTAGACGGTCATAAATTTTACAGCACAATACTTCATTATATTCAGGCGAACTACTTGCTCCCATATGCTATTTCTTTGAATACTACTTTAAACAGACTAAGTGAATATGTTATGCCACTTCAACTACAGCTATAGCATTCATAACTAGCGTATAATTCAGGCCACTAGCACATGACTGGCTCATTGACAGGTGAATCAAGTAACGGTATTACCTTGACACTCAAGAAATACTCAATTTTTTTCTTATTCAAAGAAGTGCCCCTCAAAAGGTTCTCTCTTTACTGTTTAAAATTATGATATGGCAGTGGCCCACTAACTCTGCAAGAGGTGAACGAGGAGGAAATGAGCAGAAAGTGTAAAGATTAACAAGCACAAAGTAGTATTTAATGAAACCTGCACATTAGAACGTGGGCATCTAATCTCCTCTCTGCTTCAGCACTTGCTTTGCGAACATCGTCTGAAGCAGCTACTAACTTTGGAAAAACACAAGATTGGACCAATGGAAACTGTTGTCCCTCTAATTCCGCTAGAGGGAATAGGGAATTTGTATAGGTGACCTGCAGAAAGGGACAGTCATAAAAAGAAAAGCAACCAAGAACAAACAAAGAAGTTTTTTTTTTTTTACTTTTTTCTTTTTTTGGTTTCAACATCACTGTGCTGACTTTTTTCTTTATTTCTTGACAAAAGAGAACTATAAGATGTCCATACACCAATAAAGAAAGAAAGACGTCCGGAATGAAATTTCTTTTCATTTCTAGTACTGGGAATATGTCTGTCAAACAACAGAACAATTGTGTACTGACTCTATATCTGTCATTTGGAAAGTGAGCATAGAATTGCTTCAAAGAACCAAAAGAATGAGTTACTTCACGGCCAAGCCAGAGATCAGAAGTAAAAGAAAAGCTCTCCGATTCTATAAATGACGAAAATCCCAATCAAATCACAGACTTTGCAAAACCATTACTATACGCACAGTAATGAGATATACTCAATCGTACAACACACAAATACAAGCTAAACACTCGATTTCATATAAAAAAATTGTATAAATTTGGTTTGAGTACCTTTTCAAGAGGCACCGAAGCAACTGCATCGTGAATCTCCTTTGACTTTGCAATAATTTGGTCTGCCAATTTCAGAATCTCCATCGCCGACAAATTTACACGAACCTTAGAGCCAGGAAGATCTGGAAAACACACACACACGAATTTAGGATCAAATGACAAAACCGAATCGGAAGATTGGCCGCGTTTAGACAGGAGGAGAAGAAAACGAGAAGCTCGGAGAAAAAGACAAAACCTTTCTTCTTCTTGTTTTGCTTGCGGGAGTTGTAAACTTTGATTCCGAAGTTCACGGCGAGAACAAGGATTGCGGTGGCTCCGGTGAGAGCCAGAACGCTCCGTTCTCCCTTCTGTTTAGGCATTTTCTCTCGGTTTCCTTCAGTTTCCGCCATTTTTTTCTAGCTCGCCAAACGGCAATTGCGAGGGAAATTTTGTAGCTCAAGGCGGAAAAAGAAAGGCCATTAACCTATTTATATGCCAAACAAAATAATATGAAAACAAAAATGTCAGAGAGCTGTCCCCACCGTCTTCGACTGCCTCATCGCAATCAAGGCCGGGACAGCTAATTCAAATTAATTTATTATAGTATTTTTTTTATAAAAAATATACATAAATTAATAATAATTTTAAGTCTTATTTATTTTACTGATTTAAATTTAAAATTTAAATTTTATTATAGTAAAAAATTCTTAAAAATAATCACATTTAATTTTTTTATTACAGTAAAAAGTTTTCATATAAAATTACATCTCAACTCAAATTACAAACTTAAATCAACAAAATAAATAAGTCCTTAAATTATAATTCTGAATTTATAAATCAAATTTATATTAGAAATAGACTGAGCTCAAATATTGACCTGGCCCAAAGAATTTTTATTTTCTTTGTTTTATATACTATTTTTGCCTTTTATTTCTAAGTTTTTTTTTAAGAATACTACTACAAAAAAAAAAAAAAAAAAAAAAAAAAAAAGCAGAGCTCCATCAAAAAGAAAAAAAAAAAAAAACCTAAGTTTGGGTTCATGTTACTAATAGTGGAGCTTTCAGTTCTGTGTGACATAAATTTTCTAATTAAAAATCAACAAAATGCGGCATAAATTTGAGTTATGAAAAAGTTACAATATAGATGCAAAAGCATATAAAAGTTATGATGTGTCACCTAATTTTCTCCTCAAAGAAAATGCTTTGGTAGTATGTTACACACACCAAAGATTCTCATATAGACTAAGTAGTTTATAAACTCTCGGATATCCTTTCCTTATAAGTCGACTTTTCAAGAAGACTTCACAGAGTAAGAAAAAAGTATCCTGCTATTATCCTATGGCTCTAAACTTTATAATTACACCACAATTTTGTCATAAAACAAGTGTGTATGTTTTGGTAGGAAAGAAAAGTAGAAGGAATTAGGAAGGAAGAAGGTGGAGGGATTTTGAGAGAGAAAATGAAAATGTAGGTTGTTTATGTTTAGTAGGAGAGAAAAGAGAAAGAAAGAGAAAATAGAGTGAAAAATAATACATGTGGGTCCCACTATTTTTTTTCTTTCCACAATTGGGCAGAAAATTGGATGAAAAATGAGGATAACTCATTAAAATGAGCAACGTTACTAAACTACCCTTTTCTCTATCAACATCCAAGCAAAAAATTTAAGAGTATAAAAGTAATTTACAAGTTAGATTTTTTCTTTCCTCCTAATTTAACTTCCAATACCAAACAAGTGAAGGTAAGTTCATTTTATTTCCATCTTCTCATACCAAACAACATAAAAGAAAATCAATTTCTTTTTTATTATTGTTATTTTCCATCACTTCCATATTTCTTTTCTATCCTATTTTCTTTCTTTCTTACCAAACATAACAAGGTAAAGCACTACGGATTCTCTTTTTGTTTTTAGGCCCTTGTTTTTATTCCACAAGGGGAAAGCAAAGGAAGGTGGGTTTGGTGCTTTAGTGAGAGCTGTTGATGTTCAAAATGCTGACCAGCTTTTGGTGAATGGTAGTTGGTAGGGAGCAAATTGTTAAGTTTGTGAAAAAAGAGGAGTTTTTCAGAACTTGAAGGTGCGTCAAGGGGGCTCTCAATAAAATAAAATAAAAAAAAAAAAAAAAAAAAAGTTTGGTTTTCCACGCCCCTGCCTTAAGGATTAGGCGAACGCACCAATGAAATATAGTGTAAGCAATAGGGTATTAATATTGGATTCAAATTACTTGTCCATTTTTTATATTTAAAATAGTGTTTAATCAGTTTAATTGTGCCACGTTATTTTAAAATTTTAAAATATGTTTTGACTATCTTTTATTTGATATTTAAATTATTAAATGATGTGTCAGAATGTGATTAGTTAAATACTAAAAATTAATCCGTTTAATTCACATTGCTACATAAACTTAAGAGTCATTATTTTATGATGCAACTCTTTATTAATGAGTTATTGCCGTTTATTTTGTTGACCAATAGCTACTTTAGTTGCTTAGATGGCATCCATATGTAGGTCTAATGCATTTAGATTGAGTGTGCCGACTCAGAGTGCACCTACCAATTGTGTACACGTTTTTTTTTTTTTTTTTTCTTATTCGATATGTATATCAAAAGAAAAATTGAATTCTAAGTGAGTTTAACTACGTTCATTAGATACCAACTCACTTTCTGACTTTCTTTTATTGCCATTTATTTTGTTGATCAGTATCTACTTAAGTTGCTTAGATGGCATCCATAGGTCTAATGCATTTAGATTGAGCGTGCCATTAGAGTGCACCTACCAATTGTGTACGTGTTTTTTTTCTTATTCGATATGTATATGAAAAGAAAAATTGAATTATAAGTGAGTTTAACTACGTTCATTGGATACAAACTCACTTTCTAACTTTCTTTCTTCCTCTCTCTTCGAGCGATTCTCCTTCTATCGCTAGAGTTGCGACTTTTGCTTTTCCTCCTTGGAGCCGAAGTCGGCCCACCATTTGACTGGCCTCCGGATCTCCGGCCCTAGAGAAGGAGTCTTGGGCTTCATGGTGAGGGTCGTGATAATGGAACCTGTCTTGTGGTCTACGGAGTCGCAATGTTGCAAGATGAGGGAATGGGCTGCCGAATCTTTGAACACTATTTCTGGTTGCGTGGGAAGTTCGGTGGCTTTGCCACTCGTGGGTTTTGACCCTCTCATCACGGCAGTAATGGAGTTGGTGGAGGTGCGTGGAAGGATGCGGGGCGGCGGGTGGTGACGGTTGCCAGTACAAAGCTTGTGGTTGTGGATACTTCGGTTGGCCTGTGCTTTCTAGGTTTTGGTCCCCGAGGTTTAGCAATAGGCTAGGCGAGGCGCTTGCTTTGTTCGGTGGCCGTCGGCAACAATGTGTGGGTCTCCTTTGCCGGTGTGGTGGTGGTGCTCTTTTTAAGGTGTTTCCAGCTCCTTGCAACACTGTTTCTCATGGTTCATTTGATTGCATTGATGGGTTTGTGGTCAGTGGCTTTTTCTATGTAGCAGGGGCTTTCTTCATTAGTTGTTTGTGTTCAATAAATGATATGTGTCCATCACTGTTGTGTTCCAATTTTAGTTTTCATCGTATAATAACAGAGATAGTTTTCTCACTCTCTGATTTTGTGTATGTATATAATCCATTAGAGTTATTTCTCTACGGTGTTGTGTGTGACTTTTGGTTTAGAAGTCCCTTAATCTTGGCTGATCGGAATTTCCATCGATTGTAGAAGTGTTTTTGAAAGAGCCATTTGTGTGCTCAATAGTTGTTGTGCCTTCCAGTTTCCCGTTATTGGAACATGGTACACGTTTTATCCCCTTGTACGTTTAATTTGAACTTATTATTAGAACCAACTTATCATCTGGGTTAAGTCTTTTTATTTTTTGAGGTCATTCACATCGGAATTAATATGTATATTTCCTTCATTTGAAATACAAATTACATTACCTTTCAATAAAAAAAAAAAAGTTATTAATACTTTGGGTAGATCATGTATTTATACACAGCTTCATTTGATTTAAAAAATCAATTAAAGAACCAGATACGCAAACACCATCTATACGATTAGTACATTCATTATGCAAGACAGAAGGATGGATTAGAACTTCGAAGTCAGCAAAAATTATGAAGAATATTTATTTTTCCAAATAAATTTTATAAATTATACTGTGAAATTAAAATATAATTTGTTAGAGGTAAAAAAAATTGAAACGAATCAGTAGTTTGTTACTTCTCTATACTTTTATGTTTTCTACTGTTCAAAGCATAAAAGAATAAAAGAATCACATCAGAATAATAATAAATATATATATATATATGTTTATATATTTATATAATAAAAAGCAGAAATTGCTTCAGTGTTGGAACACTTTCCGACCAAAACGGCACCGTTTTGGTCAAAAGTGCTCCCTCTCTCTCTTTTTATTATTTTCAAGTTCCTTCCCTTATTTTTTTTTTTCACTTTTAAAACTTATTTATTTTCATTTTAGTCCTTTTTACCCTGTCTTTTTTATTTTTATTTTGGAACTTTATTTTATTTTTTCTTTTAGTTTTTTCTTTCAAAATTTATTTATTTTTTCATTTTGACTTTTTTACCTTTTTTATTTTTAGCTTGAAACTTTATTTTTTCTATTTGGTTTCTATTGCGCTAAAATTAATTTATTTCTTCCATTTATTCCTTCTTTGACTTTTTTTTAATTTTTGTCTTAAATCATATATTTTTTTTAATTTAGATTTTTACTTTAAAATTTATTATTCTTCATTTTGTCCTTTTTTTTTTTTTTTACCCTTTTTCTACTTTTGTCCTGAAAATATTTATGCCTTCATTTTGGTCATTTTTTGTTTTTTGTTTTAATTTTTGTGCTGAAATTTCATTTTTCATTTTAGTTACTTTTACCCTAAAACTTATTTATTTTTTCATTTTAATCTTTTGTTTACCCCCTTATTTTTATTTTTGTCCTAAAATTTTATTTTTGTTCATTTTGCCTTAAGACTTATTTAGTTTTTCATTTTGTCCCCTTTATCTCTTTTTTAATTTTGCCATGAAATTTTATTTTTTCTGTTTTGGTTCTTTTTGTCCGAGAATTTTTTTATTTATTCATTTTAATCATTTTTTGGCTTCTTGTCCTAATTTTTGTATATATATATTTTTTTAGATTTATATTCAAATTTTATATGTTTTGACTTCTTCGCGCCTCCTTTTTTTCCCTTTTTTTTTTCTAGAAAAGGAGATTTCTATACGTGTTGCTTGCTTGTAATTTTAGACCCCATTCATTTCACCGATTCGAGTTTTTAGTTCTAAGTTTCTACAGTTTAAAACTCTCAAAAAATGTCACATCTAATTTTTTCTGCTACAGTTAAAAACTCTCAAAAAATCACATCTCAGCTTGAGTTAAAAACTCAAATCTGCGAAGCGAACGAGGCCTTATTAGTTGTAATCACTTCAAAAACGATAACATGTTTAGTAGATCAACTCTTATTGGCCGAATAGTACTTATAAACATTACTTCCATTGTTGTTAAGTGCTATTCCATTATTCATCGGTTGATTGTTGTGGCAACCCTAATTTTTATCAAAACAATGCGATGTAAATAGACAAAGTTCAATTTTTTCCCCCTCAAACTCTTTAACGTTTTTTTTCCTATTAACGTATAATGACTATAAATTGGATATTTACTTTTTAGAGAAAGAAAGAAATAGCATAATTTAAATAGGCAATTAAAACTAATAGCACAAGTTTTCTTAAAGGTTCGTAAATAGCATTTTTTAAGATAAAATTAGATTTATATAATAATAAAATATCTAAAATTCCCCAGTTTGAATATCTAACATTCATTTTTTTCATCTCCCCTTTCTCTCTCCTAAACTAAGGTTGGCCTATTTCCTATAATTTTCTTCTCTTTTTTTTTAGAAATAGTAGAAAATAGGCTAATATGAAAAGCTTAAGAAAGTATATAGGCTAATTTTTAGTTATAGAAATTAATAGGCCATAACTTGTTAAGTTATGATTCATAATCAGATAAGTTATGAATAAATTTGTTAAGTTATGGTTCATAGCCAGACAAGTTATGGACAAAAACCGTGAATTATGAATAATAATTTATCAAGTTATGATTCATAACTAGATAAGTTATGAACAAAAATAGTAATTTGACCTATTTATTAACTTATATAAACTATTAAACTATTAATTTTAATTCATCTCAAATCTTGATTTATTTCTCTCTTTCTTTTCTTTTTTTTCTTTTGGGAGAAAGAGGAAAATAGGCCAAAATTTGAGATGAATTAAAATTAATTTTAATAAATAGGCCAAATTATTATTTTTTCGTTTTATAACTATTATGAACCATAACTTAATTTTATTCATTTATTCATCTCAAAACTTGACAAGTTTGTCCATTTGATCTAATCATTTATGACCTCTAATTTCTTTTGGCCTTTTCTTTTTTTTTTTTTTCTTTTTTCTAGTATTTTCCTTTTCTTTTTTGGTTGTCGGGCCCTTTATGATGGGCCTGTAACCCTCTTAGACCCATGTTTTGGGACTGGGCCTGGGAGGTTTTGGAGAGTACGCACACGACATCCTTTCATTAACAAGAGGCGGGAAGTAAGAACCCCAGTGTATTTCGTCCCGGCCAAGCCGAGCAAAGCTCATAGGACGGAGGTGGTGCCTTTTTTTTTTTTTTTTTTTTTTTTTTTCCATTCCATTATTTTACTTTTTCCATATTTTTCTCTTAGATTTTTTAAGTGAATGGTTTTCCTATTGGTTGGGGTTAGAATTTTTGTCGTTGTTATATATAAGAAAATCGTGTTGAGTAATCTTTTTTAACCACCTCTTTTTATAAATGGCCGAATTTTTTTT
Source organism: Morus alba (assembly GCA_012066045.3). NCBI lineage: Eukaryota > Viridiplantae > Streptophyta > Magnoliopsida > Rosales > Moraceae > Morus > Morus alba. The sequence goes on along the minus strand of CP050237.2, from coordinate 1,571,698 downwards.
ATTTTATAAAAATGGTTGTTTTGTTAAATAAATTATTAATGAGATATTTAGTTCATGAGTTTAAAATTATGATTAATAATTCTAATTTTTAAAATTTAAATTTTTTATAAAAAAAAAACACTGAAAAAAATTTAAAAACCATGATTCAAAATTAAGAACTAACTCTTGAAACAAACATCCCATAAATGAACCACAATTAATCAGTGATTAACCTCATTATTAATTTATCATTGATAAAAATATAATTTGTTGATTGAAATTGATTAATTATTAATTAATTTTAATTAATTATTAACTAACGTTGATTAATAATAAAAAATGATCGAGTTAATTAACGATAAATTAGAGTCAATCATAATTGACAGTTAAGTCAATTAATGGTTGGCCACTATCATTGAAAAATACTATTTTTATAATTTTATAAAATTTCGACAAAAATATCCTTCAAAGGTGGTTATTTTTTGAAAAATCTTTTATATATATATATATATATATATATATATATATTGGTTCAGTTTTTAAAAAACCGTGATTACTCTTCAAATGATGGGGCCAAACACTTGCTTGCGTACACTGGCAGTAAGCGGATTGCAATATAGTTTTGTAGTACAAAAATGTGAAAATCATTATTATTATTAGTTTTTTTAGGGGTCATTGTTATAATTATTATATAATTATGTTATTTTAAAATATTCAAATATTGTTGTATTTCAATTTCACTCTTACAAACATATCATGTAGAGTGGTGTAATTTCTACTTTTTTCTTTAAATTATGTAATTCTTGTTATTCAAGGGAACATTAGAAAATGCCGAATTGATATTCTTTCGTCTGAACTGTAAATAAAAATGAGGAGTACTAAATGCAAATTCTATTACGAATGCTATCTTATAATTATGACATATCTCATATTTATTTTCTCTACCAAACAGCACTTGACAATAGCTTACATTTTTAGACCATATTTGCAATCTCTTCTTGTTTGAATTGATATTAATCTTTGCCTTGTGAATTTTCTGAGCCTTTTGTTCATTTAATAAAAAATAAGTAAACACCATCCACTCATTTATTACCCTAAAAATATTAGAACATTTATTATTGATGGCTTGAACTGCTATCTTTATTTTTTAAAAGAAAGACGCATGTTGACAAGAGATGTCTCCAGCCATATTTTTGGTTTACCGGCTATTGAATGTGGAATTAGTGTTTTCTTTTACAATGTAAAAACAATACAAATTTTATAGTGGTTCACATTTTACATCCAGACCACATTTGCAATTCACCGACCCCTCTCAATTGGGGGTTGCCATCTCTTCTTGTTTGTAATGACTTTTCCGACTGCGGAGCTTGTCGAAACGAACCATGCCTCTCGACGGAAGATAATCTTTTTTGTCCTTTTGAGCGCCCTTTCTGCAATCGAGGGACCTTAGAATTATCTCCTTTGGACATTGTAATTTTGAATCTTTGCCTTGTGTTCATTTAATAATTTGGTGGTCCAGTTTTGTCAAACACCATCCACTCAATTTGTTCATTTATTACCCTAAAAATATTAGAACATTTATTATGCAAGAGAGAATGATGGCTTGGAACTTCGAAGTCAACGTTAACGGTAAAGAATATTATTTATTTTTTTAAAAGAAAGATGGTACTCATTTTTTTTATTTGTAAATAACTCCGAATATAATAGAATTCAACTTAAATAACTAAATTTATCAGTAAAAATAATAATGTCGATACCCAAAGAAAAAAAGCCTAATTAACACATAAAAATTGAGCATAGTCAAAGTTTTTTTAAAAGTGACTAAACAGTTAATGGATTAACCTAGTCGACCGAGACCAAACTACTCATATAAGGGATATCTACGCGGTATAAACTAATCAGACCAAACAACCTACACAGGCGGTGATCGACTTGACCGAGTGGGGGGCATCAAGAACACTAGGAGGTGTTGGAAACTACCACCTCCTTTATTATTAATACACCATAAATAAAAACAAACACAAAATATAAAAAACAAGACTGAACACAAGTCTAGAGCAGGGCCTCCACCGCGAACCACGTATATGAGATCCCTCGATGCCATCTACCGCGAAGCCTCAACCATCCAACTCCATCCACCTACCCATTGGAGAGCATCAGCGGTCCCAACTTGGCGAATACCACGGTGAGACTAGCAGTATTGCCGGCCACCCTCACTCGGCAGCCTGAACCCAACCACAACCACAATTAGGTCCCTTTAACACCGACATCAGGCGGACGGTGACCAAACCCCACCAACCCATAGTAGATCCAAGTAGCCCAAAACATTCCATCCACCCCTCCGACCCAGCCCGATTCTAGAGGAGATCTGAGTCTCCTACAACTACCTTGGACAACAATGCCTCATCCATCAATAGTCTCATCACGAGTAATTTTCTAGAGGAAACGAAATTAGTAATTTATTACCACTTTTATGTTCCCTTTTCGATTTTTGAGATTTTTATTTTATTTTATTTATTTATAATTTACTTATGAAATTGAAATTTAAAAGAGTTTTAATTAGGCTTCATAGATCAGCGGCCTAATCAGAATCATAGGTCTTTTGCCCAATAAGTAGGCCTTAATGGGCCTCCACTAGCTACACGAGGAGACATTCGGTTTTATACCTAAAAGAATGTAGTAAATATTAGATTTTTAAAACTAAATTAAATATAATATATTTTAAAATTATTTGATTTAAACAACAGTTTACGTGATAAATGATTTTTTTTACCGTATAAATAGTTTATTTATGATTAATAAACACATTTTTTCATGTGAATTTCTTATTATGATTGGTAAAAATAAATTTTGTACGTAAATAAATTTTTTAAAGATTTTTTTAATTATAAATGAATTATTTTACATCACATAAACAACTATTTCCTTTAAATAATTTTAAAATTTTATTATTTACTTAATTTAATTTAAAAAATATGCAATTTACCGCAATTTCTCTTCAACCCCAAGCCCGACTTGACCCGATAAGAAAAGCGGGTTGACTGCAATGTCCCAGGCTCCCAGCCCACCCGCAGGCGGAGTCTGTCTAATATCCCCGTACACATATTTTCTCACTTCCGTTTGGTAATCGAGAAAATCGACAAGCAAAGCCATGGCTCCGAAGGCCAAAGAGAAACAGAAACCCTCACCGGTGTCGGCGCAGCCTCCCCCTCCTATCGAAGATCTCTTCGATTCTCTCAACAAGCACATCCAGAGATCCGAATTCGAACAAGCCGTCAAAGTCGCAGATCAAGGTTCCATTTATAGTCGTTTTTCACTTCTCTTCAACACTTCAACTTTTCCTCTTGTCCTTTTCCGAACTTTCTTTTTGGATCTTCGCGTGAATTATTTTGGAGAAATTGATCTGTTTTTTCATTCGCAGTTCTCTCAATTGCCCCTGGAGACGAGGACGCGATTCGATGCAAGGTCGTGGCTTTGATTAAGGCCGATAGCATAGATGAGGCTCTTTCCGCAATTAAGGCTTATCAGAAGCCTCCACTGGATTTCGGCTTCTTCAAGGTTGGTAACTTTAGGATTTTTTCCCCGAATATATACACATGCAATAGATTGTGTTGCTTCCGATGGATTAATATATCATTGTTTAGGGAAAATTTTGAATTTTTTGTGTTTTTTTTTTTGGTACACTTCGATTCTGAATGTGGACTGGCATTCTGTAATACTGACGGGTTAATGTACGGTGTGAACAGTAACCGCTAATTTTACGGGCATAATTCGGTGTACGCACTATGCATGTAGTTTTCCTTATTGCCGAAATTTATCTCACACTTTGATTGAGATTGCCTCGGCAAAATTCTTAATTGAATTGATGATTTGATATCTTGTGACTATAGAAACCAAAATTTCCATAACCAAATAATTATGAAATATTAGGTAGCAACAGTTTAGCAAATCGTCTGTATGTGTTCCTAAGTATGTTAATTTGTGTTGGAAGATTGTTTTCAGATGTTTTTTTTTTTTTTACTTTTACTTTTTATTTTTTATTTTTTACGAGCATAGTAATTTCAATGTAGTTGAATGGAATTCCTCTCTTCATTTGAACTTCTGTTTGATTTTAAAAAAAAATACCATCTTTTTTATAGTGAAAAAAAAAAACCATCTTTCGATACATCCAGTTCACTTTGTTTAGTTTGGTCCTAATATGAATTTAAATTGCTTTTAGTACCACAAAAGTCATAATCTTTTTGATTAAATTTGGCGATTTTCCCTTTACCTAGATCTATTTAAGTACTCTGGTGTGTATTTTTGACTCTGTACAACAAGGCAGAAACATGCATATTGGTATCTTATTGATGTTTTGCTCCTCTCCTTTGGTCCCCGAATAGGCGTACTGTTTATACAGACAAAACAAGTTAGATGAATCTCTGGACTCTCTGAAAAATCAAGAGAGAAATGCCACAACAATGTTGTTGGAATGTCAGATACTATACCGCTCAGGAAAAATGGATGCTTGTATGGATATCTATCAGAAGCTTCAGAAGTCCAAGATTGACTCTTTGGAGATAAATTATGTGGCTGGCTTGGTTGCTGCAGGAAGGGCTTCAGAAGTACAAGGTGTGATGGAGGCACTAAGGGTTAAAGCAACTAGCAGCTTCGAATTGGCGTTCAACACTGCATGTTCTTTGATTGAGAGGAATAAGTACACCGATGCTGAACAACTCCTGCTGTCAGCCCGGAGGTAATATTCTTTATGGAAACTTGCTATATTCTACTTGCTGAGTACAAATTATTTTTTTACGGTAGTTCTTCAGTTTTCTTTTTAAGGAGCTATATTTTTTTATCTTATTAGTTCTCAGCTTTACTGAGTACTCCCTAGCGTTTGCAATACAAGTATTCACAATAAACGTGTGGATTAATGACTTGCGTGTCTTTTGTCAGAATTGGTCAAGAAACCTTAATGGAAGAGAACATACCTGATGACGAGATAGAAATAGAACTGGCACCAATTGCTGTTCAGCTGGCCTATGTTAAGCAGGTAATTGTAATAGTCAATGACTCAACTAAACTGAGGCTTAAAAAAAAAAAAAAAAATTCCACTATGCTGCTTAGGTATTATTATAGTGTCAAGGAAATTTCTTATAGCTTTTACCTTGCTGAGCTGGGGTAATTCAATAAACATAAATTTATTTTATATTTTTTTGTTTTTGTATATTTTAACAGCTTCTTGGGCATACACAAGAGACCATTGCAGCTTACACAGAAATAATAAAACGAGATCTGGCAGATGAATCATCACTTGCAGTGGCTGTGAACAATCTCATTTCAGTAAAAGGTCCAAAAGATGTTTCAGATGGTCTTAGGAAATTTGATAGGCTAAAAGATAAAGAGATACAAAAATTTCAGCTTGCCCGTGGTCTTGATTTAAAACTCTCACGAAATCAAAGGGAAGCAATATATTCAAATCGGATACTTTTACTCCTCCATGCAAATAAGATGGATCAGGTTGTTCCACTTGCTCTTTTAAGTACCTTTTGTTTTTTTATTTTCTTTGAAATAAAAATTTTTGTAGAGCTATTGCTGTTGTTTCTAACTCTTCAAAGATTAAAAACTATAGGCTCGAGAGCTTGTTGCTGCACTTCCAGAAATGTTTCCTGATTCTGTGATGCCAGTACTACTTCAGGCTGCAGTTTTGGTCAGAGAAAATAAAGCTGGGAAAGCTGAAGAAATCTTAGGGCAGTTTGCTGAGAAGTTCCCTGAGAAGTCCAAGGTTGTTCTTTTAGCAAGGGCACAGGTAGCTGCTGCTGCCAGCCATCCTCAAGTTGCTGCTGAGTCCTTGGCTAAGATACACAATATTCAGCACATGCCTGCCACTGTTGCCACCCTTGTTTCTCTCAAAGAGCGTGCGGGAGACATTGATGGTGCGGCTGCTGTGTTTGACGCTGCAATCAAATGGTGGTCAAATTCTATGACAGAGGACAACAAGCTTAGTGTAATAATGCAAGAGGCTGCTGCCTTCATGCTCAGGCATGGCCGAGAAAAGGATGCTGCCCAACTATTTGAGGAGCTTGTGAAAAGTCATGGAAGTGTTGAAGCATTGGCTGGACTGGTAACTACTGTTGCTCGTGTGGATGTTAGCAAAGCAGAAGCTTATGAGCAGAAGCTGAAACCATTACCGGGACTGAAAGGGGTCGATGTGGATAGTTTGGAGAAAACGTCTGGGGCTAAACATGTTGAGGGTGCTTCTCATGGCAAGGTTGTTGAAGCACCCGAGGAGGGGAAGAGTAAAACAAAGGCAAAGAAAAAGAGAAAGAGAAAGCCAAAGTATCCTAAAGGCTTTGACCCTGCAAATCCAGGACCTCCTCCAGATCCCGAAAGGTGGCTCCCTAAGAGAGAGAGGTCAAGTTACAGGCCCAAAAGAAAGGATAAGAGAGCGGCTCAGGTGAGAGGCTCACAAGGTGCGGTAGTTAGAGAAAAACACGAAGCTGGTCCTGCTGGTGCCAGCTCCAGTGCTACGAATTCAAAATCAAACCAAGCTACTACATCAAAAGGAGCCTCGCAAAATTCATCCTCGGAACAATCCAAGCCTCCTAGATCATCAAAAAAGAAGTCTAGGAACTAATGGGGAGGGTTCCTTACTTTTCCCTCTTTTTTTCTTTTAGCACACTTGGCATTTTTGCAGATTTTGCATAAGTTAATTACATTTGCTGTTGTCTTTAGTTACTGGCTCTGAGATTTTGTAGTTTATCTTCGGCCTTGCTGTTCACTTTTATTCAAACCAATTAGATCCAGGCGGTATTTACTGTTGCTTTTGTCGTTTTTCTGGTATTCAGTTTACATTCTGCCAGGAAAATTGGAACTTGGAAGTCTTGGATGATAAACAATTGATATTGTTTGTTGAGGGAGCAGAAAAAAGGCTTAATTTATGATGTAGACTCTTTTCCCTCATGTGGTGCGGATAATGCTAACTTCCTATTTATGCCTCGTGTTTATTAGGTGTTTAGTATGAGAATTCGTGTCATAATTCAAATTATAATTCTTGACTCGTTATAATATTTTTTTCATAAAAAACACACGTAAATTGAGAATGATTTTGAATTATAATTCTGAATTCGTAAACTAAACGTCCACAATTTTTTATGCAATGTGTTACATTGAATGCGACAATCGACTAGTTCTTGATGCATGGCTGCTACATAGATGTTGTTGCCTGCCCTCCGCCATTGGCCCATGTTGGTGTGGGGTGGCTTTATTACACCCAAGTTAGCTCACCTTGCATTAATTTTTTTTTTTAAAATTATTGTTTTTAAGGAGTTAGCTCACCTTGCAGTTGCACATATTCTTTATCCCACAATGTTACCTGGCCGTTTCCCCGGCAGTGTCATCTTCATATTTTTACCAATTCTTTGGTAGGATATGAAAATAATACTCTACACAGTACACGGCTTTTAAAAGAATATTATGATAATTCAATAAAATTCACAACTTGACCACTAAGGCATTTCCTTTTCCCGTGCCTTAGCATAGAAGTCTCTAGATTTTATTTATTTTTTTTTTTTTGTGCTTGAAAGTCTCTAGTTTTTTTTTTTTATAGTTATTTTGCTTTCCTTTAAGCTCTGTACAAAGGTAGCTCTGTCGGCAAGAGAAGGGTGTACTATTTCTGTTATAGATGTTAAACTATGGCGAGAGGTAATTGTGAGTGTGACTTTCCTGTGATTGAAAGGCTTCTTTTTTGAAAAAATACATAAGAAAATGTAAGGTATGGAAAGGCATTTTAGGATATGTTTCTTTTCTTTGGCCACAAATATTTCATTGACCTTGCCTTCAAGGGTTACTTTAGCATAGCTTGTCCTTTCATAAGAAGTCCCAGTTATGAAGAATTCTAAGGATATCGACCACTCCCTGCGAGGCACGAGAACTTATTCTCCTTAAAAGCATAGTATATTCTTAACAAGATTACCGTCTTTTTTGTATAAAATATTCCCGTCTTAATAATAGCCAACTAATGGGTTCAAAAGAGAGACATTTCTAACCTGTTTCCTGTGGCCCAAGGCCAAGGGCAGTTCTAATCGTTTAGTAATATGGTTGGATTGTCAAGGACAATCGGGGAGTCTTTTTATTATTATTTTTCTTTATCATTATTATTATTATTGACGGTCGTTTTTCTGACAACACGTGGTTAACTTTTAAAGACACTCACGATGATCACTCACGGATTAATCCAGAATTAAAGCAGTAAAATAATACAAATGAGACAAAGATTTATAATGATTAGATAATATTTTTGGCCTAGTTCACTTGTGGAGACAAAGATTTATAACCATTTTCGATGGTTTTTTTGAAAACCATAATTTTAATCATGCCTAAATTCACTTGTGGACCCAATTAATTATTATTATTATTATTATTATTATTATTATTTTTTTTAGATACGGTGGGACTTCGGGTGCAAGCAACCGTTTTCATTAATTATCATTCAATATGGCTTTGTTACATTTGGTGAGTGGGTAGAGTAGAATTTGTACTTTCTATTTATAAAATTTTCAAACCCCACTTTCCTACAAATCACATCCCGAGAGAGAAAATTTGAATGCAAACAAAATAAGGGGAATAGAAAATGGTATGTATATATGTACATTGAAAAGTTGTTTGCAATTTTTTCCACTTTGGTCCTTGGATTCGGATTATTCTGGATAATGTCAAAGCCACCCAAACCCAATCAAATGAGCTCGAGCCATTGAAAGTGGGGTCATCTCTGCCCCTTTTCCTATTTGCCACAAAACACAATTCTACACATTCACACCCCGGTCTCTTTCTCAAATCACCACAATTCTACACGTGGGTGATAAACATTTTTTTTTTCTTTAATATTTCAGAAAAAAAAAAAATCAATGAGAATTTTTTTGATTAGAGTACAAAAAACCTTGCAGCAGGGTTGTGTTTTGTCAGTTTTATAAGTTTTTTTAATTTAATGAGATTTTAATGAGATTCAATTACCGATAGAACAACCAAAACTCTTAAAATAAATCATTTTTTTACTATACTTTCTTTTTAAAAAATAAACTAATAACTCGTGTTATTTATGGACTTGTTTTATGTAATCAAAAACTGTATGCGAGTGAATTGATGTTTCTATTGTCATTTTATATTACACAACATATTTTTCTCCCTCTTTTTTTTTTTCAATAAAAAAAGTCACGCATTATTCTAAAATAAAGACTTCTTGTTCAAGTCATTTTCAAAAAAAAAAATAAATAAATAAAAATAAGAAGCAGACTTCTTGCTAAAGGCAAGTTGTTTAACACGATTACAATATTATATATATATATATATATATATATATATATTTACATAAATGAATATAGATAGGACTTTCTATAATTACCAAAACGTTATTAAAATTAAGGGAGAAAGAGGAAAATAGGTCAAAATTTGAGATGAATTAAAATTAATAGGCCAATAGTTTACATAAGTTAATAAATAAAAAAAAAAAAGCCAAATTATTATTTTCGTCCATAACTTGAAGAAAAAAAAATTCGTTATGAACCATAACTTGACAAAAACGTTATTATTCATAATTGTCCATAACTTTTTCATTTTTTTTGAACTATAAAATTTTTGCCAAACAAGTTTTTGTCCATAACTTTTGCATTGAAAATCGTGAGAAACGGAAATGAACCAAACAGCCCCAAAGACTTCTTGACAAGTTAAAAAAAAAAAAAATAAAAAAAAAAAAAAAAATAAGAAGCCTTCTTAATTTGTTTAACTTAAAATTGGCCTATATATATTTATATATTTTCATAAATGAATATATTTTCTATAATTACCTATAACGTTATTAAAATTAATTAATCCACGTCACTAATTTCTGTCCATGAATTAAGATCTAACGAATGCCAATGAAAACTTTGTGTTTGGTATGAAGATTTGTGTTATAATTTGAATTATAATTCGTGTCTTACTACAGTTTTTTCTTTCATAAAAAACATACGTAAATTAAAAATAATTCTAAATTATAGTTTTAAATTCATGAACCAAACGTCCACTAACCTACATTATTTCTTTTTTTTTTTTAGAGGATGTAAACAAATTATTAGTCTTGCATGGCTTAGCTAAGAGGCATATAAATATATACCGAATAATTTAGTGGAGGGGAAATGAATTCTCTTTTTTTTTTTTTTTTTTTTTTCTTAGGCCAGGGAAAGTAAGCGTGTACTATATAGCATGTAATAGAAATAAAAGGAGTTCCTTCTTCTGCCGCCACAATGCCACATCTTGTTGCAAAGAAGAAGTAACCTTACTTAACTCTGCCACGTATCCTCGTTTAACTTTAGAACTTGGATTTTTTTTTTTTATTTCTTTTTTTACAAAATAGTTGTAATAAAAACTATAATTTTCAATATTAATAGGTTATACTTGCTATAAAATTATAGTGTATATATTTATTAATTAATTTCTTTAAATTAACATCTTTTAATTTTTATATGGTTTTAACGGTGATATATATATATATATATATATAATTTTACCATGTTCGCAAACCCTTTTAAAATAGGGAATTTATACATTAGAATATTTCTAATGTAATATTATAATTATTATATTAACTGTAAATTTAACATTTAAATTATTTATTGTGTTAAATTTTTTATATGTTATATTTTATAATAAATTTTTTATTAAGTAGAGTATATAAAAAATTTAGCATTGATAACTTTGATTAAAATGTTTATTTTTATGAAATTATCACAACTTTTATATTTTTTAATTATTTTTAACATAAAAATTTATTTTTTTACAATTTTTAAAATTTAATAATTATAAAAAAATAAAATTATCATTTCAAATAATATTATACATAAAAATAAAAATAAAAATAAAATACTTATTACATTTTTTAAAAATAAATATAATATTAACATTTACATTAAAAATTAATCGTCTTACAGCCTTGTCTTTCTTTCTTAGTTTTTTGTTTTTAATACATTCTTATACAGTCGTAATTATAATATATCTTGGATTTTCTACGCTTACAAAATATTAATTTACAAATATATATAATATATATTATATATATGTGTCTTCTCGCCCATTCTCTCTCTCTCTCTCTTTTTTCCCTGAACTCGATCGACAGGCTCTCACCTCTCTTCGGGTCGAATTTCCACCAGGGAAAAAGGAACCCAAAAGAAAAAAAGGAAAAAAATAAACTAAAAAACCTCGCGAAGAACAAACAAACCCTATAAAATTAGAAATCTCCAATCCAATTCCAAGAGGTCGCAGAGAAAAGCTTCTTCTTTGCTATCAATCTGTTCATGCGAGGATTCTTCGGCGCCAAGAGGCAGGCTCGCGCCGTCGATTGCGTTTCTTTCAATTGAAATTAGGGTTTCCTGGTAATCGATTTGCCATTTCGATTTTGCTTATCTTTGATTTTCTCCACTTTATTCGATCCGTTTCTCGTTGTTCTTCGTGTTTTTCTGTCCCCTGCAAACCCTAGTTTTTTGTTTTGTTAGGTTAGAGGAGGAAAAAAGAAAAAAGAGAAAAGAGGCAAAAAAAAAAAAAAAAAAAAAAAACTCAATTCTTTGATTCTTTATTGTGTATATATAGATTGGATTAGGCTTTCAGTTTTTTAGGTTTCTTTTCCAGTCTTAGCTATTTTTAGGTTCTTTACAAGAAGCTCTGTGAAATTTTTGGTGCGTTGTTTTAGTTTGTCATCCGAAATTGAGGGTTTTCTTGGTAGATCTTTCACAGAAATTTCCTTTTTTGTGTCTTTTTTTCCTTATTTTTTTCCCCCTCTTTACAATCACTCCTTTTGTCCTTCGTTTCTCTTTTAGACAAAAAGAAAAAGAAAAAAAAAGGAAGAAGAAGTGTTCAGAAATCTAGGGTTTCGTGTTAGATTTTCTGGGGAAGGATTCGGTTAGAGTGTAGATACGATGGCCTTGAATTTTTCTCATCGGCCTGTCTTTCCGGGGCATCTCTCTGAAGAGAATTTGGTCTCGCCGATCCGAATTGCGAACGGGTGCTTCCTGGAGGGTATCCCGGAGAGGAATCACGACGGCTTCGGTAGCCCGTGGCATTCAAATTGGGAAGTTGAGAATCCCTTTGATTATGGGAGGGACAGATTTGAGAGTGGTGGCTCACAGGAATCGGTATCGAGCGACATTCTTGATCTTCTGCCTTCGGATCCCTTTGGCATGGATATAAGTACTACTTTCACTGCTATCACGGGTTGGCTCGAGGATTTAGAGGTGGACTACTGCGGATATGGAGGGGATGAGGCTGTGGCGAGTGACGGGGGCTATCAGCTTTTTGCGGAATTGAATTTTATTTTGAGTAATGCCATGAGGTGCCAGGCTTTCCCTGCGAGTGCAGAGGTTGATGATAAATGTAATGTTGCAGATGGGTTTGGTTGGTCTTCTGTGGAGGAGGACAGGGCTGGTGCATCTTGCCTTGCTGATTTCGGATCGGGTTCTGCTGAGAATAGCACTCCGAGTATCGGGAATGGAAGTTGGGGTGTCGAAAGCGGGCAAAGTGAAGTTTCTGGAGATGGTAATGGAATCTTTTCCAATGAAGATGGAGGAGCTCCTCACGGCGGTTTGCTCTTTGCCCTCGGTCACATGGGTGTGCGTAATCTTCTTGTTCTTGAAAGCGTATGCAGATCTCTGCAATCGCAGATTCGTGGTGATCCCTTTTTGTGGACGACTATTCACATTGAGCAGCCTTTGAACGAGAAGCTTACTGATGACATTCTTTTGCACTTAACCAACAAGGCTCAAGGTAATCTAAAATGCTTGAGCCTGGTGGAGTGCCCCAGGATTACTGATGATTGCCTGAGACGCGTGCTTGAAAGTAATCCTAAGCTAACTAAGGTCAGTATTGCCTTTATTTCATCAACTTTAGTTCTCAGCCTTTTAATTCCTGTTTTGCTGCTGCGCAACGAGTTTTTTTTTTTATCTATGTAATTTCGTGGGTGTTTTAATCTGATTGTCATTAAACATATTAAATTTCGGACTGTGTAAAAAGCTGCGTAACTAACTTGCCTTGTGGAGCTCCATTGCTGACTCCTTCCCCTTTACACTTGCTATGTTGGTTAACTGGGAATTGGTAATACTCAAAACTCTAATGAAGTCTATTGGCGGTGTTGTGTGTTTCCAAGTAACAGAGTTTCTTAATTAATTTGATCTTTGTATTTTCACTGAACTATCTGATCTTTGTATTTTCCTCAAGGCACACGCTTCAGTTTGCTCTCATTTTCTTTGAGCATGGAATGCTTTACTTGTTTCGTTTGTGCCAAACGCACGTATTTATTGTGATAGGAAGCTGATGCTTACTTTCTTTATTTTGCAGTTAAGCGTGCCCGGATGTACAAGGCTCACTATCGACGGCATCATGAATAGCCTAAGGGCTTTCAACTCCTCTGGAGCACAGGGTGTGAAGCATCTACGAATTGGTGGGATCTATGGTGTGACACCCAAGATTTTTGAAGAGATGAAGTTATTGTTGGGCATCGATGACAAGACGCAGCAGAGTGCCCGGAAACCACGTTTCCATGTAAGAGGAAGCCTTGACCTTCCTAACGACGATGATCGTTATATCGACATCGAAACTTGCCCTAGATGCCAGAACCATAGGCTTGTTTATGATTGTCCGGCTGAGACTTGTCAAGAGAAAGATCATGCTACTCAACTGTGCAGGGCTTGCACACTGTGCATACCACGTTGTGTTAAGTGCGGTAGGTGCATTACCGACAACGAATATGAGGAAACATTTTGTCTGGAATTGCTTTGCTTTATCTGTTGGCATGAGGTGATGAAGTTGGAAGAGAATCAAGATACAAAGGTTGATCCGATTCCGTCCGAGTCTGCCGTTCCAGTTGAACAAGATCATGCCTTTTCTTTTCTTGGCTAGAGACCGATTACCTGTACAGGCCCGTCGGTTTCAAGTTATGACTCGCGAAATAGCATATACTTTGGTCGGTTATTCAGACTCCCTTTGGAAGGAAGGAAAAAAAGGCACCATGTTGGATGATTTTTATTGAACCTCTTAAGTCACATGACTGCTGTTGGGTCATTGAGAAAAAATAAAAATAAAATTAAAAAAAAAAAAATTCGAAAAAGAAAAAAATTGGCTGAAGACGAATACTAGGAGCTAGAGAAGTGTTATAAGGTTTCTGCTAGCTGTACCCAGAGAAAGGATCTTTGCTTCGTGGCGGTTCCTTTGCTTGGCTCTGACACGATTGGAATCTAATGGAGGTATGTTTTTTGGCTTATAATTTGCGGTGGTGTCGAACTGGGATGTGATTGTGACCTACCTGCAATAGCGACACTTGGAGTACTATATTTGTGAAGAAGTAGAAAGTGGAAAGATGATCTGTCTATTGGTTGTCTTACGCGTGGTCATTGAATAAAGAGCTCATTTATTCGTTGCCTGCTTGCTTGGGAGATGAATTGGTGATTACCCTTTCATTCCATTATACTATGCAGCTGTTTGTGTTCTTAAGTATACACTTGGAGCACAAAAACTATGTGACTCAGACGGCAGACAGGTGTCTTATGTTCACAGTTCAATGTTTATCCAGTTTTATCAATGATTGTTTTCTTTGTTCCGACTTTTAGTTTATGATGTAAACTATTATTTTTTACCTTCCACGGTCATTGCAATGTGCTGTACCATGTGTTTACTTTTCCCTGAGTGGATTTTAGCTGGTCCCTGTTATGGCCGTGGCAGAAAATGCTTATAATTTGCTATATTACTATTCATCTCCGCCCTCTGCATATGTGTGTGTACGTGTATATAGGAATACACGTGTATGTTGTATGTAAGAAAAGAATGTGTGGGTGTGTAAAAATTCGATATGTATTTGTGTATATATTTTGGTGTGCGGAGTAAAATGAATCACTATGTAAAATATGTAGTTATGTAGCGAAAAGAAAATAAATAAATAAAATAAAATAAAATCTTGTAGTCAGCAAAATTGAATGATTTTCTTTGACTTGTTCGTGACATTATTTTCATTTATTACTGATGAAGGGATGAGTCATACGAAACATGTGTTTCTATCTTTAAAGTAATAAGTTAAAACTTGCGATTACTTGTATTCAAAGTGTTGATCTTTAACAATCTCATATTAGTAAGAGAATTTGATGGTTATATAAGCTCTGCAATTTTTCCTCTTTAGGCGTGCGCAAAAAAAAAAAAAAAAAAAAAAAAAAAAAAAAAAAAAAAAAAAATAATGAAAGAAATAAAAGACCTACATTTCTTGCATTAAAAAAAAAAAAAATCATTATATTGATCTAGTGGCATTTTACTTACAGGAATGAGAATTGAGAATTAAAATTAAGTTCATATTTACTTATTAATTTTTATCTTGATATGAGTAGGAATGTGTGGGTTCCACACCAGTTGAAGAATGGAATCAACACTCCCTCCACCCTCACCATATTGGCACTCATAATTTTGATAGTAATGTGAATTATGATTTTACTTTTAATTCTATTAACAAATTAGATGGTCTTATTGATGTGTTTTTCGTAGTTGACAAGGATCTAGTTGGATTATAAACCAACTTGTATCAAGAAATGATGAAAATTGATGGCTTAGATGATGAAAAATATATGATGCCACTAATATTTTGGCAACGAAGCATTATTTGCTACGTGTATTCTATAACATTCCGGATCTAATTCAAGAAAGGATACATCCTTAAAATTTTTAGTCGTGGTGGTTTAAGTAGTCTTATTTTATTTCATCATTATATTTTTTTCTTTAAATTATTTCAAAATTTATTGAGAAAAAATAATTTAGACGATTAGTTAGGTGTGATTAAAAAAAATCTAATTATTAATTAGTTATCTTAATATTAAGATAGTTAACATAATATATAATTTTTTAAGTTCAACATATAAAAAATTACTAAAATGGTAGGTAAGTAAATTTATAACAATTATTCCGATTCTGAATGTAAGTAAACGCATGAATGAGATTGAGACTGATTCTGACTCTGATTCATGGAACATAATTAAACAGTTTATTCTGATTTCGATTCCTGACTCTAATTCTTGTCCACTTCAAATTTTGTCCACTCCGATTCATGTCTATTTCAATTACGGATAAATAAACACGCTGATTTATCATCATACGGCCATATGTTACAACAATACAATAAAATATAGCGTCTCTTTATTCTTAACTCTTGTGCTCATTAACGTAGCAAATAGCAATTGGTGCATTGTGCTTTGGTTCAAATTGCAGATCTATTAAAAGAAAACAAATGTTTTCATTGTCAGAGTAAAGAGTAGTAACTTCTGGATTTTTCCGCTTAGGTTTGCCCTTCAAGCAAACATGAGATGGGCATGGGCAGCATTTTTCGCTCGAGTTCTCAAAGGCAAATCGGAACAAACATTCAACAAGAAGACGTGTTTTAAGCAGTGGTAACATAATGTTCTATGCCATTGAATCAACATCTTCCTCGGATACAACATTATAAACAACCGTGTCATCAAATTTAGCAGAGGAAAAAAAAAAAAAAAAAAAAAAAAAAAAACAAACCAGACGCTTTAATGCAAGCGAGACCATTCACAATTTTTTGCCCAAAGTGCATTATGCAAGAAAGAAAAAAGAAGAGGTTCTCTCAAATTTATGCTTATCACTTTTGAGATTCCCTCCGGAGCTTTTTTATCCATTTGAAACTTAGAATTGATTTTCCGAACTTGCTCTTGGACCCATCTTTTTTCTTCTTCTTATCATCCCTTGGTGCTTCTGGTGGAGGGTCAGAATTGTAGTCCCATTGATCAGCCCATGACAACCCAGAATTCATCACTAATCTGTTCCTTTTTTTTTCTTTTTTTTCCCTTCACTTTTGCATTTCTTGGATTGCAGAGATATCTTAATATATTATTTGCTATTTTAACTAAATGTTGCGTTGATCATTTTCTTCTATTTGACTTTGAGAAGGCGGTTGGTTTAAAAGTTGGCCAGTTCGATTACCAGTTTTAGATACTTGTCCTTCCCAGTCATTTGCTTATTTTAGCTCAATTTCCTTTGACTAATTTGGTCTTGTATGCTTCATTTGGACAAAGAGAGTAAATTTACTAAAAAAGTTTCTCCCTTTTGGACCTTTGATAACAATCCATGCCCTTCACGAAACCTATGGTTGACTGAATCTCTATAGCTTAAGCTAAGTTTAGTCCGTCCGTACATCTATGGCCATCCTAGACCTTATATTCAGTCGCAACCATTCATGCATTTATAGACTGGCCAAAAATAAAAAAGATGATGTTAATTTACCATCCTAATATTTTAGGAACTAAGAATGCTCTTCTCTAAGCTGTTTACTTGTTTCCTTGGACAATTGACACAACTTAAATATTGCGTTCATGTATTTAAAATCTTTGAGCAATATTAACCAACTTAAGAAAATACAAAGTAACATTGTGAAATCCTCCATCAATGAGAAAAGAAGATTGAGATTACTATATAAACCAATTGATAATTAATCAAAAGGAGGGGTTACAACATGGGATGGATTGACCCACATTTTTCACTTGGGGCCATTATGATCCATAAAATTCAACATGACCGGCTATCTCCCTACACAACAACTTTGCCTCACCCGCTAACTTGATGCTTTTGAAAGTGGCAACCCCTGTCAGTTTGTGGGTAGAAGTCGGCTTATAAGACTTGGCTTCTTCTTCCCTCCCCAGCGACAAGGCCTCCCTAGCAGGAACAACGTTTTCCCACCAAAACTCGCGCAAAATCCCGTGCATCAACTGCCAGTAGCTACGATCCCGACACACACGAAATATGGTACTCCCATTTGGTGTCCAACAATACAAGTCAAGCCAATCTCTGTCCATTATCTCCATTTGACCCTGAACCTGTGGCATGTAATAAAAAGGCATTTTAGTCCAAGGAAGACCCATCTCAGGTTTCCCCTTGTTATATGGACACTTCACTTCCAAAATCCCACCACCCTCTTGCAAGCAACTGAGCAGACCATCAGGAGAGGCACCGAGCCAACCAAACCGTTCCTCAGCATGAATCGCGAACCCAAGTGAGTTGACTTCACGACCGGTAATGCTTTTGTACTGGTCTATTGCCGCTGCTTCATTGAGAACGCCCCAATCCATGGCAAATTTTTTAGCACCTTCGGCAGCTGGGCTCGCCTCTGGTGTAAATACCTTCTCATGCCAGAGCTCAAATCGGCGGTTTCCTTTCCAAAATCCCAAGGCAGTGCTGAATGTGCTCGTGGTTAGCTTGTCCCTGCGAAGCGCAAACCATTCCTCCGAGCGTTGGGGAGTGTCGGATTGAGTGAGATGTGAAGCCAACACAACCGATGACGCTATGAGAGAGTCAGTGTGGGAGATCAATTCTGAAGTGCATGTGGATACGGTTCTCAAACTTCTACCACGGCATTTCCTCGTAACTGCGACGGATTTTTGGTGGGTTCCGTAGAATCTAGTGGCGCAGGACTTGCACATTGCAAGGATCCCCATCCTGTTCGTAGCCATTTTGTTCTGGTGAATCATCCTACAAAAGCCACACACTGCTTGAAAAGCTTAGCAGCAGAATATAGATAAAATCCACACAAGGGTTTTTCATTTTTTCATAAATACATGCAAAACTTTTCATTACTAGAAGTTGGAGGCAAAATTTTAATTTCTTAAAAACTGTGACAATTATAGTTTAATTTGAAGCAACCAACGTCAACTAATAGCTGGCAAAGCAATTAAAATTCATAATCTACGAATTACAAAATAACAATAATAAATCAGATACATTTGTGCAGTAATCGTGGGCATTCTGTCCATTATTGATAGGATTGCAAATCGCAATTGACAATTAGTTCTAAACTTAAGATTCAAATGCATAAAAGTTTGCAGTCTAACTCAGACGCTAAAATCCACACCATAAATCAGAAAAACTTCAAGATTGATGATATAAAACAGGTATTAGATTGATTTCAGAAATTAGGTTCAAGGTGGTACCTGAGAAAGCCCTAGAGTTGAAGGCGATGGCTGTGGGGGGCGAAAAGAGAGAAGAGGTCGGTCTCAGAATGGAGGAGGATCCTCCATTGACGAAGCAAAGCGAAGAAGCTCTGAACTGTGACTGATAGGAAGAAACTCTAAAAACAATAAGCTTCATTGCCGGAAAGAAGTAAACAAGGAACAGAATCGCTACAAAGTCATGGCCTTTCCATCAACGTAAGATTAGGGTTTAAAATGGATAAAAATCTGCAGAGAGAGAGAGAGAGAGAGAGAGAGAGAGAGTAGGGTGGACGGGGAGGGGAGGAGAAGACACTGACAAATGAATATCCGTTTCCAAGATGCAACGGCGTCGTTTCGGTCTTGGGATGTAAAACTTCGTCGTTGCATGAACTTGAGAGGGAGTCTAAACGCACCACCGTTCAGAATTCAGATAGTCAATTGGATGTCGTTTACCAGCAGAAAAACAAAGGTTAAAAACATGTCGTTTGGGGTTTAAACAATGCACAACGCCAATTTTAGACAATAAACGACCAAATAAATAAAGAACAAGAAACTTCAAAACGAATGTCGTTTGATGCAAAATGATGTGATCTGTTGCTCTCAAACATGATACTCAATGACGGAGACCGGGGGGGCATGGCCCCCTAACTTTTTTTATTTTTTATTTCTTAATACAGTGGTTTTAATTTTAATATTGTAATCATGTGTATAAATTAGATTTGACCCCTTAAATTAATAATTCTTTATATTTTATTAAGCCAACCATGTATTGCATATATAAATAAAAACTGTTACAAATATATACATATTAATATAATATTGACGAAAAAAATAGCCTCCCCTACTAATAAATCTTGGCTCCGTAGATACTTAAGCGACAAAAGACATGTCGGTTCTCAAGTTGAATGACAAAGTAGACGATTTTACGCCGGTCACGGAAATAAACGACAGGAAAAATGTAGATTTAACAACATGTCGTTTGTCTTTAGACGACCGGAAACTTTCTAACTTCCAAACTTTCAACACGACACCAATTTTGAACAACAAACCACATGTCGTTTTAATTTGGACGACACCAAAATTTCAAAAACAACCGGAATGTCCAAAAAGCTTTACTGATAAAACGAAATTTTTATTTTTATTTTTATTTATTTATTTTTTTTTTTTGCGAGGAAACATTACCTGTCGTTTAATTTAACTGAAACAAAAGCGTTTTTTTTTTTTCCTGAAGGGATTTTATTTTTTTATTTCTATTCTTTGTTTTTTGCTAAAAAGTTTTCTTGAAGAGAATAACAGCAATCTATCAGTCCCCCAACGACGTGCGTTTTGTTTCAGCAACATTTTTTTTTCTTCTAATTAATAGGCTCTTTAAATTAATCCTTCAAAAAAAAAAAAAACATTTAACTTAAAGAAAATAACAATAAACTAAAGTCCTTCATTTGTACAATACCACTTTACTTTAACGTCTTTTATAATTGTCTTAGTGCAAAGAAAGTCTCTTACTTGTCGGAACAGATAAAAGAACCTAAACTCTAGGAAATTTGTCCATTTCTATTATTATTATTATTATTATTATTATTATCCACTTCGCTTAAATCTTGTTAATTACTCTTTTCATAGTTTTATTTTCATAAAAAAAAAAAAAAAAAAATCCCTCCTAGTTCTATAATTTATTTATACTATCAAAAAAAGAAAAAAAAACTTTTAATTCACGCATTAAAAAAAAAAGGGAAAATCCCAAACTTACCCTTCTACTAAAAATGTGAAAAAAACAAATACTAATCCTAAATCCTTACTTACAAATAAGAAAAACCACCCCCAAATCTCTCTTTCTAGTCTCTTTCTCTCTCTTCATATCTTCTTCTTCTTCTTCCTAATCCTCCTGTATGTAAATGAGGTTACTTCTGCTTCTGCTCATGAAAACTCTCACTCTCTTCAACAAACTCCTCTGAAAAATCCCAATCAAAAACCTCAATCAATAACCAATCCAAGGCAGAAGAAGCGGAAGCAGAAGAAGAGCAATAAGCATGTACTTGTCGTCGGAGAAGCCACGGCCAATCAATTTCTACAAGGAGGAAGAAAGCCGCGAAATGATGATCGAGGTCGTCTCCAATGCCGGCGACATCTCCTCCCACCAACAACCGCCGCCGTCGCAGATGATGGTCGGCGACAGCAGCGGCGGCGAGGACCACGAAATCAAGGCCCCGAAGAAGCGCGCCGAGACGTGGGTCCAGGACGAGACTCGGAGCCTGATCGCTCTCCGCCGCGAAATGGACGGCCTTTTCAACACCTCCAAGTCGAACAAGCACCTGTGGGAGCAGATTTCCGTCAAGATGCGCGAGCGAGGGTTCGATCGCTTGCCCACCATGTGCACAGACAAGTGGAGGAACTTGCTCAAGGAGTTCAAGAAGGCCAAGCACCACGACAGAGGCAGCGGAGGCGGGTCCACCAGTGGGTCTGCCAAGATGTCTTATTACAAGGAGATTGACGAGATTTTGCGAGAGAGGAACAAGATTAACGCGCATTACAAGAGTCCCACTCCTCCTCCTAAGGTCGATTCCTTTATGCAATTCTCCGATAAAGGTGAAAAAAAAAACCCATTTTTTCTTGCATTAAAGATTTCAGCTTTGTTAATTTTCATGGGTTTGACACTATTTGACTTTGTCTTTGACATTTATATAAGCAGGTATTGAGGATGCAAACATCTCTTTCGGTCCGGTTGAAGGTACGATTTGATGTTTGGAATTCTTTTTTATAGTGTCTTTAGTCAAAGCAACGTTTTTCTTTCTCTTATCTTACCCATTCATCGGCTTTTTAGTTCTCTCGCCTAGATTCCTTCCTAAATCCTATCTAGTGCTAGTTGAAAAAAGGGTGCTCATTTATGAGGATTTTTTTTTTTTTTTTTTTTTTTTTTTTCCCAACAGAATGTTTCATTTAGGTTTTATGTTAGGACAATCTCATCAATGTATCCGCAAATAAAGCATAATGAGATTCTGTAGCTGATTCATGATGACATCTATTGATGGCATACAAGATGGGATTACGGCTCTGTCCAAAAAAAAAAAAAAAAAAAAAAAAAAAAGGGAGAACCGGAACTTAAAATTGTGCCTCTTTTTTTTTTTTTTTTTTTTTTTTTTTTTTTTTTTTTTTTGTTCTTTTCTAATTGTGACTGCTTAGTTTTTAATGTACCAGAAAGAAAGATGTAAGAAATATGGACTGCCTTTAATTGTTTGCCTCCTTGGTTTAAACCGGATTTAAACTGAATCTTAGGTCTGTATTTCCTGGTTACTAATTGTTGCCTCCTTGTTGCACTAAATAGTTCTTTCATTCAAAGATCTTGTTTCTTCTTTTTCATACTGTATTTCATTTTCTTTCTGGTATCTATCGTTTAAGTTCCATTTTGTGCAGCTTGTGGCAGGCAAACTCTCAATCTTGAAAGACGCCTGGACCACGATGGACACCCTCTTGCCATCACGGCAGCTGAAGCAGTCGCAGCAAGTGGAGTTCCGCCTTGGAATTGGCGAGAGACCCCTGGAAATGGTAAGTCAGAAAGTATGAAACTCGTGCTTCACGTGTTTTCTCCGCTTACACATGTAAACTTGCATTTTTCAAAGGCCTGCTTTCAATTTTTTTATGCATATACATACTGCACGATTGCAAGCTTCCCAACTCAAGATCATGAAAGCAAAGCCCTTGTCTTGATAATTTCATTGCCTTTTCACTTGCATTCCCCCTTTTTGATAGGTGGGGATGGTCAGTCATTCGGTGGAAGGGTTATATCAGTGAAGTGGGGGGATTATACAAGGAGGATAGGAATTGATGGCACTGCAGAGGCCATCAAAGAAGCGATCAAGTCAGCATTTAGGTTGCGAACAAAACGTGCGTTTTGGTTGGAGGATGAAGTCCAGATCATTCGAAGTCTCGATAGGGACATGCCTTTAGGAAATTACTTGCTTCATGTCGATGAAGGTATGTTAATCTGCTTATAGTTTAGTGGATCGTATTCTCTTTGAATCATGTATATCTGTGTCTCTAGCAAACTTTTTGTGAAACTACAGTTTATGGGACGCAAGCTAGGCTAAAACTCCTTAACTTGCAGGGTTGGTAATCAAAGTGTGCTTGTACGATGAATCAGATCATATGCCGGTGCATACTGAGGAGAAGATCTTTTATACCGAAGATGATTACCGTGATTTTTTGACTCGCCGGGGCTGGACATGTCTGAGGGAATTTGATAACTACAGAAACATTGATAACATGGATGATCTTAGACCTGGTGGTATTTATCGTGGTGTGAGTTGAGGCCAGCACGATCTCATTTGTATTGCCCAGGAAAACGGGTTGTTTAAATATGTTTCTCAACTTCACAGAAAAAGATAGTGTTCCCTCATGCTGATTTAGAATCATTTTTATCACTCGTATATAAATGATGTTTCAACACGAATATCTGGATCAAGTTTGTAAATATGTGTACCGACTCAGTAGTATCAGAGGATTTCCAAATTCAAACACCTCTGAGTTTTTTTGTTAAGTTGTATAATCTCTTGTTTCTTTGCTGTTCATACTTTACTTTCTATTAAGCAGGTTTATAAGAAATTAGAATCAGATTACAGTGTTGAAACTTTGAAACAGTCAAAGCAACTAACTTGAGAAGTTTATGTGCGCACATTACAGTAACACGGCTGGTCGGCAACATTGTTTTCTTAAAGAGAACATTTTTAGTGAAATTTGTATTTTGATTTAGACTTTACAGCAGCAACCAACCAAAAACATTTAAAACAAATAAAAGCAAAAAAATTGCATTTTCAAGTTATAAAAGCTAAATTTATTAATTTGACCGATAAAGGAGTACAGTGGGGAAAAAAAAAAAAAAAAAAAAAAAAACAGAATTGTTTTTGATAAACTTAAAATAAAGGTATAAAATAGCCTATTCTCCTTTGAAGATATAGTCAGGTAAAGTAATCTTCCTTTCAAGATAATTCTTAACTTTGCTTAAATTGATCATATTAGTGTCATTTGGTACTAAAAAGAATAAAAATTGGTAGAAGATTTGAGATCAGAAGAATGTTTGATGTTTCTCTTCATTTCCGTGCGGAATAGTCACAAAAATGAATACATTTTCAAGACATTGATACATCATCAACATATTGTCTCTAAAAATGTGAATAAAAGATTCACAATCCACCAAACCCCCAATCAACAAGATAAAAAGGGGTGTAAAACCTTTCCTTCTACTGCTCATCCCATTCATCATTCTTATACGATACCAAAGTGTTCACCTTGTGAATCTGCAAAAGCACAAACAAAACTATTCAATCAAAACCAGCCACAAAAATAACATTTTTTGTTGTTTGAATCGAATCACATATGATACTCAAACTTGCCTTGGTATCAAAAGAATGCAGTTTCACCATTTGTGGATTAGCAATCAATTTGGGATCACTCTCAATCCAAGTGAATGGCACTGCAACATCTTTATCAGTATATGCCAGCACATCAAACACACCTAAAACAAAACAGAAAAAATCAGAATAATTTTGAAAAAAAAAAAAAGAGAAATTCGTAAATAAGTAGTACCACTGGTGAGTGAAATGGTTCTTGTTCTTACAAGTTTCATCAAGGCACGGCAAGTAAGTAATGCTTGAAGCAATCTGGCGCATGATTGCTTGAATCTCTCTCATAATTTCTTTGTCGCTCTTTTCCTTTGACACCCTAAAATCACATTTCAAACATAAAACTAAGGTTAAAAAAAAAAAAAAAAAAAAAAAAAAAAAAAAAAAAAACAAATTAAGGGTTTGTCTATCTAAAATTACCCCGTCTCAACGATCTCACTGTCCGTCTCGATGCTGAAATTCCACCTCTCAAGGACTTCATTTGTAGACTTGCTCATAATTACTAGAACAATTCTCTGTAACTTTCCAGATTCAAGCCATTCTAAACAACAACAATAATACCATTTTTTTAAAAATGGAAAAATGAAATTTGAGTCACAAAGATCCAGATAATGCTTGCTTCAAACATTATACTAACAATTACGCCACATTATACTCGATGGGAAAGGGAAAATTATAGTTAGTACTTGCAATTTTGAGTAAACAAAGTGCAATTAACTTGTTTTCTTCCATTTTCCGACAGTTTCTGGGTATCCAAGCTGGGAAGAAGATGAAAACCAACCTGAAAGCTGTGCAGTTAGGTTGGCAATGAAGGATTTGACGCCCTCATCTTGAGTAAGCAACATCGGGAGCCCATATTTCTTCACTTTCACGAAACTCTCTTCGGGATAAACTCCGCGATTATACAGAATACTATATATTCATTCATTCAAAATTAGGTTTTTCCTTGTTTCAAACGAACAGATAAAATAAAGAGAAAAAAAAATAGAAAATTGAACAAGATCTTATTTATTTTACCTGTTCGCAGCATATCCTGAAAATTAATTAAAAAAAGTAGAAGAATCAGTCTTTTAATCCTTAAAAACCACACAAATCGCAGCAAATAAAGTCGATTTAATTTTTTTTTTTCAAAAAAAGTATTGTTTGTTAATTGAAACGGAAATCTCGAGGGAGACGACGAAAACATACCAAAGAACTCGCTGACGATCGCTGCAGAGCCGCGGAGAGTAATTATGTCTCTGGATGCGGTTTTCGAAGCCATTTTCACGCGAGAGAAAATTTTTACAGTTTCTGTTTGGTGCGAAAGAAAAACAAATGATGTCTCTCGAAGCAGGGGAAGAGAAAATACGGGATTTTGATGGAGGAAACGAAATGAAAGAAGCAAAAGGTGAGCGGATTATGACGGGGACGCCGAGGAAATATAGATCGGGGTTTGGGGGAAAAAAGAAAGAAAAGAAAGTGGAAGGTTTGATAAAGCGCAACGGCTAGTTCTTTTGGATTGGTTCGCTGTCTAGTTTCTCGAGGGCTACGCCAACGGTAACATTTTAAAATCGGAGGCCTTTTGGGCTGAGGAAAAGTCTGCCATGCTTTTTCCTCAATTTCGGGTGTTCTTTTTTAAAAAATAAAAAATAAAAAATAAAAAAATACATAATTTACAATAATTTTATACAAGCATGTCATTTATACCATCCTAACTAATTTAGTATTAATCATATCCTTTTATTTTTCTTCATTAATTAAATAATAATTATTTATTTTAAAATATCGTGGCATAAATAATATTTTTTACCACATAAAGTGGTATTTCTAATATTTGATGCTGCATTTTATGATGTTATTTACGATCATTATGTTAAAATATATGACATATTGTATTGAAAATCATCAGTATCATAATTTTTATGATCATTGTACTAAAACGTATGACGTGTAGAAGATTATTATGACAATGCTATGATAATTAATCGTTATGCTAAAGTAAATAACATATAGAAGATCATTATCGTAATTCCATGCTCATCATTCTGAACATTGATATTGCAATCGTCACTATTTTAGTATTTTATAATTACGAGATTTTTCGTTTTACTTTTTATAACGTTTATTATGATAACGAAATCTTATTATAAATCTCTTTTAAAGAAAACAAGAAATTACCAGGAAGACGTTTTGATTATAAATAAATGAAGTTAATATACCCTCAAAAGAAAGTTATTCTTATTCTTATCTTAAAAAAAAAAAAGAGTTAGTCTTATTGATATAATAACGAATTTATAGACGATGATGATTTTCACACACTTAAAATCTTAAGGTTCGTTTGGTACGATGATTCAAATCAGTGTAATTCAAATCAGTATGATTTTAGTCATGCTTTTGAAACCAAAACCATGATTTATGATTTTGAGTTCAAATCGTAATTCTAAAATCATGATTCAGAATCAGGGGTTTTAATCACTTGAATCAAGAGGGAGAGGGGGGTTAGAATCATTATTTGAGTTAGTTTAACATTGCATCAGATTCAGAATCATGATTTAAAATCATCCAAATCAAACACTGATTTTGAATCATAATTCAAAATCACTGTAAACAAATACTGATTATGAATCAGAATTTAAAATTATGATTCTGAATCCATCTATCAAACACGCCCTTATAGATAGTACATTTAAAAATTATACACCTAACAAGATAACACGTGAAAAATATAGAAAAAAACGAGGAACTTAAATAGAAAAGCACAACTAGATAAAGAGTTATGCAAATTAATGTCTATTCAACACGAAAACAAAGTAGATAAAAGAAAAAAAGAAAATTCCTAACAGAAATCCTCTACAGAAGTCTCCTCCTGTGAAACAAATTGAAGGAATTTGAGACGAAGGAAGAGAAAGAGAATGACAGGCTAACAAAGAAATATGTACACTCGCTAATATACTTTGCTTTTAGGATGGCACTTTTATACTATAGTCGAGTATAAGCCCAAAAACTGGTACATTTTATTTTATTTCAAAAACAAAGTAAGGAAAATTTTGATGATACACTCATGAGAAATCAAGTTTGTGACAACTCTAAATTATAAAGTATTAGCTTACGTTATAATTATAGACCGTCTCAATTAGTCTGGTATTCGTATGGTCTGATAAAATACAATTTTTTCATATTTTTATGTAATTTCATAGTTTATATGTGTAGCACTTAAAAGTTGTTTAAGTGTAACACTAATGTTATGTTTGGTATGATAGATAAAAAAGAGAAAAGAATGAGAAGTAAAATACATAAGTGAAGGAAGTAAAATCATAGAAGAGAGATTTTCCCTCGTGTTATTTGATAAAAAAAAAAAATGAAAAAGAAAATATCAAATCTAATGCATTTTACAATAATTCTTCTTTACAATAAAAATATGATGAACGATTAAGGTTAAAATAGTTATTTTACACCTCATTTGTTTTTGTCAAAAATTTTTCCTCATCTTTTCTTTCTAAAGTTGGAAGGATTAAAAATTAATGAGCCCATAGATTTTCATTTTCCTTTCTTTTTCATTTTCTTTCTACTAAACAATCAAATATTTCATTTTTCTCTCTAAAATCCTTCCTCTAATTTCTTTCCTATTCTACACCAAACACACCGTAAATATTATATGTGTTGGACTACACTTTTTAGATATTATATTAAAGCAAACTAATTGTTATATACACGTACAAGCATTGTTACACAAGTATATCAAAAAAATTATACATACGTGACTGATTTGAATGCTAGATTGAGACAATTTCTATAATTGTGTTTGATATGGGAAGTTTTAATTATAGTTGTCGTTTATTAAATTAGTTTTATTATGTTATTAGTTTCTCGTTTGTCTTAATGGTTATTTTGTTATCATTTTATATATGTGAACTATAAATAGCCACGTTTGTTGTTATAATTAAAAAACTTAAATACGAAGTTGAGTATTTTCTCTAATTTAAGAATTTTCCTTTGGTGAGATTTCGATTTAAAAGTCCTATCTTCTGTTCATATTCAGCTGATAAAATTCTAACTTATCCATTCTGCTGCATTGATATTGAAACTACAAACTTGACTTGATAATGACTTGGGCAAAAGTTAAAAGCTCTAACAAATAATCACATCTAATTTTTTTATTACAGTAAAAAAATCTCATATAAAATTAAATTTCAATTCAAATTAAAAATTTAAATCAGTGAATTAAACGGGCCCATAATCAGTGAGATATTTTTTATGAGCTAGAAAAATTCCTCGTACACGTTATCTCCAACGCCAATCCAAAAAAAAAAAAAAGACAAGTAGACAACTAGTGTACACGGACCGGTTTGAAACGGTCCTGGTCATCCGCCATGAATGAACATAAAGAAGATATGACGTACGTGGCAGTTATGCAACTGCTTGGTTTTAAACAAGCCTCGTGTAAATATACGGCATCAAGCATAAAACATAACGTCAAGCATGACTTCTAGCTGCTTTGTTTCAATAAAATTCCTGTTTATCACGAAAGATGTTTACTTTCTAATATCTTTGCTCTTCTATATTAATTAGATTCGTGCTTTTAATGTAAGATTTGATTGAGATAATCTTCATGGCCTCGAAAAAATCTCTTTTTTTGAAATATTCGTTGCAGTCCCCATACTCCTCATGTTGTTAGTCTTTTCCAGCCATCTCGAGTCGATCTGGTCTCCAATTGATTTCAGTCAATGAGAGTTGACCTATTTCTTCAAATGTTGTCCACGTGTACGGTGATGATCGTGATGTTGATGTTAACCCTACTAATTTTTCTTGTAGAATTATGCCAAATTGCAATTATTTGCGCATAATAATGACACGAGCACTAGCAACTTATTCATCAACTTTGTAACGTGTAGTTAATTTTGTTTTGGTTTTTCCTTTGACAACGTTATTCTAATCTTTTTTTTATAAGGAAACGAATAAGTCGTGTCATGAATGAAACGTTTCCACATTCGAACATGAATTTGTAGGTATATCATGATCAATATTCGCCACTATATTACAAGTACTTTTGAACAAAGTTGTTTTGTATGCTTAAGTTAAAACGACTTAGATCATATAATTATTCTTTTTTTTTTTTTTGAAACCAGTAGATAAAAAGTACAGATCATTGTAAACCACAACATCACATATGTGAAATCATAGCACTTGCGAGTCTTCATCGTTGTATATTTTCATGTGTTGATGTTTGTCCTAATATTTCTGAGGATATTTAGGAATCTATGCCCTTTTTCTTCTATCTCAAAAAGGCCAAATCATATTTGGACGGAACGGATACGTTGTCCCTTGTATGCAATAAAAAAGAAAAGAAGGAAACAGAAAAGAGATGGCGCTTCTTACTGAGGACAAGATATGAAAAGGATTTCACAATTAATTAAAGGCATATTGAAACAGACAAGTGAATTTTTATAGGCCTTGTGAAGGGTACTCCAGTATTCCAAAAACTTGGGAACTTCGGGCAAATTATGGACATTTGTGTAGCCATGTGCGATCCATACCCACCATTTAAGACTAAAATTCTTTCTGTGAGCCCCAGTTATACATGTACATTTTGCCAATTGGCCGGAAATCTTTTTTTTTTTAATAAAAAAAAGAAATTATTAGTGTGATCTTATCCTTTATTATTTTAAAAGATCTTTAAGACCATCAATGGAACAGAATAAACTTTACTCAATTCTACTTTAAAAAATGAGTCTAATTTTACTCATGTTACCACGTACCTACCTAATGCTGCACAAACTATTCAAACCAAAGTATTACTATAGATCAAAAAGCCTTGAGACTTAAGAACCTACTTGATGAAGTTCAAGCTAGAAAAACTCAGATAGAGTCGTTCAGTTTATAAATTTGAGTTGAGATATGATTTTATACGAGAACCTTTTATTGTAATAAAAAAGTTAAATTTAATTTTTTATGAAAACTTTTAACCGTAACAAAACTATAATTGAAAACTCATATTAATAAAATGAATGAAGTCTAAAATAAAAGCCGTTTTAAATTGAATCATCCACGTAATATTTGATCACTATGTCATAAAAAGGACACATGACATGTCAAGTCAATAATGCTGTGAAGGACTCTTGCTTGCTTGCTTGGCGGCTCTTAAAGAAATAAGGAGGAAATTCCCTTCTTATTTGCACATGGAATGTAGATAAGAATCTCCTCTCGTCTAGTGTTCATGACTCATGGGGTCATGGAATTGTTACGGGCCCGTTAGAAAATAAAGATTGGAATTGTCAAAATGTCATTGTGCAAAAAAAAAAAAAAAAAAAGACTAGGTTCTGGTACTGTCCAGGAAATCTAATTCCTTCTTTCATCAAAGTGTCGACACCATGGCTTCATATGATATACTTCATAGACTTCCTTGTTTTCATTAACTTCAAAAAAAAAAAAAAAAAAAAAAAGAAATTGACTCATAATTTGTCTTCTTCTTGTGATATAAACCCCCATTAGTATCCTTGGTCTAGTGTTTTTAATTTTCTCTATATTGGTTGTTGTGTGGAAAAATATGAGTGATAACCGTGATATGTGGAAGTGCAACAACGTGATACGTAATCATACTTTTTCTTAGAAGACAACAACCCTCGACGTTTAAAGCTCGCTTCCTCTCTACACTGAGGAGAAAGTCTGATTTAGGATGTCGACTCGCCATCCTGTTGACCAGTCATGCTGTCAATCTTATGGCAATAATCCTGTCTAAAAAGGGTTGACGGCCAGAAAGGATGAACGATCTACACAACGCAGATGGCGAGAGGAGTACTCTTCAATGGGGAGCCTGACATCATAGGTTGCGTCTAGGAATGGGGGATGTTTGTAGTACAAGCATTAAATGCAAACCCCTAAATCGCCCTGCAGTGGACAGTGAAGGATTACAGGAATCTATGGAGCCTTAATGGGAGACTAATTGACTGAGTGAACAGTTCAAAAGGTGATTAGTGGGCTACGGTCTAGTTCTAGAAAGGCAAGCCACTCGAGTGTTCCTACCTACAAGGGAGAACCGCCCAAGAAGCAAACTTTGCTATAAAAGGGGCAAAGCCCCGTACAGGAAAGAGAGAGGATTTTTTGCTATTTCTCATATGTAATCAGAGAGTATAGAGCTGATTTTATGTAATCCAAAAATAGCTAAAGGGAAATACAATACGCAAGTGGATGTAGCTCTTCATTTACAGAGTGAACCACTATAAATTTCGTGCGTCCTCTCATTTTAGCACAATCTTCATATTTCTCTTACTACAAAAGGAATACGACAAATACTTCATAACCTAATTTTAAATATACAGTTAATTTCTAGCCGGTAACCCAACAGTATACCAAAGGATGATTCGGCGTATTTCTGTTGACGAAATTTCACCGTCAACATTGGTGAATCTATTTTTCTTCGTCTTGTGACATGTTATGTAAAACCCCTATTAAATATCCTTGGTTGGAGTACTTTCAACTTTCAAGTTCACCAAATATCATCTGTAGTGTTTTCAAACTGTAAAGCATCCCTTTGCTCATACCATATCTGTACAATACAAGTGTATGTCATGTGAAAAGCAAAAGAGCATTTTGGTTGGAACTGATAAAGTTTGAATCTTTGTCGCACCATATTTTTGAGGAGAGGATATAGCTGCTGACTGGCAACTTCTGGATTTGATAATTTTTTTTTGCTGAATTATTGGATTTGATAATTTAGATGCTATTCTTTCCACCTATTGGAGGATTATTGGCTCATATAAATTCCCACCTTTTGTGGTCCAATAAATCAACCTGCACCCCACTATACTACCAAACACATATACTATATATATATATATATATATATATATATATATATATTTCTCTAGAGTTTGTTTTTAATTGTTAAAAGCAAGTTGAAAGGTAGGAAACTAAAAAGTTCTTTTGGCTGAATGTGTCAAGTGTTCCAATCTATGAGTAGAAAATTTTGATTTGAGTCATGAGAATGCAACTATTAAATTTACATTATTAATTAGCCAATTAATTAACCAACGACAAAGGGAACGATAAATGAAACGGCACTTATAAAGATAATGCTGCACTGCAACAGGGAATCAATCATATGGAACGAACACTGCACAAAAGGATAATGTTTGCTAATAAGGCATCTTATAATAACGCAACAAAAGCCAAATTCAATGGCTTGAAAAAGTGCCCATTTTATTATTATTCATGTGTAGGAATCCTTTGATCAATTTAATAAGTGAATAAGGAGGTTGCCCATGAAAACAAAGTATCATTTTAAAGCAAAGGGAGCAAGAGGGCCGCTATTTGGACTGTAAAAAGCTCACAAAAAAACAGAGAAAGAATGAGAAAAATAGTGGTCGTGTTTGAATTTATCCCGTTTTTCAATAAAAAAAAAAAAACGTTTCTAAAACAGTGTTTAGCGCAATAAAGATAAAAAATAAAAAAAAAACAATTTTGTAGTTTAGTGTAAAATGAGAGAGAAATGGAAAATGACTTTTAGTCATTTTATATTTTTTATTTTCATTTTCTCCTCTCTCTAGTGGAAAAAAAGAAATAAAAATATTAATAAATTTTTTTTATATTAAAAATAATCTCGTAATAAAATTATTAAACACATTTTTAAAAATAATTTTTATCTGAAATTAAAAACGTTTTTATTTTTATTTTTATATAAAAAATAAAATTATTTTAAAATGAAATCTAAATACCTTAAATATGGTCAATGTTAATAGACTAGTGTGACGGCGGCCGACGGCTGTAATTTTCGGAGGCATGGCCGCCAAATAAGATATACTAATCCAAATTTTCCACGCCCATTTAGTGCTAAGCTTTTTGAATTGTCAAAAAACTAACTTGTCCACGTTCAATTGATTTTGACACATTGGTGAATTACTTGGAAACCTTCGAATACAAAAAGGTCACTTTTTTTTTTATTATTTGCTAAAAAACATTCAAACCTCGTTGTGTATGTTTGAAATTAAAAGCACTGATTCATATATATATATATATATATATATATATATATTGTCAAAACGGTTAAAAAGCTGAGCAGATTGGATTAAATTAGGGAAATCTGACAAGACCATTGGAAAGTGGATTATGGGTTCAGATAAACGTGATTACTGATTAGTGTAGCTCTTCAAAAAAGGCAGCTGGAGTTGTAGAATGGCATGGTTGGTTTTGCCACATGACGAACACGCTTTTACTGTGGGTTACCACATACCCAGCACACGGCCCTGGCCCACCTACCACGTGTCACGCCAGAATATGAAGAGCTAGGAGGTCCGGACCCACGCTGTGTCCACACTCCCCAAACCATGACAAATCATGGTTCTACACGCACTCGTATTTTTTTTTTTTTGGACGCAATACTCAGAAAAAGTAGTATTTTTTTTTTCTTTGCTCAGAGAAAAAAGAAGAACGTTGGTATTCTATTCGTGCTTTCGTTAATGAGAGAATCAAAAGTCACCTAAGTTCAAGTCATATTTAATAGACTAATAAGAGGTATAATTATATGTTCAGAGCGGATAATAAGATAAAAATATGTCGGTATATTTAAATTAATGTCAAATGTATCTCGTGTTGTGTTTAAATTAAATTATTCATGTGTTGAATTTAACTCATTTATTTTTTAAGACGTCAAAGCTCAGTTCACAGTGTATTTTTTTGTAGACATTGACCCTTTTTTTTTTAAATTACTCATAAAAATTACTGTTTGGACTCTATGGTAATTATTTAGAACTAAAAAAGTAT
This sequence comes from Morus alba, assembly GCA_012066045.3. Classification (NCBI taxonomy): domain Eukaryota; kingdom Viridiplantae; phylum Streptophyta; class Magnoliopsida; order Rosales; family Moraceae; genus Morus; species Morus alba. The sequence goes on along the minus strand of CP050237.2, from coordinate 1,537,614 downwards.
GTAAATTTAGTAGAATTTTATAAAGGTATAATAGTTCAAAATTATAGCAAAATTAAGGGAAAAAATCGTGCAAATGTGTGACATACCATTCTATACTATTGATAGAGTATCTTTTGTTCTCCATTAGAGAATATTCTTTTTAATTTCTTACATGAGAATGTATCTAGTTTTACCTTATATAGCCTACAAAATAAATCGGCATTGTTTCCCAAAAAAAAAAAAAAAAGGCCAAATGAATGTAATTGGAAAATAATTGGGATTTGTTTCCCAAAAAAAGAAAAGGCCAAATGAATGTAATTGGAAAATAATTGGGATTTGTTTCCCAAGAAGAAAAGGCAAAATGAATAACATTGGATTTTTTTTTTCTCATTGAAATTTTGTTATTTTTTTTTTTGGTCATAATAAACTCCGTGGCTAATTTCAAGTTTCAACAAATCCAAAATAAATAAAGAAAACTTTTATAATAGAAATTATTTACTTTATGAGTAGAAATTGTTATTTAAACGGTTGAATTAGCTTTTTAAAAATTTGATATACGAGTAAGTGTAGTTTTGCGTCACCTGATGTAAATTTTTAATATGAACACTCATAAATTTAATCGTTAAAAATTAATTAAACAATTAAAATGAATATTAATTTCAAACACAAGAGCTCCCATAAATAAATAAAAGGAAAAAACATAAATCTTTTTTCTAAAAAGATAAACGTGATAATTCTTTCTCAAAATTAAAATGGCAAAAATGAAATTGGATGCCTTTTCAAAATAAAAAATAAAAAAAAAAAGAAATTGGACAGGATTTTATGATGTTGTAATTTTAATCAAATTTTTTTCTAGATGGATTTTGTGGAATTAGGGAGATGAATTTTGGAACCTTCTTACGTACGTTAAAGTTTCAACCCTCTCAAAATTCTATCCAAAATAACAAAAAAGGGACAAAAAATTATAGTCAACCATCTCAAATAATAAACATCATGGACCTCAAATTTCCTACATTTATTGACATAATGGAGACATATAACTAATGTAAGTGTATGAGAGTTACAACACACAAGGGAATTTGAGATTCCGTTTATTTTATTAATTTAAATTTTATTATATTAAAAAAATTTTAAAAACAGTCACATTTAATTTTTTTATTATAGTAAAAAAATTTCATATAAAATCACATATCAATTTAAATTAAAAATTTAAATTATCAAACTAAACGAATCACGAGCGTTTTCTCGTTTACAATTATTCTCTTTTTTTAATTTATTTTTTGGGCTAAGAAAGAATCAGTGTCCTTAAAATGATGACATACATGAAGACATAATAATAATTGGGTGCCATAATTAGCCTGTAAAAATTGACAGGTTGAAATTAACGAGTCAAATAAAAAGAGAGATTGAGTTTAGATTCTGGTCCCCTTTTACTGATAATAAAAGTAAAATTAACAGCTGCGTAGTCTGTTAAGATTCTGGTCCCCATTTTATATTCCATGGACGTGAATAAATCTTTTTTAATATCTATTATTGAATTTATGTACAGAGATCAGAGAGTACAAAATTTTCACAGTAAGGAGTTGTTCCACTATGATTAGGTACTGTTGTAGCCGTTTGAATTATTTTACGTTTAGCCGTTGGAGCCGTTGAGATAAAATTTTTTCCTTAATAAATCACAAAATTCTCCCTAAATTTTATTTTTAGTAAAAAAATTCTTTGACAACTTATCATTAAAATATGGTCTTCAAATGTAAGATTTTCATATTAAGTTCTCATATTTATTTAATCCGACAATTAAAAAATTTCATTGTTTTTATATTCTATCACAGAATCTACTGAAAAAAATAACAATAAAAATCTTATAAGGAATGAATGAGGGAAAGTGAAAGGGAAATGGAGACTATGTCCTGTTTATTTTACCGATTTAAATTTAGAATTTGAGTTTTGTTACAGTAAAAAATTCTAAAAAATATTTATATCTAACTTTTTTGTTACAATAAAAAGCTCTCACATAAAATCATATCTCAACTCGAATTACAAACTCAAATCAGTGAAGTGAACGGACTTCGTTTGTGATTATCATGACGGGGACAGTTTTTTCATCTGATTAAATATACCATATTTTCATAAAAGGAAATTATATATTACGTATAAAATCAAATCAAAGCAATAATATATGTAAGGCCCTTCATGTTAGCACACATAATGGAATTCGAGCATTGCTATAGAGCATCATCCATTAACAAAAATTGAGTCCTACAGTGTAGAATTTACGGATAGAGTTTATCTTTTATTAATGATGGTTTTTAATGACGATAATATTTTTAATATTTTTCATGAAATTAAAGTGTTATATATGTCTCTTTCAACAAGTAAAATCAGTTTATAGAGCTTTTAACGAACATTTTTATCATCAATCTTAAAGACTCTTTTAATAAATATTTCGGGTGGTATGCTAAGGCCGATCGCCCATTAGGCGAAAATTTTCTATATATACATAAAAAAATGCATAAATATGTGTAAAGCACTCGACCTTCCTCGTCACCACCCTTAAAAGAGCCACGTACGTCTTTCTTCGCGGCTCGCGCTTTAACAGCTTCTCTCCTTCTCTACCTCCTCCAGTTTTTTCTCTTTACAGTTTATATACATACATACATATATATATATATATATATATATATACACACACACACACACTCCAATTCGTTTTGCACCATATACAGCTTTGTTCCTTTCCGATTTGTATTCATCTCCAATACGATCTTATCGTCAACGTACTGTATAGAAAGAGAGTAAAAACAAGCCTTTTCTTTTTCTATTCTTGTTCATAGCTAGTCATGGCGTTTTCTTCATACTTGAACTAATCCAACTTTCCAGAAATTTCTTCACATTTCACGCCTTCAGAAATGGACATCTCTGTCGAGATTCTCGACGTGGTTTTCTTCGTGGCTCTGCTAACGTGGGTTTTGGTCGACATTGCGAGAGACAAGAGAAACAACAATATCAGATCACAAACTTATTATAACGTTAGAAATCACAGATGTTTCTCTCTCTTCATGGTCATTTCCAATGCGGTAATCTCAGTTTCATATCTGGGTTTTGCTTTTGTCGAGTATTGGAATCGAGGGGTTCTCATTTGGAGAGCCTTGTTTTCGTCCACAACATGGGTTTTAGCCACACTTGTTTCTTTTCACACAAAGAACAAAACTTGTTGCTCTCCTCTTGTTTTAATCCTTTGGTGGGTTTTCTCAACGATTCTCGGCTTGTTTTCTCTCTCTATCTTCATCATTGCACACTTCAAACCCAGCCATGTTATACCGGACATTCTCCCACGTGCAAACGTCATTGATTTGGCGTCGTTTCCTTTGTCTCTACTTCTCTGTCTCAACGCTCTTAGCCATGTCAAGAACCATAATGATAATGATAACAATATTAGTGATTTTAATGAGCCATTGCTTGAGAAAGAAGAAGAAGAAGAAGAAGAAGAAGAAGAAGAAAAAATGATGGAAATGGAGATTTCAGTAAAGCTGGAATTTGGAGTCAAGCAACATTCCAATGGCTGAATCCGCTTTTCAAAATGGGTAGATCCCAAAAGCTCGAGTTGCCTCATATTCCTTGTGTTCCTCACTCAGAAAGATCAAAAAATGCTTCCACGTTGTTGGAAGATTCTCTTCGGAAGCAGAAATTTGAAGAGCGTTCTTTAGCCAAAGCCATTCTGCGTGCTGTATGGAAGTCCCTGGCTATAAATGCTGTTTTTGCAGGTACAATTATTTTTTTCATAATTTTAACTCTGTCATTTGTGTCTGGTTTCTGTTGAAATGAAGATTAGGTTTGGTTTACTTGGTTTTTGTTTAATCTTGTAGGACTAAACACTGCTGCATCTTACACGGGTCCTTTACTAATCACAAACTTTGTGAACTACTTGTTGGAAAAGCGCGATAATTCGAGCATTCGGGATGGGCTAGTTCTGGCTTTTATCTTCTTCTTTGCAAAGACATGCGAGTCATTGACTCAGAGACTCTGGTATTTTGGTGCTCATCGTATCGGTGTTAGAGTAAGAGCTGCTCTTATTGTACATATTTATAACAAGTCCATATCACTTAAGTACTCTGGCCCAAGCAATGGCAAAATCATAAACTTAATCAATGTTGATGTGGAGAGAATTGGAGATTGCTGCTGGTACATCCATGGAGTTTGGTTACTCCCGTTCCAAGTGTTTTTAGCTCTAATAATCCTTTACAGGAACTTAGGCGCCGCGCCTTCTGCAGCCGCGCTTTTAACCACAGTCACGGTCATGGTTTGCAACACCCCTTTGGCCAATATGCAAGAGAGACTTCACTCAAAGATAATGGAGGCGAAGGACTCGAGAATCAAGGTGACTTCAGAGACTCTAAAGAGCATGAGGGTCTTGAAGCTCCACTCATGGGAACCGACTTTCTTGAAGCGAATCTTCGAGCTTAGGGAGACCGAGAGGAGTTGGCTTAAGAGGTACCTCTACACTTGCTCAGCTGTGGCTTTTCTATTTTGGGCTTCACCAACTCTTGTTTCAGTTGTTACTTTTGGTGTTTGTATTGTGTTGAACACTCCATTAACGGCTGGCACAGTCCTCTCAGCTTTGGCCACGTTTAGAATTCTGCAAGAGCCCATTTATAATCTTCCTGAGCTCATTTCCATGATTGCTCAAACCAAGGTTTCGTTGCACCGGGTCCATGAGTTTATCAAAGAAGAGAGGAAGAAACTTGTGCCTTATCATGTTTCAAAGGCATCAGATGTTGCAATAGAAGTTGAGAAAGCTGAATATACTTGGGAGACAAGTGACGAGAATTTGAAGAGACCAACCATTAAAATCACAGAGAAGTTGAAGATAATGAAAGGGTTCAAGGTTGCAGTTTGCGGCTCCGTTGGGTCGGGGAAGTCGAGCCTGCTGTGTGGCATGATTGATGAGATTCCTAGGATTTCTGGGATGGGAATGATAATTTATGGCTCAAAAGCTTATGTTCCACAGAGTGCTTGGATTCAAACTGGCACCGTAAGGGAGAATGTGTTGTTTGGCAAGAAGATGGATAAGGACTATTATGAGTGGGTTTTGGAAGCTTGTGCTCTTGACAAGGACATCAAAATGTGGGGAGGAGGAGATCTGACTGTGGTGGGAGAGAGAGGGATGAACTTGAGTGGAGGACAAAAGCAGAGAATTCAATTAGCAAGAGCTGCCTATAGTGATTCTGATGTTTACTTCTTGGATGATCCTTTCAGTGCTGTTGATGCACATACTGGAACCCACTTGTTCAAGGCAAGAAACAGTTCTTTTTTGATTTTTTATTTTTATTTTATAACTTACTGTGTTTTTGATAACTACTTGATGGATTTATTTAAAAAAAAAAAAAAAACATTTGTACTTTTCTGCAGAAATGTCTCTTGCAACTGTTGTCACAGAAGACTGTAGTTTATGCTACCCATCAGTTGGAATTTTTAGAAGCAGCAGATCTTGTCTTGGTAATTTATTGAAATTCTTGTCCATGTTTTCCTAAGATACAAGGAATTTTCTTCTGACTCGAAATAAATATGTTTTTTTATAAGGTAATGAAAGATGGTCGGATTGCTCAGTCAGGAAGTTACCAAGATCTTACTGCAGACCTTAGTGGTGAACTTATCAGTCAAATGGCCGCCCACAGAAAGTCACTAACCCATTGCAACACAAGCCAACAAGACGATTCCTTCACCAGTGTTCCATGTAGAAAGAACCAAATAGAAGAAGTGGAAGACTGTTTTATAGAGCCCTTAGCAAATAACAAGCTTATGGAGAAATCCCAAGAAGAAGAAGCAGAAACCGGTCGAGTGAAATGGAGTGTTTACTCAACCTTTGTCACTTCTGCTTATGGAGGAGCTCTTGTTCCTGTTATCCTTCTTTGTCAAGTCCTCTTTCAGGGACTACAAATGGGCAGCAATTACTGGATTGCTTGGGCTACAGAAAAGGAAGGCAGGGTCACAAACCGGCAGTTGATAGGGATTTTTATATTATTATCAGGTGGGAGCTCAATTTTCATATTGGGTAGAGCAGTTTTGCTAGCAACCACAGCAATCGAGACGGCTCAGCGTCTGTTCCATGGAATGATCACATCGATTTTCCGCGCCCCCATTTCGTTTTTTGATTCCACGCCTTCAAGTCAAATTCTCAACAGGGTTGGTGTTATTTTATATCATGTTCTGAAATACTTTATGGATTGAAAGGTCATACTAAGTTCATAACTTGATTTTCTCAATTATCCGTGCAGTCTTCAACAGATCAAAGCACACTAGATACAGATATACCGTACAGATTAGCTGGATTGGCCTTTGCACTTATCCAGCTATTGAGCATAATCATCCTCATGTCCCAGGTTGCCTGGCAAATCTTCCTTCTTTTCCTGGTTGTGCTTGGAATCTCCATATGGTATCAGGTAAGAACAAAAAAAAAAAAAAAAAAATCCCACCTTTAACATTATTAACGATTCCATATCATAGAATAACAATATGTTGTGCACATAATTCATCAGAATGATATGTTCAACAATAGATTGTAAAGAAAACCTTTTTCTTGGGTTCTTTTTTTTTTTTTTTTTTTTTTTTAATCTTGAGATTTAACTGTTTTTAACTACTTTTTCAGGCATATTACATCACTACTGCCAGGGAACTAGCCAGGATGGTTGGAATTCGAAAGTCTCCAGTCTTACATCACTTTTCAGAATCGATTGCAGGAGCAGCAACTATACGTTGTTTTAAACAGGAAGACCGCTTCTTGATGAAGGCTTTGAGCCTCATAGATGACTATTCTCGTGTGGCATTTCACAATTCTGCCACCATGGAATGGCTCTCTGTTCGGATAAATTTTCTCTTCAACCTTGTTTTCTTCCTTGTGCTCATCATTCTTGTCACCTTGCCTAAGTCAGCCATTAACCCAAGTAAGTCCCCTCTTTATCCCTCGTCCTGTATATTTATATTTGGCCACTAATTTATTTACTGTAAAGGAGAATCAAACTCTTGAGAAAAGTTGATATAAAAATGGCAATTTGTATTTCTAAACTAATGTAATGTTTGATCTGATCTCAGGTTTGGCAGGATTAGCAGCAACCTATGGTTTGAACCTGAATGTTTTACAGGCATGGGTGATATGGAACTTATGCAATGTTGAAAACAAGATGATATCAGTGGAGAGAATTCTTCAGTTCACTAATGTACCAAGTGAGGCCCCACTAGTTATCGAAGATTCTAGGCCTAAGCCTGAGTGGCCAACGGATGGAAGAATTGAACTTGACAGCCTTCATGTCCGGTACAATCCTTCTTTGCCAATGGTTCTGAATGGAATTACATGTACCTTCCCTGGAAGTAAGAAGATCGGAATTGTGGGCCGAACGGGAAGTGGAAAATCCACTTTGATCCAAGCTCTATTCAGAGTTGTGGAACCCTCAGGAGGAAGGATTCTGATTGATGGAGTTGATATTAGTAAAATGGGGCTGCAGGATTTGAGGTCAAGACTAGGCATCATTCCACAAGACCCAACTTTGTTTCAGGGAACCATGAGGACTAATTTGGACCCTTTACAAGAGCACTCAGATCAAGAAATCTGGGAGGTTGGAATATCCAAAATACTTTCTACATTCACAAAGATCTTATGATTGTATTATTATTATTATTATTATTATTATTATTATTATTATTATTATTTTACTCAATTCCCTTTTCATTTCAGGTCTTAAACAAGTGTCGGCTGGCAGATATAGTGAGACAGGATCAAAGGCTTCTTGATGCACCTGGTATGAAAATCTGGTTAACAAGAGGATAAAGTAAACTTATTTATCTTTTTATTTTACTTCTCCATGAGGATTGGTTTTTTTTTTTTTTCCTATTAATTGTGAAATATTTCAATGCCATGCAGTTGCTGAAGATGGGGAAAACTGGAGTGTGGGGCAAAGGCAGCTTGTTTGCCTGGCCAGGGTGCTCCTGAAGAGGAGAAGAATTCTTGTATTGGATGAGGCAACGGCTTCTATTGACACTGCAACAGATAATGTGATTCAGGAGACGATAAGGGAAGAAACTAGTGGATGCACAGTCATCACTGTGGCCCATAGAATTCCCACTGTCATTGACAATGACTTGGTCCTGGTCTTGGATGACGGTAAGCTAAGAGACCATATGAAAAAAAAAAAAAAAAATCCATTTGAGTTTCAGTTTGTGCTGTTTTGAAGATCATAAGCTTAAGACTTTCATGTACTAACAACTTTGAGTAATGCAGGCAAGGTTGTAGAGTATGACTCCCCGCCTCGGTTGCTCAAGGATATTTCATCGTCATTCTCGAAGTTGGTCGCAGAGTTCTTGCGGAGATCATCCAAGAAACTGCCATGATGATTTATCTTGAGTCTATCATAGAGACCAGGCATGAAACTGACTAGCAATTTTGTACATGGCACTAGCACTACTGACAATTGACAAAAAAGAGCTCTCTAACACCACGACATCATACATTTTAACTTACAACTCCTGTTAAAAACTTTAGATTAGGAATGACTGCACCAAGATATACAATAAGCTATTACAGCTTAATTAGTTTTGGCAGCAATGAGAATAATATTTGGAATCATAATAGCAATAGCAATCAACTTTTCCAATGAGTTTTACCAATAATAACATTGTTACACATTTTCCATGCTCGCATAAAGTACAATGTATC